>JAQFWZ010000047.1:1843670-2443670 GCA_027789725.1 Dendropsophus ebraccatus | reverse complement strand
TATACACTATACACAACTCCTATATACTATACACTATACACAACACCTATACACTATACACAATACCTATACACTATACACAACACCTATATACTATACACAACTCCTATACACTATACAGAACACCTATACACTATACACAACACCTATACACTATACACAACACCTATACACTATACACAACACCTATATACTATACACAACTCCTATATACTATACACTATACACAACACCTATACACTATACACAACACCTATATACTATACAGAACACCTATACACTATACACAACACCTATATACTATACAGAACACCTATACACTATACACAACTCCTATACACTATACACAACACCTATACACTATACACAACACCTATATACTATACACAACACCTATACACTATACACAACTCCTATACACTATACACAACACCTATACACTATACACAACACCTATACACTATACACAACTCCTATACACTATAGACAACACCTATACACAACACCTATACACTATACACAACACCTATACACTATACACAACACCTATATACTATACACAACACCTATACACTATACACAACACCTATATACTATACACAACACCTATACACTATACACAACTCCTATACACTATACACAACACCTATATACTATACACAACACCTATACACTATACACAACACCTATATACTATACACAACACCTATACACTATACACAACACCTATATACTATACACAACACCTATACACTATACACAACTCCTATACACTATACACAACACCTATATACTATACACAACACCTATACACTATACACAACTCCTATATACTATACACAACACCTATATACTATACACAACACCTATACACTATACACAATACCTATACACTATACACAACACCTATACACTATACAGAACACCTATACACTATACACAACACCTATATACTATACAGAACACCTATACACTATACACAACACCTATATACTATACAGAACACCTATACACTATACACAACTCCTATACACTATACACAACACCTATACACTATACACAACACCTATATACTATACACAACACCTATACACTATACACAACTCCTATACACTATACACAACACCTATACACTATACACAACACCTATACACTATACACAACTCCTATACACTATAGACAACACCTATACACAACACCTATACACTATACACAACACCTATACACTATACACAACACCTATATACTATACACAACACCTATACACTATACACAACACCTATATACTATACACAACACCTATACACTATACACAACTCCTATACACTATACACAACACCTATATACTATACACAACACCTATACACTATACACAACACCTATATACTATACACAACACCTATACACTATACACAACACCTATATACTATACACAACACCTATACACTATACACAACTCCTATACACTATACACAACACCTATATACTATACACAACACCTATACACTATACACAACTCCTATATACTATACACAACACCTATATACTATACACAACACCTATACACTATACACAACACCTTCCTCATCATCCTCACCTCTAGCCTTCCTCATCATCCTCACCTCTAGCCTTCCTCTTCATCCTCACCTCTAGCCTTCCTCATCATCCTCACCTCTAGCCTTCCTCACCACTCTCACCTCTAGCCTTCCTCATCATCCTCACCTCTAGCCTTCCTCACCACTCTCACCTCTAGCCTTCCTCATCATCCTCACCTCTAGCCTTCCTCACCACTCTCACCTCTAGCCTTCCTCATCATCCTCACCTCTAGCCTTCCTCACCACTCTCACCTCTAGCCTTCCTCATCATCCTCACCTCTAGCCTTCTTCATCATCCTCACCTCTAGCCTTCCTCTTCATCCTCACCTCTAGCCTTCCTCACCACTTTCACCTCTAGCCTTCCTCATCATCCTCACCTCTAGCCTTCTTCATCATCCTCACCTCTAGCCTTCCTCTTCATCCTCACCTCTAGCCTTCCTCACCACTTTCACCTCTAGCCTTCCTCATCATCCTCACCTCTAGCCTTCCTCATCATCCTCACCTCTAGCCTTCCTCACCACACTCACCTCTAGCCTTCCTCATCATCCTCACCTTTAGCCTTCCTCATCATCCTCACCTCTAGCCTTCCTCATCATCCTCACCTTTAGCCTTTCTCTCCATCCTCACCTCTAGCCTTCCTCTTCATCCTCACCTCTAGCCTTCCTCTTCATCCTCACCTCTAGCCTTCCTCTTCATCCTCACCTCTAGCCTTCCTCTTCATCTTCACCTCTAGCCTTCCTCACCACTCTCACCTCTAGCCTTCCTCACCACTCTCACCTCTAGCCTTCCTCACCACTTTCACCTCTAGCCTTCCTCATCACTCTCACCTCTAGCCTTCCTCTTCATCCTCACCTCTAGCCTTCCTCATCATCCTCACCTCTAGCCTTCCTCTCCATCCTCACCTCTAGCCTTCCTCATCATCCTCACCTCTAGCCTTCCTCATCATCCTCACCTCTAGCCTTCCTCACCACTTTCACCTCTAGCCTTCCTCATCATCCTCACCTCTAGCCTTCCTCTTCATCTTCACCTCTAGCCTTCCTCTTCATCTTCACCTCTAGCCTTCCTCTTCATCTTCACCTCTAGCCTTCCTCACCACTCTCACCTCTAGCCTTCCTCTTCATCCTCACCTCTAGCCTTCCTCATCATCCTCACCTCTAGCCTTCCTCTTCATCCTCACCTCTAGCCTTCCTCACCACTCTCACCTCTAGCCTTCGTCTTCATCCTCACCTCTAGCCTTCCTCTTCATCCTCACCTCTAGCCTTCCTCTTCATCCTCACCTCTAGCCTTCTTCACCACTCTCACCTCTAGCCTTCGTCTTCATCCTCACCTCTAGCCTTCCTCTTCATCCTCACCTCTAGCCTTCCTCTTCATCCTCACCTCTAGCCTTCCTCACCACTCTCACCTCTAGCCTTCCTCAACATCCTCACCTCTAGCCTTCCTCTCCATCCTCACCTCTAGCCTTCCTCAGCACTCTCACCTCCAGCCTTCCTCTTCATCCTCACCTCTAGCCTTCCTCATCATCCTCACCTCTAGCCTTCCTCTTCATCCTCACCTCTAGCCTTCCTCACCACTCTCACCTCTAGCCTTCTTCACCACTCTCACCTCTAGCCTTCCTCTTCATCCTCACCTCTAGCCTTCCTCTTCATCCTCACCTCTAGCCTTCCTCTTCATCCTCACCTCTAGCCTTCCTCACCACTCTCACCTCTAGCCTTCCTCAACATCCTCACCTCTAGCCTTCCTCTCCATCCTCACCTCTAGCCTTCCTCAGCACTCTCACCTCCAGCCTTCCTCTTCATCCTCACCTCTAGCCTTCCTCATCATCCTCACCTCTAGCCTTCCTCATCATCCTCACCTCTAGCCTTCCTCACCACTCTCACCTCTAGCCTTCCTCACCACTCTCACCTCTAGCCTTCCTCACCACTCTCACCTCTAGCCTTCCTCACCACTCTCACCTCTAGCCTTCCTCATCATCCTCACCTCTAGCCTTCCTCATCACTCTCACCTCTAGCCTTCCTCACCACTCTCACCTCTAGCCTTCCTCACCACTCTCACCTCTAGCCTTCCTCTTCATCTTCACCTCTAGCCTTCCTCACCACTCTCACCTCTAGCCTTCCTCACCACTCTCACCTCTAGCCTTCCTCTTCATCCTCACCTCTAGCCTTCCTCATCATCCTCACCTCTAGCCTTCCTCATCATCCTCACCTCTAGCCTTCCTCTCCATCCTCACCTCTAGCCTTCCTCATCATCCTCACCTCTAGCCTTCCTCATCATCCTCACGGCTGTAGTGATTACTTCATCATATTGTAATGTTGAGCATCTTGAGTAGTTTTTGCAGTTTTTCTTCTTCTTCGGACGTCACAGATTTTTGCTTCTCACTTGTTTTATTCTCTGGAATGCAGAACTAATCGAGAACACGACCCGGGGGCAGAGAATTATCTTCGCAAAACTCAGGAATGAGAACAATGAGAAAGTTCACTAAAATATCATTGTTAAATGTCATAAAGTAAATGGCAGCGGAGCCCGAGGAGCAACCACACCCGACAGACTGAGCCAGGACTACATCATAGTAACTGGGCATCACATTGTTATCAGAAGGAGTGGAGACTGGTAGTCACAGCCCCGCCCCCTATATATCCTGTGTATAGAGAGGTAGTCACAGCCCCGCCCCCTGTATATCCTGTGTATAGAGAGGTAGTCACAGCCCCGTCCCCTGTATATCCTGTGTATAGAGGTAGTCACAGCTCCGCCCCCTGTATATCCTGTGTATAGAGGTAGTCACAGCCCCGCCCCCTGTATATCCTGTGTATAGAGAGGTAGTCACAGCCCCGCCCCCTGTATATCCTGTGTATAGAGGTAGTCACAGCCCCGCCCCCTGTATATCCTGTGTATAGAGAGGTAGTCACAGCCCCGTCCCCTGTATATCCTGTGTATAGAGAGGTAGTCACAGCCCCACCCCCTGTATATCCTGTGTATAGAGAGGTAGTCACAGCCCCGCCCCCTGTATATCCTGTGTATAGAGAGGTAGTCACAGCCCCGCCCCCTGTATATCCTGTGTATAGAGAGGTAGTCACAGCCCCCGCCCCCTGTATATACTGTGTTTAGAGAGGTAGTCACAGCCCCGCCCCCTGTATATACTGTGTATAGAGAGGTAGTCACAGCCCCGCCCCCTGTATAGAGAGAGGTAGTCACAGCCCCACCCCCTGTATATCATGTGTATAGAGAGGTAGTCACAGCCCCGCCCCCTGTATATCCTGTGTATAGAGGTAGTCACAACCCCGCCCCCTGTATATCATGTGTATAGAGAGGTAGTCACAGCCCCGCCCCCTGTATATCATGTGTATGGAAAGGTAGTCACAGCCCCGCCCCCTAGATATCATATCATACTGTACAGAGGAGATACCAGACACAGCAGTACAGGACATGTAGTATCACACTATACTGTAGAGAGGAGATACTAGACACACAGCAGTACAGGACATGTAGTATCACACTATACTGTAGAGGAGATACCAGACACACAGCAGTACAGGACATGTAGTATCACACTATACTGTAGGGAGGAGATACTAGACACACAGTATTACAGGACATGTAGTATCACACTATACTGTAGAGAGGAGATACTAGACACACACAGCAGTACAGGACATGTAGTATCACACTATACTGTAGAGAGGAGATACTAGACACACACAGCAGTACAGGACATGTAGTATCACACTGTAAGGTAGGAAGGAGATACTAGATATACAGCAGTACAGGACATGTAGTATCACACTATACTGTAGAGAGGATATACTAGACACACAGTATTACAGGACATGTAGTATCACACTATACTGTAGAGAGGATATACTGGACACACACAGCAGTACAGGACATGTAGTATCACACTATACTGTAGAGGAGATACTAGACACACACAGCAGTACAGGACATGTAGTATCACACTATACTGTAGAGAGGATATACTGGACACACACAGCAGTACAGGACATGTAGTATCACACTATACTGTAGAGGAGATACCAGACACACAGCAGTACAGGACATGTAGTATCACACTATACTGTAGAGGAGATACCAGACACACAGCAGTACAGGACATGTAGTATCACACTATACTGTAGAGAGGAGATACTAGACACACACAGCAGTACAGGACATGTAGTATCACACTATACTGTAGAGAGGAGATACTAGACACACACAGCAGTACAGGACATGTAGTATCACACTGTAAGGTAGGAAGGAGATACTAGATATACAGCAGTACAGGACATGTAGTATCACACTATACTGTAGAGAGGATATACTAGACACACAGTATTACAGGACATGTAGTATCACACTATACTGTAGAGAGGATATACTGGACACACACAGCAGTACAGGACATGTAGTATCACACTATACTGTAGAGGAGATACCAGACACACAGCAGTACAGGACATGTAGTATCACACTGTAAGGTAGGGAGGAGATACTAGATATACAGCAGTACAGGACATGTAGTATCACACTATACTGTAGAAAGGAGATACTACATGTCCTGTACTGCTGTATATCTAGTATCTCACTATACTGTAGAGAGGAGATACTAGACAGTTAATCATTGCATGCACTTCATGAATACTGTGGTGTTACCAGTAAAATGTCCATTTTCTTAGCTCTGGGACACTGGCAAGATAGGCAGAGGAGACAAGACCAGTGAGCCCTAAGCTGAGCCCGCCCACTTGCCTACTTGCCACAAGACAGCCCTAGGCGACTGCGAGCAACCACGGTGCTGGTCCCTACACTGAAATAGGTGGATAACACGTAACAGGACAGACAAACACAATGCAATCAAAGTCAGCAGTCCGGGTCGCAACAGGGGGCAGCGAAGTACAAAGCAACAGGCAAGAGGAAGGTCCAGATACAGGCACAAGGTTCAGGGCAGGCAGCAAACAAGGATAGTCAGAGCAGAGAAAGCCAAGGGTCAAACACAGAGAGAGATACCATACAGGCTGAGCAGGAGTTTAGAACTACAATAACCAGCAAGGATTGCTGGAGCTGAATACTATTTATGAAGGATCAGGGACTGAGTCCAGCAGCAGATAGGCCAGCCCCTGATCCTCTACACAGCTCACCTGCACAGCAACAGGTTAACCCTCAGGCTGCCAAGGCTTAGCAAGCAAGACGGGTGAGGCTGAACAAACCTAATATACACCTGTGTTCAGACAGGACTTTGGAAACTGCAAAGAAACCTCAAACTCAGCACCTTCTTGGCCGCACAGCCCGAACCGAGGAGCACCAAGGCACAGTCCTGACAGTACCCCCCTCTTATTAGGGGACTCTGGACCCTCACTCAAAGGACCCGGCTTAGAGGGATTGCGAGCATGGAACTGGCGAATGAGACGAGGAGCGTGAATATCTTCGCTCTCCACCCAAGTTCGCTCCTCTGGGCCGAACCCCTTCCAATGGATGAGGTATTGGACAGAGTTCTGCACCCGGCGAGAGTCCAGAATTTTTTCTACCTCAAACTCAAGGTCCCCCTGAATGACCAGAAGAGCGGGGGGAGACGGAGTAGATGGCGACACCCACATAACGTCTATTTTCAATAAAGATTTGTGAAACACATTATGAATGCGCATGGTTTTTGGCAGTTGCAACCTGAAGGAAAGCGGGTTACTGATCTCAGTGATGCCATAAGGACCAAGGTATTTAGGTGCTAGCTTCCCAGATGGAACCTTGAGTTGCAGATTTTTAGTGGAAAGCCGCACCTTGTCCCCCACCTGATACTCTGGGCCAGATATGCGGCTTTTGTTGGATTGATTTTAGGATTCCTCCCAGGCTTTAGGCAAGCTCCTAAGAGCTTGGGCCCAGCCTGTGCACAGTCTCCGATAGGTAGCTTCAGCTGACAGATTACAGATTCCGGACCATGGACAGATGAATCTCGGATTATAACCAAAATTACAGAAAAATGGCGACATTTTAATAGAATTCGACGTGGAGAGAGAGGAGCGGCTGCACATCACACCTATGGCTGATACTAATGCTGCTAGGCCTATTTTAAAAAACCAACTTTAGGATGTTGGAATATGAATTGATCGCCATATTGCCCCGTGTACCAACGCGCAGGTCTCCTGGTTCACAAGGGTCCCTACGCTAACTCCACACCGTGTCGGTCAGTGGCCGCCACCCCCGCAAAGCGTGCACATGCAGGGAAGGGAGGCCAAGGAATGGCCCTGCAACCTCCATGTCATACACAAAATTCTGATGTTTTTTTATGCAGCCGAGAGGCACTAGTGTCAGCCATAGGTGTGAGGTGCAGCGCTCTTTTTCTTCCCTGAACCGTATTTTAATGGAATTGTTTTCCCTATTATTTAGAACAAATTCAGCCAGAGACAAATACTCCTTCCATCTGTCCTGAGCAATGGAAACAAAGCATCTGAGAAATTGCTCCAGAGATTGGTTAACCCTTTCAGTCTGCCCATTAGTCTGAGGATGAAAGGCAGATGAGAAGAAATCCCCAACCGTCCACAGAACTCCCTCCAGAACTTAGACACAAATTGCACTCCTCTGTCAGACACAATATTTTCAGGAACCCCATGTAGTCTAAAATGTGATTAATGAACAAAGATGCCAGTGTACGAGCATTAGGAAGTTTCTTAAGGGGAATAAGATGGCGCATCTTAGAGAATCTATCTACCCAGATAACAGTTTTTTTCTTTTGATAGAGTCCAAAGTCTCTCAGACAAAGGAAGAGGATGCAGAAGACCTTCGGGTAATCTGTGAGGGACCTTGGACCGGGCACAGACCTCACAAGCCTCCACAAACACCTTAACATCTCTAGACCATGATGGCCACCAGTACTAATGTGAGAGCAGATATTTTGTGCCAGCAATGCCCGGGTGACCTGCTAAGACTGAACTATGGGTCTCTTCAAGAACATTGAGTCGAAGGTTAAGGGGAACAAAGAGTTTACCCTCCGGGGTGTTCCTGGGAGCTAGGGATTGTGAGTTTACCACCTAGGCCGCAAGGTCAGGTTTGAGGGTGGCGACGACCGCTCCTGGTGCTAAAATATTCTCTGGTTCTTCCCTGGGGGCATTGCTGGCATCAAAACTGCGAGACAGGGAATCAGCTCGGACATTCTTAGAACCAGGACGAAAAGTCAAATTGAAACCGAGTAAAAAATAACACCCAGCTCGCCTGAGCTTTGTCAAGGTACAAGAGGTCCTTGTGATTGGTTAAAACCTTGATTTTCTGCTTGGCTCCCTCAAGGTAATGTCTCCACTTTTCAAAGGCCCATTTAATGGCCAATAACTCCCTGTTTCCAAGATCATAATTAGAGATGATCGAACATTGGGATTTTGCGGGTTCAAGCGATCTCGAACCTTCTGAAACTTTCAGCATTTGATTCCCGATGCCTTCCCGCTCCGTGGTGAAGTAGGAGACAGCCCGGGTACCGCCTGGAATTCTGGGATTCAGCCTAGGTAATAGAACTCCAGATGCACAATCTTTTATTAGAAAACGTACCCTCGGCATTTCCTCATTCATCCTGAGGAGACTCGACACACTTCTACCCCTCCATCCGACAATCAGGATAAAATGTAAAAATGGCGTCCAGATTTTATCCTGTAGAGTCTCAGGGACGTTTTCTGCAGGTATTTCAGGAACTCATTACGGCAGATGTGAAGGAGCTCCCTGGCCAACCCAGCAGCTCCAATCTCACACCACAAGAGCAAAAAGCATTAAAACATCTGCAAAAGATAAGGGGGGAGGGGTAGTCATTCTAAACTATCAGGACTACCAGAGAGAATCACAGAGACTCCTCTCAGACAGAACAATATGAGGTCGTTCACATGATTTTAGAAGGTTTGAAAAAAGGTCTCGCTAATAACTCGGAGAAAGGAGATCTTACGGCGCCCCAAGCAAACAAACCCTATATTTATTATAGGGTCACTTCATAACCCTCCTGGACGCCCCGTTATTGCACAGGGAGCGCCACCAGCAATCTTGCACATTATATAGATTTGTTTCTTCAGCCTTATGTCTCCTCTCTACCCAGCGGCCACCCCGCTCTGAACCGCCGCGATCCCGGGTGCCGCGTGTAGCCTGGGGTCGCGGCTATTAGCGGCCACGGTCCGATCGCCGTGCCCACTAATGATGACAGCTGCCTCCGATTACCGGATCCAGCGCTTCCCTGGTGTCTAGTGGGGGAGATCACTCCACCGGGACGTTGTCCTGGAGGGGCGATCTCTGTGTGTGGTGCCGGCCGGGGACCTCTCCAAGATGGCGCCGACCCCGGCTCGGCACTCGATTGTTTTCAGCTGCAGCATATG
Organism: Dendropsophus ebraccatus; assembly: GCA_027789725.1. NCBI lineage: Eukaryota > Metazoa > Chordata > Amphibia > Anura > Hylidae > Dendropsophus > Dendropsophus ebraccatus. Next base: position 2,433,751 of record JAQFWZ010000047.1, on the reverse strand, counting down.
AAAGCAAACGAGTGCCGATCTCATTGATCTTTGCTGTATAAGTATACAGCAAAGATCTCAATGAGAGATCAAAGTGTATATACTAGAAGACCCCCAGGGGGAATAACCCTAACCCGGGGGGGAATAACCCTAACCCCAGGGGAAATAACCCTAACCCCAGGGGGAATAACCCTAACCCCAGGGGGAATAACCCTAACCCCAGGGGGAATAACCCTAACCCCAGGGGAGGGAATAACCCTAACCCCAGGGGGGGGGGAATAACCCTAACCCCAGGGGGGGGAATAACCCCAACCCCAGGGGGGGAATAACCCTAACCCCAGGGGGGGGGAATAACCCTAACCCCGGGGGGGGGGAATAACCCCAACCCCGGGGGGAATAACCCTAACCCCAGGGGGGGAATAACCCTAACCCCAGGGGGAATAACCCTAACCCCAGGGGGAATAACTCTAACCCCAGGGGGGGGGGGGAATAACCCTAACCCCAGGGGGGGGAATAACCCTAACCCCAGGGGGAATAACTCTAACCCCAGGGGGGGGGGGAATAACCCTAACCCCAGGGGGGGAATAACCCTAACTGCAGGGGGGGAATAACCCTAACCCCAGGGGGGGAATAACCCTAACTGCAGGGGGGGAATAACCCTAACCCCAGGGGGGGAATAACCCTAACCCCAGGGGGAATAACTAACCCCAGGGGGGGGAATAACCCTAACCCCAAGGGGGGAATAACCCTAACCCCAGGGGGGGAATAACCCTAACCCCAGGGGAGGGAATAACCCTAACCCCAGGGGAGGGAATAACCCTAACCGCAGGGGGGGGGGAAATAACCCTAACCCCAGGGGGGGGGGGGAATAACCCTGACCCCAGGGGGGGGGAATAACCCTAACCCCAGGGGGGGGGAATAACTCTAGCCCCAGGGGGGAATAACCCTAACCCCAGGGGGGGAATAACCCTAACCCCAGGGGGGGGAATAACCCTAACCCCAGAGGGAATAACTCTAACCCCAGGGGGGGAATAACCCTAACCCCAGGGGGGGGGGGATAACCCTAACCCCAGGGGGGAATAACCCTAACCCAAGGGGGGGGGGGAATAACCCTAACCCCAGGGGGGGAATAACCCTAACCCCAGGGGAGGGAATAACCCTAACCCCAGGGGGGAATAACCCTAACCCTAGGGGGGGAATAACCCTAACCCCAGGGGGGAATAACCCTAACCCCAGGGGGGGAATAACCCTAACCCCAGGGGGGGATAACCCTAACCCCAGTGGGAATAACCCTAACCCCAGGGGGGAATAACCCTAACCCCAGGGGGAATAACCCTAACCCCAGTGGGGAATAACCCTAACCCCAGGGGGGGGGAATAACCCTAACCCCAGGGGGGGGGGAATAACCCTAACCCCAGGGGGAATAACCCTAACCCCAGGGGGGAATAACCCTAACCCCAGGGGGAATAACCCTAGCCCCAGGGGGGAATAACCCTAACCCCAGGGGGGAATAACTCTAACCCTAGGGGAGGGAATAACCCTAACCCTAACCCCAGGGGGGAATAACCCTAACCCCAAGGGAGGGAATAACCCTAACCCCAAGGGAGGAAATAACCCTAACCCCAGGGGGGGAATAACCCTAACCCCAGGGGGGGAATAACCCTAACCCCAGGGGGGGAATAACCCTAACCCCAGGGGGAATAACCCTAACCCCAGGGGGAATAACCCTAACCCCAGGGGGGGGATAACCCTAACCCCAGGGGGGAATAACCCTAACCCCGGGGGGGGGGGGGAATAACCCTAACCCCAGGGGGGAATAACCCTAACCCCAGGGGGAATAACCCTAACCCCAGGGGGGAATAACCCTAACCCCAGGGGGGGGATAACCCTAACCCCAGGGGGGAATAACCCTAACCCCGGGGGGGGGGAATAACCCTAACCCCAGGGGGGAATAACCCTAACCCCAGGGGGAATAACCTTTACCCCAGGGGGGAATAACCTTAACCCCAGGGGGGGGGGGAATAACCCTAACCCCAGGGGGGAATAACCCTAACCCCAGGGGGAATAACCCTAACCCCAGGGGGGAATAACCCTAACCCCAGGGGGGGAATAACCCTAACCCCAGGGGGGGAATAACCCTAACCCCAGGGGGGGAATAACCCTAACCCCAGGGGGGGAATAACCCTAACCCAAGGGCGGATAACCCTAACCCCAGGGGGGATAACCCTAACCCCAGGGGGGAATAACCCTAACCCCAGGGGGGGATAACCCTAATCCCAGGGGGAATAACCCTAACCCCAGGGGGGGATAACCCTAATCCCAGGGGGAATAACCCTAACCCCAGGGGGTGAATAACCCTAAACCCAGGGGGTGAATAACCCTAACCCCAGGGGGGGGAGTAACCCTAACCCCAGGGGGGGGAATAACCCTAACCCCAGGGGGAATAACTCTAACCCCAGGGGGGAATAACCCTAACCCCAGGGGGGAATAACCCTAACCCCAGGGGGGAATAACCCTAACCCCAGGGGGGGAATAACCCTAACCCCAGGGGAAATAACCCTAACCCCAGGGGGGAATAACCCTAACCCCAGGGGGAATAACCCTAACCCCAGGGGGAATAACCCTAACCCCAGCGGGGGAATAACCCTAACCCCAGGGGGGAATAACTCTAACCCCAGAGGGAATAACCCTAACCCCAGGGAAGGGGAATAACACTAGCCCCAGGGGGGGAATAACCCTAACCCCAGGGGGAATAACCCTAACCCCAGGGGGAATAACCCTAACCCCAGGGGGGGGAATAACCCTAACCCCAGGGGGAATAACTCTAACCCCAGGGGGGAATAACCCTAACCCCAGGGGGGAATAACCCTAACCCCAGGGGGGAATAACCCTAACCCCAGGGGGAAATAACCCTAACCCCAGGAGGAATAACCCTAACCCCAGGGGGAATAACCCTAACCCCAGGGGGAATAACCCTAACCCCAGCGGGGGAATAACCCTAACCCCAGGGGGGAATAACTCTAACCCCAGAGGGAATAACCCTAACCCCAGGGAAGGGGAATAACACTAGCCCCAGGGGGGGAATAACCCTAACCCCAGGGGGAATAACCCTAACCCCAGGGGGAATAACACTAACCCCAGGGGGGGAGGAATAACCCTAACCCCAGGGGGGCTTCTAGTATATGTGTAAAAAAAAAAAAAGTATTGTTATTAATAAAAAGCCCCCTGCCCTAATAAAAGTCAGAATCACCTCCCCCCCCCTTTTCCCAGGTTTTAAATAAAAGTAAAAAAATATATAAATAAACATGTTTGCTATCGCCGCGCGCGTAATCGCCCGAACTATTAATTAATCACATTCCTGATCTCGCACGGTAAACGGCGTCAGCGCAAAAAAATCCCAAAGTGATAGATTGTGCATTTTTGGTCGCATCAAATGCATAAAAATATTTATAAAAAGCGATCAAAAAATCGGATTTGCGCAATCAAGGTACCGATAGAAAGCAAACATCATGGCGCAAAAGCTGCCACCTGACACAGCCGCATAGACCAAAGGATAAAAGCGCTATAAGCCTGGGAATGGAGCGATTGTAAGGGACGTATATTTGGTAACAATGGTTTGAATTTTTTTCAGGCCATCAGATACAATAAAAGTTATACATGTTATATATCGTTGTAATCGTAACGACTTGAGGAACATATATAACAAGTTTTACCCCAGGGCGAATGGTGTAAAAACACAAATACACCCCAAATAAAAGAAATGCGTTTTTTTTTTTTTCAATTTCACCCCACTTTGAATTTTTTTCTGGTTTTGCAGTGTAATTTATGCAAAAGTTCAGCCGTCATTGCAAAGTACAATTAGTGACCTAAAGGGTTAAATATGCCTATTTGCATAAAAAAAGTTTTACTGCTAATAAAAATAGTAAAAGGTAAGAAAACCTAGTAACCATGCATATCACCTGAAAAACCAGGACTTCCTTTTAGAGGAGCTCCCTAGTCAGATGAAACAGCATAAGAGCAGCGCATGTTCCTCCTTGTCTCCTAGTTCATTTCGCTGCAATACAAAATGGCGCCTTTGCTGTGAGATTATCTGCCATGGTGGCACCCAGTTTCAGTCTCTGTTCACACAGGAGACATTCCCAATGCATTTCCATCTAACCTACCAATCCCAGTATGGGATATATTTGGTGCAGTTGTTTGTTACAATATGTAGGACGGACAATCTAACCACTACCCAATCGTTTGAATGGTCATAGATGTAATATTCAGGGGCTATCACAGGGCTATGAATCAGGGGCTATCACGGGGCTATGAATCAGGGGCTATGAATCAGGGGCTATCAGGGGCTATCAGGGGCTATGAATCAGGGGCTATCACGGGGCTATGAATCAGGGGCTATGAATCAGGGGCTATGAATCAGGGGCTATCAGGGGCTATCACGGGGCTATGAATCAGGGGCTATGAATCAGGGGCTATGAATCAGGGGCTATCAGGGACTATGAATCAGGGGCTATCAATCAGGGGCTATCACGGGCTATGAATCAGGGGCTATCAGGGACTATGAATCAGGGGCTATCAGGGGCTATCAGGGGCTATGAATCAGGGGCTATCAGGGGCTATGAATCAGGGGCTATCAGGGACTATGAATCAGGGGCTATCAGGGGCTATGAATCAGGGGCTATCACGGGGCTATGAATCAGGGGCTATCACGGGGCTATGAATCAGGGGCTATCAGGGGGCTATGAATCAGGGGCTATCAGGGGGCTATGAATCAGGGGCTATCAGGGGGCTATGAATCAGGGGCTATCAGGGGGCTATGAATCAGGGGCTATCACGGGGCTATGAATCAGGGGCTATCAGGGGCTATGAATCAGGGGCTATCACGGGGCTATGAATCAGGGGCTATCACGGGGCTATGAATCAGGGGCTATCAGGGGCTATCACGGGGCTATGAATCAGGGGCTATCATGGGGCTATGAATCAGGGGCTATCATGGGGCTATGAATCAGGGGCTATCACGGGGCTATGAATCAGGGGCTATCAGGGGGCTATGAATCAGGGGCTATCAGGGGGCTATGAATCAGGGGCTATCAGGGGGCTATGAATCAGGGGCTATCAGGGACTATGAATCAGGGGCTATCACGGGGCTATGAATCAGGGGCTATCAGGGGCTATCACGGGGCTATGAATCAGGGGCTATGAATCAGGGGCTATGAATCAGGGGCTATGAATCAGGGGCTATGAATCAGGGGCTATCACGGGACTATGAATCAGGGGCTATCATGGGGCTATGAATCAGGGGCTATCACGGGGCTATGAATCAGGGGCTATCATGGGGCTATGAATCAGGGGCTATCAGGGGCTATCACGGGGCTATGAATCAGGGGCTATGAATCAGGGGCTATGAATCAGGGGCTATGAATCAGGGGCTATGAATCAGGGGCTATGAATCAGGGGCTATCACGGGACTATGAATCAGGGGCTATCATGGGGCTATGAATCAGGGGCTATCAGGGGCTATCACGGGGCTATGAATCAGGGGCTATCATGGGGCTATGAATCAGGGGCTATCATGGGACTATGAATCAGGGGCTATCATGGGGCTATGAATCAGGGGCTATCATGGGACTATGAATCAGGGGCTATCATGGGGCTATGAATCAGGGGCTATCACGGGACTATGAATCAGGGGCTATCATGGGGCTATGAATCAGGGGCTATCACGGGGCTATGAATCAGGGGCTATCATGGGGCTATGAATCAGGGGCTATCAGGGGCTATGAATCAGGGGCTATGAATCAGGGGCTATCACGGGGCTATGAATCAGGGGCTATCAGGGGCTATGAATCAGGGGCTATGAATCAGGGGCTATGAATCAGGGGCTATGAATCAGGGGCTATGAATCAGGGGCTATAAATCAGGGGCTATCAGGGGCTGTCAGGGGCTATCAGGGGCTATCAGGGGCTATGAATCAGGGGCTATCAGGGGCTATCAGGGGGCTATGAATCAGGGGCTATCACGCCACTTTAATTTCTCTCACAATAAAGATATGAGTTCCCTCAGCATTACGGCCATAGATTTTGCCCCAGAACACACATCAAACAGATTCGAGGTTTTGAAAAGGAAAGAGGTCTATTGGTTGTATTGTGTGCAAACCTTTTTTCCTCAGGGTTTGAATGAGGTCTCAGATACTATTATTTGCTAAAAAGTTGTATATATATTTATATCTCTTTTTCTTTTCTTTTTTTTTTTCATTCTATTTTGTTTCCTTTGCCCTTATTGCCGGCTGGGATTGTACCCCTATGTTCACATGTCATTTCCTATATACAGGGTCCATGCTTTAGTTGAATATATGCACCTACCTGAAGGAGGAATCATTCCGGCTCTGAAACAAATCTTTTTATTTGTTGTGCTTTTTAAATAAATTCTCAGTGTTTCTGTAATGTGCCTCCGACAGTACCTCCATGTTGTTCCCATTCTGTCTGCAGCAGTTTTTGGTGAGTGTAATACCATATCCATACTTGTGTCGTTTGGGGGCAGGCTTCCTCGCCGGTGGTGCTGGCTGGGACTTTTTGGGGGGGCACTTTGGGTCTGGTCCTGTGACATGGAGGTTGCGGGGCCACTCCATGGCCTCCCTTCCCTGCATGTGCACGCTTTGCGGGGGTGGCGGTCACTGACCGATAGGGTATGGAATTAGCGTAGGGACCCGTGTGAACCAGGAGACCTGCGCGTTGGTACATGGGGCGATATGGCGATCAATTCATATTCCAACATCCTGAAGTTGGTTTTTTAAAATAGGCCTAGCAGCATTAGTATCCGCCATAGGTGTGATGTGCAGCCGCTCCTCTATCTCCATGTCGGTTTCTGTAATGTGGAGCAGCGCCTTACACGGTCCTTTTTTTCGTATTTTTCTCATCCTCATATTGTCACCGGATCCTGATGGACGGCAGCAGCTCCCATATGGTCTTCATGCTTTGTTTTGCCGATCAGGTGAGCACGTTTTACCTGGTGTGCCCATTATTCACACTCGAAGTGTCTGCACATAGCGCTTTCCCTATTTTCTCAGGGCTCTGAGATTAGTAGGCAGTTCCCATTTTTCAATAGCTGCAACTTTGAGGGGGTTCATACAAAATGAATTAGGAGTGATAAAGTAGCCCAGAAAAAGGACTTCTTGGATCCTGAACTGGCATTTGGACAGTTTAGCGTACAGATGATTTAGTCGGAGCAATTCCATGACCTACGTGTGAGGACCAATCAGGAGAGAAGATTAAAATGTCATCAAGATAAACTACTAAAAATTGCTCAAGATATTCATTCATTCAGACATTGTTAACGAAATTTTGAAAACCTGCGGACGCGTTGCTCAACCCAAATGGCATAGCCAGATATTCATAGTGCCCTTTAGGCATATTAAAGGCAATTTTCCTCTTGTCTCCCTCCCTTATTCTTATCAGATTGTAGGCCCGCAAACCACCAGGGGACGAGACAGATGAACTAACCAATTCGCCCACCCTCAGTGCCCCAAAGAAGGCCAAAGAAAAGGACAAACGGAAAAGACACGCCTCAAAGTCAGACGAACACACCTCCCCCAAACAGAGACCCAACGATGATAGCAATCGAAAAGAAACTGGCCATCTAGAATCCCTCGTACGCCCCCCCCCCCTCAGAAACCCCACCAAAGCCTTCCTGACTAAAAAGACCTTAGTCATCAACCACACCCCAAGCCTGCACACAAAAGCCACATCTGCCACCAACCTGTTCACCCTGGGGACCGACCACTACTGCACCCAACAGTGATCCAACAAAAGCAGAAAACACATATCATGCCCCAGCACATTACCCAAATGGGAACACCACTCCTCACACTGTAACCAGGCCCGATCATATGCCAATCTCGTCCCAACTGCCAGCAACGCCATGAGCCAAGAGTTCATCGCCCAAATGAACATCGCCCTCCACTAGAAACTTCTCCGCTTCCACCTTTGCCCCAGTCGCCAACTGCCAGAAATGGTCCCACTGCGAATGAGAAAGGGAGTCAGCGATCTCATTACACATGAAGAACATGCACTGCAGACACAGTAATGTTTAAGGACTGGCAAAGCAAGACCAGGTGTTGTAATCGCATGGACCACCCCTAAATTGTCACAATGGAACTGAATCCTGCAATTACTCATCCTGCTTCCCCAAATAGATAAAGCCAAACAGTTTGAGCAAAGCAAGGTTTTGCACCAAGCCCCTCTCTCTCCAATTGTCTGGCCAGCGGCCCACACTTTAATCCCCCTACTGTAGCAATAGATCCTAAATCCATCAGCCCCAGCCACATCAGTGTACAACCCATAATCATGTGCCCCAACCATCGCCACCTGCCACAACGTCCACCCATTGAACTCAGCCAGAAACTATGCCAAACCTCCAAGTCACCCTGCAACAACCCCCATAGCCGAACAAAATGATGGGGCCGAACCACCCCCGTCGTAGCCTGTGCCAACCTGCAGCTAAATATACACCCCATGGGCATGATCCGGCAGGCAAAATTACATTTTCCCAACAGGGACTGCAAGTCGTTTAGCTAGCTGGATCTTCCTGAGCCTGCAAACTTGCTCCACCTCCTCCCTCAATGCAACCACCTTGCGCACCGGAAACCAACACTCAATCACCACCGTGTCGATCTCAATGCCCCCCAAAATTTAGACACGTCGCAGTACCCTCTGTTTTATCCTTGGCGATTGGCACCCTTAAACGACTCACAACAACCTTAACGGTATGCAACAAAACTGAACACACATTGGAACCTGCTGGGCCCACACATAGGAAATCATCCAAATAATGGATGACGGATGACAACCCAGCCACATGCCACACTACCCATTCCAAGAAAGTGCTGAACGCCTCAAAATACGCACATGACACCGAACACCCCATGGGCAAACAATGGTCAACATAAAATCCCCCCTCCCAGCAACTACCCAACAAATGCAAACTATCCCAATGGACTGAAAGCAACCAAAACGCAGATTCCGCATAGGTTTTAGCCAGCAACGCCCCCTCTGCCCAGCCTCACGAACCAACTGAACCGCCGCATCAAAGGAAGTGTACACAACAGAACATGAATACGGCTCAATACCATCATTCACCGAAGCCCTTTGGGGAACGATAAGTGATGAATGGGCCGGAATTTGCCCGGTTCCTTCTGAGAAACCAACCCCAATGGGGAGACAAACAGATCTGCCAGCAAGGGGGGAGGGCACCGGACCCGCCATTCTCCCCATGGCCACTTCCTTACCCAGCTTATCAGAAACCACAGACGGATGCTGCAAAGCCGATTTCAACTCCCTACCACACATGGCAAATCCGTTGTGGACCAAGGAATCCGAAAACCCCCCTCCTTAAACTCTGCCTCCAAGAGCAACGCCGCATCCTGATCCAGATGTCTATTTAGGAATAGCAGCATCTCTTCCAGCCACACTGGGGTCACCCCCTTTGCCAACTGCATCACCCCCACCCCTGCCCCTAAGAGATTTAAAGCACTGCCCTGTGTGTTCTGCCACAAGCGGAGCACTCGTGTTTGAATTTACATTTAGCCCCAAACTTGCATGCTCCTTCATTAAAAAGGAAGCACAGTCGCTTGCTCATCATAGCGCAACCATGTCTGACCCCCATAGGTCCAGTACATATCATGAATTGCATCCAAGTAACAGAACAAACCCACACAGTCATCAGGTACTTCTCCCCAATTACCCCAGGAAAAATATCCCCCCCCCACACACACACACACACAAGGAAGAGCAAGCTGCCACCAGGGAACCCGCTGCCAAACCTGCCCCCGAACCCCACCACCGAAAACTGATGCAGCCCCAACAGCAACAGCAACAGCCCCCCTCTGCAACTGGCCAGAACTGGTCCGACCCCCAACAAATGAGGATTATTCACAGCTGACTCACCCAACTGCCTGAATGCTGTGGGCCCCGCAGCGGAAGGTCCCGGATCGCCACATCGAGCCTCAGCAGCCAGGGGATCTGCAGCCTGGAGGACATCAGCAGGAGCAGGATGCAAAGCCACAGACAGCACAGATGGCCCAGTCACACTCCCAGAAGGAAGCACAGCAGGCGAAGATGGGGTAAAGGCCAGCTGGATGCTGCCCGGTCACCTCTTGTTGCTGAGAGGATGCGGACGGCATCCTCTGAAGCAGGTTCCGCCTCCAACCATCAGACTCCCGGCGCTGGGCAGCTCCACAGGCAGGCCCGCTGAATCGGCTCCGGAACCCCCGATGACCTCATCAGCCGGCAGGGGAGGCGATTCCTCCCCCCTTCGCATGCCCCGGGTGGCCAGAGGCTGAAGCCTGCACCAAACCAGAAGCCAGAAGGTCCCTAGAGGCACTGTTTAAGCAGCATCGGGCCCTAGAGGTCTCATCTGGGCTGAGGCACGCTAGGGACATAGTCCTCCGCTACCGGCGGATAGCAGGTGAAGCCGGAGCGGGGGCTTCACCGGTACTCGGGAGCATCCTCTGAAGCTGGGACGGCAGCCACTTGCGTCCCTCTCTCTTCAGCAGCCTGCTGCAAAAAGCGCAGCGAGCGGATCAATGGCACAGATTCCACTGCTGGTCATCAGGAAAATGGTACCAACCCCTCCTTTGACACAGCCTATATACCCCAAACCCCACCACCACACACCCCACCCCCACCATTCAATTGTCTCCTGACCTTGAACTCACCCCTCTATCTCCTCACCTCATCTAGCCATTAACCCTTACCACTCTGAACCACCTACTAGGGGCCCTGTCACCAAAGCCCCAGTTATGGAGGCCTCCCCTTAGGAGTGCTTTGCCCCACCCCCCTTGTATGACCTGACTGGATTTCTTTTGTGTAAAGTCTCTGTAGACAGGTAGAGGATACTGGCAGCTGGTAGCAGCAAGGTTTTTATCCTGTTCGTGACGCCACCTCAAGATGCGGTGAGGCACGGGGAGTATTTGTTTCGGTGAACTCCCGCTGGGTCAGCTGGTACAGTTGGGTGGTAGCTGAGTGGGTCTAGGGTCACATGGTCACTTGTCACAGTAGCCTGGAGTGGTAGAGGATCCACCCGAACAGTCTACTGGGTAAGAAAAGCGAAGTGGTGTGTGGTCCCCACCTGCAGGACCCTCCGTTATTGACTGCAGGTGACAGTGAGTGTCAGTCAGTGCTGCTTCCTGAGTGGACAGTCTGATGTCACAGAAGTCTCATTTACTTTCAGTTATATTGTGCTGTTTAAGTGTTCCTTTGTTTAGCTGTGACCTTTGCAGCTGAACTTCTGTTGCAATGTGTCAGGTTTGGGGTGTGCCAGGTTTGGGGTGTGTCACATGCCATCACTAGAATATATTAGTGTGTAATTGTACTTGAGAAATGGGGAAACTCCGCAGCGTCTGATCCTAAAGAGCTGATCCAGAGGAGGGTGGCTGCCGCTCTCAGTCTACTCAGGATCAGCTGCGCCTGGAAAAACCACAGATTCTTCAAAGCAGAAAATCCTCAGAACTCACAGCAGAACATACTGTAATATAGAGGCCCGGCACTGTAATAGAGGCAGTACTGTAATATAGAGAAAGTCAATAGAGGGCAGCGCCCCCACTAATGGTGTATCTGGCTAGTATGGATACGTGGAAAGACCTATGGCGACGTAGGTGAAGTTTTCAGCCACTACGTTTAATATTGACCTCTTTAAAGGGGTCCGTAAAGTAAATTTGGCTAAACAGTTTGGCAATACAAATACTAATGAGCAGCAAACCAAGCGTGAGACTCGATGTACCGTCGGCCCGTTAGGATTCCAAGTCCCTGCAGGAGGCAGAATGTGTCCGCTTCTTGGCAGGTACAGACGTCCAGCCCTCAATAGGTAGACCTGATCTCCATGATCCCTTTAGAGGAGGCAACAAATCCTTCTATTGCCCCCAAGTGACACCAGGGGGACCAATAGATACGTTTCAAAAATTTGTGACCCAAGACGTAAAAGCCCTACGTTACCCTAAACCTGTTAACAACTTGACAGCTACGGAGAATAGAGCCGTGAAATGCTCAAGAGTCGCCCTAAGTTAATAATAAAAAGGGCGGAGCCACCATCGTGATGTCACGCTCCTACTAGAACGAAGAAGAAAATAGACAGCTACAGAATCGCGTCACTTACACCCCATTGGCGAAGAATCCTCTGCCTAAAATACAAGAACAATTGCGCAGTCTTTGTCACAATTCCTGGACTGGTCGCTTATACCCCTATTGGTCGAAACACCGGGGTAGCTTAAGGGATTTCATTACTGCCCTGGAATCTATCCATCTTACTGAGGGTTCGATTCTAGCATCCATCGACATCGAGAGCCTCTACACCCGCATCCCGCATGATGCGGGTGTAGAGGCAGTCGATTGATTGGTGTCGAGGTGCGAGCAGCCCCCTGAATTTAGGGACTTTGTCAAGGAAGCATTGCTGTTCTTTTTACAATATAACGTCTTTATGTTTAAGGATCAGTGGTACGTGCAGGAGATCGCAACCCACATGTCGGGGACATCTAAGCATACTCCAGGTATGTCCATGATATCTTTGTCGTGTGGGAAGGGAACGAGAGTGGTTTTGTTGATTTTCTTCATACTAATAACGGGGCCAATATACGGTTTACATATAAGATAGGAGGGACTTTGTTTGACTTCCTCAACATTCAAGACATTAATGATGGGCGATTTATGACATCCGTCTTTAGAAAGAAAACCGTGTGCAGCTCAGTACTCCAATATGCTGGCTCCCATCCCACCCGAGTAACCGTGTGCAGCTCAGTACTCCAATATGCTGGCTCCCATCCCACCCGAGTAACCGGGTGCAGCTCAGTACTCCAATATGCTGGCTCCCATCCCACCCGAGTAACCGGGTGCAGCTCAGTACTCCAATATGCTGGCTCCCATCCCACCCGAGTAACCGTGTGCAGCTCAGTACTCCAATATGCTGGCTCCCATCCCACCCGAGTAACCGTGTGCAGCTCAGTACTCCAATATGCTGGCTCCCATCCCACCCGAGTAACCGTGTGCAGCTCAGTACTCCAATATGCTGGCTCCCATCCCACCCGAGTAACCGTGTGCAGCTCAGTACTCCAATATGCTGGCTCCCATCCCACCCGAGTAACCGTGTGCAGCTCAGTACTCCAATATGCTGGCTCCCATCCCACCCGATTAACCGTGTGCAGCTCAGTACTCCAATATGCTGGCTCCCATCCCACCCGAGTAACCGTGTGCAGCTCAGTACTCCAATATGCTGGCTCCCATCCCACCCGAGTAACCGTGTGCAGCTCAGTTCTCCAATATGCTGGCTCCCATCCCACCCGAGTAACCGTGTGCAGCTCAGTACTCCAATATGCTGGCTCCCATCCCACCCGATTAACCGTGTGCAGCTCAGTACTCCAATATGCTGGCTCCCATCCCACCCGAGTAACCGTGTGCAGCTCAGTACTCCAATATGCTGGCTCCCATCCCACCCGAGTAACCGTGTGCAGCTCAGTACTCCAATATGCTGCCTCACATCCCACCCGAGTAACCGTGTGCAGCTCAGTACTCCAATATGCTGGCTCCCATCCCACCCGATTAACCGTGTGCAGCTCAGTACTCCAATATGCTGGCTCCCATCCCACCCGAGTAACCGTGTGCAGCTCAGTACTCCAATATGCTGGCTCCCATCCCACCCGAGTAACCGTGTGCAGCTCAGTACTCCAATATGCTGGCTCCCATCCCACCCGAGTAACCGTGTGCAGCTCAGTATTTCAATATGCTGGCTCCCATCCCACCCGAGTAACCGTGTGCAGCTCAGTACTCCAATATGCTGGCTCCCATCCCACCCGAGTAACCGTGTGAAGCTCAGTACTCCAATATGCTGGCTCCCATCCCACCCGAGTAACAGTGTGCAGCTCAGTACTCCAATATGCTGGCTCCCATCCCACCCGAGTAACCGTGTGCAGCTCAGTACTCCAATATGCTGGCTCCCATCCCACCCGAGTAACCGTGTGCAGCTCAGTACTCCAATATGCTGGCTCCCATCCCACCCGAGTAACCGTGTGCAGCTCAGTACTCCAATATGCTGGCTCCCATCCCACCCGAGTAACCGTGTGCAGCTCAGTACTCCAATATGCTGGCTCCCATCCCACCCGAGTAACCGTGTGCAGCTCAGTACTCCAATATGCTGCCTCCCATCCCACCCGAGTAACCGTGTGCAGCTCAGTACTCCAATATGCTGGCTCCCATCCCACCCGAGTAACCGTGTGCAGCTCAGTACTCCAATAAGCTGGCTCCCATCCCACCCGAGTAACCGTGTGCAGCTCAGTACTCCAATATGCTGGCTCCCATCCCACCCGAGTAACCGTGTGCAGCTCAGTACTCCAATATGCTGGCTCCCATCCCACCCGAGTAACCGTGTGCAGCTCAGTACTCCAATATGCTGGCTCCCATCCCACCCGAGTAACCGTGTGCAGCTCAGTACTCCAATATGCTGGCTCCCATCCCACCCGAATCAAAATGGTACGCCTGAAAAGAGTTAACGCTACTCCTGAATCCTTTGCAAAACGGGCTCAAGAGCAGAGGTTATTGGCTAGGGAATATCCTCCCAATATCATAAAGGAAGCGAGAAAAAAAGCAGACACACTATGTAGGAATAGTTTATTAGCAGCTAAACCTCCATAGACCCCCAGCCAAGGAGATTCACATTCAGAACCCTCCACAGTATCATAGCCGAGAGGGTCCAGAAACACTGGCACATACTTGTGCAAGACGAGGATATTGGGCAAATAGCATCACATGGCCCACTCATTACATACCGGAAGAATCGCACAATTGGCATAGCTCCCAACCGTCCCGGATCTGGCCGGACTTTCCCGATTTTGGGGTGATGTCCCGGAACGGCCCCCATGTGTCCTGCTTCATATTAAAATGTGTTCAACGCCGGCAGGGATTAGTACTGCACTGGTATAGCAGCACAGGCTGTGCTAGGGAGCTCCACCAATAACGCAAGCAGCTGGGGTCATGTGATCGTCATGGGCGAATTGGAAAGCAGCAGTGTCTTCCTGTTCCCTCCCCAGTAGCACAGTGTCAGATGTCTGTGGCCTCCCTATAAAGGTACAGAAGAGAATGGAGGACATGAAGCATCCCTTTGGGAGTATACAGTATACCAGCGTTTCCCATCCGGGGTGCCGCAGCATACTGGTGTGCCGGGAGAACCCGCCAGGGGTGCCGCGGGATCCCGGTGGGAAATGTGCGCTGTCTCTTTAAAGAGTCACTGTCGTATTTTTTTTTTTTGCAGAAATCAATAGTCCAGGCGATTTTAAGAAACTTTGTAATTGGGTTTATTAGCCAAATCTGCCATTATCTGTATGTAAAAAGCCTTTTCCCAGGTCCCCCCCTCCTTCCTCTTTTTCATCCACTCCAAAAAATCTGAAAATTGTGACTTGTTGCAGGAGACGTCCCCTGTCTGCTCTAGGGAGAGGGGAGGGGGGAGGAGGAAGGAGGGAGTTAGCCGGCAGCAGAAAGCAGATAACAGAGGATTACAGGCACGGAGCTGGGTGACAGCTGTAATCGGAGCTCAGACAGGTCACTGGTGATGGTCAGAACAGATAACGGGTGAGGGATTTGTAGATTAACTCTTTGTTGTCCTGTTTTGGTCTTTTCTTTAGCTCTCTCCATAGGAGAACAATGAAGACAGGGGGGAGAGCTTCAAACTGCTTTTTAATGATAAAAATGCATTTTTCGGATAATAAACCCAATTACAAAGTTTCTTAAAATCGCATGGACTATTGATTTCTGCAAAAAAAAATTTCACGACAGTGACACTTTAAGCATCCCGAGAAGCTGCGGCCGCGCAGCTTCTCAGAATGTACAGATCGCTTTGATGTTCCCCCCGCTCACTGGGCGGAACATTAAAGCGAGCAGCAATACAGGAGCAGGACCTGTCAGCGTTCTCCTCCTGCATTCTCTCCCATAGGCTGACGGCACTTCACGCTGGGACGTGACCTCTCCAGCAGACGTCATCACGCAAGATGGAGCCCGAAGACGAGGAGAGCTGCTTCCTGCAGCCACACAGCACTGATTAGGTGAGTAGGATGTTTGTTTTTTTAGGGGCTCTCGGGTCATAATTAGTTCATGAGGGCACCTCTGGGGGCATTATTAGTATATGGGGGGCACCTCTGGGGGCATTATTAGTATATGTGGGCACCTCTGGGGGTGTTATTAGTATATGGGGGCACCTCCGGGGGCATTATTAGTATATGGGGCACCTCTGGGGGCATTATTAGTATATGGGGGCACCTCTGGGGGCGTTATTAGTATATGGGGGCACCTCTGGGGGTGTTATTAGTATATGGGGGCACCTCCGGGGGCATTATTAGTATATGGGGGCACCTCTCGGGTCATAATTAGTTCATGAGTGCACCTCTGGGGGCATTATTAGTATATGGGGGCACCTCTGGGGGCATTATTAGTATATGGGGGCACCTTTGGGGGCATTATTAGTATATGGGGGCACCTCTGGGGGCATTATTAGTATATGGGGGCACCTCCGGGGGCATTATTAGTATATGGGGGCACCTCTCGGGTCATAATTAGTTCATGAGGGCACCTCTGGGGGCATTATTAGTATATGGGGGCACCTCTGGGGCATTATTAGTATATGGGGGCACCTCTGGGGGCATTATTAGTATATGGGGGCACCTCTGGGGGCATTATTAGTATATGGGGGCACCTCTGGGGGCATTATTAGTATATGGGGGCACCTCTGGGGGCATTATTAGTATATGGGGGCACCTCTGGGGGCATTATTAGTATATGGGGGTGCAGTGTCCCAGAACATGCAGACTACTACTCCTATTATGGCCATTTCTCTTGCTGTGTCCATGCCTGTTCTGGTAAGTGTTTGCACTGCAACTGCTGCTGGTTTTCCCCTAGTATTCTCTGGTAATGTGCATTCTCATGTATTCCTGTGTATTATTGCATTGTACAGTGGTATGCAAGGCTGTTGATCACGTGACCTGTAACCATGGTTCCTCCAATGGCAGACTAGCTCTGGCCAGGAGCAACCATGTGACCTCCCACTTCCTCCTAACAAGTTAGTCTTCCCCCTGCTTCCAAGCAAGGAGGATGTGTGTCGTCTCTCTCCTGCCTCAGAGGAGTTGGGCTTCTTCTCTGCAGCTCCCACTTCACCACTAGAAGTGTGGATCGAGTGCTCTGCTATATACCAGTCTTCGGCTGTATCTGCCTGCTCAAGTGACCGGATTCTTCTCTCTCATCTGGGTGTCATTCCGTTATCTCTCATCATCGCTGCAAGGATTCACAGCAAGTATTATTCTCAAGCTAATCCACCCAGCAACACTATTTCTCTCATACTCCTACTCCCATCATCCGGCACGTATTCTCACAGCCTATGCAGCACCACTCCTGCTTTATTTGTCAAAGCCTGCTATATACCCGGTTGCATCCGGACAGAACTGTTGCTACTAGTTACCTTTTCTATAATAAAACCGCTGTTACTGAACCCTGGCATTGGTGTCCACTAACTGGTGCCCTGACTAGGTGCAGCGAAGAATCGCATGCCCATCATCACCCGCAGATTCCACAGACCGGCCCTACAGCTGTGCTGCCCTCAGGCCTATACCGTGACAAGTATAACCCCTGCAGCTGCCCCGGTCATTGCCCGCTCATAACACCAGTACTGCGGAAGTGGCCCCCAGGGGCCAGGGCATCGCATTTTTGGCGTCACGAACAGGATCACGTACACCCCGCGGTGTTCATATTTGCTACCCCTCATCATCCTCAGAGACTCTGCTATTGCCGCGCTGCGGCCTGCTAAGGGGTCAAGTCAGCTGGTGACGCACTGTCTTCGCGCGTGCGTGCGCTCCGCTCAAGCTCCGCCCCGGCCCTGCAGTACCCAAGCCTCTGTTGCAGGAGGGAAGAAGATTGTGCCCGGACCACCGGAAGTGTTGGTGCTGACTTCCGCCCTATCCCTCTCCGGTCCCGGACACCCTGCCTATCGGTGCCTGCTGTTCCCGCAAGCTCTCCTCGCCTCTGCTTTCTTCCAGGCGCCTTACACCGGAACCCCTCATCATGTCCACCGGCCATCACAGTGACTCTGACGGATCCGGCAGTCCGCCGATTGCCCGGGCGTCACCCGCGGCTCCCGTTGCTATGGCTACCGCAGCGGTTCCGTTCTTCATTGGGCCCAACAATCTCCCCAGTTATAAAGGAGAACCCCACACGTTGGCTGATTTCAAGGAAAAAATTTCCCGCACCCTTGAACTTGTCTCACTCTCTCCCACTCAGCAGGTGCAGTTGCTGCTAGGACAACTTGAGGGTCCCGCTGCCGAGGAGGTGCGGTCATGGCCAGCTACGGAGAAAGCTAATGTACAACAGATCCTGGCCCGGGTGAGTAAAGAATTTGAGGTACAGTCACCCACGGAGGTCCGCCTTAAGTTTTATGACCGACGACAAAGGCCAGGTGAGACCCTCAGAGACTATGCACTAGCACTCCAATCTGCCTACCGGGCCCTGAGACAGCTTGATGCCATAGACCCCTCGGCTGTGGAGAGTATGATCACTGACCGCTTCATAGAGGGGGTGGACTCTAGACTCATCCAGAGCCAGTTGCGTATGCTAGCTGCCCAAAACCCTACAATGCCTTTCCTGGACTTTAAGACTCTGGCTCTGAGGGTGGTTGGCATTGACAATCCCTGTGCTGGCTGTACTCCAGGTTCAGATTCCCCGGACCCGGTGGGACCTATACCCTCACCTCCAGTGCCCACTATGATTCCGCCGGTTTCCGCTATACAAGCTGCCCAACAGTCTATCCCGGCTAGCTCACCAGCGATCCCTGCTCTCCTTACGCAAGTGGTTGACTCCCTCTGCCAAGCCCTAAGGGGGCTACAAGGGGCCTATCCAACAGCTCCACCACCACAGGACCCCTGCCCTGAGTATTCAGTTCCCGATCGGCCTCCTCCACAGAGACTTAGATCCCCTGAGCGCCCCTATTGCCGCCACTGTAGGCGACATGGACACTACCGCTCTCAGTGCTATCAGTTAAATGGGCTACCCCTGGGTCCAAGGGCCAACACCCAGGAGGTCGAGATCCAGGCCCGCAGGAAGCACAGTGGTTCTCAAGGTTCCTCTCACAATGCCCGCATGTGACTCTCTGGGTGGACGGAGTCCCCCTGGAGGCTCTGGTAGATACAGGTTCCCAGGTTACCACTATCCCGAGGCATGTGTTTGAAGAACATTGGGATCTGAGAACCCTAGGTCCAGTTGAGAAATACTGTCTGAAACTTATTGCTAGTAATGGTCGTCCTATTGTGCAACTAGGTTACTGGGAACCCACTGTCTGCATAGGGAAGCGAGAGCTAGCACGTCAGGGTATCATTGTTACTGAGGCTCAGGGAGATAGTGGGACCGTGGTATTAGGCATGAATATTATCCGTCATGTATTCACTGAAGTGTTGGATGCCTTGAATGCCTCTATGTCTTGTGCTTCTCCTCAGTACAGGCAAGCCGTCCAGAAGACCATAAAAGTGCTCACCGCTCAGCGGAAGTTTACCAATCCTCGAGGAGAAATCTGCCGTGTCCGCACTAGAGATGCTCGTCCGATCACCATCCCAGCTAACAGTGAGTTCCTCATCTGGTGCAGGGTCCGTCCGGGCCTCAACAATGCTGACTATGTGGCCCTTCTGGATGCTATTGAAATGGAGGGGCAACCTCTTGTCAGGGCCGCTAGAAGCCTGGTGACCGTCTCCAATGGTCAGGTCCCTGTCCGTCTGGTGAACCTTGGAGACTCCCCAGCTGACCTACCCAAGTTCACCACCGTGGCCATGCTATACCAACTCGATCCTGAGGACATCGTCTGTGAGGAGACCATCGCCTATCAGAGATCCATCCGTGGCACTCAAAGGGACTCAAACAGGGCTCTCGCCCCTTGGTGGGATGAACTCCATATTGGCGATGCCAATACCCCACTTGAATACCTCCACGGCATCCTCAAGGTGGCCAAAAGGTATCACGAGGCCTTCAGCAAACACTCCCTCGATTTCGGGAAGACCAATCTGGTCCAGCATCGGATCAACACTGGGGACCATTTGCCTATCAAAGAGAAACATCGGCCAATCCCTCCTGCCAGTTATCAGCAGGTCAAGAAACTGCTCAAGGAGATGAAAGACTCTAACGTTATCCAAGAAAGTCAGAGTCCGTGGGCTGCCCCTATTGTCCTCGTGAAAAAGAAAGACGGTAACATCCGGTTCTGCGTGGATTATAGGAAGATAAACACAATCACCCACAAGGATGCCTATCCTTTGCCCCGGATCGAAGAGTCTATTGCTGCTTTGGGGTCAGCTGCCTACTTCTCCACCTTGGACCTCACCAGTGGGTACTGGCAGGTGCCCATGGCACCTGAAGACCGTGAGAAGACGGCCTTCACCACCCCCATGGGGCTCTTTGAATTCACCAGCATGCACTTCGGTCTGTGCAACGCCCCCGCTACCTTCCAGCGGTTGATGGAAAGGTGTCTCGGCCATCTCAACTTTCAGAGTGTCCTGCTATACCTAGATGATGTGATTGTCTATTCATGTACCTACGAAGATCACGTCCATCATCTGGCTGAAGTGTTCCAGGTCCTAATCGATCACGACCTGAAAATCAAGCCTTCCAAGTGCCACCTTCTCAAACCCCAAGTGAACTATCTGGGGCATGTTGTGAGTGCTGAGGGGATACAACCCGATCCAGAGAAGATCTCGGCTGTGGAACACTGGGATACCCCTAAGACCGTCAAGGAGGTGAGAAGCTTTCTGAGATTTGCCGGCTATTACCGCCGCTTCATTCCCCACTCTGCCCAAGTGGCCGAGCCCCTCAATGAGTTACTCCGGGGTTGCCCTCGAGAAAGCTACAACCGACGACTCCCCGTCGAGTGGTCCGAACGGCAGGAGGTTGCCTTTCAAACCCTGAAACGCCTGTTGCCCACGCCTCCTATCCTGGCCTACCCGGACTATAACCTTCCTTTCCGGCTCTACACGGACGCCAGCTTCCAAGGCCTGGGAGCTGTGCTGTCCCAGGTTCAAGATGGCCAAGAGAGAGTTGTAGCTTATGCCAGCCGGAGTCTTCGGGGCGCTGAAAAGAACAACAACAATTATAGCTCCTTCAAGTTGGAGTTACTAGCCCTAGTGTGGGCCGTCACCGAAAAGTTCAAGGACTACCTGGCTGCCACCCCTGTTACCATCTATACGGATAACAACCCGTTGGCGCATCTCAACACTGCTCGGCTGGGCGCCCTGGAACAGCGGTGGGCTTCTCGACTGACCAATTTCCAGTTTGAAATTAAGTACCGCAGTGGCAAGGCTAACGTCAATACAGACCTCCTGTCCCGACTACCCAAGGGAGAAGAGGCCCCAGAGGACAGCGATTGGGAAGATGTAGAAATGCCTCCCTTCTATCAAAGGTTCGCTACCCAGAGTGCTATTGATGCAGCTAGGCCTGAAACGCCTTCGCCTCCACCTAGGGCCCCGCAAGACTTGGCCAGGTGGCAGACCATCCAGGAAGAGTCCCGTGTCCTGGGGGAGATCTATGACTACCTCTCTACTGGTCGGGTCCCCATGCGGATAAAGAGGCCCTATCCTGATGTCGAGTTAAGGCGACTCTGGAGGCAAAGAAAGAGGCTCTTCCTACAGAAGGGACTGATCCTGCGGAACTCTCTTGACCCGGTCTCTGGGGAGAGGTGCCACCAGATCCTCATTCCCCGACGAGACGCTAAGATGGTGCTAGATGCCTACCATGACCGGTCCGGTCATTTAGGGGTACACAAGACGGAGGCCACTATCCGACAGCGGTTCTACTGGATCGGGATGAGGGCTGACATCGAGAACTGGTGTGCTGAGTGCCCTGCCTGTAATATCTCCAAAGCTGGGGGAAGAGAAGTCAGGGCCCCTTTGCATCCAATCACCTCCCACCGGCCGAATCAGCTAGTCGCCCTGGACCATGTGAATCTGGCCCCTACAAGATGCGGGTATACCTACGCCCTCACCATGGTCGACCATTACTCCAAGTGGGTAGTCGTGGTACCTGTCAGGGACTTGACCGCCAAGACCACTGCTCTTACTTTTTACAAGGAGTATGTAAAGCACTATGGGTGCCCAGAGTCTCTGCTGACGGACCGGGGTCCGGCCTTCGAGTCGCAACTTTTCCAGGAGCTGTGTGCCTACCATGAATGTAAGAAGCTCCGTACCACGGCCTATCACCCTCAAGGGAATGGTCTGTGTGAAAAAGTTAACCAGGTCTTTATCAACATGCTCCGAACGGCTTCAGTGATGAAGAGAGTAGAGTGGCCCCACTTGTTGGATGAACTAGTGGAGATCTATAACAATACCACTCATTGTTCCACTGGCTACTCCCCGTTCTACCTGATGTTCGGCCGCCAAGGCCAACTTCCTCAGGACCATGCTCTTGGAGTCCAAGCTCCTGACACCTTCAACCCCCTACCTGAAACTGACTGGGTTCGGGAGCATCAGAGGAGAATCCAGGATGCCCGGGAAATTGTTGACCGGAGGATGGGGGAAGCTCAGCAGCGCCAAGAGGATGCCTACAACCAAAGGGCGAATGCCACACCACTACAAGTGGGAGATAAAGTTTGGCTAAAGAAATATCATCGCTCTCACAAACTTGAAAGCCTTTGGGAGCCTGAGCCCTATGTCATCTCTTCTATCCCTTACCCAGAGACTGATGTGTATGAAGTCAAAAAGCCAGGGCTAACCCCACAGACGGTGCACCGGAATAGGATAAAACGTTGCACTGAGGAGGACCTACAGGGCCTTACAGCACCGTGTCCGGTACCTGCATCCACGCCTCCGGCTCCCCCAGCAGCTCCAGCTAAACCTCTCTCTCTGGAAGAAATGTTCCAAGTTGAACCGTTCCTCATGGCCATAGGCTATCCAGCGGTCCCTGTACCCATTCCAGTGGCCCCTCCACTTCCAATTGTGCCTCCAACAACTCCATCTCTACAACCAGACACTGGGGGTGATCTTCCACCTGTACCTGCACCAATCACTGTTGAAGAGGATCCTCCGCTGAGACGGTCTGAGCGCTCTACGAGAGGAATTCCTCCAATTCGCTACAGAGACCAGAGCCCTAACTGTTTTGTTCCAGTTCCTGCATTGTTCAAGGTTCGTGCCTGGTCCTCCTGACCAAGTTCCCTGTACTAACCAGCCATGAGCTGATGGACACTTACAATAACAACAGGTTCTCTAGTGCCTGTCCCAGAGCCTTTTACATGGACGATGTTCCAATTGCCTAAAAGAGACTCTACCTAACAGAGACACTTAACCCATTCCTTCCTAATGCACTTTCCTGTGATTGTGTGTTCCACACAGGGTTTTATTGCACTTATTTCATTATTGCACTTATTCTACTATTGTATTCCAGTGTTATCGAAGTCTCTTGTATTTCCTCCTCTGAGTAAGCACAAGGTTACATAGATTGCCTCAGAGTAGAGCGCCTCTTTTGTAAAACAGTATATTTTCCAGTGTCTGAGTCAGATAGCTCCTCCTCTGAGTAAGAGAAGTCAGTATATATATATATATATACCTCAGAGAAAGTCCAGTTTATGTAGGAGTGTATTTTCTCATCCAGTCTCAGTATTGTGTATTATTATCTCTATAGCTGGAAAGATTTAGTTGAGCCAGTTCGTATTCAGATTTCTCTCAGGTTTTCATTCAGATTTCTCTCAGGTTTCATTCAGATTCATGTGAGCCAGTTCTCCTCAAGACCTCGCAGTATTTGTTGTCCCTTGTGTTTCCTTTCCTTTTGTTTCCAGTATTTGTTCGCCTCTGTCTTGTCCCAACACAGTAGTTATCACACATAGTCTTACCTAACCTTCACACTGGTCCATACATATCGCACCTTGGATACCTTTTCGTGTGTTTGGCCTGTGGAGTGCTTGTGTGTGTGATTGAGTGGTATGAAAGGGAGCTCCCCATGTATGTTTGCTTTTATTATTTTGTTCTTTTCTCTTCCAGGTATCCAAGACACTACTCAGACACGCCAAGATAGTACACAGGTCTTCACGTTCTCCTCCAGTAGGGTAACACATTTAACAGAAAACCTACTGTCTAACTGGCTGGAATATTGAGGGTCACCCACCAGCAGTTAAGTTGTCCTGGCTTACACGTCAGATGGTTCACGCACTAGCTACCTGGTCGCCAGAGTACGTTAGGCACCCCTAGGTGAAGTCCTGCCACTAGGGTTTCTCATTCTCTCTCTCTTCTCACCTGTGCCTTGGGCGTGGGAGACACACACCTCATCACACTCACTCTCATCATTCATTCCTGCTGTTTGATTGTCCAGTCTATTCATGTTTGCTGCCTTCTAGATTCGCCGAGGTCGGCTCAAATTTGCTAGGGAGGTATGCAGTGTCCCAGAACATGCAGACTACTACTCCTATTATGGCCATTTCTATTGCTGTGTCCATGCCTGTTCTGGTAAGTGTTTGCACTGCAACTGCTGCTGGTTTTCCCCTAGTATTCTCTGGTAATGTGTATTCTCATGTGTATTCTCATGTATTCCTGTGTATTATTACAGTGTACAGTGGTATGCAAGGCTGTTGATCACGTGACCTGTAACCATGGTTCCTCCAATGGCCGACTAGCTCTGGCCAGGAGCAACCATGTGACCTCCCACTTCCTCCTAACAAGTTAGTCTTCCCCCTGCTCCCAAGCAAGGAGGTTGTGTGTCGTCCCTCTCCTGCCTCAGAGGAGTTGGGCTTCTTCTCTGCAGCTCCCACTTCACCACTAGAAGTGTGGATCGAGTGCTCTGCTATATTCAAGTCTTCGGCTGTATCTGCCTGCTCAAGTGTCCGGAGTCTTCTCTCTCATCTGGGTGTCATTCCGTTATCTCTCCTCATCGCTGCAAGGATTCACAGCAAGTATTATTCTCAAGCTAATCCACCCAGCAACACTATTTCTCTCATACTCCTACTCCCATCATCCGGCACGTATTCTCACAGCCTATGCAGCACCACTCCTACTTTATTTGTCAAAGCCTGCTATATACCCGGTTGCATCCGGACAGAACTGTTGCTACTAGTTACCTCATCTATAATAAAACCGCTGTTACTGAACCCTGGCATTGGTGTCCACTAACTGGTGCCCTGACTAGGTGCAGCGAGGAATCGCATGCCCATCATCACCCGCAGATTCCACAGACCGTCCCTACAGCTGTGCTGCCCTCAGGCCTATACCGTGACAAGTATAACCCCTGCAGCTGCCCCGGTCATTGCCCGCTCATAACACCAGCACTGCGGAAGTGGCCCCCAGGGGCCAGGGCATCGCAGGGGCACCTCTGGGGGCATTATTAGTATAAGGGGGCACCTCTGGGGGCATTAGTATATGGGGGCACCTCTGGGGGCATTATTAGTATATGGGGGCACCTCTGGGGCATTATTAGTATATGGGGGCACCTCTGGGGGCATTATTAGTATATGGGGGCACCTCTGGGGGCATTATTAGTATATGGGAGCACCTCTGGGGGCATTATTAGTATATGGGGGCACCTCTGGGGGCATTATTAGTGTATGGGGGCACCTTTGCGGGCATTATTAGTATATGGGGGCACCTCTGGGGGCATTATTAGTATATGGGGGCACCTCTGGGGGCATTATTAGTGTATGGGGGCACCTCTGGGGGCATTATTAGTGTATGGAGGCACCTCTGGGGGCATTATTAGTGTATGGGGGCACCTCTGGGGGCATTATTAGTATATGGGGGCACCTGTGGGGGCATTATTAGTGTATGGAGGCACCTCTGGGGGCATTATTAGTTCATGGGGGCACCTCTGGGGGCATTATTAGTATATGGGGGCACCTCTGGGGGCATTATTAGCTCATGGGGGCACCTCTGGGGGCATTATTAGTATATGGGGGCACCTCTGGGGGCATTATTAGCTCATGGGGGCACCTCTGGGGGCATTATTAGTATATGGGGGCACCCCTGGGGGCATTATTAGTATATGGGGGCACCTGTGGGGGCATTATTATTGTATGGGGGCACCTCTGGGGGCATTATTAGTTCATGGGGGCATCTCTGGGGGCATTATTAGTATATGGGGGTACCTCTGGGGGCATTATTAGTATATGGGGGCACCTCTGGGGGCATTTTTAGTGTATGGGGGAACCTCTGGGGGCATTATTAGTTCATGGGGGCACCTCTGGGGGCATTATTAGTATATGGGGACACCTCTGGGGGCATTATTAGTTCATGGGGGCACCTCTGGGTACATTATTAGTATATGGGGGCACCTCTTGGGGCATTTTTAGTGTATGGGGCACCTCTGGGGGCATTATTAGTTCATGGGGGCACCTCTGGGGGCATTAATAGTATATGGGGGCACCTCTGGGGGCATTATTAGTTCATGGGGGCATCTCTGGGGGCATTATTAGTTCATGGGGGCACCTCCGGGAGCATTATTAGTATATGGGGCACCTCTGGGGGCATTATCAGTATATGGGGGCACCTCTCGGGTCATAATTAGTTCATGGGGGCACCTCTGGGGGCATTATTAATGTATGGGGGCACCTCTGGGGCATTATTAGTATATGGTGGCACCTTTGGGGGCATTATTAGTATATGGGGGCACCTCTGGGGGCATTATTAGTGTATGGAGGCACCTCTGGGGGCATTATTAGTTCATGGGGGCACCTCTGGGGGCATTATTAGTATATGGGGGCACCTCTGGGGGCATTATTAGCTCATGGGGGCACCTCTGGGGGCATTATTAGCTCATGGGGGCACCTCTGGGGGCATTATTAGTATATGGGGGCACCTCTGGGGGCATTATTAGAATATGGGGGCACCTCTGGGGGCATTATTAGTATATGGGGGCACCTCTGGGGGCATTATTAGTGTATGGAGGCACCTCTGGGGGCATTTTAGTGTATGGGGCACCTCTGGGGGCATTATTAGTGTATGGGGGCACCTCTGGGGACATGATTAGTATATAGGGGCACCTCTTGGGGCATTTTTAGTGTATGGGGGCACCTCTGGGGGCATTATAAGTTCATGGGGGCACCTCTGGGGGCATTATTAGTATATGGGGGCACCTCTGGGGGCATTTTTAGTATATGGGGGCACCTCTGGGGGCATTTTAGTGTATGGGGCACCTCTGGGGGCATTATTAGTGTATGGGGGCACCTCTGGGGACATGATTAGTATATAGGGGCACCTCTTGGGGCATTTTTAGTGTATGGGGGCACCTCTGGGGGCATTATAAGTTCATGGGGGCACCTCTGGGGGCATTAATAGTATATGGGGGCACCTCTGGGGGCATTATTAGTTCATGGGGGCACCTCTGGGGGCATTATTAGTTCATGGGGGCACCTCTGGGGGCATTATTAGTATATGGGGGCACCTCTGGGGGCATTATTAGCTCATGGGGGCACCTCTGGGGGCATTATTAGTATATGGGGGCACCTCTGGGGGCATTATTAGTATATGGGGGCACCTCTGGGGGCATTATTATTATATGGGGGCACCTCTGGGGGCATTATTAGTTCATGGGGGCATCTCTTGGGGCATTATTAGTTCATGGGGGCATCTCTTGGGGCATTATTAGTTCATGGGGGCACCTCTGGGGGCAATATTAGTATATGGGGGCACCTCTGGGGGCATTATTAGTGTATGGGTCACCTCTGGGGGCATTATTAGTGTATGGGGGCACCTCTGGGGACATTATTAGTATATGGGGGCACCTCTGGGGGCATTATTAGCTCATGGGGGCACAGCAGGAAATCCTACATACAGGGGGCACAGCAGGGGATCC
This sequence comes from Dendropsophus ebraccatus, assembly GCA_027789725.1. Lineage (NCBI taxonomy): Eukaryota > Metazoa > Chordata > Amphibia > Anura > Hylidae > Dendropsophus > Dendropsophus ebraccatus. Next base: position 2,405,960 of record JAQFWZ010000047.1, on the reverse strand, counting down.
TACATACAGGGGGCACAGCAGGGGATCCTACATACAGGGGGCAGAGCAGGGGATCCTACATACAGGGTGCACAGCAGGGGATCCTACATACAGGGGGCACAGCAGGGGATCCTACATACAGGGGGCACAGCAGGGGATCCTACATACAGGGGGCACAGCAGGGGATCCTACATACAGGGGGCACAGCAGGGGATCCTACATACAGGGGGCACAGCAGGGGATCCTACATACAGGGGGCACAGCATGGGATCCTACATACAGGGGGCACAGCAGGGGATCCTACATACAGGGGGCACAGCAGGGGATCCTACATACAGGGGGCACAGCAGGGGATCCTACATACAGGGGGCACAGCGGGGGATCCTACATACAGGGGGCACAGCAGGGGATCCTACATACAGGGGGCACAGCAGGGGATCCTACATACAGGGGGCACAGCGGGGGATCCTACATACAGGGGGCACAGCAGGGGATCCTACATACAGGGGGCACAGCAGGGGATCCTACATACAGGGGGCACAGCGGGGGATCCTACATACAGGGGGCACAGCGGGGGATCCTACATACAGGGGGCACAGCAGGGGATCCTACATACAGGGGGCACAGCAGGGGATCCTACATACAGGGGGCACAGCGGGGGATCCTACATACAGGGGGCACAGCAGGGGATCCTACATACAGGGGGCACAGCAGGGGATCCTACATACAGGGGGCACAGCAGGGGATCCTACATACAGGGGGCACAGCGGGGGATCCTACATACAGGGGGCACAGCAGGGGATCCTACATACAGGAGGGAGAAAGGGAAGGAAGTTGCTAGAAATGGGCGGAGCCTAAATTGTTTGTCTCGCAGGTTCTGAAAAGATGAAACGTATCTGGAAGGAATCATCCTGGAGGTTTGGGCCGGATGGAGAGGAAAAGGGAAAGTGACGCCTCAGATCAAAGAAGACGTCACCTGTGAGTCCCTGTATGACACTTTTTTGCAGAACATTATTTAGTAGGGGCGCCCCGAGGTGACAGCTACTACATTATCTGTACTCAGAGATATCACTGTGTTATGTGGTGTTACATAGGACTGCAGGTGATATCAGGTGATTTCTCCAGGTTGCAGAAGTTCAAACTTCATCGTGCCCTGCTAACAGTTTATAATGGAAGTTGTAGTTTTGCAGCATGTGGCTCTTCAGGTTGCAGCACTACAACCCCCATCGTTTCCAACTGGCAGTTGATGATGAGAGTTGTAGTTTTTCAGCTGTAGTCATAGATTGGAATCCAATGATTAGACAATGACACAGTACAGTCCATTATAGGGGGCAGTAGTGCAGCACATGAGGTGGAGGCAGTGACATTAGAACATGGTGGCACATTAGAGTAATTGGATATAACGTTAGATAGGACTTTGCCTGATCGGGTGAGATGGGGGGGGTCCCAAGCTAACATTGTGCACCAGGGCCCATCAGCCTTTAGCTACGCCCCTGGGTACAGCTGTCAGGGGCCCGAGCTCAAACAAGGATCCAGGGGGGCCCGGCCATCCAGCCTCCCTGCATACAGGCTCCTGACAGCTGTACCGCACAGGCAGGAAGCAGTAGAGACACAGGGCCCCCACCCCCGCCCCTCATTATCTCCTCTTCCTGCTTTCACTTGTGCTGGGATGTCGGAGAAGGAGGGGGAGGGGCGGGGAGCCACTGTCTGAGGAGAGGGACTGCAGCACCTGGGACCTGGAGCTTCCCTGGTCAGAGTAAGTGTGTGTCTGTGTGTTTATATATACATGTGTGCTGGTGTCTGTGTTTATATATACATGTGTACTGGTGTCTGTATACATGTGTGCTGGTGTCTGTATGTGTGTATACATGTGTGCTGGTGTCTGTATGTGTGTATACATGTGTGCTGGTGTCTGTATATGCGTATACATGTGTGCTGGTGTCTGTATACATGTGTGCTGGTGTCTGTATATGCGTATACATGAGTGCTGGTGTCTGTATATGAGTATACATGTGTGCTGGTGTCTGTATACATGTGTACTGATGTCTGTATATGCGTATACATGTGTGCTGGTGTCTGTATTCATGTGTGCTGGTGTCTGTATTCATGTGTGCTGGTGTCTGTATTCATGTGTGCTGGTGTCTGTATGTGTGTATACATGTGTGCTGGTGTCTGTATGTCTGTATACATGTGTGCTGGTGTCTGTATGTCTGTATACATGTGTGCTGGTGTCTGTATACATGTGTGCTGGTGTCTGTATGTGTGTATACATGTGTGCTGGTGTCTGTATACATGTGTGCTGGTGTCTGTATACATGTGTGCTGGTGTCTGTGTGTGAGATAAATCCTAGAGAACTGGCTCATATATCCCATTTTTCCCCAGCTTAAAATGTAACCTCTGTTATACAGTTATAAAATTGTAGAAGCTAAATGTGAACAAGGTGCAATTCAAATAGACACTTACTTGTATAGCTGCCTCTTGTGCTCTGTATGCAGTACATTATATTCACCCTTGCAACGTACAATTTATAGCGTGTCTACAAGCCCAGCGGGGCTCATTATGATGGAGACTAAAACTTATACAGGAGTGGGGTAGGGGTTCCCCTGTATTCAGAATGCTGGTGAGTGCTCGGCAATGCCCCGTTTGGGGTTATTGAATTTCGAGGGTCTATGCAGAGCAGGATAAAGACACCTCTGCTGCACAAACAGGATCTCCTAGAAAGCGTTCTCACCGCCATGTATTCGCTATCACTGGCTTGGGTGAGCTAAACTAGTCTGCCTGGGGGGTGTGTGATTTGTATATGCTCACTAACATGGAACAGCCTCATTATATTAGCCTTATCAACATATTCTATGTTAGTGAGCATACCGGGGGGGGGGGGGGGGGGGGATATTGGTGAACATATACAAATTACACAGCCCCCCAGACCCTCGAAATTCAATAACCCCAAACTGGGCATTGCCTAGTACTCACCAGCATTCTGAATACAGGGGAACCCCTACCCCACTCTTGTGTAAGTTTTAGTCTCCATCATAATGAGCCCCGCTGGGCTTGTAGACACGCTATAAATTGTACGTTGCAGGGGTGAATATAATGCACTGCATACAGAGCACAAGAGGCAGCTATACAAGTAAGTGTCTGTATGGGGACATTTACATTGCACCTTGTTCACATTTAGTTTCTATAATTTTATAACTGTATAACAGAGGTTACATTTGAAGCCACTGGGAAAAATGGGGAATATGAGCCAGTTCTCTAGAATTGATCGGAACCAAATTATTCCTCCCAGCAAGGCGTGGGGCCAACACACTATTTATTTTATTTTTTTTTATTAATGTGGGGGGCCCAGACACTTTGGTTGTATGGGGCCCCGAAATTCCTGATGGCGGCCCTGGTCATATACATGCAGGGACATCACTCAGTGGCAGTCATATACATGCAGGGACATCACTCAGTGGCAGCCATATACATGCAGGGACATCACTCAGTGGCAGCCATATACATGCAGGGACATCACTCAGTGGCAGCCATATACATGCAGGGACATCACTCAGTGGCAGTCATATACATGCAGGGACATCACTCAGTGGCAGCCATATACATGCAGGGACATCACTCAGTGGCAGTTATATACATGCAGGGACATCACTCAGTGGCAGTCATATACATGCAGGGACATCACTCAGTGGCAGCCATATACATGCAGGGACATCACTCAGTGGCAGTCATATACATGCAGGGACATCACTCAGTGGCAGTCATATACATGCAGGGACATCACTCAGTGGCAGTCATATACATGCAGGGACATCACTCAGTGGCAGCCATATACATGCAGGGACATCACTCAGTGGCAGTCATATACATGCAGGGACATCACTCAGTGGCAGTCATATACATGCAGGGACATAACTCAGTGGCAGCCATATACATGCAGGGACATCACTCAGTGGCAGCCATATACATGCAGGGACATCACTCAGGGCCGGACTGGGACTTGAAATCAGCCCTGGCACTCAATCCTCAGCAGCCCACATACCATGTCCTCCCCAATATATATCAGATAGCGGTGTATACACTCTGTAGCGAATTCTGCTTACATTCTGCTTTAATTCGCCATGTTCCTAACTACTTACTTAGATGTGTGAACCCATCATCAACGCATAAAAATAAAGATAAAACATAATCTACTGTGGATTAGATGTGGAATATTTATGTATTTTAGCAGCATCAAATCTGCAATGGATTGTGTATGAACATGCCCTTAAAGGGGATCTGTGAGGTCCAAACCAGGTAGAGAGCTGTAGAAAGGTGCGGGGGAGATGCAGTATAAGTGACAGGACCTTTAGCCAGTGTAATCTTTTATAATTCTCCATTTCATTACTAGCAAAAGAGTCACAGAGGCGGAGCCAAGCTACAGCTGCAGCTCTGACTGACATACATGGCCGGGCTGCGGCTGTCACTGGCACGTCAGCTGGTAATGAAAAGAAGGATTATAAATGGAGTGATTATAGTGCAGTTACATCTACTCACAGGAGGCGTCTTCTCTGCATGGATTGCAAGTGATGCTTTAGCTGAAGTTGTTGGTTTCTTGCTCGGCCATCATGAAGACTTCTCCGGCCGTGACTCCTCTCAGCAGGATCTACCGGACAAAGATTTTAGGCTCCTCGCTCCAGCATCATCCTTATCAATAATACAAGCTCCCCAAGAGAATCGCTTTACACAGTAACCTCGCTCCCTCTGTGCCCCCATATAAGCAGTTAGGCCCAGTTTGTGCCTCCAAATAGTAGTCCCCACTTTGTAACATCCCCATATAAAATTACCCCCACACACACTTTGTAATATCCCCGTATAAAATTACCCCCCTCCCCACTTTGTAACATCCCCGTATAAAATTACCCCCCTCCCCACTTTGTAACATCCCCATATAAAATTACCCCCCTTTCTAACATCCCCCAAAAGAATAGGCCCCTCTTATGTAACATCACCATATAGAATAGTTCCCCCCTTTGTAAAAGCCTCATATAAAATAGCTCCCCCCACTTTATAATATGCCCATGTAGAATAGCCAGCACCCCCATAGAGAATAGCCTGCACCCCCCATGGAGAATAGTCTGCACCCCCCCCCCCATAGAGAATAGCCTGCACCCCCCCCCATAGAGAATAGCCTGCACCCCCCCCATAGAGAATAGCCTGCACCCCCCATAGAGAATAGCCTGCACCCCCCCCATAGAGAATAGCCTGCACCCCCCATAGAGAATAGCCTGCCCCCCCATAGAGAATAGCCTGCACCCCCCCCCATAGAGAATAGCCTGCACCCCATGGAGAATAGTCTGCATCCCCCCATAGAGAATAGCCTGCACCCCCCCACAGAGAATAGCCTGCACCCCATGGAGAATAGCCTGCACCCCCCCCCATAGAGAATAGCCTGCACCCCCCCCCCCCCATAGAGAATAGCCTGCACCCCATGGAGAATAGTCTGCACCCCCCCATAGAGAATAGCCTGCACCCCCCCCACAGAGAATAGCCTGCACCCCATGGAGAATAGTCTGCACCCCATGGAGAATAGCCTGCACCCCCCATAGAGAATAGCCTGCACCCCCCCACAGAGAATAGCCTGCACCCCCCCATAGAGAATAGCCTGCACCCCCCATAGAGAATAGCCTGCACCCCCCATAGAGAATAGCCTGCCTCCCCATAGAGAATAGCCTGCACCCCTCCATAGAGAATAGCCTGCACCCCCCCATAGAGAATAGCCTGCCCCCCATGGAGAATAGCCTGCACCCCCCCCATAGAGAATAGCCTGCCCCCCATAGAGAATAGCCTGCCCCTCATAGAGAATAGCCTGCCCCCCATAGAGAATAGCCTGCCCCCCATAGAGAATAGCCTGCCCCCCATGGAGAATAGCCTGCACCCCCCCATAGAGAATAGCCTGCACCCCCCATAGAGAATAGCCTGCACCCCATGGAGAATAGTCTGCACCCCCATAGAGAATAGCCTGCACCCCCCCACAGAGAATAGCCTGCACCCCCCCCATAGAGAATAGCCTGCACCCCATGGAGAATAGCCTGCACCCCATAGAGAATAGCCTGCCCCCCATAGAGAATAGCCTGCCCCCCATAGAGAATAGCCTGCCCCCCATGGAGAATAGTCTGCACCCCATGGAGAATAGCCTGCACCCCATGGAGAATAGCCTGCACCCCCATAGAGAATAGCCTGCCCCCCCATAGAGAATAGTCTGCACCCCATGGAGAATAGTCTGCACCCCCCCCATAGAGAATAGCCTGCCCCCCATAGAGAATAGCCTGCACCCCCCCCCCATAGAGAATAGCCTGCACCCCCCCCCCCATAGAGAATAGCCTGCACCCCATGGAGAATAGCCTGCACCCCCATAGAGAATAGCCTGCCTCCCCATAGAGAATAGCCTGCACCCCATGGAGAATAGCCTGCACCCCCCATAGAGAATAGCCTGCCCCCCATAGAGATAGCCTGCACCCCCCATAGAGAATAGCCTGCCCCCCATAGAGAATAGCCTGCCCCTCATAGAGAATAGCCTGCCCCCCATAGAGAATAGCCTGCCCCCATAGAGAATAGCCTGCCCCCATAGAGAATAGCCTGCACCCCCCCATAGAGAATAGCCTGCACCCCCCCCATAGAGAATAGCCTGCACCCCATGGAGAATAGTCTGCACCCCCCCCCCATAGAGAATAGCCTGCACCCCCCCACAGAGAATAGCCTGCACCCCATGGAGAATAGTCTGCACCCCATGGAGAATAGCCTGCACCCCCCCATAGAGAATAGCCTGCACCCCCCCCACAGAGAATAGCCTGCACCCCCCCATAGAGAATAGCCTGCACCCCCCCATAGAGAATAGCCTGCACCCCCCATAGAGAATAGCCTGCCTCCCATAGAGAATAGCCTGCACCCCATGGAGAATAGCCTGCACCCCCCATAGAGAATAGCCTGCACCCCCCCATAGAGAATAGCCTGCCCCCCATGGAGAATAGCCTGCACCCCCCCATAGAGAATAGCCTGCCCCCCATAGAGAATAGCCTGCCCCTCATAGAGAATAGCCTGCCCCCCATAGAGAATAGCCTGCCCCCCATAGAGAATAGCCTGCCCCCCATGGAGAATAGCCTGCACCCCCCCATAGAGAATAGCCTGCACCCCCCCATAGAGAATAGCCTGCCCCCCCCATGGAGAATAGTCTGCACCCCCCCCCCCCATAGAGAATAGCCTGCACCCCCCCCACAGAGAATAGCCTGCACCCCCCCATAGAGAATAGCCTGCACCCCATGGAGAATAGCCTGCACCCCCCATAGAGAATAGCCTGCAACCCCCCCATAGAGAATAGCCTGCCCCCCATAGAGAATAGCCTGCCCCCCATAGAGAATAGCCTGCCCCCATAGAGAATAGCCTGCCCCCCATGGAGAATAGTCTGCACCCCATGGAGAATAGCCTGCACCCCATGGAGAATAGCCTGCACCCCCCATAGAGAATAGCCTGCCCCCCCATAGAGAATAGTCTGCACCCCATGGAGAATAGTCTGCACCCCCCCCATAGAGAATAGCCTGCCCCCCATAGAGAATAGCCTGCACCCCCCCCCCCATAGAGAATAGCCTGCACCCCCCCCCCCCATAGAGAATAGCCTGCACCCCATGGAGAATAGCCTGCACCCCCCATAGAGAATAGCCTGCCTCCCCATAGAGAATAGCCTGCACCCCATGGAGAATAGCCTGCACCCCCCATAGAGAATAGCCTGCCCCCCCATAGAGAATAGCCTGCACCCCCCCATAGAGAATAGCCTGCCCCCCATAGAGAATAGCCTGCCCCTCATAGAGAATAGCCTGCCCCCCATAGAGAATAGCCTGCCCCCATAGAGAATAGCCTGCCCCCCATGGAGAATAGCCTGCACCCCCCCATAGAGAATAGCCTGCACCCCCCCATAGAGAATAGCCTGCACCCCATGGAGAATAGTCTGCACCCCCCCCCCCATAGAGAATAGCCTGCACCCCCATAGAGAATAGCCTGCACCCCCCCACAGAGAATAGCCTGCACCCCCCCAATAGAGAATAGCCTGCACCCCATGGAGAATAGCCTGCACCCCCCATAGAGAATAGCCTGCACCCCCCATAGAGAATAGCCTGCAACCCCCCCATAGAGAATAGCCTGCCCCCCATAGAGAATAGCCTGCCCCCCATAGAGAATAGCCTGCCCCCCATAGAGAATAGCCTGCCCCCCATGGAGAATAGTCTGCACCCCATGGAGAATAGCCTGCACCCCCCATAGAGAATAGCCTGCCCCCCCATAGAGAATAGTCTGCACCCCATGGAGAATAGTCTGCACCCCCCCCCCATAGAGAATAGCCTGCCCCCCATAGAGAATAGCCTGCACCCCCCCCCCCATAGAGAATAGCCTGCCCCCCATAGAGAATAGTCTGCACCCCATAGAGAATAGCCTACACCCCATGGAGAATAGCCTGCACCCCATGGAGAATAGTCTGTACCCCCCATAGAGAATAGCCTGCACCCCCCCCCATAGAGAATAGCCTGCACCCCATGGAGAATAGTCCTGCACCCCCCATAGAGAATAGCCTACACCCCATAGAGACTAGCCTGCACCCCCCCCATAGAGAATAGCCTGCCCCCCCCATAGAGAATAGCCTGCACCCCCCCCCCATAGAGAATAGCCTGCACCCCATGGAGAATAGTCTGCACCCCCCATAGAGAATAGCCTACACCCCATAGAGAATAGCCTGCACCCCCCCCATAGAGAATAGCCTGCCCCCCTCCATGGAGAATAGCCTGCACCCCCCATAGAGAATAGTCTGCACCCCCCCCCATAGAGAATAGCCTGCACCCCCCCATAGAGAATAGCCTGCACCCCCCATAGAGAATAGCCTGCACCCCCCCCCATAGAGAATAGCCTGCACTCCCCCATAAAGAATAGCCTGCCACCCCCATAGAGAATAGTCTGCACCCCATGGAGAATAGTCTGCACCCCCCCCATAGAGAATAGCCTGCCCCCCATAGAGAATAGCCTGCACCCCCCCCCATAGAGAATAGCCTGCCCTCCATAGAGAATAGCCTGCACTCCCTCATAGAGAATAGCCTGCACCCCATAGAGAATAGCCTGCATCCCCCCATATAGAATAGCCTGAATCCCCCCATAGAGAATAGCCTGCACCCCCCATAGAGAATAGCCTGCCCCCCCCATAGAGAATAGCCTGCCCCCCCTCCATAGAGAATAGCCTGCACCCCCCCATACAGAATAGCCTGCACCCCCCCATAGAGAATAGCCTGCACCCCCCCATAGAGAATAGCCTGCCCCCCTCCCCCCATACAGAATAGCCTGCACCTCCCATAGAGAATAGCCTGCCTCCCATAGAGAATAGCCTGCACCCCCCCCCCCCCCATAGAGAATAGCCTGCCCCCCATAGAGAATAGCCTGCATCCCCCCATAGAGAATAGCCTGCCCCCCTCCCCCCATACAGAATAGCCTGCACCCCCCCATAGAGAATAGCCTGCACCCCCCCATAGAGAATAGCCTGCCCCCCTCCCCCATAGAGAATAGCCTGCATCCCCCCATAGAGAAAAGCCTGCACCCCATAAAGAATAGCCTGCACTCCCCCCATAGAGAATAGCCTGCACCCCCATAAAGAATAGCCTGCACTCCCCCCATAGAGAATAGCCTGCACTCCCCCCATAGAGAATAGCCTGCACCCCCCATAGAGAATAGCCTGCACCCCCCATAGAGAATAGCCTGCACCACCCATAGAGAATAGCCTGCACTCCCCCCATAGAGAATAGCCTGCCCCCCCATAGAGAATAGCCTGCCACCCCCCCATAGAGAATAGCCTGCCACCCCCCCATAGAGAATAGCCTGCACCCCCCCATAGAGAATAGCCTGCCACCCCCCCATAGAGAATAGCCTGCACCCCCCATAGAGAATAGCCTGCACCCCCCCATAGAGAATAGCCTGCACCCTCCCATAGAGAATAGCCTGCACCCCCCCATAGAGAATAGCCTGCACACCCCCCCATAGAGAATAGCCTGCACTCCCCCCCATAGAGAATAGCCTGCACCCCCCCATAGAGAATAGCCTGCACCCTCCCCCCATAGAGAATAGCCTGCACCCCCCCATGGAGAATAGCCTGTACCCCCCCATAGAGAATAGCCTGCACCCCCCCCATAGAGAATAGCCTGCACCCCCCCATAGAGAATAGCCTGCCACCCCCCCATAGAGAATAGCCTGCACCCCCCATAGAGAATAGCCTGCACCCCCCCATAGAGAATAGCCTGCACCCCCCCATAGAGAATAGCCTGCACTCCCCCCCCATAGAGAATAGCCTGCACTCCCCCCCATAGAGAATAGCCTGCACCCCCCCATAGAGAATAGCCTGCACCCCCATAGAGAATAGCCTGCACTCCCCCCCCATAGAGAATAGCCTGCACCCCCCCATAGAGAATAGCCTGCACCCTCCCCCCATGGAGAATAGCCTGCACTCCCATAGAGAATAGCCTGCACTCCCATAGAGAATAGCCTGCACCCCTCCATAGAGAATAGCCTGCCCCCCCCATAGAGAATAGCCTGCACTCCCCCATAGAGAATAGCCTGCACTCCCATAGAGAATAGCCTGCACCCCCCCCATAGAGAATAGCCTGCACTCCCATAGAGAATAGCCTGCACTCCCCCCATAGAGAATAGCCTGCACCCCCATAGAGAATAGCCTGCACCCCCCCCCATAGAGAATAGCCTGCACTCCCATAGAGAATAGCCTGCACCCCCCCCATAGAGAATAGCCTGCACCCCCCATAGAGAATAGCCTGCACCCCCCCATAGAGAATAGCCTGCACCCCCATAGAGAATAGCCTGCACTCCCCCCCATAGAGAATAGCCTGCACCCCTCCATAGAGAATAGCCTGCACCCCCCATAGAGAATAGCCTGCACCCCCCCATAGAGAATAGCCTGCACCCCCATAGAGAATAGCCTGCACTCCCCCCCATAGAGAATAGCCTGCACCCCCCCATAGAGAATAGCCTGCACTCCCATAGAGAATAGCCTGCCCCCCCATAGAGAATAGCCTGCACCCCCCCCCATAGAGAATAGCCTGCCCCCCCATAGAGAATAGCTTGCACCCCCCCATACAGAATAGCCTGCCCCCCCCTTAGAGAATAGCCTGCCCCCCATAGAGAATAGCCTGCCACCCCCCCATAGAGGATAGCCTGCACCCCATACAGAATAGCCTTCCCCCCCCATAGAGAATAGCCTGCCCCCCATGGAGAATAGCCTGCACCCCCCATAGAGAATAGCCTGCACCCCCCCATAGAGAATAGCCTGCACCCCATGGAGAATAGTCTGCACCCCCCCCCCCCCATAGAGAATAGCCTGCACCCCCCCACAGAGAATAGCCTGCACCCCCCCATAGAGAATAGCCTGCACCCCATGGAGAATAGCCTGCACCCCCCATAGAGAATAGCCTGCACCCCCCATAGAGAATAGCCTGCAACCCCCCCATAGAGAATAGCCTGCACCCCATAGAGAATAGCCTGCCCCCCATAGAGAATAGCCTGCCCCCCATGGAGAATAGTCTGCACCCCATGGAGAATAGCCTGCACCCCCCATAGAGAATAGCCTGCCCCCCCATAGAGAATAGTCTGCACCCCATGGAGAATAGTCTGCACCCCCCCCCATAGAGAATAGCCTGCCCCCCATAGAGAATAGCCTGCACCCCCCCCCCCATAGAGAATAGCCTGCCCCCATAGAGAATAGTCTGCACCCCATAGAGAATAGCCTACACCCCATGGAGAATAGCCTGCACCCCATGGAGAATAGTCTGTACCCCCCATAGAGAATAGCCTGCACCCCCCCCCCCCATAGAGAATAGCCTGCACCCCATGGAGAATAGTCTGCACCCCCCATAGAGAATAGCCTACACCCCATAGAGAATAGCCTGCACCCCCCCCATAGAGAATAGCCTGCCCCCCCCATAGAGAATAGCCTGCACCCCCCCCCCCATAGAGAATAGCCTGCACCCCATGGAGAATAGTCTGCACCCCCCCATAGAGAATAGCCTACACCCCATAGAGAATAGCCTGCACCCCCCCCCATAGAGAATAGCCTGCCCCCTCCATGGAGAATAGCCTGCACCCCCCATAGAGAATAGTCTGCACCCCCCCCCCATAGAGAATAGCCTGCACCCCCCATAGAGAATAGCCTGCACCCCCCCATAGAGAATAGCCTGCACCCCCCCCATAGAGAATAGCCTGCACTCCCCCATAAAGAATAGCCTGCCACCCCATAGAGAATAGCCTGCACCCCCCATAGAGAATAGTCTGCACCCCCCCCCCATAGAGAATAGCCTGCACCCCCCCATAGAGAATAGCCTGCACCCCCCCATAGAGAATAGCCTGCACCCCCCCATAGAGAATAGCCTGCACTCCCCCCATAAAGAATAGCCTGCCACCCCATAGAGAATAGTCTGCACCCCATGGAGAATAGTCTGCACCCCCCCCATAGAGAATAGCCTGCCCCCCATAGAGAATAGCCTGCACCCCCCCCCCCCATAGAGAATAGCCTGCCCTCCATAGAGAATAGCCTGCACTCCCTCATAGAGAATAGCCTGCACCCCATAGAGAATAGCCTGCATCCCCCCATATAGAATAGCCTGAATCTCCCCATAGAGAATAGCCTGCACCCCCCATAGAGAATAGCCTGCCCCCCCCCATAGAGAATAGCCTGCCCCCCCTCCATAGAGAATAGCCTGCACCCCCCCATACAGAATAGCCTGCACCCCCCCATAGAGAATAGCCTGCACCCCCCCATAGAGAATAGCCTGCCCCCCTCCCCCCATACAGAATAGCCTGCACCCCCCATAGAGAATAGCCTGCCTCCCATAGAGAATAGCCTGCACCCCCCCCCCCCATAGAGAATAGCCTGCCCCCCATAGAGAATAGCCTGCCCCTCATAGAGAATAGCCTGCCCCCCATAGAGAATAGCCTGCCCCCCATAGAGAATAGCCTGCCCCCCATGGAGAATAGCCTGCACCCCCCCATAGAGAATAGCCTGCACCCCCCCATAGAGAATAGCCTGCACCCCATGGAGAATAGTCTGCACCCCCCCCCCATAGAGAATAGCCTGCACCCCCCCCATAGAGAATAGCCTGCACCCCATGGAGAATAGCCTGCACCCCCATAGAGAATAGCCTGCACCCCCCCACAGAGAATAGCCTGCACCCCCCCATAGAGAATAGCCTGCACCCCATGGAGAATAGCCTGCACCCCCCCTAGAGAATAGCCTGCACCCCCCATAGAGAATAGCCTGCAACCCCCCCATAGAGAATAGCCTGCCCCCCATAGAGAATAGCCTGCCCCCCATAGAGAATAGCCTGCCCCCCATAGAGAATAGCCTGCCCCCCATGGAGAATAGTCTGCACCCCATGGAGAATAGCCTGCACCCCCCATAGAGAATAGCCTGCCCCCCCATAGAGAATAGTCTGCACCCCATGGAGAATAGTCTGCACCCCCCCCCCCATAGAGAATAGCCTGCCCCCCATAGAGAATAGCCTGCACCCCCCCCCCCATAGAGAATAGCCTGCCCCCCATAGAGAATAGTCTGCACCCCATAGAGAATAGCCTACACCCCATGGAGAATAGCCTGCACCCCATGGAGAATAGTCTGTACCCCCCATAGAGAATAGCCTGCACCCCCCCCCCATAGAGAATAGCCTGCACCCCATGGAGAATAGTCTGCACCCCCCATAGAGAATAGCCTACACCCCATAGAGAATAGCCTGCACCCCCCCCCATAGAGAATAGCCTGCCCCCCCCATAGAGAATAGCCTGCACCCCCCCCCCATAGAGAATAGCCTGCACCCCCCCATAGAGAATAGCCTGCCCCCCTCCATGGAGAATAGCCTGCACCCCCCATAGAGAATAGTCTGCACCCCCCCCCCATAGAGAATAGCCTGCACCCCCCCATAGAGAATAGCCTGCACCCCCCCATAGAGAATAGCCTGCACCCCCCCCATAGAGAATAGCCTGCACCCCCCCATAGAGAATAGCCTGCACCCCCCCATAGAGAATAGCCTGCCACCCCCCCATAGAGAATAGCCTGCACCCCCCCATAGAGAATAGCCTGCACTCCCCCATAAAGAATAGCCTGCCACCCCATAGAGAATAGTCTGCACCCCATGGAGAATAGTCTGCACCCCCCCCATAGAGAATAGCCTGCCCCCCATAGAGAATAGCCTGCACCCCCCCCCCATAGAGAATAGCCTGCCCTCCATAGAGAATAGCCTGCACTCCCTCATAGAGAATAGCCTGCACCCCATAGAGAATAGCCTGCATCCCCCCCATATAGAATAGCCTGAATCCCCCCATAGAGAATAGCCTGCACCCCCCATAGAGAATAGCCTGCCCCCCCCATAGAGAATAGCCTGCCCCCCTCCATAGAGAATAGCCTGCACCCCCCCATACAGAATAGCCTGCACCCCCCCATAGAGAATAGCCTGCACCCCCCCATAGAGAATAGCCTGCCCCCCTCCCCCCATACAGAATAGCCTGCACCCCCCATAGAGAATAGCCTGCCTCCCATAGAGAATAGCCTGCACCCCCCCCCCTAGAGAATAGCCTGCCCCCCATAGAGAATAGCCTGCATCCCCCCATAGAGAATAGCCTGCCCCCCTCCCCCCATACAGAATAGCCTGCATCCCCCCATAGAGAATAGCCTGCACCCCCCCCATAGAGAATAGCCTGCCCCCCTCCCCCATAGAGAATAGCCTGCATCCCCCCATAGAGAAAAGCCTGCACCCCATAAAGAATAGCCTGCACTCCCCCCATAGAGAATAGCCTGCACCCCCATAAAGAATAGCCTGCACTCCCCCCATAGAGAATAGCCTGCACCCCCCATAGAGAATAGCCTGCACCACCCATAGAGAATAGCCTGCACTCCCCCCATAGAGAATAGCCTGCACTCCCCCCATAGAGAATAGCCTGCACCCCCCCATAGAGAATAGCCTGCCACCCCCCCATAGAGAATAGCCTGCACCCCCCATAGAGAATAGCCTGCACCCCCCCATAGAGAATAGCCTGCACCCTCCCATAGAGAATAGCCTGCACCCCCCATAGAGAATAGCCTGCACACCCCCCCCATAGAGAATAGCCTGCACTCCCCCCCATAGAGAATAGCCTGCACCCCCCCATAGAGAATAGCCTGCACCCTCCCCCCATAGAGAATAGCCTGCACCCCCCCATGGAGAATAGCCTGCACCCCCCCATAGAGAATAGCCTGCACCCCCCCATAGAGAATAGCCTGCACCCCCCCATAGAGAATAGCCTGCCACCCCCCCATAGAGAATAGCCTGCACCCCCCATAGAGAATAGCCTGCACCCCCCATAGAGAATAGCCTGCACCCCCCCATAGAGAATAGCCTGCACCCCCCCCATAGAGAATAGCCTGCACTCCCCCCCATAGAGAATAGCCTGCACTCCCCCCCATAGAGAATAGCCTGCACTCCCATAGAGAATAGCCTGCACCCTCCATAGAGAATAGCCTGCCCCCCCATAGAGAATAGCCTGCACTCCCATAGAGAATAGCCTGCACTCCCATAGAGAATAGCCTGCACCCCTCCATAGAGAATAGCCTGCACCCCCATAGAGAATAGCCTGCACTCCCCCCCATAGAGAATAGCCTGCACCCCCCCATAGAGAATAGCCTGCACCCCCCCATAGAGAATAGCCTGCACCCCCATAGAGAATAGCCTGCACTCCCCCCCATAGAGAATAGCCTGCACTCCCCCCCATAGAGAATAGCCTGCACCCCTCCATAGAGAATAGCCTGCACCCCCATAGAGAATAGCCTGCACTCCCCCCCATAGAGAATAGCCTGCACTCCCCCCCATAGAGAATAGCCTGCACCCCCCCATAGAGAATAGTCTGCACCCCCCCCCCATAGAGAATAGCCTGCACCCCATAGAGAATAGCCTGCACCCCCCCCTAGAGAATAGCCTGCACCCCCCATAGAGAATAGCCTGCACTCCCCCCCATAGAGAATAGCCTGCACCCCTCCATAGAGAATAGCCTGAATCCCCCCATACAGAATAGCCTGCCCCCCCCATAGAGAATAGCCTGCCCCCCCCCATAGAGAATAGCCTGACCCCCATAGAGAATAGCCTGCACCCCCCATAGAGGATAGCCTGCACTCCCATAGAGAATAGCCTGCACCCCCCCATACAGAATAGCCTGCCCCCCCCCCATAGAGAATAGCCTGCCCCCCCATAGAGAATAGCCTGCACCCCCCATAGAGGATAGCCTGCACCCCATACAGAATAGCCTGCACCCCCCCATACAGAATAGCCTGCCCCCCCCCATAGAGAATAGCCTGCCCCCCCATAGAGGATAGCCTGCACCCCCCATAGAGAATAGCCTGCACCCCATACAGAATAGCCTGCACCCCCCCATACAGAATAGCCTGCCCCCCCCCATAGAGAATAGCCTGCACCCCCCCATACAGAATAGCCTGTCCCCATAGAGAATAGCCTGCACCCCCCCATAGAGAATAGCCTGCACCCCCCCATAGAGAATAGCCTGCACCCCCCCATAGAGAATAGTCTGCACCCCATGGAGAATAGCCTGCACCCCCCATAGAGAATAGCCTGCACCCCCCATAGAGAATAGCCTGCACCCCCCCATACAGAATAGCCTGCACCCCCCCCTAGAGAATAGCCTGCCCCCCCCCCCATAGAGAATAGCCTGCACCCCCCCATAGAGAATAGCCTGCACCCCCCCATAGAGAATAGCCTGCACCCCATAGAGAATAGCCTGCACCCCCCCATAGAGAATAGCCTGCACCCCATAGAGAATAGCCTGCACCCCCTTTGTAATATCCTCATGTAGAACAGACGGCCCCCCAGTGGGAAACAAAACAAGCATATTCACCGGCCTTATCGCAGTCCCCAGCAGCAGCGTCTTCTTCTTGCTTCCCGCTGTCCCGACTCCCGACGGCGTCTTCTGCTCAGCCCTCCAGAATCCTCTGCGGCACGTCTGCTACTCAAAAGGGAATTTTAAAGAGGCAGAGCGGCCCCTAAGTGTGCGCGGGTGTGCAGGGGGAAGGGGCCCGTCCGAAACCTGGCACAGCGGGTCAGTGAACAGCGCTGCCAGCGGCTGCTCTATTCACGACCACTGCAGTGGGCCGCCGGTCCAAGTATGCAGCGGGAGCGGCGGCCCACGGATTGGTAATAGTGGCGGCCCAGCGGACATTTGCCCGGTCCGCCAGATTACCAATCCAGGCCTAGTGGCAGCCATATACATGCAGGGACATCACTCAGTGGCAGTCATATACATGCAGGGACATCACTCAGTGGCAGTCATATATATGCAGGGACATCACTCAGTGGCAGTCATATACATGCAGGGACATCACTCAGTGGCAGTCATATACATGCAGGGACATCACTCAGTGGCAGTCATATACATGCAGGGACATCACTCAGTGGCAGTCATATACATGCAGGGACATCACTCAGTGGCAGCCATATACATGCAGGCAGGGGCGTAGCTAATGTCTCCTGGGCCCTGGTGCGAGAGGCCAACTTGGGCCCCCCCCCCTCCTTTCACGACCCCCCCGCCCCCCCCCCCCCCCCCCCCCCCTCCTTTCACGACCAAGTGATGCTATTGTTGTGTGTGTGTGTGTGTGTATATATATATATATATATATATATATATATATATATACACAGTGGTGCCTTGGATTATGAGCATAATTCGTTCCAGGACCGTGCTTGTAATCCAAATCCACTCTTAAACCAAAGCAAATTTTCCTATAAGAAATCATGTAAATGCAGACAATTGGTTCCCCACCCCAAATATATTTATTATTCTGTACTGTACAGTAATGGAGAGGATGGGAAACAAGGGCTGACAGAGACTGCAGGGAGCATGAAGGAATGAGCAGGACAGATGTGGGCACATACATGCAGCACTCTCTGTCCGGGGAGAGAGGGGTTACAGCTATGGAGAGATTACCCCCACAGTCCTGTCCCCTGATGTAAGCCCCAGCCTGAAGGGGATCTGCTATGATTTGGAAGGTGTTTAGAGTACAGTGCTGTAGACCCCGCTATGCAGGCCATGCCCCTTCTCTACTCGCGCTCCCACCCAATACAGGAAGTTCTTAAACCAAAGCAATGCTCTTAAACCAAGTCACAATTTTGAAAAACTGTGAGCTCTTAAACCAAAACGCTCTTAAACGAAGTTACTCTTAAACCAAGGTACCACTGTATGTATATATATATATATATATATATATATACACACACACACACACACCAAGACAGATATTACCTATTACCGCCATACTGTTACCGACCAAATCCTGTATACTGAGACCAATATTACCAGTAATACCAGTATATAGGGAGGAAACATTACCGCCACACCACAACCACTACCATCACCACCATATTGTTACTGACCAAATCCAGTACACTAAATCACCTCATCCAGTCATATAGAGGTGGCCCCAGCTCTACACAGGCTCTATACACCATATACATTACAGTGCAGTTATATCAGGTGACTCACAGGAGACGTCTTTTCTGATCGGAGTTCTTTCCTTTTCATTATCTTCTCCATCTGCCCTGGGCCGTTATGAGAACTTCTCCGAGCCACGAATCCACAGAATCTGCCAGACAGACATATTAGGCTCCTCACTCTGACACCATCTCCATCTCTCTACACACTGCACATCTGTACTGTCCCCTTTACACCCTCATTTAGTGGGTAGCCCTGACTCTATGTGACCTCCTAATATATGCCCCCCTCTGTGTATTCCCTCTCCCCCTATGTTGCCCCCCCAAATAGATGGCCCCCTCTACCCCCTCCCTTATAGATGGCCCCCTCTACCCCCTCCCTTATAGATGGCCCCCTCTACCCCCTCCCTTATAGATGGCCCCCTCTCTCCTCACCCTCCCTTATGGATGGTCCCCTCTCCCCCCACCCTCCCTTATAGATGGTCCCCTTCCCCCCCCTCCCTTATAGATGGTCCCCTTCCCCCCCTCCCTTATAGATGGTCCCCTTCCCCCACCTCCCTTATAGATGGTCCCCTTCCCCCCCCTCCCTTATAGATGGTCCCCTTCCCCCCCCCCTCCCTTATAGATGGTCCCCTTCCCTCCCCCCTCCCTTATAGATGGTCCCCTTCCCCCCCCTCCCTTATAGATGGTCCCCTTCCCCCCCCCCCTCCCTTATAGATGGTCCCCTTTCCCCCCCTCCCTTATAGATGGTCCCCTTCCCCCCCCCTCCCTTATAGATGGTCCCCTTCCCCCCCCCTCCCTTATAGATGGTCCCCTTTCCCCCCCTCCCTTATAGATGGTCCCCTTTCTACCCCTCCCTTATAGATGGTCCCCTTTCCCCCCCTCCCTTATAGATGGTCCCCTTTCCCCCCTTTATAGATGGTCCCCTTTCCCCCCCCCCTCATAGATGCCCCCCTCCTTTCCCCCCACCCTCATAGATGGCCCCTCTTTCCCCCCCACCCTCATAGATGGCCCCCCTCTTTCCCCCACCCTCATAAATGCCCCCCTCCTCATAGATGCCCCCCTCCTTCCCCCCCACCCTCATAGATGCCCCCCTCCTTCCCCCCCACCCTCATAGATGCCCCCCTCCTTCCCCCCCACCCTCATAGATGCCCCCCTCCTTTCCCCCCACCCTCATAGATGCCCCCCTCCTTTCCCCCCACCCTCATAGATGCCCCCCTCCTTTCCCCCCACCCTCATAGATGGCCCCCTCCTTTCCCCCCCACCCTCATAGATGCCCCCCTCCTTTCCCCCCACCCTCATAGATGGCCCCCCTCTTTCCCCCCACCCTCATAGATGCCCCCCACCCTCATAGATGCCCCCCTCCTTTCCCCCCACCCTCATAGATGGCCCCCTCCTTTCCCCCCACCCTCATAGATGGCCCCCTCCTTTCCCCCCACCCTCATAGATGCCTTCCTCCTTTCCCCCCACCCTCATAGATGGCCCCCCTCTTTCCCCCCACCCTCATAGATGCCCCCCACCCTCATAGATGGCCCCCTCCTTTCCCCCCACCCTCATAGATGCCCCCCTCCTTTCCCCCCACCCTCATAGATGGCCCCCCTCTTTCCCCCCACCCTCATAGATGCCCCCCACCCTCATAGATGCCCCCCTCCTTTCCCCCCACCCGTACAGGCTGATAAAAAAACAAAACTTAACTCACCTGACATCGCGCTCCCACGTTGATCCTCACTCCTTCGCCTTCGGTCTGTCCCCGGCTGCTGCGCGGCTGCCGGGGGTGTCGCGTCTTATCCCCGGCAGCGCGCGCATCCCAGAACTCCCTGCGCGCCGGAAACCGGAAGTCAGGGCCCAAGGCGCGCAGGGAGTTCTGGGATGCGCGCGCTGCCGGGGGTAAGACGCGACACCCCCGGCAGCCGCGCAGAAGCCGTGGGAAAGACGGAGCCAGTCTCTTGTGACCGCAAGCAAAACAATGCTTGCGGTCACAAGAGTGATTGATCGGGGGGCCCCGCGGGCCCCCCTTGTGGCGGGCCCGGTCGCGGCGGCGACCCCCGCGACCACGGTGGCTACGCCACTGCATGCAGGGACATCACTCAGTGGCAGTCATATACATGCAGGGACATCACTCAGTGGCAGTCATATACATGCAGGGACATCACTCAGTGGCAGTCATATACATGCAGGGACATCCAGGGCCGGTTTTAGACTAAATGTGGCCCTGGGCAAAGTTGAGCAAAGTGGGGCCCCCAATGCTGAAATATTGTAGCAGCAATTTAAGGTTCCCATACACTTGTTGCTGGTACCTGCTGCTCGTGGTGGGTTCGGCCATCAGTGTAAGGTGAATGGGGCTCTTTGTACAGTCCTCTGACATGATATCAGTGGACATATGGGGTTGGGCTTGATGGAAAATCAACATCCAACCTCTTTGTTCTCAGAGAGACAAGCCGTCATCAGATCTGTCTGGCTATGGCTTACCCCTCCTATAGAGAACACAGAAATGCTCAGCTGTGCCGAACATTCCTGTGTATGGGGAGGACAGGGCCAGATGAGATTATATATATATATCATTAGTGATGTGTGTGCAGCCCTTGCTGTATATAGTGAACAATGAAGATATATACTAGCTGATCACGTTCCCCGGTGTCCTCAGGCCTTGTCTGTGGGATCCCCCAGTCCCAGCTCTCACTTCTGGTCCTCTCTCTGAAGTGATCGGCCGTTCAGCCAATCACTGGCCGTAACAAACAGACAAGGCCTGAGGACACCGGGGAACGTGATCAGGTAAGTACCAGCTTTATTATGTTATACGCACAATCAGCAGACAATGATTTTTACACTTGTCAAAAGACAATGATCAGCTGATTACAGTTGTCTCTATATACACAGAGCGATATCGGCCAGGTTAGGACAATTTTTGCTCTGTATATTAGGGCCCTTAGTCACATTGAGTCAATTCAGAAGGTTACATGCCGGGACTGCCGCTACATGCCGGGACTGCCGCTACATGTCAGGACTGCCGCTACATGCCAGGACTGCCGCTACATGCCGGGACTGCCGCTACATGCCGGGACTGCCGCCACATGCCGGGACTGCCGCCACATGCGGGGACTGCCGCCACATGTCGGGACTGCCGCCACATGTCGGGACTGCCGCCACATGTCGGGACTGCCGCTACATGCCAGGACTGCCGCTACATGCCAGGACTGCCGCCACATGCCGGGACTGCCGCCACACGCCGGGACTGCCGCCACATGCCGGGACTGCCGCTACATGCCGGGACTGCCGCTACATGCCGGGACTGCCGCTACATGTCAGGACTGCCGCTACATGCCGGGACCGCCGCTAGTGGTGTAAACACAAAAACTATTTATATGCATTGTTTTAAAAAATAAAATAAAAAATCACTCTATCAGGACCAAATATTACCTCCATACCGTTATTGAAGAAAACACACTATATATAGGCCAATATTACCACCATAAAGTGACTGCCCCATAATGACACTATATACACACCAATATTAGCACCACACCATGACCGCCACATGATTCTATATACACTATATACAGACCAATATTACCGCCATAGACTGACCACTGCATAATGACTCTGTATACACTATATACAGACCAATATTACTGCCATAGAGTGACCACCACATAATAACTCTATATACACTATATACAGACCAATATTACCGCCATAGAGTGACCGCCCCATAATGACTCTATATACACTATATACAGACCAATATTACCGCTATAGACTGACCACCGCATAATGACTCTATATACAGACCAATATTACCGCCATAGACTGACCACCGCATAATGACTCTGTATACACTATATACAGACCAATATTACCGCCATAGACTGACCACCGCATAATGACTCTGTATACACTATATACAGACCAATATTACTGCCATAGAGTGACCACCACATAATAACTCTATATACACTATATACAGACCAATATTACCGCCATAGAGTGACCGCCCCATAATGACTCTATATACACTATATACAGACCAATATTACCGCTATAGACTGACCACCGCATAATAACTCTATATACAGACCAATATTACCGCCATAGACTGACCACTGCATAATGACTCTATATACACACTATATACAGACCAATATTACCACCATAGTGTGATCACCACATAATGACTCTATATACACTATATACAGACCAATATCATGTGGCGGTCACTCTATGGCGGTAATATTGGTCTGTATATAGTGTATAGAGTCATTATGTGGCGGTCACTCTATGGTGGTAATATTGGTCTGTATATAGTGTGTATATAGAGTCATTATGTGGCGGTCAGTCTATGGCAGTAATATTGGTCTGTATATAGTGTATATAGAGTCATTATGTGGCGGTCACTCTATGGCGGTAATAACTCTCTATACACACTATATACAGACCAATATTACCGCCATAGACTGACCGCCACATAATGACTCTATATACACTATATACAGACCAATATTACCGCCATAGAGTGACCGCCACATAATGACTCTATAT
Organism: Dendropsophus ebraccatus; assembly: GCA_027789725.1. Classification (NCBI taxonomy): domain Eukaryota; kingdom Metazoa; phylum Chordata; class Amphibia; order Anura; family Hylidae; genus Dendropsophus; species Dendropsophus ebraccatus. The sequence continues at coordinate 2,382,918 of JAQFWZ010000047.1, read as the reverse complement.
ACACTATATACAGACCAATATTACCGCCATAGAGTGACCGCCACATAATGACTCTATATACACTATATACAGACCAATATTACCACCATACAGTGACCGCCACCTTGTTTTTTTCTCAATAAAATACACGGTGTTGCCTTAGTGACATCATCATACACTATATATAGGAGCTGCAGCCAATCAGCGGCCTCAGTGGTCACCAGAGAATGGCTGCAGCTCCTATATACAGTCTATTCACCTCAACACTTGGAGTCAGCAGTGCTAATACACACACACTAATATATATATATATATATATATATATATATATATATATATAATATATATATATATATATATATACACACACACACACACCATTATATATATATACACACACACCCATGAAAACACATTATACAGATACAAACCATCCAGCCCACACACTACACACAGGACATGTAACACACACTACAGTCATCCATCATACACCTACATTCATACACACACTACATGTACAGTATACTTACCCCCTCTATCAGCATGCTGGGTGTAGTTGTCCTTGTCCATGGCGGCAGCAGCAGGAGGTTCTGCTCCTTACACTGCAGCCCTCTCCTCCACCGTCCCGACAGCTCCACACCAGGAAGAGAGAGGAAATCACATGGTACAGAAGGGAGGGGGAGGGGGAAGCTACACACTCCGGAGCAGAGCGTCCTGCAGCCTCTGTGTGACCCCTGATAGCAGCCATAAGCTGCAGCCAGAGATCACTGACAGAGGCTGCAGGACGCTGTCTGTGCGCTCCTGCACCTAACACTCACTGTAACTGGGGCAGGGGGCCCCTGGGGGATGGGGGCCCTGGGCAACTGCCCTCTTTGCCCCCCCCTAACGCCGGCCCTGGGGACATCACTCAGTGGCAGTCAGCTCTCCTCCATAGATACTGTACATATACAATGCAGGAGAGCTGACTGCCTGTGCTGGCGGCTTCTCTCATGTTACAGCAGAGGCGGCAGCAGCATCCGGGGATATGGGGAATGATGGCGGGGTGGCTAGTGGTCACTGAGGGAGGGAATGTGGGAGGAGTTACATGAAGTAGGCTGGTGGGAGGGGGCGGGGCTCCGACACACAGAGAATGCTGGTCTATGTAGTTTAGCAGGTCCCTTGCTCCAATGATCCAAACCAGGAAGTAAAGAAAAGAAAATGGCTGAAAAGAAAAACGTCCACAGTGGCCCCAAACGTAGCGGATCACAGCAGAAGTTGCCAGGGGACTTGGGTAAGCGAGAACTACTACGCTATGTCATTTTTTTTATTTTGCACAGAGTTGAACATCCTCTTTAATTTGCCGGGTCTGCCCTGTCAAATCCGGGACAGTCTTGGCAAAATCGGGACTGTTGGCAACTATGCAGCCAGGATAGGTGTAGCTGCACTACAGATCCCAGCAAGCCAAGGTACAGCAGCAGCAAAAATGACTACTGAGAGGACTTTGGGCAATTTCTTTGGGGTCTGTGTGGACCATGTGCTGTCCCCTCTCCGGCACCAGTCGCTCTGCACAGCGTGCAGCCAAGATGGCGGTAGCTGCACTACAAGTCCCATCCAGCAGCCAAGAGGAGGCCACTAAAATGTAGTTGTAGCCCTTAGAAGGACTGTTTGGTTCTTTGTGGATGATTCCGGCCTAACAGACACTATTATCCAGCAGCTCTCTCCCTAAGCTCACCCAGCCTGCGTCTGAAGCGAGCATGGCGGGACCTGATTCTTATATGGCCAGGTCACCTGATCTGGTCAGCCAATCGCTGCTATCGACGTGCAGGGGTTCCCAGGTGATACTTGGAGCTCTCAAAGACTTTCCTGCATGTTGATTGGCTGAAAAAAATCCGCCAAACATGCAGGAAGAGGAAGATGCCATTATCTTGAGTATGGCGAGATGCCCGCCCGAGTACCGAGCGCCATCCAGTACCCTAATACTCGAACGAGTGCCAAGCTCGGAGGAACATGTTCGCTCATCTCTAATCCAAACCCTTCTCTCATGTTTGTGACTTGTGCGGAGGTCATGTGAGCGGTGACAATGGAGGATGTGAGGGAGCGCGCCGGCGCCGGCGGCTGAGCTGCTGACCTAGTAGTAAAGAGCAAAGTGCTGCACATGACCGACAATAGACGGGAGACTGGAACATAACCCCCAGCAAGAGCTGCATTATCTGGATTCCACGGGGATTCCACCGCTGCCTCCCAGCAAAACATAACAGAAGCAAAGCACTGTGGGTAATGTCCACTCTAATTACTCTGTCAGAGATTGTTACTGCAGTAAGTATAGAATACCCTGCCGACCACCTACCCAGGATGGAGAGGGGGTAACTTTACATGGGAGAGGCAGAATCCATAGAACATTCTGGATTTATAAAGAATTAGAACATATTCACATGTGGTGTGCCCCCGTGGTGCTATGGCAGAGGAACGGCCGGTGACTTGCTAGATGGTGAGGTGTGACGCCACTCCGGTGGTGGTTGGCCGAGATGTAGCCAGACCCTGAGATGTTATGTTGTGACGCCAGTGCTGGTTGGGCACACAGGTATGGTGGCACTCCTGCTTTTAGTTTAAAGGGCCGGTTATACCTTGTTCCCCTGTGGTCAGTGACCTTCCAGGTTGTTACGGGGTCCCTTGGGCTGTTGTCACGGTGGTCCGGAGTGGTGTAGTGACCCTCAGTACTGCCACCCACAGACAGGGGAAATGTCCCAAGGATGTAGTGTGCACTGTGTTGGTGCTGGGTGAAGAATGACAGAGTCTCTTTATTATAAATATTCTCTTGTTTACTTGGAAAGTAGTGAGGTACAGCAGGATATACAGCTGTGCATAGACAGGATACGTTTCTCTTGATAAAACACTTGATAATACACTCGATAGGACACTTGGTAATACCGGATCTAGATCTGTGATAGGAGTATAGTGAAGAGTACAGTCGTGCCGACTAAGACTGACCTACACTTCCTGTCACCCATGTGACTTCCTATCTCCAGCATATCTAAAGGGCGCTGTGAGTGGGTGAAGAGTGCGTAAGAAGAAGGAAACTGAGAGATGATAGGAGAGAAGAGACTCCTATAGGTTCACAGATCCATGTGGTACACAAATAGGAAAAATGGAGAGAATGAAAGCCAGTTGCACTCACCAAAGTTGTCTTCGGTTTATTTCACTTTACAAAAAGCAAGAACAAGGTGCGGACATATGGTGAGCGCCTGCTGTGGCCAAATCCAAACCGATATACATTGTTGTCTATACCCACATGGTATACCTATAGTGCCGCTAACCTTCTCTACATATGTACACAAATAAATAGGGATGGTCCGAACCTGCCGAGGTTCAGGTTTGTACGAATTCCCGGCTGTCAGCCCGCTCCGTGCAGCAGGTGGATACATCCAGTGCACCGCCTGGAAAACTGGGATACAGCCATCGCCATAGGCTATATCCCAGTTTTCCATGTGGTCCTCCAGCTGTATCCACCCTCTCCACGGAGCGGGCAGACAGCAGGAAACATTGCCAAGAGTTCAGATTCGTACGAACCCGAACCTTGGTAGGTTCGGACCATCCCTACAAATAAACAATAACCCTTTACATCCTTCAGCCGTGCAGCATCCGAATACATACATCTATAACAGCGACATCTAGTGGCGAAATGCTATCACTACTTCATCACCACTTATTTACAATAAGTACAAGCTTTTACGAAGGGTGTAACCAATAGCAACACCCGTGGTAGGACACCACACACACCCGTAGTGCAGCCTGCGACCGCGGCCCGCACTACAAGTGTTCTATGGATTCGCTGCCCCGTATACACTTAAGGACGTGTGAACGGGGCCATTGGATAACATTGGTTTTATGTTCTGTCTGCAATTGCGGACAAAACAACAGTCGTGTGAATGTAGCCTAAGTCACCATTTTATATCAGGAAATAAGGATTTGTACAATAGAAGAAGAGACGTTCCTATTTGGTGCAGTGTGTTTGCAGTTACAGAGGTCGGACCTGTCGCTCGGGTCAGGTGTAGAGACTGGCTGCCGCACCAGGACTATGAAATGCTTCTTACCGAGCCGCTCCTAAGGTGTCCCCGCTGTGGGTTTCCTCCTTAGTTGTCCCGGCTGTGGGTTTCCTCCTTAGTTGTCCCGGCTGGGGGTTTCCTCCTTAGTTGTCCCGGCTGGGGGTTTCCTCCTTAGTTGTCCCGGCTGTGTGTTTCCTCCTTAGTTGTCCCGGCTGGGGGTTTCCTCCTTAGTTGTCCCGGATGTGTGTTTCCTTCTTAGTTGTCCCGGCTGTGGGTTTCCTCCTTAGTTGTCCCGGCTGTGTGTTCCCCCCTTAGTTGTCCCGGCTGTGTGTCTCCTCCTTAGTTGTCCTGGCTGTGGGTCTCCTCCTTAGTTGTCCCGGCTGTGGGTCTCCTCCTTAGTTGTCCCGGCTGTGGGTCTCCTCCTTAGTTGTCCCGGCTGGGGGTTTCCTCCTTAGTTGTCCCCGCTGTGGGTTTCCTCCTAAGTTGTCCCGGCTGGGGGTTTCCTCCTTAGTTGTCCCGGCTGTGGGTTTCCTCCTTAGTTGTCCCGGCTGGGGGTTTCCTCCTTAGTTGTCCTGGCTGTGTGTTTCCTCCTTAGTTGTCCCGGCTGTAGGTTTCCTCCTTAGTTGTCCCGGCTGGGGGTTTCCTCCTTAGTTGTCCCCGCTGTGGGTCTCCTCCTTAGTTGTCCCGGCTGTGTGTTTCCTCCTTAGTTGTCCCAGCTGTGGGTCTCCTCCTTAGTTGTCCCGGCTGTGGATCTCCTCCTTAGTTGTCCCGGCTGTGGGTCTCCTCCTTAGTTGTCCCGGCTGTGGGTCTCCTCCTTAGTTGTCCCGGCTGTGTGTTTCCTCCTTAGTTGTCCTGGCTGTGTGTTTCCTCCTTAGTTGTCCCGGCTGTGTGTTTCCCCCTTAGTTGTCCCGGCTGTGTCTTTCCTCCTTAGTTGTCCTGGCTGTGTGTTTCCTCCTTAGTTGTCCCGGCTGTGTGTTTCCTTCTTAGTTGTCCCGGCTGGGGGTTTCCTCCTTAGTTGTCCCGGCTGTGTGTTTCCTCCTTAGTTGTCCCGGCTGTGGGTCTCCTCCTTAGTTGTCCCGGCTGTGTGTTTCCTCCTTAGTTGTCCCGGCCAGGGGTGATTCTAGCCTCTCTGCTGCCCGAGGCGAACTATAGAATGACGCCCCCCCCCCCCCCCCGTCAATCCGCCCACATTATAATCCACTACTGCCCCCCCCCCCCCTGCTGTCCCCAATAAACATAATGTTTGGTCCCTTTCTGCACAGAGGATGTCAGGAGAGGAGGGTGCTGATCTTTTAGGAGATGGTCCCCCTCTTCCCCCCTTATAGATGGTCCCCCTCTCCCCCCTCCCTTATAGATGGTCCCCCTCTCCCCCCTCCCTTATAGATAGTCCCCCTCTCCCCCCCCCTTATAGATGGTCCCCCTCTTTCCCCTCCCTTATAGATGGTCCCCCTCTTCCCCCCCTACCTTATAGATGGTTCCCCTCTCCCCCCTCCCTTATAGATGGTCCCCCTCTTTCCCCTCCCTTATAGATGGTCCCCCTCTTCCCCCCCCCCCTTATAGATGGTCCCCCTCTTCCCTCTCTCCCCCCCCTTATAGATGGTCCCCCTCTCCCCCCCCTTATAGATGGTCCCCCTCTTCCCTCTCTCCCCCCCTTATAGATGGTCCCCCTCTCCCCCCTCCCTTATAGATGGTCCCCCTCTCCCCCCTCCCTTATAGATGGTCCCCCTCTCCCCCCTCCCTTATAGATGGTCCCCCTCTTTCCCCCTCCCTTATAGACAGTCCCCCTCCCGCCCCTCCCGCCCCTCCCTTATAGATGGTCCCCCTCTTTCCCCCCTCCCTTATAGATGGTCCCCTCTCCCTTATAGATGGTCCCCCTCTTTCCCCCCTCCCTTATAGATGGTCCCCCCCTTATAGATGGTCCCCCTCTTTCCCCCCTCCCTTATAGATGGTCCCCTTCCCCCCCCTATAGATGGTCCCCCTCTTCCCTCTCCCCCTACCTTATAGATGGTCCTCCCCCCCTCCCTTATAGATGGTCCCCCTCTTCCCTCTCTCCCCCCCTTATAGATGGTCCCCCTCTCCCCCCTCCCTTATAGATGGTCCCCCTCTCCCCCCTCCCTTATAGATGGTCCCCCTCTCCCCCCTCCCTTATAGATGGTCCCCCTCTTTCCCCCTCCCTTATAGACAGTCCCCCTCCCGCCCCTCCCGCCCCTCCCTTATAGATGGTCCCCCTCTTTCCCCCCTCCCTTATAGATGGTCCCCCCCTTATAGATGGTCCCCCTCTTTCCCCCCTCCCTTATAGATGGTCCCCTTCCCCCCCCTATAGATGGTCCCCCTCTTCCCTCTCCCCCTACCTTATAGATGGTCCTCCCCCCCTCCCTTATAGATGGTCCCCCTCTCCCTCTCCCTCTCCCCCCCCCCCCCCCCCCCTGCACAGCAGATAAAACAAAAACAAAAAACAGCACACAACTCACCTGCCCTCCGTTCCCCCGTCGAGCCTCTCTGGTCTGGTCCCGGCTGATGTGCGGCTGCCCGGGGTGTCCCGTCCTGTCCCCGGCAGCGCGCGCATCACAGATCTCCCCGTGCGCCTGTGGCTGTGACTTCCGGCGCACGGGGATCTCTCTGATGCGCGCGCTGCCGGACACAGGATAGGACACCCCCGGGCAGCCGCACATCAGCCGGGGGACTAAGGCTGCATTCCCACGTTCCGTGATCCTGACGGATCACGGACGTGGAATACATGTACCGGAGTCCCCCCGCCCCCGGGCAGTATCTGTAATGAGATGCTGTGAGCGGGGGAGACTGTATTCATAAGCTGATTCATTACAGATGCTGTCCGGGCGCGGGGGGACTCCGGTACATGGTACGATCAGTGGCGGATTATAATGTGGGCGGCCGCCCGAACCGCTCATATTATAATCTGCCACTGAATGCCGCCCCCATGGTGACAGCTGGTGGCGCCGCCTGAGGCAGACGACTCAGGTCGCCTCATGATTGCGGCGCCCCTGGTCCCGGCTGTCTGTTTCCTCCTTAGTTGTCCCCGCTGTGGGTCTCCTCCTTAGTTGTCCCGGCTGTGTGTTTCCTCCTTAGTTGTCCCGGCTGGGGGTCTCCTCCTTAGTTGTCCCGGCTGTGTGTTTCCTCCTTAGTTGTCCCGGCTGGGGGTCTCCTCCTTAGTTGTCCCGGCTGTGGGTTTCCTCCTTAGTTGTCCCGGCTGTGTGTTTCCTCCTTAGTTGTCCCGGCTGGGGGTCTCCTCCTTAGTTGTCCCGGCTGGGGGTCTCCTCCTTAGTTGTCCCGGCTGGGGGTCTCCTCCTTAGTTGTCCCGGCTGTGTGTTTCCTCCTTAGTTGTCCCGGCTGGGGGTTTCCTCCTTAGTTGTCCCGGCTGTGTGTTTCCTCCTTAGTTGTCCCGGCTGTGTGTTTCCTCCTTAGTTGCCCCAGCTGTGTGTTTCCTCCTTAGTTGTCCCGGCTGGGGGTTTCCTCCTTAGTTGTCCCGGCTGTGTGTTTCCTCCTTAGTTGTCCCTGCTGTGTGTTTCCTCCTTAGTTGCCCCAGCTGTGTGTTTCCTCCTTAGTGGTCCCGGCTGTTGGTCTCCTCCTTAGTTGTCCCGGCTGTCTGTTTCCTCCTTAGTTGTCCCGGCTGGGGGTCTCCTCCTTAGTTGTCCCGGCTGTTGGTCTCCTCCTTAGTTGTCCCGGCTGGGGGTCTCCTCCTTAGTTGTCCCGGCTGGGGGTTTTCTCCTTAGTTGTCCCGGCTGTCTGTTTCCTCCTTAGTTGTCCCCGCTGTGGGTCTCCTCCTTAGTTGTCCTGGCTGTGGGTTTCCTCCTTAGTTGTCCCTGCTGGGGGTTTCCTCCTTTTTTTTTTTATAATTTTATTTAATTTTTAACATCAATATCAAAATGTCCCACACAATAAACTGCGGCAACAAGAAAAATCACAATTAACAACAATAATATTTTACAATAATTTAGAATAAACCCCCTATCCCTATAAACAGCTACCCCTAACCCTCCCCCCCCCCCCCCCCAAAAAAAAAAAAAAAAAAAAAAAAAGGTCTCATACCTCTACCCACCTCCCATTATAGCCCGTTCACTACTACCGGAAGTTTTGCCATTTCTCATATTTACGAACACAAACCTCCCACATTCTTACGGTTGGAACTACAGATGACATCCAGTTTCTAACTATTACTAGTTTTGCATAGAATAACCATCTTACAATTTTATTCTTCGTGTTTTTTCCCTTTTTTATCTTTGTGGTATCTCCCAATATTGCCAACTCCAGTGACGGCTCCAGAATAAAATCTACTTCTTTAGCAATTCGTGATAGAATCCGACCCCAAAATACTTCCAACGCAGCACAAGCCCATAACATATGAACCAAGCCAGCTCCTGAATTCCCACACCTAGGACAGTTGTTATCATTTCTTCTCTTAATTTTATAAAGGAAATTCGGAGTATAATATACGCGATTAATGATATTAAATTGGATAATTCTATGATCCCCTGATTTAGAAACCCACTTTACATTTTTCATTATATCCAACCACTGAATTTCATCTAACTGCCCTATCTCTTCTTGCCACTTCTCCCTAATTCTAACGCCCGCCACCCCCTCTTTATTCAGATATTCATATACCACCTTAAGCTCTTTCATTTTAATTTTTTTACTTCTTATATTCTCCACTAAAATATGTGTACCAGCAAATATCTTACCATTATTTCTAAGTGTCGACAACAGAGCATCTTTTAATTTGAAAAGCTCCAGCCAACTTTGTGAGTTCAAATTAAATTCCGACTTAATTTCTTCCCACGACTTTACGCCCCCTCCCCGAGCCCTGATATTCTCTACAAAACTAATCCCGGCTGCCCGCAAGACTTTGGATACACCCATCTTATTTATCTCTGGCAATTTATAATTTCCCCAAAGCGGCGCAAAATCCAGAACCCCCTCTATTTGTAAACATTTTTTAAGTTCACTCCATGTTTTAACTAGGGCTTCAATCATTGGATTGCCTGGAGACATTTTCTCCTCTAACCACCCAGTCTCCAAAATTTGGAAAATATCCATAAATTCATACGTTTTTTCCAACCTAATACCATTCAGGAGATGGCTGTGCTCGGTCTTTATAAGCCAGTAGACCTGTGACGCGAGGAAATACTTTTTAACATCGGGGACCCCCAGTCCTCCCCTATCCACTGGCGGGAACAACCTTTCTAACTTTAATCTTACTCTTCTTCTTCCCCATATTAATGCGTTGAATAGTGATCGAATTTTCCCAAAATCTTTATCCTCTATCCATATTGGTGCTGCCGAGAATAGATATAGCAACCTTGGGAGAACCACGGATTTCAACAGGATAATCCTATCCGCTCTAGACAACAAAAACCTTTGCCATACATTTATTTTTTTCTCTATCCAATCTATTGATTTCTTAGTGTTCAATTCATTAAATTGCTGAATGTCTCTAGAGACCTGAACCCCCAGATAGCGGAAACTCTCATTCTGGCCCAACACATGCAGCGAGTCTGTAGGAATTACATACTCCGGCTTAAGAGGCATTAACACCGATTTTTTCCAGTTAATCAACAGCCCAGAGTACTCCCCCATCTCCCCAATGAAGGAAATCACCCTGGGTACTGCCTCTTCCGCATTTTTTAGGAACAAGAGCAGGTCGTCCGCATACAATGATATCCTGTCCTCTCCTCCCCTCGCCCCAAAACCCTCTATCCCAGACTCCGATCTTATCTTAATAGCCAACGGCTCAATCCCAAGGGCGAAGAGAAGAGGGGAGAGGGGACAACCCTGTCTCGTTCCTCTGCTAAGTTTAAAAAAACTGGATATCTCCCCATTTACCCTAACTGCGGCCCTTGGATTTTTATAAAGGAGTTTAACCATATCTATAAACTTGTCCCCAAAACCGAATCTCTTCATTATTTCCCAGAGATATTCCCACTCCACCCTGTCAAAAGCCTTCACCGCATCCAATGACAGGATGGAGTGGGACATCGGTTCTCTCACTGATTGCACATTCTCATATAGCCTTCTTATATTAAACCTAGGCATTCTACCAGGAACAAAACCTGTTTGATCCTCATGTATTACTGTATCTATAATTTTTCCCAACCTCAATGCCAACACCTTTGCAAACACCTTAGCGTCAGCATTGAGGAGGGAAATAGGTCTAAACGACTCTACATCCAACGGGTCCTTCCCAGGCTTCGGAATTAAGGTTATAATTGCCTCCCCCATTGACTCCGGTAATTCCCCTATTTCAGTAGCTTTCTCAATTACATCATATAACCCCTGAACCAATACATCTCTGTGTGTTTTATAAATCTCATATGGGATACCATCTTTCCCTGGTGAAGAATCCCCCCTTACTCTATCCAATGCTTCATTGATTTCTTCTAAGGATATAGGTGCTTCTAATCCTTCTTTATGTTCTTCCTTTAACTGAGGAAACTCAAAATTATCCAAAAAAACTTTTAAACTTTCTATACTTTTTTTCCTCTCTGTAGTATATAAACCCTGAAAGTATTCCCTAAACTCCTCCATAATCTGTGGTGTGTGATTAATAATCTCCCCATCTTTCCTTCTTATAGCTGCTATACCTTTATTGTTTGTTTGATTCTTAATTAATGACATTAAGCTCTTATTTGGCTTTCCAGCGCCAAGAAATCTTTTCTCCTTAGTAAAGGATAGTTGATTTCTAGCCTTCTCTAACAGAAACATGTCCAGTTCCTCCTGACATCCTTTTAATCTATCTTCCGATATCAATGTGTGTGTTTTCCTAAATTCTAATTCTGTGTCTTTAACCCTTTTCCTTAAATCAAACTCTTTCCTTTTTAATTCTTTTCTCATTTTACATATAATACCATAATACTTCCCTTTAACAATTAATTTCATAGTTTCCCAAACCGTGAATATTGAAGCTGAACCCCTATTTATATCCCACAAATCCTTAAATTCTTTATTAATTACATCTTTATCCTTAATTAAATTAATCCAGTGCGCATTTAATCTAATCTGTCTCGGTGCTGTGTTTACTTTCTTCCCAAACTCAACTATTATGGGTGCGTGATCTGAAATACATCTCTTTAAGTGTTCCACTCTACTAATTATTTGTGCCATCGAGTCATTACAGAATGCCATATCTATCCTAGACATAGTCCCTGCTGTTTTGTTCCAACACGTATAGTCAGCTTTTTCTGGATTTCTTTCCCTCCAAATATCTTTCCACCCCAACTCTTTCAGAAATCTCCACAGTAGTGTATTCCCTCCCTTACCCTTCCACAAACTTTTCCTATTTCTATCAGAAAGCTCATTCAAAACCATGTTGTAATCTCCCATGACCAAAATAGGACATTCTTCCTTATTCCCGCTATAATTACATAGTTTTTCCAACACCAGAGATTTAAACGGGGGGGGAATATAAATAAAAGCTAATATACAAATTATCCCTTCCACAACACAATGCAAAAAAATATATCTCCCTTCTGGGTCTATTCTATAGTCCAACAGACCCCAGTCAATACTACGATGGATCAACACAGAAACACCACGAGCATAATTCGAATAGACCGAGTGATACTCATGTGAAGCCCATAATTTGCCCAAAATATTAGTATTCTCTTTTACAAGATGTGTCTCCGTTAAACACACAATAGCAGGGAGAAAAACCTTTAAGTAATTAAACACTGCCACCCTCCTGACTCTGTCCGACAGCCCTCTAACGTTCCAAGCAACCACCCTTATCATAATGTTATCGTTTTTTCATCACTGGGAACGTCAGAGGGCGCCACAAGCCAAACCAGAGCGAAGAGGAGGCAGGGGAAAGAAAGAAGAGAGAGATGAGAAGAAAAAAAAAAAAAAAACACCAATCCCCAACCCTCCCTACTACCCTCCCCCTCCCTCCCCCCCTTCCTCCCCTACCCTCCCCCCCCCCCCCCCCCCCCACCCCCACCCCCACCCCCTCCCCATCCCCCCCTCCTCTGTGGCATAGGATCTCAACCCTACTGCCTCTTAACCAGAGCATAAAATCTAAGCAGGACCGTGGCTACTCCACCAAAAAAAAACTATTTAATAACTTTATCTTAACCCTTCTCAGAGCCGGCTCCAGGTTTTTGTGGGCCCTTGGGCGACAGAGCCTCGGCGGGCCCCTTGGAGGAGCAAATCATGGAGATACAGGCGAGGAAAGATATGCAGCAGAAGAAACATGCGGCTGCTGCATATTTTCAGACCCAGTGACAGGATGGGAGGTAACTATCACTGCTGAGTAAGGGTACCTTCACACATACCGACTCGCAGCAGAAAACTTGCTGCGAGTTTCTGTTACGATGCGAGGTCCTGGAAGGCCCCTATCACTACATACTCGCAGTGGTCTGAAAGACGAATGCGTGTATGTAATGCAGCAGCTCCCTTAACCCCTTTGGCTCTCGCACCGGTCCTGCACCGCTGTCTCCATACATTACCTGGCTCTGGCTGCACGGGGTCCCGGCGTCCTGCTCTACCGCCCGGCCAATTAGTGTGTTGCCCAGCCGCAGCCACTGATTGGCTGGGCGGCAGAGCAGGACCCCGTGCAGCCAGAGCCAGGTAATGTATGGAGACAGCGGTGCGGGACCGGTGCGGAAGCCAAAGGGGTTAAGGGAGCGGCTGCATTACATACACGCATTCGTCTTTCAGACCACTGCGAGTATGTAGTGATAGGGGCCTTCCAGGACCTCGCATCGTAGCAGAAACTCGCAGCAAGTTTTCTGCTGCGAGTCGGTATGTGTGAAGGTACCCTAAGGGTAAATTCACAAGGGTGGATCCACAGCAGATTTAAAGCTGCAAATTTGCAGCTAAAACCGCTGCGGATCCTTCCTCTGTGAATTCCAATGTGATTACATACTCGCAGCAGGAATGTCATCTTGCTGCCAGTATGTAAGTGCCGGCCCCATTAACCCCCGCCGCTGCCGGGTGATACATTACCGGCAGCACGATCCGGCCACGTCTGACTCTCCCAGCTCCTGGAGGTCCCGCACAGCCAATCAGTGCATGGCCCCGCCACAGTCACTGATTGGCTGCGGGGGACCTCGGGGAGCCTCAGATGCGGCCAGATAGCGGTGCAGGTAATGTAACACCCGGGGCGGTGGGGGTTAAAGGGGTAGTGCGACGCTAAAAAATAATTCACAGAATAACACACATTACAAAGTTATACAACTTTGTAATGTATGTTATGTCTGTGAATGGCCCCCTTCCCCGTGTCCCACCACCCCCACCCGTGTACCCGGAAGTGTGTGGTGCATTATACATTACCTGATCCGTGTCGAGGGCCGTCCGCCATTTTGTGCCAAACGTCATCTTCGGCCGCGTCATCAGCTGCTCAGCCGCGATTGGCTGAGCATAAGTTGCGGCAGAGGGGGGGCGGCTGCAGGGATTCGGTCGTGCGTCCGAAGATGACCTTTGGCACAAAATGGCGGACGGCCCTCGACACGGATCAGGTAATGTATAATGCACCACACTTCCGGGTACACGGGCAGGGGGGGTGGGACACGGGGAAGGGGGCCATTCACAGACATAACATACATTACAAAGTTGTATAACTTTGTAATGTGTGTTATTCTGTGAATATTTTTTTAGCGCCGCACTACCTCTTTAATGGGGCTGGGACTTATATACTGGCAGCGGGATGACAATCCTGCTGCGAGTATGTAATCACATTGAAATTCACAGGGGAAGGATCCGCAGCGGTTTAAGTGGCGAATTTGCAGCGTTAAGTCCGCTGCGGCTCCGCCCTTGTGAATTTACCCTAAGGTCCAGCTTGCACAATGCTTAAAATGGCCCTGGAACTACAAGCCCCAGCTGTTCATATTATATACATATATAACACATGAACAGCTGAGACCTCTAGTTCTCCTTAATACAGGTCCTGCAGTGATATATATATATATACTGTATATCTAGATAGATAGATAGATATCTCACTGCAGGACCTGTATACCCAAAACAACTAGAACACTATTAGGTTATAGAGCCTACCTTTCTGCCCTCTATCAGGTGTCCGATCACATGACCTGTGACATCATCACAGGTCCTTCTCCTTGCCCCATAGAAATCCCAGCAGAGGAAGATAGCCTATCCCAAACAAGAGACTGGTCACATGGGCATGACCTCATCAAAGGTCCTTTACACCTCCAGCCGGCCCTGGAAGGAAGACGTGATGATGTGCCCAGGGACCCCAGTATGTATCGGCGGGCCCCTAACTGTCATATGCGGCCTCTGGGGGCCCAGTCCCCTCTGTTACTACACTTTTTGTTTGTTTTACTAACAGAAAAAAAATGTAGTAACAGACGGAAGTGGGCCCCCAGAGGAGCTGTGGGCCCCGGCACTTGCCCTAGTCAGACGGGTGCTGACGCCGGCCCTGACCCTTCTCCCTCCATCCATTTTTCAACTTCATCAGGGGAGTCAAAAAACCAGCTCTTAACCGCATGAATAATCTTAAGCTTTGCCGGGAACATTAACATGTACCTAATCTTATTGTCTCTAAGACGTTTCTTAATCTGAATGAATGACATTCTCTTTTTTTGTGTATCAAGAGCATAATCAGGAAAAATCATTACTTTCGTATTATTATACCTTATCTCCTCCAACACTCTCCCTCTCCTCAGTATAACTTCCTTATCCTGATAACACAAGATCTTCGCAATTATTGCCCTAGGCCTACTTCCAGGAGGAGGCGCCCTTCTGGGGACTCTGTGAGCTCTCTCAACACAAAACAGACTGGACAAGTTCTCTCTCCCTATTACCTCCTGTAACCATTTTTGCACAAATTCCACCATGTTTGCACCTTCAGAACCTTCAGGTATGCCAATAATCCTTAAATTGCTTCTTCTATTCCTGTCCTCCATTTCTGTTACTCTAGCTTTCAGTTGTACATTGTCAGTCACCATCGTGCTCATTACACCCTTCATTGTATTCATCTCATCCTCCAGATTACTGATACGGTTTTCAGCTTCCTCGAACCTCTCTCTAAATATGTTCAGATCATTTCTTACTATGGAGATCTCTGTACTAATACTTCCTACCTGAACTGCCAATCCTGCAATCGAACTGTCACACTTTTTAATTGCTGAGAGTACCTCTCCTAACCATTCAGGAGGATCCTGAGAACCTTTCCCTTCTCCAAGCTCTTCTCCACTCATCTCTAAAGTTTCATCATTATTTCCTTTAAGAGATATTCTCCCCTTGCCAGCAATGTTTGGAGAGCTAAACATCTTTTCCAGTCTCCCTGCCCCTTTCTGCTCTTTTACCTCTTTAGCTGCTCTACCCCCTTTAGATGATTTTGCAACTTTTTCCATTTTCTCCCTGAAAACCACCCTCCGATCTTACAAAATAAACACCGATGTATCAAATACGCAACCCACTCTCCTGCAAGCTTTGCGACAGTGCTCTAAAATTTAAGAACAAGTTATCTTATACAAAAGAAAGAACAGTTCCTATGCTCCGATCCTCTAGCAAGCTGTGTAGTCCTCGTTTCCAAATCAACAACTTACAAGGATTACCCTAAAGATGGAAGCGATCATTGTTCCTTAATAGACGGATTTAACTTTATCCACTTTAGTAGAGGAAATACTAATAGGAGTCCTACTCCTTCAAACCTTCTGAAACTTTAACACAGTCATACAACCCGCAAAGTTCACCCTGTTTCTTCGTATTGATCCGGAGCAAAAAAAAAAACAAAAACCACCTACGAAGCATTGATTTTGCCTCACTCGCTCCACAAGGGGGTTTCCTCCTTAGTTGTCCCGGCTGGGGGTTTCCTCCTTAGTTGTCCTGGCTGGGGGTTTCCTCCTTAGTTGTCCCGGCTGTGTGTCTCCTCCTTAGTTGTCCCGGCTGGGGGTTTCCTCCTTAGTTGTCCTGGCTGGGGGTTTCCTCCTTAGTTGTCCCGGCTGGGGGTTTCCTCCTTAGTTGTCCCGGTTGGGGGTTTCCTCCTTAGTTGTCCCGGCTGTGTGTTTGCTCCTTAGTTGTTCCGGCTGTGTGTCTCCTCCTTAGTTGTCCTGGCTGTGGGTTTCCTCCTTAGTTGTCCCGGCTGTGTGTCTCCTCCTTAGTTGTCCCGGCTGGGGGTTTTCTCCTTAGTTGTCCCGGCTGTCTGTTTCCTCCTTAGTTGTCCCCGCTGTGGGTCTCCTCCTTAGTTGTCCTGGCTGTGGGTTTCCTCCTTAGTTGTCCCTGCTGGGGGTTTCCTCCTTAGTTGTCCTGGCTGTGTGTTTCCTCCTTAGTTATCCCGGCTGGGGGTCTCCTCCTTAGTTGTCCCGGCTGTGTCTCCTCCTTAGTTGTCCCGGCTGTGTGTTTCCTCCTTAGTTGTCCCGGCTGGGGGTTTCCTCCTTAGTTGTCCTGGCTGGGGGTTTCCTCCTTAGTTGTCCCGGCTGTGTGTTTCCTCCTTAGTTGTCCCGGTTGGGGGTTTCCTCCTTAGTTGTCCCGGCTGTGTGTTTCCTCCTTAGTTGTCCTGGCTGGGGGTTTCCTCCTTAGTTGTCCCGGCTGGGGGTCTCCTCCTTAGTTGTACCGGCTGGGGGTCTCCTCCTTAGTTACCCCGGCTGGGGGTTTCCTCCTTAGTTACCCCGGCTGGGGGTTTCCTCCTTAGTTGTCCCGGCTGGGGGTTTCCTCCTTAGTTGTCCCTGCTGGGGGTTTCCTCCTTAGTTGTCCCGGCTGTGGGTCTCCTCCTTAGTTGTCCCGGCTGTGTGTTTCCTCCTTAGTTGTCCCGGCTGTGTGTTTCCTCCTTAGTTGTCCCGGCTGTGTGTTTCCTCCTTAGTTGTCCCGGCTGTGGGTTTCCTCCTTAGTTGTCCCAGCTGTGGGTTTCCTCCTTCGTTGTCCCGGCTGTGGGTTTCCTCCTTAGTTGTCCCGGCTGTGTGTTTCCTCCTTAGTTGTCCCGGTTGGGGGTTTCCTCCTTAGTTGTCCTGGCTGTGTGTTTGCTCCTTAGTTGTTCCGGCTGTGTGTCTCCTCCTTAGTTGTCCCGGCTGTGTGTCTCCTCCTTAGTTGTCCCGGCTGGGGGTTTTCTCCTTAGTTGTCCCGGCTGTCTGTTTCCTCCTTAGTTGTCCCCGCTGTGGGTTTCCCCCTTAGTTGTCCTGGCTGTGGGTTTCCTCCTTAGTTGTCCCTGCTGGGGGTTTCCTCCTTAGTTGTCCCGGCTGGGGGTTTCCTCCTTAGTTGTCCTGGCTGGGGGTTTCCTCCTTAGTTGTCCCGGCTGTGTGTTTCCTCCTTAGTTGTCCCGGTTGGGGGTTTCCTCCTTAGTTGTCCCGGCTGTGTGTTTGCTCCTTAGTTGTTCCGGCTGTGTGTCTCCTCCTTAGTTGTCCCGGCTGTGTGTCTCCTCCTTAGTTGTCCCGGCTGGGGGTTTTCTCCTTAGTTGTCCCGGCTGTCTGTTTCCTCCTTAGTTGTCCCCGCTGTGGGTCTCCTCCTTAGTTGTCCTGGCTGTGGGTTTCCTCCTTAGTTGTCCCTGCTGGGGGTTTCCTCCTTAGTTGTCCCGGCTGGGGGTTTCCTCCTTAGTTGTCCTGGCTGGGGGTTTCCTCCTTAGTTGTCCCGGCTGTGTGTTTCCTCCTTAGTTGTCCCGGTTGGGGGTTTCCTCCTTAGTTGTCCCGGCTGTGTGTTTCCTCCTTAGTTGTCCTGGCTGGGGGTTTCCTCCTTAGTTGTCCCGGCTGGGGGTCTCCTCCTTAGTTGTACCGGCTGGGGGTCTCCTCCTTAGTTACCCCGGCTGGGGGTTTCCTCCTTAGTTACCCCGGCTGGGGGTTTCCTCCTTAGTTGTCCCGGCTGGGGGTTTCCTCCTTAGTTGTCCCTGCTGGGGGTTTCCTCCTTAGTTGTCCCGGCTGTGGGTCTCCTCCTTAGTTGTCCCGGCTGTGTGTTTCCTCCTTAGTTGTCCCGGCTGTGTGTTTCCTCCTTAGTTGTCCCGGCTGTGGGTTTCCTCCTTAGTTGTCCCGGCTGTGGGTTTCCTCCTTAGTTGTCCCAGCTGTGGGTTTCCTCCTTCGTTGTCCCGGCTGTGGGTTTCCTCCTTAGTTGTCCCGGCTGTGTGTTTCCTCCTTAGTTGTCCCGGTTGGGGGTTTCCTCCTTAGTTGTCCTGGCTGTGTGTTTGCTCCTTAGTTGTTCCGGCTGTGTGTCTCCTCCTTAGTTGTCCCGGCTGTGTGTCTCCTCCTTAGTTGTCCCGGCTGGGGGTTTTCTCCTTAGTTGTCCCGGCTGTCTGTTTCCTCCTTAGTTGTCCCCGCTGTGGGTTTCCTCCTTAGTTGTCCTGGCTGTGGGTTTCCTCCTTAGTTGTCCCTGCTGGGGGTTTCCTCCTTAGTTGTCCCGGCTGGGGGTTTCCTCCTTAGTTGTCCTGGCTGGGGGTTTCCTCCTTAGTTGTCCCGGCTGTGTGTTTCCTCCTTAGTTGTCCCGGTTGGGGGTTTCCTCCTTAGTTGTCCCGGCTGTGTGTTTCCTCCTTAGTTGTCCTGGCTGGGGGTTTCCTCCTTAGTTGTCCCGGCTGGGGGTCTCCTCCTTAGTTGTACCGGCTGGGGGTCTCCTCCTTAGTTACCCCGGCTGGGGGTTTCCTCCTTAGTTACCCCAGCTGGGGGTTTCCTCCTTAGTTGTCCCGGCTGGGGGTTTCCTCCTTAGTTGTCCCTGCTGGGGGTTTCCTCCTTAGTTGTCCCGGCTGTGGGTCTCCTCCTTAGTTGTCCCGGCTGTGTGTTTCCTCCTTAGTTGTCCCGGCTGTGTGTTTCCTCCTTAGTTGTCCCGGCTGTGTGTCTCCTCCTTAGTTGTCCCGGCTGGGGGTTTCCTCCTTAGTTGTCCCGGCTGGGGGTTTCCTCCTTAGTTGTCCCGGCTGTGTGTTTCCTCCTTAGTTGTCCCGGCTGTGGGTTTCCTCCTTAGTTGTCCTGGCTGTGTGTCTCCTCCTTAGTTGTCCCGGCTGTGTGTTTCCTCCTTAGTTGTCCCGGCTGTGTGTCTCCTCCTTAGTTGTCCCGGCTGGGGGTTTCCTCCTTAGTTGTCCCGGCTGTGGGTCTCCTCCTTAGTTGTCCCGGCTGTGTGTTTCCTCCTTAGTTGTCCCGGCTGTGTGTTTCCTCCTTAGTTGTCCCGGCTGTGGGTTTCCTCCTTAGTTGTCCCGGCTGTGGGTTTCCTCCTTAGTTGTCCCAGCTGTGGGTTTCCTCCTTCGTTGTCCCGGCTGTGGGTTTCCTCCTTAGTTGTCCCGGCTGTGTGTTTCCTCCTTAGTTGTCCCGGTTGGGGGTTTCCTCCTTAGTTGTCCTGGCTGTGTGTTTGCTCCTTAGTTGTTCCGGCTGTGTGTCTCCTCCTTAGTTGTCCCGGCTGTGTGTCTCCTCCTTAGTTGTCCCGGCTGGGGGTTTTCTCCTTAGTTGTCCCGGCTGTCTGTTTCCTCCTTAGTTGTCCCCGCTGTGGGTTTCCTCCTTAGTTGTCCTGGCTGTGGGTTTCCTCCTTAGTTGTCCCTGCTGGGGGTTTCCTCCTTAGTTGTCCCGGCTGGGGGTTTCCTCCTTAGTTGTCCTGGCTGGGGGTTTCCTCCTTAGTTGTCCCGGCTGTGTGTTTCCTCCTTAGTTGTCCCGGTTGGGGGTTTCCTCCTTAGTTGTCCCGGCTGTGTGTTTCCTCCTTAGTTGTCCTGGCTGGGGGTTTCCTCCTTAGTTGTCCCGGCTGGGGGTCTCCTCCTTAGTTGTACCGGCTGGGGGTCTCCTCCTTAGTTACCCCGGCTGGGGGTTTCCTCCTTAGTTACCCCAGCTGGGGGTTTCCTCCTTAGTTGTCCCGGCTGGGGGTTTCCTCCTTAGTTGTCCCTGCTGGGGGTTTCCTCCTTAGTTGTCCCGGCTGTGGGTCTCCTCCTTAGTTGTCCCGGCTGTGTGTTTCCTCCTTAGTTGTCCCGGCTGTGTGTTTCCTCCTTAGTTGTCCCGGCTGTGTGTCTCCTCCTTAGTTGTCCCGGCTGGGGGTTTCCTCCTTAGTTGTCCCGGCTGGGGGTTTCCTCCTTAGTTGTCCCGGCTGTGTGTTTCCTCCTTAGTTGTCCCGGCTGTGGGTTTCCTCCTTAGTTGTCCTGGCTGTGTGTCTCCTCCTTAGTTGTCCCGGCTGTGTGTTTCCTCCTTAGTTGTCCCGGCTGTGTGTCTCCTCCTTAGTTGTCCCGGCTGGGGGTTTCCTCCTTAGTTGTCCCGGCTGGGGGTTTCCTCCTTAGTTGTCCCGGCTGTGTGTTTCCTCCTTAGTTGTCCCGGCTGTGGGTTTCCTCCTTAGTTGTCCCGGCTGTGTGTCTCCTCCTTAGTTGTCCCGGCTGTGTGTTTCCTCCTTAGTTGTCCCGGCTGTGTGTTTCCTCCTTAGTTGTCCCGGCTGTGTGTTTCCTCCTTAGTTGTCCCGGCTGTGTGTTTCCTCCTTAGTTGTCCCGGCTGTGTGTTTCCTCCTTCGTTGTCCCAGCTGTGGGTTTCCTCCTTCGTTGTCCCGGCTGTGGGTTTCCTCCTTAGTTGTCCCGGCTGTGTGTTTCCTCCTTAGTTGTCCCGGCTGTGTGTTTCCTCCTTAGTTGTCCCGGCTGGGGGTTTCCTCCTTAGTTGTCCCGGCTGTGTGTATCCTCCTTAGTTGTCCCGGCTGTGGTTCTCCTCCTTAGTTGTCCCGGCTGTGTGTTTCCTCCTTAGTTGTCCCGGCTGGGGGTTTCCTCCTTCGTTGTCCCGGCTGTGTGTTTCCTCCTTAGTTGTCCCGGCTGTGTGTTTCCTCCTTAGTTGTCCCGGCTGGGGGTTTCCTCCTTAGTTGTCCTGGCTGGGGGTCTCCTCCTTAGTTGTCCCGGCTGGGGGTTTCCTCCTTATTGTCCCGGCTGGGGGTTTCCTCCTTAGTTGTCCCGGCTGTGTGTATCCTCCTTAGTTGTCCCGGCTGTGGTTCTCCTCCTTAGTTGTCCCGGCTGTGTGTTTCCTCCTTAGTTGTCCCGGCTGGGGGTTTCCTCCTTCGTTGTCCCGGCTGTGTGTTTCCTCCTTAGTTGTCCCGGCTGTGTGTTTCCTCCTTAGTTGTCCCGGCTGGGGGTTTCCTCCTTAGTTGTCCTGGCTGGGGGTCTCCTCCTTAGTTGTCCCGGGTGGGGGTTACCTCCTTAGTTGTCCCGGCTGGGGGTTTCCTCCTTAGTTGTCCCGGCTGGGGGTCTCCTCCTTAGCTGAGGGAAGAGGGTGTAGAAGTCGGCACTCCTGGACGTAGAAGTTTAAAATTTAACTTTTATTTGTGCATATTAAAATCTGGCGGTCAGCATAGCAGGACCTACGCGTTTCGCGCTACTGCACTTAATCATGGTCTAAAGATTAATGGATATTGTAACGAATAAAACAGGTGACCAGCCAATGAAAAGATCCCTACGTCATGGATCATGTGCTTAAGAAGCACAGGTGTAGCATGAATTAAAACTCCCACTCATTGTGTATATGCCTGGATAAATTCCAATCTATTTATAAAGTGAAAGTAAATGGTAAGTTACAAGTAATGATAAAGTAGGTCATTTCTGTAGTTGAGACCTTTGGGGGCCTCGTATCCAAAGGAAATCTCATTTCTGCCTCCTTGTGTAAGAACTGTTTATGCCAGTCACCTCCTCTCGGTGGTTTCTTAACCCTTATGATGGCGTATGTGCTGAAGGTGCTGACATCCCCTTTATGTGTCTCAATAAAATGTTTTGCTGCCCCCGATATGTTAGTCCTGTGTTGCTTTCTAATACTCGTGAGATGTTCACTGATACGGTGCTTGTATTTTCTTATAGTACATCCCACAGAAGACAGATTACACCTAGTGCAATCGATTATAATAATGTAAATTACGTGATCACTGTTGCAGTTCAGAAAATCACCTATCTCATGTTCTTTCCCTGGAACTATCACTGAAGATTCTTTTGTTTTGGGTCACAAACTTACAAATTGGGCAATGAATGTCTCCGCATTTGTAACAGCCCGTAAGTTTACGGCTGGTTTGCGGTGTCTCAGGATGCAGCATACTTGGCCACAACAGGTCCCCCAGCGATCTACCCCTGCGTGGTACACATCTAACGCCTTGGTCCAAGATCTCGGACAGAGTTTCATCCTGTCGTGAAATAGAGATATTCTTCTTAAGGTTGTCTACAATCTGTTTATATTGGGGTGAGGATGTGGTGGAGAATGTGATCGGAGTAGGTGACTCCTGTTCACATTGTACATTTCTGGTAGACTTTGACAGCAGTGAGTCACGGTTTTTAGTGAAAACTATTTTTTGGGTTCTTTGTATTATTTTTCTGCTATAGCCTCTTTTCATTAGGCGAGTTGCAGTTTCTTTACATTGGGTTTCAAAAACCGCACAACAAATACGCTTCACCCTTGTCGATTCCCCTACGGGAATAGCTTGTATGGTATGTAGGGGATGCTCACTTGTGGCATGTAGTACGGTATTTCCCGCAGTAGGCTTGCGGAAGATCGAAGCCTGCAGGTTAATGTCCAAAAAGGGGATTTCTGTTTAGTGAAAATAATGTGTGAAGGATAAATTGAGTACATTGTTATTTATGTATTGGACAAACTGACATGCCTCCTCCTCCTCACCCCCCCAAACCAAGAGCAGATCGTCTATGAAACGACCATACCACATGATGTTATGGAGGAGTGGATTTGTGGGGGTGAAGATGAATTGCTCCTCCCACCAGGCCATGTAAAGACCCGCTAAAGTTGGGGAGAACCTGGCCCCCATAGGGGCTCCTTTGGTTTGCAAAAAGAATTCATTGTTGAAAGAAAAATAGTTATGTTTCAATAAATATGTAGTTAAGTCAACAATGAATTCTATTACTTTGTGACTATACCTACTATATTTGTACAAATGATGTGACAAAGCTACAATCGCTAAGTCATGAGGTATAGACGAATATAAAGCTGTCACATCGCAACTCAACCAAGAAAAAGTAGAATCCACATAAAGTTTTTGAAAATGTTCAACACTGAACCTGAGTCCTTAAGGTACCCCAGTACCCTCACTACCAGAGGCTGGAGCAGCGAGTCCAACCAGGCACATACTTTTTCATTAAGGGAGCCAACCCCTGAAATGATAGGGCGCAAAGGAGGGGGGTCGGCTCCCTTATGAATTTTCAGTAGGCCATAAAATATCGGCAATGTGGGAGCAGCAGGAACAAAATAATTGTATTGTTTCTCCTCCATGATGCACAATTTTTCCGCCCTTATCGGCCATCTTGATTATCAAATTTTTGTTGGCCTGTAATTCCTTTATTGCATTTCTCTGCCGGCTTGTAATGTTGTTCTGAGTAGAGCTGGTTGATAGTTTCTTTAGGTCTCGTTCCATGGCAAATTGGAAGTGGTCTAGCGCCTCCACACGAGATTTAAACGGGTAAAAAGAAGGATTAGAGGCCATGATAGGTACATTGTGTATTTTAATTTGCACAAATAAAAGTTTAATTTTAAACTTCTTTGTCCAGGAGTGCCGACTTCTACACCCTCTTCCCTCAGCTAAGCTTTGCATACGGCGTCTGGCCAACGCCCTGAAGATCGAGCACTCTCCTCAGCCCTACCTGTTTGTGCTGTATATACTAACTGGTGAGCTGTATCTCCCCTTCTTTTTTCTACTATTGCTATTTTTGCTGGTGCCAATGAGATACGTGTCTCCCACAATTGTGAATTACACAGCAAATTCTATAACTTATATTTATTTGCAGCAAAGTTTTCCTCCTTATTTTTGGAGGTGCACATTGTCATACATGTGATTTTTTGTTGGATGCCTATAATTGTCAACACTCCCCCCTTTGTTTCTTTTTTCACACTATGTCTCAACCAAATCATACAAATCTTCTGACTGAATCAAATATACAATCCTTACCAAACTCCACAGACATTGACTTGAACAATGTCTTAGAAGAAAGGAGACGTAAGGTAACACAGGTGTTTGACCTCACCCAAAACAGCAATCCTGAATGTAAAAGCCTATTCACACAATGGGAAAAACTGCGCTCTCAGGAACTGCGTCTCTTGTGGGATTTGACAACACTAAATACTTATACAGACAAACACATGATACCTCGCAGACTAAGAATATACAAAAATGCTACTTCTAATCTATCAGAGGATTTTCGAACCGAATGGTCCGAAGCCATAACAGATTTTTCCTTCAAATTAATCGGTATTATAACCAAACATGAAGCAATCAAATTAGAGGAACTTAAAACGGAATTACAAACAACCAAACAACAGTTGGCAACCTTTGTGGGAACTGCGGAATATGATGAGCTGAACAAACAAACAATACAAAAAATTCAGTCATTAGAGGAATACATTGTCGGCATAAAAAAGAAAAAGTTCCATCGTGATAATGAGGACTATGAGCTAAACCAGGTGTATACCTGGAAACAACAACGACGTTTCACCCCAAAGTCAATTTTAAAAAAATCCACCAGTGGACAACAATTAAACACCTCACATGTGAGATTTTCCTCCTTGGAGCTGGATTCTACGGACTGTTCAGACATGGAACCCAATCCAAAAGTCTCATGAGAACCACAGAGGCCCAATTCGAGAAAAACTAATGATACATCAAGGGACTCGAATAGGAATAACTACCACTCTGGCAACACACAGGAGGGTGCTCGAGGTGGAGGCGGGACAAGACCCAAACAAAATCATAATTCCAAGAAAAACAACAATAAACAGACAAAAAACGCATACGACGTGCGGGGAGAAAACACAGACACCGCCCAACGGGAAAGACGCAGGAGGGCTTACTAATCATCCTGTCTGAACAAACACAAACCAGGACACCTTTTACTCCTGACAGATTTACACCTATGTCTGAACAACAACAAACCAGGACACCTATTATACTTGACAAACCCACACTTACTCTAAATTCATCAACAACGTTTCCCATGGAATCGGAGAGTTCCACCTTAATACATGACACTAATGATCATGAGATATTAAACTTGTCATCTTTTCAACTCCAGGATCACATAAATATACTGAAGAAGGGTCTTACCTTCGTGCCATCTAGTCATTTTGACATGTTTCGTACCCTTATGGATATCAACCGATTCACTAGATTGCTCACAGTCAAAAGACATTTTTTTCATTCCTGTTTAGAGCCTTCATCAATACTTATGAATGAACATAATGCAACTAATAATGAATTTGTGGAATTGCTCTTCCAAGACCAAGTAGATCTTCTTCAATTAATTCAGCTTGGCATAGATGGCACTACTGAGCGGCAGGAACACAATGTACCTATCATGGCCTCTAATCCTTCTTTTTACCCGTTAAAATCTCGTGTGGAGGCGCTAGACCACTTCCAATATGCCATGGAACGAGACCTAAAGAAACTATCAACCAGCTCTACTCAGAACAACATTACAAGCCGGCAGAGAAATGCAATAAAGGAATTACAGACCAACAAAAATTTGTTAATCAAGATGGCCGATAAGGGCAGAAAAATTGCTACTTGACCGCACATCTTATTGTGACAGTGCTTATAAAATTCTTGATGATGTCACAACTTACCGCTACAGTCTGATCCCACTGTGGTCTTTAGGGAGACTTTGTCCAACATAGTTCAGGAGGGAATAGCACTAGGCATCATGGAGGAGAAACAATACAATTATTTTGTTCCTGCTGCTCCCACATTGCCGATATTTTATGGCCTACTGAAAATTCATAAGGGAGCCAACCCCCCTCCTTTGCGCCCTATCATTTCAGGGGTTGGCTCCCTTAATGAAAAAGTATGTGCCTGGTTGGACTCGCTGCTCCAGCCTCTGGTAGTGAGGGTACTGGGGTACCTTAAGGACTCAGGTTCAGTGTTGAACATTTTCAAAAACTTTATGCGGAATTCTAATTTTTCTTGGTTGAGTTGCGATGTGACAGCTTTATATTCGTCTATACCTCATGACTTAGCGATTGTAGCTTTGTCACATCATTTGTACAAATATAGTAGGTATAGTCACAAAGTAATAGAATTCATTGTTGACTTAACTACATATTTATTGAAACATAACTATTTTTCTTTCAACAATGAATTCTTTTTGCAAACCAAAGGAGCCCCTATGGGGGCCAGGTTCTCCCCAACTTTAGCGGGTCTTTACATGGCCTGGTGGGAGGAGCAATTCATCTTCACCCCCACAAATCCACTCCTCCATAACATCATGTGGTATGGTCGTTTCATAGACGATCTGCTCTTGGTTTGGGGGGGTGAGGAGGAGGAGGCATGTCAGTTTGTCCAATACATAAATAACAATGTACTCAATTTATCCTTCACACCAGGCCCGGACTGGTAATCTGGCAAGCCGGGCAAATGCCTGGGCTGGGCTGGCCAGATTACCAGTCTGTGGGCCGCCCGGGCTGCATAAAAAAAAAAAAATCACCGCCGCGGCCCGTTTCTCTTTCCGGTCCGCTTCTGCCCGCTCCGGTCACTGCAGCCCGCTCTGTCCGCCACCTGTCACCGGATCACAGCCTCTGCCCGCTCCGGTCACTGCAGCCCGCTCGGCCCGCCCCTGACGTGCTCCGCTAATCCAATCAACGTGGAGCAGCGTGGGGCCGCTGCGGCCGGCCGTGGAACGCGCGTTACGTGCACCGCAGCGGCCCCACGCTGCTCCACGTTGATTGGATTAGCGCACGTCAGGGGCGGGCCGAGCGGGCTGCAGTGACCGGAGCGGGCAGAGGCTGTGATCCGGTGACAGGAGGCGGACCGAGCGGGCAGCGGTGACCGGAGCGGGCAGAGGCGGGCTCCGGTGACAGGAGGCCACAGGAGCGAGCTGCGGTGATAGGAGGTAACAGGAGCGGGCTGCAGTGACCGGGGGCCATCTATAAAGGAGGGGGGAGAAGAGAGAGGGGGACATCTATAAAGGAGGGGCGAGAAGAGAGAGGGGGGACATTTATAAAGGAGGGGGGAGAAGAGAGAGGGGGGACATTTATAAAGGAGGGGGGAGAAGAGAGAGGGGGGACATCTATAAAGGAGGGAGGAGAAGAGAGAGGGGGGACATCTATAAAGGAGGGGGACATCTATAAAGGAGGGGGGAGAAGAGAGAAAGGGGGACATCTATAAAGGAGGGGGGAGAAGAGAGAGGGGGCCATCTATAAAGGAGGGGGGGAGAAGAGAGAGGGGGGACATCTATAAAGGAGGGGGAAGAAGAGAGAGGGGGGACATCTATAAAGGAGGGGCGAGAAGAGAGAGGGGGCACATCTATAAAGGAGGGGCGAGAAGAGAGAGGGGGCCATCTATAAGGGAGGGGGAGAAGAGAGAGGGGGGACATCTATAAAGGAGGGGGGAGAAGAGAGAGGGGGACATCTATAAAGGAGGGGGGAGAAGAGAGAGGGGGGACATCTATAAAGGAGGGGGGAGAAGAGAGAGGGGGACATCTATAAAGGAGGGGGGAGAAGAGAGAGGGGGCACATCTATAAAGGAGGGGGGAGAAGAGAGAGGGGGGACATCTATAAAGGAGGGGGGAGAAGAGAGAGGGGGCCATCTATAAAGGAGGGGGGACATCTATAAAGGAGGGGGGACATCTATAAAGGAGGGGGGAGAAGAGAGAGGGGGGACATTTATAAAGGAGGGGGGAGAAGAGAGAGGGGGGCATCTATAAAGGAGGGGGGAGAAGAGAGAGGGGCACATCTATAAAGGAGGGGCGAGAAGAGAGAGGGGGCACATCTATAAAGGAGGGGGGAGAAGAGAGAGGGGGGACATCTATAAAGGAGGGGGGAGAAGAGAGAGGGGGGACATCTATAAAGGAGGGGGGAGAAGAGAGAGGGGGGACATCTATAAAGGAGGGGGGACATCTATAAAGGAGGGGGGAGAAGAGAGAGGGGGCCATCTATAAAGGAGGGGGGAGAAAAGAAAGAGGGGGGCCATCTATAAAGGAGGGGGGAGAAGAGAGAGGGGGTACATCTATAAAGGAGGGGGGAGAAGAGAGAGGGGGGACATCTATAAAGGAGGGGGGAGAAGAGAGAGGGGGGCCATCTATAAAGGAGGGGGGAGAAGAGAGAGGGGGGACATCTATAAAGGAGGGGGGAGAAGAGAGAGGGGGTACATCTATAAAGGAGGGGGGAGAAGAGAGAGGGGGGGCATCTATAAAGGAGGGGGGACATCTATAAAGGAGGGGGGAGAAGAGAGAGGGGGGCCATCTATAAAGGAGGGGGGAGAAGAGAGAGGGGGGGCCATCTATAAAGGAGGGGGGAGAAGAGAGAGGGGGGACATCTATAAAGGAGGGGGGAGAAGAGAAAGGGGGGACATCTATACAGGAGGGGGGAGAAGAGAGAGGGGGGCCATCTATAAAGGAGGGGGGAGAAGAGAGAGGGGGGACATCTATAAAGGAGGGGGGAGAAGAGAGAGGGGGGACATCTATAAAGGAGGGGGGACATCTATAAAGGAGGGGGGACATCTATAAAGGAGGGGGGACATCTATAAAGGAGGGGGGAGAAGAGAGAGGGGGGCCATCTATAAAGGAGGGGGGAGAAGAGAGAGGGGGGCCATCTATAAAGGAGGGGGGAGAAGAGAGAGGGGGGACATCTATAAAGGAGGGGGGAGAAGAGAAAGGGGGGACATCTATACAGGAGGGGGGAGAAGAGAGAGGGGGTACATCTATAAAGGAGGGGGGAGAAGAGAGAGGGGGGACATCTATAAAGGAGGGGGGACATCTATAAAGGAGGGGGGAGAAGAGAGAGGGGGGCCATCTATAAAGGAGGGGGGAGAAGAGAGAGGGGGGACATCTATAAAGGAGGGGGGAGAAGAGAAAGGGGGGACATCTATACAGGAGGGGGGAGAAGAGAGAGGGGGGACATCTATAAAGGAGGGGGGAGAAGAGAGAGGGGGGACATCTATAAAGGAGGGGGGAGAAGAGAGGGGGGACATCTATAAAGGAGGGGGGAGAAGAGAGAGGGGGGACATCTATAAAGGAGGGGGGAAGAAGAGAGAGGGGGGACATCTATAAAGGAGGGGCGAGAAGAGAGAGGGGGCACATCTATAAAGGAGGGGGGAGAAGAGAGAGGGGGCCATATATAAAGGAGGGGGGAGAAGAGAGAGGGGGGACATCTATAAAGGAGGGGGGAGAAGAGAGAGGGGGGACATCTATAAAGGAGGGGGGAGAAGAGAGAGGGGGGAGAAGAGAGAGGGGGGACATCTATAAAGGAGGGGGGAGAAGAGAGAGGGGGGACATCTATAAAGGAGGGGGGAGAAGAGAGAGGGGGGACATCTATAAAGGAGGGGGGAGAAGAGAGAGGGGGACATCTATAAAGGAGGGGGGAGAAGAGAGAGGGGGGACATCTATAAAGGAGGGGGGAGAAGAGAGAGGGGGGACATTTATAAAGGAGGGGGGAGAAGAGAGAGGGGGGACATCTATAAAGGAGGGGGGAGAAGAGAGAGGGGGGACATCTATAAAGGAGGGGGGAGAAGAGAGAGGGGGGACATCTATAAAGGAGGGGGGAGAAGAGAGAGGGGGGACATCTATAAAGGAGGGGGGAGAAGAGAGAGGGGGACATCTATAAAGGAGGGGGGAGAAGAGAGAGGGGGGACATCTATAAAGGAGGGGGGACATCTATAAAGGAGGGGGGAGAAGAGAGAGGGGGGACATCTATAAAGGAGGGGGGAGAAGAGAGAGGGGGACATCTATAAAGGAGGGGGGAGAAGAGAGAGGGGCACATCTATAAAGGAGGGGGGGGGGAGAAGAGAGAGGGGGCCATCTATAAAGGAGGGGGGAGAAGTGAGGGGGGCCATATATAAGGGAGGGGGAGAAGAGAGAGGGGGCCATCTATAAAGGAGGGGGGAGAAGAGAGAGGGGGGACATCTATAAAGGAGGGGGGGGGGAGAAGAGAGAGGGGGGCCATCTATAAAGGAGGGGGGAGAAGTGAGGGGGGCTATCTATAAGGGAGGGGGAGAAGAGACTGTATGAGGTGATAGTGATATATGTACAGTGGAAGTTATTTAGTAGCAGCGGTGGTGTTAGTCAGTATGTGATGGTATTAGTCAATGTGCGGTGGTATTAGCCAGTGTGCGGTGGTATTAGTCAGTGTGCGGTGGTATTAGTCAGTGTGCGGTGGTATTAGTCAGTGTGCGGTGGTATTAGTCAGTATGTGGTGGTATTAGTCAGTATGTGGTGGTATTAGTCAGTATGTGGTGGTGGTGTTAATCTCAGCACGGTGACCGAGGGCAGAAGCAGTCTGTCTCTGTACACTGTGTAGTGGTGATGACCTGTAACTGCAGCTCAGCTACATAGTACAGAGACAGAAGCTTCTGACCCCATTTACTGTGTTATTATCTGTAATTCCAGTCATGGCCGTGATGATAGAACATGTAGCCGCGCTGCACTCACAACATCGTCTCATAACTTATCACCGCACGGCGAGTGGGCCTGTGTGCTCGGAAATGCCAGGGCTGGTTTTTAGTCCCAGTCCGGCCGTGCTTCACACATTATTTTCACTAAACAGAAATCCCCTTTTTGGACATTAACCTGCAGGCTTCGATCTTCCGCAAGCCTACTGCGGGAAATACCGTACTACATGCCACAAGTGAGCATCCCCTACATACCATACAAGCTATTCCCGTAGGGGAATCGACAAGGGTGAAGCGTATTTGTTGTGCGGTTTTTGAAACCCAATGTAAAGAAACTGCAACTCGCCTAATGAAAAGAGGCTATAGCAGAAAAATAATACAAAGAACCCAAAAAATAGTTTTCACTAAAAACCGTGACTCACTGCTGACAAAGTCTACCAGAAATGTACAATGTGAACAGGAGTCACCTACTCCGATCACATTCTCCACCACATCCTCACCCCAATATAAACAGATTGTAGACAACCTTAAGAAGAATATCTCTATTTCACGACAGGATGAAACTCTGTCCGAGATCTTGGACCAAGGCGTTAGATGTGTACCACGCAGGGGTAGATCGCTGGGGGACCTGTTGTGGCCAAGTATGCTGCATCCTGAGACACCGCAAACCAGCCGTAAACTTACGGGCTGTTACAAATGCGGAGACATTCATTGCCCAATTTGTAAGTTTGTGACCCAAAACAAAAGAATCTTCAGTGATAGTTCCAGGGAAAGAACATGAGATAGGTGATTTTCTGAACTGCAACAGTGATCACGTAATTTACATTATTATAATCGATTGCACTAGGTGTAATCTGTCTTCTGTGGGATGTACTATAAGAAAATACAAGCACCGTATCAGTGAACATCTCACGAGTATTAGAAAGCAACACAGGACTAACATATCGGGGGCAGCAAAACATTTTATTGAGACACATAAAGGGGATGTCAGCACCTTCAGCACATACGCCATCATAAGGGTTAAGAAACCACCGAGAGGAGGTGACTGGCATAAACAGTTCTTACACAAGGAGGCAGAAATGAGATTTCCTTTGGATACGAGGCCCCCAAAGGTCTCAACTACAGAAATGACCTACTTTATCATTACTTGTAACTTACCATTTACTTTCACTTTATAAATAGATTGGAATTTATCCAGGCATATACACAATGAGTGGGAGTTTTATTTCATGCTACACCTGTGCTTCTTAAGCACATGATCCATGACGTAGGGATCTTTTCATTGGCTGGTCACCTGTTTTATTCGTTACAATATCCATTAATCTTTAGACCATGATTAAGTGCAGTAGCGCGAAACGCGTAGGTCCTGCTATGCTGACCGCCAGATTTTAATATGCACAAATAAAAGTTAAATTTTAAACTTCTACGTCCAGGAGTGCCGACTTCTACACCCTCTTCCCTCAGCTAAGGAGGAGACCCCCAGCCGGGACAACTAAGGAGGAAACCCCCAGCCGGGACAACTAAGGAGGTAACCCCCACCCGGGACAACTAAGGAGGAGACCCCCAGCCAGGACAACTAAGGAGGAAACCCCCAGCCGGGACAACTAAGGAGGAGACACACAGCCGGGACAACTAAGGAGGAAACCCCCAGCCGGGACAACTAAGGAGGAAACCCACAGCCGGGACAACTAAGGAGGAAACCCCCAGCCCGGACAACTAAGGAGGAAACCCCCAGCCGGGACAACTAAGGAGGAGACACACAGCCGGGACAACTAAGGAGGAAACCCCCAGCCGGGACAACTAAGGAGGATACCCCCAGCCGGGACAACTAAGGAGGAAACCCACAGCCGGGACAACTAAGGAGGAAACCCCCAGCCGGGACAACTAAGGAGGAGACACATAGCCGGGACAACTAAGGAGGAGACACACAGCCGGGACAACTAAGGAGGAGACACACAGCCGGGACAACTAAGGAGGAAACCCCCAGCCGGGACAACTAAGGAGGAAACCCCCAGCCGGGACAACTAAGGAGGAAACCCACAGCCGGGACAACTAAGGAGGAGACCCACAGCCGGGACAACTAAGGGGGAAACACACAGCCGGGACAACTAAGGAGGAGACCCCCAGCAGGGACAACTAAGGAGGAGACACACAGCCGGGACAACTAAGGAGGAAACCCCCAGCAGGGACAACTAAGGAGGAGACACACAGCCGGGACAACTAAGGAGGAAACACACAGCCGGGACAACTAAGGAGGAAACCCCCAGCCGGGACAACTAAGGAGGAAACCCACACCCGGGACAAATAAGGAGGAGACACACAGCCGGGACAACTAAGGAGGAGACCCACAGCCGGGACAACTAAGGAGGAAACCCCCAGCCGGGACAACTAAGGAGGAAAAAGACAGCCGGGACAACTAAGGAGGAAACCCCCAGCCGGGACAACTAAGGAGGAAACCCCCAGCCGGGACAACTAAGGAGGAAACACACAGCTGGGACAACTAATGAGGAAACCCCCAGCCGGGACAACTAAGGAGGAGACACACAGCCGGGACAACTAAGGAGGAAACCCACAGCAGGGACAACTAAGGAGGAAACCCACAGCCGGGACAACTAAGGAGGAAACCCCCAGCCGGGACAACTAAGGAGGAAACCCCCAGCAGGGACAACTAAGGAGGAAACCCCCAGCAGGGACAACTAAGGAGGAAACCCACAGCCGGGACAACTAAGGAGGAGACCCACAGCCGGGACAACTAAGGAGGAAACCCACAGCCGGGACAACTAAGGAGGAGACCCACAGCCGGGACAACTAAGGAGGGGACCCACATCCGGGACAACTAAGGAGGAGACACACAGCCGGGACAACTAAGGAGGAAACCCCCAGCCGGGACCACTAAGGAGGAAACCCCCAGCCGGGACAACTAAGGAGGAGAACCACAGCCGGGACAACTAAGGAGGAGACACACAGCCGGGACAACTAAGGAGGAAACAGACAGCCGGGACAACTAAGGAGGAGACACATAGCCGGGACAACTAAGGAGGAAACCCCCAGCTGGGACAACTAAGGAGGAAACACACAGCCGGGACAACTAAGGAGGAAACCCCCAGCCGGGACAACTAAGGAGGAGACCCCCAGCCGGGACAACTAAGGAGGAGACACACAGCCGGGACAACTAAGGAGGAAACCCCCAGCCGGGACAACTAAGGAGGAAACCCCCAGCCGGGACAACTAAGGAGGAGACACACAGCCGGGACAACTAAGGAGGAGACCTCCAGCCGGGACAACTAAGGAGGAGACCCACAGCCGGGACAACTAAGGAGGAAACACACAGCCAGGACCAACTAAGGAGGAGACACACAGCCAGGACAACTAAGGAGGAAACCCACAGACGGGACAACTAAGGAGGAGACACACAGCCGGGACAACTAAGGAGGAGACCCCCAGCCGGGACAACTAAGGAGGAGACCCACAGCCGGGACAACTAAGGAGGAGACACACAGCCGGACAACTAAGGAGGAAACACACAGCCCGGACAACTAAGGAGGAAACACA
The DNA here is from genome assembly GCA_027789725.1 of Dendropsophus ebraccatus. Taxonomy (NCBI): domain Eukaryota; kingdom Metazoa; phylum Chordata; class Amphibia; order Anura; family Hylidae; genus Dendropsophus; species Dendropsophus ebraccatus. The sequence goes on along the minus strand of JAQFWZ010000047.1, from coordinate 2,349,178 downwards.
CAGCCGGGACAACTAAGGAGGAAACACACAGCCGGGACAACTAAGGAGAAGACCCACAGCCGGGACAACTAAGGAGGAAACACACAGCCGGGACAACTAAGGAGGAGACCCACAGCCGGGACAACTAAGGAGGAGACACACAGCCGGGACAACTAAGGAGGAGACCCACAGCCGGGACAACTAAGGAGGAAACACACAGCCGGGACAACTAAGGAGGAAACACCCAGCCAGGACAACTAAGGGGGGAACACACAGCCGGGACAACTAAGGAGGAAACACACAGCCGGGACAACTAAGGAGGAGACACACAGTCGGGACAACTAAGGAGGAAACACACAGCCGGGACAACTAAGGAGGAGACACACAGCCGGGACAACTAAGGAGGCAACCCACAGCCGGGACAAATAAGGAGGAAACACACAGCCGGGACAACTAAGGGGGAAACACACAGCAGGGACAACTAAGGAGGAGACCCACAGCTCCTTAGTTGTCCCGGCTGTGGGTCTCCTCCTTAGTTGTCCCGGCTGTGTGTTTTCTTCTTAGTTGTCCCGGCTGTGTATCTCCTCCTTAGTGGTCCCGGCTGTGTGTCTCCTCCTTAGTGGTCCCGGCTGTGTGTCTCCTCCTTAGTTGTCCCGGCTGTGTGTCTCCTCCTTAGTTGTCCCGGCTGTGGGTCTCCTCCTTAGTTGTCCCGGCTGTGTGTCTCCATCTTAGTTGTCCCGGCTGTGGGTTTCCTCCTTAGTTGTCCTGGCTTTGGGTTTCCTCCCTAGTTGTCCCGGCTGGGGGTCTCCTCCTTAGTTGTCCCGGCTATGTGTTTTCTCCTTAGTTGTCCCGGCTGTGTGTCTCCTCCTTAGTTGTCTCTGCTGTGTGTCTCCTCCTTAGTTGTCACGGCTGTGGGTTTCCTTCTTAGTTGTCCCGGCTGGGGGTTTCCTCCTTAGTTGTCTTGGCTGTGTGTCTCCTCCTTATTTGTCCCGGCTGTGTGTCTCCTCCTTAGTTGTCCCGGCTGTCTGTTTCCTCCTTAGTTGTCCCGGCTGTGTGTTTCCCCCTTAGTTGTCCCGGCTGTGTGTTTCCTCCTTAGTTCTCCTGGCTGTGTGTCTCCTTCTTAGTTGTCCCGGCTGTGGGTCTCCTCCTTAGTTTTCCCGGCTGGGGGTTCCTCCTTAGTTGTCCCGGCTCTGGGTCTCCTCCTTAGTTGTCCCGGCTGTGTGTCTCCTCCTTAGTTGTCCCGGCTGTGTGTTTCCTCCTTAGTTGTCCCGGCTGTGTGTCTCCTCCTTAGTTGTCCCGGCTGTGTGTCTCCTCCTTAGTTGTCCCGGCTGTGTGTCTCCTCCTTAGTTGTCCCGGCTGTGTGTTTCCTCCTTAGTTGTCCCGGCTGTGTGTTTCCTCCTTAGTTGTCCCGGCTGGGGGTTTCCTCCTTAGTTGTCCCGGCTGGGGGTTTCCTCCTTAGTTTTCCCGGCTGTGTGTCTCCTCCTTAGTTTTCCCGGCTGTGTGTCTCCTCCTTAGTTGTCCCGGCTGTGTGTTTCCTCCTTAGTTGTCCCGGCTGGGGGTTTCCTCCTTAGTTGTCCCGGCTGTGTGTCTCCTCCTTAGTTGTCCCGGCTGTGTGTCTCCTCCTTAGTTGTCCCGGCTGTGTGTCTCCTCCTTAGTTGTCCCGGCTGTGTGTTTCCTCCTTAGTTGTACCGGCTGTGGGTTTCCTCCTTAGTTGTACCGGCTGTGGGTTTCCTCCATAGTTGTCCCGGCTGTGTGTCTCCTCCCTAGTTGTCCCGGCTGTGTGTCTCCTCCTTAGTTGTCCCGGCTGTGTGTTTCCTCCTTAGTTGTCCCGGCTGTGGGTCTCCTCCTTAGTTGTCCCGGCTGGGGGTCTCCTCCTTAGTTGTCCCGGCTGTGTGTCTCCTCCTTAGTTGTCCCGGCTGTGTGTTTCCTCCTTAGTTGTCCCGGCTTTGTGTTTCCTCCTTAGTTGTCCTGGCTGGGGGGGGGGAGCACCCAAAGTATGATGCCCCGACCCCCTTTTTCCCCTGCATGTGCCACAGCTGGGACTGTGAAGGAAGAAGGATGAGAACAAACCCAAGAACAAACATGGCGAGTGAAGTTGATACCAGAAAGTTGTATTTTGGTCTTATCTGACCATGACCTTCTCCCATGCCTCCTGTGGATCACCCAGATGGTCACTGGTGACGTCACCCGGGCCTGGACATGTGCCGGTGTGAGCAGGGGGACCTTGTGTGCCTGCAGGATTATACTCCATGATGGTGTCCTTTTAGTAATGGTAATCTATGACAAGGTCCTCCTGTGTAGTTCTGGGCTGATTTGTCACCTTTTTCACAATTACCCTTCCCCAAGAGGCAAAATATTGTATGGAGTCCCAGACTTAGGAAGATGGTTGGTGCTGTTCCTTCCCCTTGGTGACCTATGCTAGGGACATATATCCTCCCCCTTGCAGTACCCCAGCCCGCAGGAAAGCTGTTAAGATACCCTTTCACAGTTCCTTAGTGTAACAACTGGAGTTGTGGATCCACTGAACTATCAATAGTGATGGCGAAAGCCGCACCAGGGAGCGGAGTCTAAGGAGCCGCTGGTCTTCATCAGAGACAACCACAAAGTGAGTTGTATTTTCTGTGGCGGGCGACCCCCAGGGTGATACCCCTGGCTTGGCTTGCTAGCGGTGGTGGGCGAGATGCAGCTGGAGACACATAGGCACAACAGCAGGCAGGAACCCAGCATCAATCTCAGGCAGGACTCACGGACTGGAGCCAGAAATCACAGGCAGGAAAGCTAAGGGTACTATTACACCGAACGATAATCATTCACATAATCGGTTACGATTAATGATCTCAAACGACCGCTATTGCGAAAGACCTGAAAACGTTCACTCATTTCCATGGAACGATAATCATTACTTATGATCGTATTTGCGACCGTTTTTTCTTCGCTATTGTGTTCGTATCTACTGCGAACGACGGAACGACGTCTTATTCAATGCCAACAATTTGCGAACGAGCAACGATAAAAATAGGTCCTATAAAGCGATCAACGATTTCTCAATCAGTCGTTAATCGTTAACTGCATTTCAACCGAAAGATTATTGTTTAGATTCGAACGATTTAACGATAATCTGAACGATAATCGTCTGGTGGAATAGAGCCCTAAGCGTACTATTACACGGAACGATAATCGGTCGATTCGGCCGATTATCGGGCCGTGTAATAAATACAACGATCAGCCGATGGCAACAATCATCGGCTGATCGTTGATATAGGTTAGAACCTATATTTGTCGGGCGCTGATCACGCACCGCTATGTGTAATAGCGGTGCGCGGCCGTCGACTGGCGATATACATTACCTAACCAGGCTCCAGGGCTGCTCCTGTGGTCCGCTTCTTCCCGTGTCCCGTGCGCTCTAACTTCACAGCGGCCGGTCAGCTGACAGGCTGCTCTTAAAGGGGTAGTGCAGCGCTAAGAAATTATTCACAAAATAACACACATTACAAAGTTATACAACTTTGTAATGTATGTTATGTATGTGAATTGCCCCCTTCCCCGTGTTCCCCCACCCACGCACGTGGACCCGGAAGTGTAGTGTACCATACATACCGGATGCGCATCGACTCCTGTCCCCGATCTTCTGTCAACGACGTAATCTTCGGGAGGCCGTCCGAATTGCTGCAGCCGTCCCTGATGTCAGCCCCCCTCTGCCGCGATTGGCTGAGCATATACTGTGTGTTATTTTGTGAATAATTTCTTAGCGCCGCACTACCTCTTTAAGCTAGAGCGCGCGAGACCAGGGGAGAAGCAGACCGCAGGAGCAGCCCTGGAGCCTGGATAGGTAATGTATATAGTTTAAGCAAGGGCTGCAAGGACATCAGTAACAATGTCCTTGCAGCCCTTGTTAAACAATTATCGGGCCGTGTAATAGGCCCAGTAAACGAGCGACGATTTAGCAGATGGGCGCTCGTTTTGCGGTATTATCGGGCCTAAGGGTTAGCATGCAGAGGCTCCAACGGTTGGGTCAGAACAGGGGCAGGGATTTATAGGGAAGTGCTTGGTGCATACAGCCAATTGAGGGCGTACTGCCAATAACCCCCCCCCCCTCCCCTTTGGCCCCCCCTCTTTCTTACCTGTAAGAATCTCTTGATGAGCTCGTTGGATTTAGGTTACCAGGACCTCTCCTCTGGACCAAAATCCTTCCAGTCGACCAAAAAGAACCATCTTCATAATCAGAATGTCCTTGACAGTGTAGACACCAGAAGAGACTGCTTGCGGAGGAGGAGGGATGGATTTCCTCAAAAACCAGTTGAGGATCATTGGCTTTAGGAGGAAGACATGAAAGGAATTTTGAATCCAAATGTTGGGAGGCAGACTAAAGCCCATATTCCATGGGGCGATGCATTTGAGCCTAGCGGGGTCTGGACGAGACAGAACAAGAGCTGAAGCAAAGGTGGACTTCAACCTAGTGAAGACTTGCTCAGGTGCGACCAGCCACTGCTTGGGGTTAGCTTTCTTCTTGGTCAAGGCCACAATTGGTGCAATCAAGGTGGAAAAGTGGGGTATGAATTGCCAACAATAGTTGGCGAATCACAAGAACTACTGTGATGCCTGTAGTCCAATGGGAACGTGTGAAGTAGAGTAAGTAGTATACTTGAGAGTAGAGAGAATACTTGTGCCCGTGTTTTGACTCTTTGGTATTTGCACCACCTATTGCCCACCAGTGCTGGGTGACCCGTCCTAGAGGGTGACACAAGCCCCAGACCTTGTTACCTGGGTTGGTCAGAGTGGTCAGAATTTTGTGGTTACACCCGCACTGCGAGATAGAGTACGTAGGCTTCTAGCAACTTTGCTCCAGATAAGTTCCTCTTTCTTCAGGATACTGTTCTGCACTTTTAGACTGGTTCTCGGTGTGGGCTGGGATGGTCCCTGACTTGTCCTTTCTAAGTGTGCGTTCAGCACTGCAAAGTGTGTAGAAGTGCTGCTTTCAAGAAAACAGTGCTCTCTGGTCCCATGTGCATGCGTCTACTACTACACCTCAAAAAAAAGGAAAATTGTGGCAGCACATCTATGACTCTGTTCACACTGCAGGTTGCACGCTGCTTGTGGCTTAAGTACAGACAAAAAACAAAAGGTGCAACAGCAACCCACAGGTGTAAGGGCCCACCGTATATACTCCTCCCATCGTACACACTGCAAACACCTGCTCTGTAGATATTAACAATTAAAATATAATTTATTTTTTTTTTTAAAGTGAGGATCTTAGCAAACTATTTGATGAAACAGAGTGTACCATGTCGCCACGTTAAGGCGTCCTCGAGACATGGTCCCTACTCCAGCATCCTCACACTAGCAATGGCCTCTCCTGGGCTTTAACCCCTTCAGGATCGGGCTAATTTTCATTTTTGCGTTTTCATTTTTTCCTCCTTGTGCATAAAAGGCCATAGCACTTGCATTTTTACACCTACAGACCCACATGAGCCCTTATTTTTTGCGTCACTAATTGTACTTTGCTTTGGCAGGCTGAACTTTTGCATAAAATATGCTGCGAAACCAGAAAAAAATTATATGCGCAGTGAAATGGAAAATAAAAACACAATTCTTCTTCTTTCGGGGGGGATCGTTTTTACGCCGTGTTTCCTATGGAAAAACTGTAATGTTAAATATGTTCCTCAAGTTGTTACGATTACAACGATATATAACATGTATAACTTTTCTTGTATCTGATGGCCTGTAAAAAATTCAAACCGTTGTTACCAAATATATGTCCCTTACAATCGCTCCGTTCCCAGGCTTATAGCACTTTTATCCTTTGGTCTATGGGGCTGTGTCAGGTGTCATTTTTTGCGCCATGATGTGTTCTTTTTATCGGTACCTTGATTGCGCATATACGACTTTTTGATCGCGCTTACAATTTTTCTGGATTTGATGCGACCAAAAATTCGCAATTTTGCACTTTGGGATTTTTTTGCGCCTACGTCATTTACCGTGCGAGATCAGGAATGTGATTAATTAATAGTTCGGGCGATTACGCACGCGACGATACCAAACATGTTTATTTATTTATTTATTTACTTTTATTTATAACCTGGGAAAAGGGGGGTGATTCAGACTTTTATTAGGGGAGGGGGATTTTTATTGATAACAACACTATATATTTTTTTTTACACTTATACTAGAAGCCCCCCTGGGGTTAGGGTTACTCTCCCTGGGGTTAGGGTTATTCCCCCTGGGGTTAGGGTTATTCCCCCCTGGGGTTAGGGTTACTATCCCCTGGGGTTAGGGTTATTCCCCCCTGGGGTTAGGGTTATTCCCCCCTGGGGTTAGGGTTATTCCCCCCCTGGGGTTAGGGTTATTCCCCCCCTGCGGTTAGGGTTATTCCCCCCCTGCGGTTAGGGTTATTCCTCCTGGGGGACTTCTAGTATATGCACTTTGATCTCTCATTGAGATCTCTGCAGCATAGATATGCTGCAGAGATCCATGAGATCGGCACTCGTTTGCTTTCGGCTGCTGCAGCGATCTCCGCCACTAGACACCAGGGAGATGCTGGATCCGGTAATCGGATGCAGCTGTCATGTTTGACAGCTGCATCTGATTACTGTATTAGCGGGCACGGCGATCGGACCATGCCCGCTAATACCTACGGTCCCGGGCTACAAGCGGCACCCGGGACCGCCGCGGTTCAGAGCGGGGTCGCCGTGCGGCCCCGCTCTGAACGCCCTTACCGGCAATAGGGCGTTCCTATACGCCCTTTGTCGTTAAGGGGTTAAAAGCAGTATTCCACTCATCTCCCTCCCTTATTCTTATCAGATTGTAGGCCCCACGAAAACCACTGGGCACCCACAATCTGATTGAAAAGATCCAGAATAAGGGGTAGGGGATGCTGGTTTTTGATGGTGATCTTATTGAGTTTACGATAATCTATACAGGGTCTAAGACCACCATCTTTTTTCCCCACAAAAAAGAACCCAGCACCTAAGGGAGAGCAAGAGGGGCGAATGTGACCTTTGGGAAGGCTGTCCTGGATATAATCTCGCATGGCCTCCCTCTCAGGACCGGACAGGTTGAAAATTCTCCTTTTGGATACTTTAACCCTGGAATCAAGTCAATCGCACAATCATAAGAACGGTGTGGAGGTAGCATATCTACAGATTTTTCATCAAAAACATCTGCAAAATCAGATAAAAACGCCTTCTCCTTCTTTAGGAGAAAACGCAGTAACATTCAATGCAATGCAATGAGCAGCACAATTGGTCCCCATTTGATCAATTCCCTGGTGGACCAATCAAATACTGGATTATGTTGATCCATCCAGGGCAAACCCAAAATAATGTCAGAGGATAAATTATCCATAAGAAGAAAATCAAGAGTTTCAGTATGAACAGACCCCACTTGTACATCAAGGTGATGGGTGATGTACCGGACCTTACCCCGGGCCAAAGAGGTAAAGTCTGCACCAGGTATAGTCAAGGGACATTAAAGCAACAGAGGGCATATCCCCAAATCTGGCCAGAACGCAGAATTGATAAAATTGGCAGAAGCCCCAGAATCAACATGAGCATAACCTGAAATGCACCTGTCACCCAAGGACAACACGATAGGCAACATTAATTTGTTCTTATTCTTAAAATATACCTGAGCGCCTGAGTGACTCCCTCGATCATCACTCAGACGCTGGAGTTTTTCCGCCGGTCGGTCAGGCCTAGAGGAACATTCTCTCACACGGTGACCAGGCGTGCCGCAGTACGGTCAGAGGTTTTGCTGAAGACGGTGAGCTCGTCTGGCCTTGGCGTCCACCCCACCAAGCTGCCTGGGTTCGTCATGAGACAGAGGAACAGGAGGATTACACTTAGGAGCAGAATTAGCAGAGAGGAGAGATTTAGAAGACTCAGAGAAAGACTTAGGGACAAGGGAACCTCTAAGTCGTCTGTCAACCTTGATAGCCAATGTCATAGTTTCCTCTAGGGTGTCAGGGGTAGGATAGCCTACAAGTAAATCCTTAAGCTGATCTGACAACCCCAATCTGAACTGACACCTAAGCGCTGGATCATTCCACCCAGATGGAACACACCACTGGCGGAACTCAGCACAATATTCTTCTACTGGTCTCGTTCCCTGTCTCAGAGTGGTCAATTGTCTCTCAGCTACTGCTGCCCTGTCAGGATCGTCATATAGTAGTCCCAGTGCAGAGAAACAATGGTCCACAGAAGTCAATTCAGCGGCCACTGGAGGCAAAGAAAAAGCCCACTCCTGCGGGGGTCCTGGCAAGAGGGACATTATAATGCCCACCCTCTGGCTCTCATCCCCAGAGGACTGGGGCCGCAGTCGGAAACAAAGTTTACAGCCTTCCGTGAAAGTTTGAAAGGTCTCTCTGTCTCCTGAACTTTTCAGGGAGCTGAACAGGAGGTTCTGGGGAAATCGCAGCAGTCACCATAACATTTTAGGTAATCTTCCTAGGGGAAGACTCCTGTTGCTGCACACGTTGTGTTTAGACCTTGCATTTGTTCCACTATGGCCTTTATCTGCTCCATAGCCAGGGCAAAGGGAAAAAAAAATTGGTAGGCCGGTTATTCTGTTAGCCCCGGAAAACTGGCAAGATAGGCCAGCCACTGATCCTCTACACAGCTCACCTGCACAGCAGCAGGGTTAACCCCGAAGCTGCCAGGCAGCAGCGAGCAAGACGGGTGGGGCTGAACAAACCTAATATACACCTGTGTTCAGACAGGACTTTGGAAACTGCAAAGAAACCTCAAACTCAGCGCCTTCTTGGCCGCACAGCCCGAACCAAGGAGTGCCAAGGCACAGTCCTGACACTGGGCTTAGCGGAATGCTGAGGGTTCCCTGGCTGATACCCGCGCTGCGAGATGGAGTTCATAGGCTTACTGCAACTTTGCTCCACCCGGATCAGTTCCTAGCTCTTTGGCTCTATAGTGGATACTGTCCTGCACTGTGACTTCTCCTTGTCCTCGGCGTGGGTTGAGGTAATATTGGCTAGTCTTCTCCTGAGAGGTTTTACACTGCATAGTACTTTGTGCAGGTACTTGAGAGAAAGTTAGTGACAATGTGCTGTCTTGCGTCCTACCCATGTGGGGCACTGGCTAAGACTGACTTACGGGGACCTGGAGAGGGCCAGGGCCCAGACAAGACCACTTTGGAGAGCTATCTAGCTTGCGTCCTTCCTCCACACTGTCCCAAACAGAAAGCTTGTGCTCCTCCCTAACTTCCTCTACAGCGTGTAGGGAGCTCTGTGATTGGGTGAAAAGCGTGCAATAGAAGAAAAGAGAAAAGAGGTGATAGGAAAGAAGAAAGCAGGATCCTACTGGTTCACAGATTCTGGTAACACATAAACACAATAATCTTTTGCAATCCTTTAGCTGTGTGGCGTCCATACATCAAAACATAATACGGCGACATCTAGTGATCAACTGTTAATACTACTTTTACCATAATAAGACCACAAAAAGTACAGACTTTTGCGAAGGGTGTAAACAATAGTAACACCACTAGTGGGACACCACACTAAGGGGATACGAAACCTGCTTGCTGGAGCAGACTACAACTGGGGGGACACTAAGGGGATATGAGACCTGCTCGCTGGAGTGTACAGACTACAACTGGGGGGACACTAAGGCTATACGAGACCTGCTCGCTGGAGTATACAGACTACAACTGGGGGACACTAAGGCTATACGAGACCTGCTTGCTGGAGTGTACAGACTACAACTGGGGGACACTAAGGGGATATGAGACCTGCTCGCTGGAGTGTACAGACTACAACTGGGGGGACACTAAGGGGATACGAAACCTGCTCGCTGGAGTGTACAGACTACAACTGGGGGGGGACACTAAGGGGATATGAGACCTGCTTGCTGGAGTGTACAGACTACAACAGGGGGACACTAAGGGGATACGAGACCTGCTCGCTGGAGTGTACAGACTACTACTGGGGGGACACTAAGGGGATATGAGACCTGCTTGCTGGAGCAGACTACAACTGGGGGGACACTAAGGGGATATGAGACCTGCTCGCTGGAGCTTACAGACTACAACTGGGGGGACACTAAGGGGATACGAGACCTGATCGCTGGAGTGTACAGACTACAACTGGGGGGGGACACTAAGGGGATACCAGACCTGCTCACTGGAGCTTACAGACTACAACTGGGGGGACACTAAGGCTATACGAGACCTGCTCGCTGGAGTGTACAGACTACAACTGGGGGACACTAAGGGGATATGAGACCTGATCGCTGGAGTGTACAGACTACAACTGGGGGGACACTAAGGGGATACGAGACCTGCTCGCTGGAGTGTACAGACTACAACTGTGGGGGACACGAGGCACAAGTGTTGTATTTGCCCCTGGTCTAGCCATTGTACATAGTTGGGAGGAACAGGATGAGCCAGTCACACGCCGATGTCTGATTACAGAAAAAACGTAGAACGTGCAGGAACCTTCAGAGATATAGGCTCAAATTGACCAAAGGGTGGTAAATTTTGACTGGTGCAAACTGCCCACAGCAGCCAATCACAGCTTCTCTTTAATGTTACCAGAGCTGAAAGCTGAGCTGTGATTGGCTGCTGTGAGAGCAGAGCTGTGATTGGTTGCTGTGAGAGCAGAGCTGTGATTGGTTGCTGTGAGAGCAGAGCTGTGATTGGTCGCTGTGGGCAGTTTGCACCAGTCTAAACTTTACACCCTTTGATCTCCCCCAATCTCCCCCATAGTAGAGTAGAGAGTGAGGGGATGACAGAAGGGGAGATAGGTTTAGGGAATGTTATGAGCCTGAAGAGATGGGTCTATAAGGGATGCTGGGAGCTGTGGGTGTCGGGAACCAGTCTGAGGTCTTTGGGTGAAGCGTCCAGAGAACTGGTGCCGCACGAGAGAAATCTTGGAGGCCGGAGTGTGAGGTTCTAATTATGGAAGATGTTATGGTTAGATCATTAGCAGAACGGAAGGATGGTAGGTGGAGATGAGGGAGGAGATGTATGGAGGGGCAGAGCGTAGAGCGGGGAAGGATGGTAGGTGGAGATGAGGGAGGAGATGTATGGAGGGGCAGAGCGTAGAGCGCGGGAAGGATGGTAGGTGGAGATGGAGGGGGAGAGCGTAGAGCACAGGAAGGATGGTAGGTGGAGATGGGGGAGGAGATGTATGGAGGGGCAGAGCGTAGAGCGGGGAAGGATGGTAGGTGGAGATGAGGGAGGAGATGTATGGAGGGGCAGAGCGTAGAGCGGGGAAGGATGGTAGGTGGAGATGAGGGAGGAGATGTATGGAGGGGCAGAGCGTAGAGCACGGGAAGGATGGTAGGTGGAGATGAGGGAGGAGATGTATGGAGGGGCTGAGCGTAGAGCGGGGAAGGATGGTAGGTGGAGATGGGGGAGGAGATGTATGGAGGGGCAGAGCGTAGAGCGCGGGAAGGATGGTAGGTGGAGATGGAGGGGGAGAGCGTAGAGCACAGGAAGGATGGTAGGTGGAGATGGGGGAGGAGATGTATGGAGGGGCAGAGCGTAGAGCGCGGGAAGGATGGTAGGTGGAGATGGAGGGGGAGAGCGTAGAGCACAGGAAGGATGGTAGGTGGAGATGGGGGAGGAGATGTATGGAGGGGCAGAGCGTAGAGCGCGGGAAGGATGGTAGGTGGAGATGAGGGAGGAGATGTATGGAGGGGCAGAGCGTAGAGCGGGGAAGGATGGTAGGTGGAGATGGGGGAGGAGATGTATGGAGGGGCAGAGCGTAGAGCGGGAAGCATGGTAGGTGGAGATGGGGGAGGAGATGTATGGAGGGGCAGAGCGGGGAAGGATGGTAGGTGGAGATGAGGGAGGAGATGTATGGAGGGGCAGAGCGTAGAGCGGGGAAGGATGGTAGGTGGAGATGAGGGAGGAGATGTATGGAGGGGCAAAGCGCAGAGCGGGGAAGGATGGTAGGTGGAGATGAGGGAGGAGATGTATGGAGGGGCAGAGCGTAGAGCGGGGAAGGATGGTAGGTGGAGATGGGGGAGGAGATGTATGGAGGGGCAGAGCGTAGAGCGGGGAAGGATGGTAGGTGGAGATGTATGGAGGGGCAGAGCGTAGAGCGGGAAGGATGGTAGGTGGAGATGAGGGAGGAGATGTATGGAGGGGGAGAGCGTAGAGCGCGGGAAGGATGGTAGGTGGAGATGAGGGAGGAGAAGTATGGAGGGTAAAGAGTTTGAACTGAATTCTGTATTTAATGGGTAACCAGTAGTGATGAGCAAGTACTAAATGCTCGGGTGCTCGTTACTCAAGACGAATATTTCCCGACACTCGGGTGCTCGTTTAGAGTAACGAACCCCATTGAACTCAATGGGAAACTCAAGCATTTTTTTTGTGGACCCAAGCTCGGCACAGGGAAGGTTGTGTGAAAACCTGTCAACCGCAGAAAATGATGGAAACACCACGGAAATGGCCAGGAAACAGCAGGGGCAGCATGCATCGATGCCTCTGAGGCTGCCTAATGGCACCATTATGCCAAATTCTGGGCAACAGCCTGGTGCTGACCCAGACCAAGATGGGTGAGGCACATGCGACCACGGTCAAAGGCCTGAAGGTCACTTTGAAGGTCAAAGGCCTTGGAGAGTGTTCCCCTGCCAGTGCCTGACAAGCTGACTGCTCCCCTCCTCCCCCCTTAATAACTTGTCTTTTTTAAGTTACTAGACTGACCAGGTCTGGGGCATGACACCCCCTGACTACTTTAGCAGTTGGGGTAATTTTATCGGTATCACGTCACTCACCACTTCTCCCCACCGCTTCTGTTCTGGCAACCGAATTTTAAATTATTATTTTTTTTATTTATTTTTTAAATTTAAATTATTATTTGATTTTAAGTTTGAATTAAAATTTGAGCTTGAATTTGAATTAGTTTAAATTTTGAGTTTGACGATAACAAGGTATAAAATGGACAATACAATCATCCAATAAAAATAGATGGATTATGGCTAGATTTAGCCTCACACCCTCATGCAGTTGTGCTGAGAGGCAAAATCATTGGAGGTAGGGACAAAGAATAACAATGCAGTCTTCTTAAGAGGCCCCGGAATTTGTATGAATGAATACACTTTTAATCCTTTAAAGATTATCTAAGAGAGGGCAAGTGCAGTAGTAGTGGGTGGACTTTTTACACCATTTTCACTGTGTGTTCCTTTTAGCTGTGGCGTGTATCTTGGAGATACAATAGATGACCTGACAGCCCTGCAAAATAGTACTTGAATTGTAGTTGATTTGATTTGAAAATTGAAATTGAAGATTAAAAAAAAACATAAAGTGATCTTTACCCACCTTTAGAAGAGGCAGGCGTGGAACCTCCCAAAAATTATGCCTGACACAGCATGGCAGTGAGAACTCAGTGAACAAGGTAGATGAGGCAGGCGTGGAACCTCCCAAAAATTAGGCCTGACACAGTAGAGTACCAAGGGGCAGCCACCGCCATGAGGTTCCTAAAAGCTTCTGTCTCTACCAGCCCATAGGGCAGCATCTCCAGGCTCAGCAGTTTGCCTATGTGCACATTTAGGGCTTGTGCATGCAGGTGAGTGGCAGTGTACTTGCGCTTCCGTGCAAAGGTCTGCTGCAGGGACAGTTGCTGCAGGGACAGTTGAACGCTGCGCTTGGACACCTTGCTGGAGGGTGTGGATCATAGTGGAGGTGAAGGGGTGCGAGTAGGGCGGGAGGCCCTCGTGCCTGGGGCCTGGGCGGGGGGACTGACAGAGCCAGCACCTGACACAGGGGAAGGAGCAGGTGTGCGACTGCAGTCACTGAACGGCCTTGGTTCCACTGAGTGGGGTGTTTAGCACTCATATGCCTGTGCATGCAGGTAGTGGTTAGGCTGGTAGTGGTGGCTCCCCTGCTGATCCTGGCGTGGCACACGTTGCACACTACAGTCTGTCGGTGATCCGCACTTTCTTCCTCCAGACTTGGGAACATCTAGCCCTGGTCATGGGAGTTTGACTGCGTGAAACAGTTGCTGATCTACTCGCTCTGCCCCTGCCTCTCCCTCTGCCCCTGCCTCTCCCTCTGCCCCTGCCTCTCCCTCTGCCCACCCCTCTTCCTCTTCCAACCGGTCCTGCGGGTGAACTTGCCTCCCCCTCAGAAGCACGGTCTTCACTAGGCTTATCCACCCAGCTCGGGACAGTCACCTCGTCCTCATCCACCAGCTCCTCACTCTCCTCCTCACTTTGAGTTACATCCATGACAACAACCTCACTGTCTGACAACCGGGTCTCATCGTCATCATCAGACACCTCTTCCAACCCCGCTTGCAAGTCCCGACTCTCATCACCCACTGACTGTGCAGTGTCCCAGAACAGCCCTTCTTATGCTCATATTTTTATTATAACCAGTTCTGTTCTGGAAAGCTATGGTCCACTGCAAACTGCGTGTATTGTGTCACCCGTGCAGTATTCAGGTCTGCCATTTCAGTCATTTATTGCATGTGTATTCAGGTATCAGTGTCTAATGGTATTATGTCGCCTCCTAGTGTTCAAGGATGGTACTTCTCATGTATAATCCTCTGCATATGCCTAATGGTGTGATGATGCAATGGCTGGATGTCACGTGACTGTGCCCTGCTTCCATGGTAACACCAATGGTCATCGAGCTTTTGGCTGGGGTTACCATGTGACTTCCTGTGCTACCTCAGTCTATCTCCTATCCCATAGGGAATAGGTTGTGTCTGTCCTCTCTCTCCCTGCTAAGGAGAGAGGCCTGCGTGTGCTCTGCTGCTCCAGTCCACTGGCTGTGTTCCTGTCTCAAGTCTCAAGATTCTCATCTGGGTGTCGATTCTTCAGTCATTCTTCAGTTCCTCCCATCATCATCTTCTCTAATCATCAACAGCAAGTATTTCATTCAAGTCTCATTCCACCCAGCATCTCTACTTCAGTATCACTACTACTCCCATCATTCAGCACGCTACTCTCACAGCCTATTGCAGCATCACCCATTACTCTGCTTTATTCAAGATTGCCTTATTCCCGGTTGCATCCGGAGAGACTGTTACTACTAGTTACCACCGTTACAATAAATATACAACTACCGTTGTTTCTGAACCTTGGCATTGGTGTGATCATTGGTGCCCTGACTAAGGACAACGAAGAATCGCACCCCCAGTATTCCCGCATGGTCAGGAGCCCGGTTTCCAGCTGTATCACCCTCGTGCCTACACCGTAACCACTACTTCCTACAGCTGCCCCGGTTTCCTGCACCCTCACAACCATCTACACTGCGGAGTGGCCCCCACGGGTCAGGGTGCTGCATTTTGGCGTTACGAACAGGATTACGTTTACATTGTGTGCCCCAAGACTGTGCCGCAACCCCCAAAGAGACTTTGCTATATCACTATGGGGGTAATCAAGGCCCTCAGGGCCCTAGACTGTACACAAGATGGCCGCCGTCTTCTTCAATTTCTGGCTGCGCCATACCCCGGAGAGGAGGGGGTTAATTGCCATGCTGCCAAAGCGCGGGAATCGCCCGGCGCCATAGACTTTGCATTGACTGCTCCTGATTGGCTGCCTACGCCAGATGATGTCACTGTTACCGGGCAGATTCTGGAACCTGATTCTCCAGCCCTCTGCTCCTCCCCTTCCTGCTACAAGATCCGGTCAGAGAGCAGCAAGATGGCGACCCGCAAGGACGGTGCGTGTGTGGCTGCTACCGCTACTCTGCCTATGCAGCCTGCAAGTCTGCCTGAACTGGATCCGGCCTGCCTACTGGTCCCACTCCCGTCCGATGACGACTCCAGCTGGGGGTCCGCCGCATCAGACACTGCCGGTCCCAGTCGAGCTTCCAGCCCGGATCTCGGCCAGCAAAGCGAGGACTCCTCTCCGAACCCCAGCCTCTCCCCGGAGCTAGGGCGCTCCAGCTATGGCTACCCCGGCGCCTGCAGCAGCTACCACCGCCCGGCAGTTCACAGCAGCCCCTACTGCCGGTGATACCTTCTCTCCCCAACCCGGCCTAGCACCGGAATCACCTCCATCTGTGCCTTATCCAGATTATGCCCCGCTGTGGGGTCACCCATATACCCCCTATTTGGAATCTCACGCTGCATCTGAGCGGTTGTTCATCCGCAAGTTGGAAAAGCCCCGACCCGGTGCTGCCCCCCTGGAAAGGAGAAGAGGAACCGTGACCAAATTTGACAAGCGACGGGGGTACGGCCTGGTCATGGATTCGTACACCGGGTTACTAGTGCTGGTGAATAGACGAGCTGTAATGCGGGACTACCAACCCGCCTATCTCAATAACCTTGTTCCTGGAGAAGTGATTGAGTATACCCTGGTGGGATCCCCAAAGGGTCCATGGGCTGCAGCAGTCACCCGGCCTAAGAATCCGGTACAGCGGCCCTTCCTACCAACTCCCTCAGAGGACTGGAACGAAGATTGGCAGGATTTTAAACCGTTGGGTTCTATCACTGCTGCTTCCAGGGCTCCAGGTTCAGCTACCACCGCAGCCTGCTCTGCTGCCTCTGCTGCTGTGGCTAAAGCCGCTTGCTCCACCACTACGGTCACCTACCATGTGGCGCCCATCATCTCCCCCGTCACCACAGTGACTCCCAGCGTTGTGGTTACCACCGCGTCCACGGATGCCTCTGCTCCAGGGTCCCCACGCTTCTATTACCCATGGGAGAAGGAAAAGCAGAGGAAGGAGAAGGGGCCTAATGAGGTTCCTCCTGCCTCTTCCCAGTAAGTGGGACCAAAGTCCTTAAACTGTTTTCCTTTTTGGTTTTGTTTGCTGTGTGAAGTTTGCAACGTTCAAGGTTCGTGCCTGGTCCTCCTGACCAAGTTTCCTTATTATCACCCAGCTATGTGCTGATGGACACTTATTGACCAAACTGTTCTCAGTGCCTGTCCCAGAGCCTTTACATGGACGATGGTGTATATTGCCTAAAGAGACTCTACCACACAGAGACACTTATCCAGTTCTTCCTAAAGCACTTGTCATGATTGTGTGATTGTCAGAGGTTTATTATTGCACTTCAGTATTGCACTTCAGTAGTCAAAAGTCTATTTTCATGTCAGAGTCTTATATATATATATATTTTCCTACCTCTGAGTAAGCAGACAAGTCATTTAGATAGTCTCAGAGTAAGGTGTGTCTTTAGAAAAAGTATTTTTTCTCACAGTGTATATTCTCATGTCAGAGTCAGACAGTTTCCTCCTCCTCTGAGTGAGAAGTCAGTATATATCTATAGCCTCAGAGAAAGTCTATTTTCTAACGAGTGTATTTTCAGAAGGATCTTCTATTTTCTCCATGCATAATCTTATTGTATCTATTGTATCTACAGCTGGAAAGATTATTGGAGCCAGTTTTCTTCAGATGTCTTCAGAGTTATGTGAGCCAGTTCTCCTCCAGACCTCGCAGTATTTGTTGTCTTCTGTGTTTCCCTTCCTTGTGTTTTCAGTATTTGTTCACCTCTGTCTTGTCCCAACACAGTAGTTATCACACATAGTCATACTCAACCTTTACACTTGTCCATACACATTGCACCTTGGATACCTTTTCGTGTGTTCGGCCTATAGAGTGCTTGTGTGGTATGATTGGGGGGGGTGTATGAGGGTACCCAGATCTATGTTTGCTTTTGTTATTTTATTCTTTCTCTTTCAGGTGTCCAAGACACTTCACACAGACACCCAAGGTAGTACACAGGTCTTCACAGGTTTCTTTCCAGTAGGGTAACTCATTTTCATTGGAAACCTACTGTCAAACTGGCTGGAATATTGAGGGTCGCCTGCCAGCAGTCGAGTAGTCCTGACTTCCATGTCAGATGGTCCACGCACTAACTACCTGTAACCAGAGTACGTTAGGCACCCCTAAGTGAAGTCCTGCCACTAGGGTTTTCATTCTTCATATCTCTTGTCACCTGTGCCTTGAGCGTGGGAAACACACATCTACACCTTCACTTACACTAACATTCCTTCCTCTTGTCTTGTTGTCCTGGTACTCTATGTTCCTTCGGCCACATCTACCTCAGCTTGTGGTTCGCCGAGGTCGGCTCATTTCTAGTAGGGAGGTATGCAGTGGCCCAGAACAGCCCTTCTTATGCTCATATTTTTATTATAACCAGTTCTGTTCTGGAAAGCTATGGTCCACTGCAAACTGCGTGTATTGTGTCACCCCTGCAGTATTCAGGTCTGCCATTTCAGTCATTTATTGCATGTGTATTCAGGTATCAGTGTCTAATGGTATTATGTCGCCTCCTAGTGTTCAAGGATGGTACTTCTCATGTATATTCCTCTGCATATGCCTAATGGTGTGATGATGCAATGGCTGGATGTCACGTGACTGTGCCCTGCTTCCATGGTAACACCAATGGTCATCGAGCTTTTGGCTTCCTGTGCTACCTCAGTCTTGTCCTCCACCTTCAGGAGACAAGTTGTGGGTTTGTCCTCTCTTCCTGCTAAAGAGAGAGGCCTGCGTGTGCTCTGCTGCTCCAGTCCGCTGGCTGTGTTCCTGTCTCAAGTCTCAAGATTCTCATCTGGGTGTCGATTCTTCAGTCATTCTTCAGTTCCTCTCATCATCATCTTCTGAAATCATCAACAGCAAGTATTTAATTCAAGTCTCATTCCACCCAGCATCTTATCCTCAGTATCACTACTACTCCCATCATTCAGCACGCTACTCTCACAGCCTATTGCAGCATCACCCATTACTCTGCTTTATCCAAGATTGCCTTATTCCCGGTTGCATCCGGAGAGACTGTTACTACTAGTTACCACCGTTACAATAAATATACAACTACCATTGTTTCTGAACCTTGGCATTGGTGTGATCATTGGTGCCCTGACTAAGGACAACGAAGAATCGCATGCCCAGTATTCCCGCATGGTCAGGAGCCCGGTTTCCAGCTGTATCACCCTCGTGCCTACACCGTGACCACACTATATCCTACAGCTGCCTCGGTTCCTGCACCCTCACAACCATCTACACTGCGGAGTGGCCCCCACGGGTCAGGGTGCTGCAACTGCGTGAGCTGCATAGTTTGGGCATCAGGACAGATCAACTGCTCCGGTTGCTCAGAAGGGTCCAGAAAAGAGTTCCTGGGAGCATGGTGGTGGATGGAGGGGCTAGGCTGTGGGGAAGGAGGCTGAGCTAATGGAGCAAGGGTTCCACTCCCTTGGGTAGTGTGGGTGGACTGCAGGATGGGGCCCCATAGCAAAAAACTGTATGCCCCCCCCCCACCCTACACACTAATTTATATATATATATATATATATATATATATATATATATATATATACTCAGTCATGTGGCCAAAAAAAAATTCTCTTGTGGCCAGGGGCAGAATCCTATGGTTATATACATTGGGTCACTTACACACTGAAGTAAATAAAGGGTTAAGCAAAAGGTAGTCTGCTCCTGCACCTATGTATATAACCATAGGATTCTGCCTCTGGCCACAAGAGAATTTTTTTTAAGCAAAGGGACACAGGAGGCTCTTATCTTCCCTGGGCCCCCTCCCTCCACAGGCCCTATAGCAACCGCCTTCCCTGCCTCTATGGTAGCTAGCCACTGGTGGACTGCGTGGAAGGTGGTGGATAAGTTACTGGACACATTATCTGCTATCCACGTTTGTCTAGTTTGTGTTTGTGTTTTTTTATGGCATTTGCTATGGTATTGTCCATGCTCCCCCATGAACAATACCATAGCTAATGCCATAAAAAAAACACTGGTTCTTATTAGAGCAAGACGAGGGCCTTAAAGATATACACAAACCATTAATAACATACCGCAAACATAAAACTATTGCAGACGTCCTCAAGAACTGTAAACATGATCATAAACAAACTAATTGGTTAAAACTAAATCTACCAGCTGGAGACAAATGTTGTGGACAATGTACATACTGTTCCCAACTTCTGAATGTAGCGTATATGAACATCGGTGGTAATGACTGTCATATAACACGATTCATCCCAAGTGTGGTTTATGCCCTATTATGCCCCTGCCATTTCTTTTATGTAGGTAAGACCAAGCGTCCTATGTGGGTTTGCTTTAAGGAGCATTTATATTCCATTGTCTCTGGGAAAGGAGTACCCAGACTCATTAACCATGTCCGCACTGCTCATGATGGTGATACAAAGTGTCTGCAATTTCTTGGTCACGAACGAGTGGACACTGCGAGAGGCGGTCGTGACAGGCACAGACAGTTGCTATTAAGAGAGTCTGCCTGGATCACTCGCCTGAATGCTCCCGGCCCACTCGGTTTAAATAAACGTAACCATTTGTGTTCTTTTTTTGTACCAGCATTGTGTTATAACAGGTGCAACATAAACACGCAATTATGCAAATGAACATGTCTCTCACCTACCTGTTTTTAAGCACACCTCCCTTATTACCTGGCATGCACTGGGCCTGACAAAGCGCACCTGTAGTGCGAAACTGTTGCCTCTTTAGATGTGCCCGCTTACTATCTTCCCCCTTCCTTGCCTGCACTTCGTGTCCACGAATAAACAGAAGACCCCACTACTTTTGGGTGAGTGCCATACTTCTCATTCTTCCTACTATTATAGACTGCCTTACCTCCGTGTGTGCAACACCCTAGGAGTCTGTTCAGACACAACCTTTTTGCTGATTGCTCATTTACCAGGCTGCTATAGCAGTGGTGCCGACCCCTCTCTCTCCTGGCTATATAGTGTATGCCACCCTCTTACACAGGACAATCAGCAGTGAGCTTGGATATGGCTGCACTCAAAAATAAAGCGACCCTGCTGACTGGCTGCAGATGATAAAAGATACTGATGGTCACACTAGTTTTTGGAGGCTGTCATATAGTCTGTGGGTAAGTGGTGCTTTATGGTGTATGCCACCCTTTTACACTGGACAATCAGCAGTGAGATTCTATGCAGCTAGGACAAAGCTACCAGGGAAAAAGTCTATGTATCCTACTGCACAGTGCAGGATGACTGGGAAGTCTCGGCAGCCTGCAACACCAAAGTGACCCTAAATGCCCCTGGAGGTTCCTGACCATTGGGGATAGTAAACCGGCTAACACAGGATGCCGCACCACAACAACACAACCTAAGCCTAACGTAAAGCAAAGCCATCCCATCATACAAAACTACAACTCCTATCCTGGACTGTCAGCACGGCATAATGAGGTCATAGTTGTGCCATCAAGAGAGTCACAGGTCTGCGTCTTATTTGTCTGCCTCACGCCCTGGTAATTTCAACTCTCCAGCTCCTGCTCTGCTCCAGAGCTCTGACCTCTTCTAAACCGGCCGCCATTTTCACTGCTCTGCAGTGTAGCACATCCCTCCTGGGCCCACAGCTGGATCAGAAGATGCTTTGGCAGGCCTCTGAGTGATATGCAGCATTGCAGAGACGTGGTTTGGACCAACATATGCAGCAGATGAGGCGTTCTGGTTGGTGGTCTCCCTGCCAGCTCAGGTGGTACGGTGTCTTGGTAGCTGAGTGGGTCTAGGGTCACATGGGCACTTGTCACGGTAGCCTAGAGCGGTGTAGGACCCACCTTGGAAAGTCTGGCGCCTCACCAGCAAACCCAAGTGTACAGGTGTGTAGGTGCGGAAGGACTAAGCCAGAGTCCAATACTTCAGTAAAATAGAACAGTTTACTTAGGTAAACAGGGTACAATACAAGGAAAGTACTTGCAGCAGTGATACAGTCCAGTGCAATATAAAAGATACAATCTTTTAAGAGACTCAGGTGCTTGTGGTTGAGGTAGAGACAAAGTGCTTTGAAGAAGAATGCTTGGCTGTAGAGAGGATAGAGGAGAGGGGTTGCCAGAAGGGCCTTGTCCATTGTAGAAATGTACTCTGCCGAAACAGTAGAGGTGTGTAGAAAAAACAAATAGAGAATACTCATACTCACAGATGACTTCTAGTATGACCGCCCCCTGTAGATGTTAGCACTGCATAGTGGTTCTCTTGCTCACCAGGAAGAAACTGGCTAGTCTAGTTGTGTACCTGTTAGACTCACTCCAGACGAAAACTAACTCCACCCACCGGGAACTAAGTCCTAACTACAGGGGTCCATCAAACCCTTCCTGTGATTGGTGGGGCTGTGTGTGTGCAGAGAGAAAGGAAGGAGGGGATAGGCTAAAGGAAAGGAGGTAAAGCACCTGCACCTGTGAGTGGACAAAAGGCAACATGTGACATGCAATAGTTAACCCTTTAAATAATTCAGCTGTGCACAGAATAAGCTAAATACAAACACAATAGTGAAACCTAGTGGGAAAGACACTAACTACAGTGGATATCTCATCCCTCGTGTGTGAACCCGAGAGAGTTACCTTACTCTTGAAACTTAGGGACCCCTACTGGGTCACTACACATGGGCCCCCCTGGAGCCTTGGACAGAAGCTCAAATTGCTCACATTATAATCTGCCCCAGGTGACACGGAAAAGCTTCCAGATTGTGACATGGAAAATATTCCAGAGTGTGACATGGAAAAGCTTCAAGAATGGCAGACAAATAAGCAGGAAAGCCTCCACATCCTATGTGGTGACCCCCGGGGTGATGTTATATCGGAGGAGCAGCCGGTCACTTGCTGGGTGTTGTAGTGTGACGCCACTTCTATGGTGGATGGCTGAGATACAGCTGGACTTGGAGATGTTGTCACATGACGCCAGTGTCGGGTGGGCACACAGGTGTGATGGCACGTCTGCTATTATTTTATCGGGTCGGCTGTGGTCGGTGTCCTGCCGGGATACTACGGGGTCCCTTGTAGTCACGGATGGCCAGAGCGGTGTAATGACCCTCCCAGATAGTGGAACCCGCCAGCCACAGAAAGGGGGGAATGTCCCAAGGTTGCGGTGTGCGCGGTGTCGGAGGTGGCGAATAATCACAGAGTCTCTGGTTATAGCTGAGTTAGTTACTGCTTGTAAATGTGCAGCAGGTGATACAGAAGGGACAGGATGAGGTTATTTAGATAAAGTCTCTGAGACACCTGACAAAGTCCCAATACACACTTGATAAGAGAACGACCAGATCTGTAGGATAAGTGCAGTGTAGGATATAGTCGTGTTGGTTGAGTTGTGCTGAGTAATACGATAGAGTAGCAGAGAGGAGGATACTGTGAGAGTCTCAACCCATGTAGTACTATGATCTGCCGGGAGGTTGGAGGATGAGGTAGAACACTTGTAAGAAGAAGAAGAAGAACGTCTGTGCCTGTGTATTGAGCTTTACTTTAGTCTTCACACCACCTTATGTCCACTAGACTCGTCTGAACCTTCCTAATGGGTGACACAGGCCCCAGACCTTGTTACCTGGGATGAGCGGAATGCTGAGGGTTCCCTTCTGACATCTGCGCTGCGAGATAGAGTTCATAGGCTTACTGCAACTTTGCTCCACCCGGGTCAGTTCCTGGCTCTGTAATGGATACTGTCCTGCACTGTGACTTCTCCTTGTCCTCGGTGTGGGTTGAGGTGATCTCTGGCTTGTCCTCTCTTAAGAGGGGTTTACCAGTGCATAGTGCTTTGGATAGTCGCTAGTGAAGAAGTTGGTAACAGTGTGCTGTCTTGCGTCCTTCCCATGAGGGGTACTGACTAAGACTGACTTCAGGTACGGGACCTGGCAGAGGGCCAGGCCCAAATAGGACCACTGTGGAGGGCTATCTAGCGTGTGCCCTTCCTCCACAACGGCCAGAACTAAAAGCTCATGCTCCTCCTCCACCCAAGTGACTAACTTCCTCTACAGCATGTAAAGGGGGCTGTGAATGGGCGAAAGAGTGTAACAGAAAAAGAAAGGAGGGAGATGATAGGAGAGAAGAAAGTAGAAATCCTACTGGTCTACAGATTCTGGTAGCACACAAGAACAATAACCCTTTGCGATCCTTCAGCTGTGCAGCTTCAACATATACATACATAATACAGAGACATCTAGTGGCTAACTTTTAGTACTACTTTTATCTCAATAACAATACAAAAAGCACAGACTTTTGAAAAGGGTGCATATAACTGCAACACCCCTAGTGGGACACCACATAAGACCCCCCCCCCCCCTTGAGAAAAGCCGTCCACGGCGTAACACCTTGAGAAAAAGGCTGGACGTTTTTGTTAAGGCACAGCATGGGATATGAAATACAATATATATGTCTGAAATACATATAAAACTTTTTTGGCTAGGGTAATAATACAATCGTCCACAATAAAACTTCTGGGTACTCGATGCATCTGCCCTTGTACACCCTCAATGGTGCTATGATGCGTCAGTTCTTTTGTAAACACAGGAAACAGTGAGGATCCGTAGGGGAGATGGTAAAGGGGAAATACGGCTAGGCCGGGTACAGGATCTTGAACAGGGGCGTTGCAAACTGTAGGGGCAACATGGCTGAACAGAGCAGCTCAGCCCTAGGGACAGCATAGCCTCCTCTTCAGTATCCTTTTTGGGGACACTCTTTCTTTCCTCCTCTTTAACATCCAGGGGGTAGCCAACCAACGTGAGAGGACCGGGCTTTGGAGGGCCGATGTCGTGGCCATGCTGGCTGTAAGGCCCGGCCTCGTTGGCACATGCTGGAGACTGGGGCAGTGGCTGCTCTTGCTTCAGCAGCGGGACAAGAAACGGCCACATTGTAGGTGACCTGAGCTTGAACGTCCCGTTGATCCCTCTTAGGGGTAGCAGTCATACTGGGTGATGGGAGTCCGGGAGAGCTGGATACAACTAATGGCTGATAAGCTCCAGGTCCTTCTTTTGGGGGCAACACTTCCTGGAGAGCTTCCAGTACTTCAGGCTCATCCCCGAACAGCCACTGTGGTAGAGACTGGGTTACCGGATCACGGATGCTTCCAAAGAACAATGCCACTCCTTCCACCGGCCGAGCTCCGAGGGTCAGGGCGGCGTCATCATCTGAGCCACTGTCACTGACGTCTGTCCCGCCTTCTTGTCAGGGTCGCACCTCGAGGCCGAGTGGTCGCACTTTTGCGAAGGGTGTATATAACTGCAACACCCCTTGTGGGACACCACACATGCCTTAGGAAAGTGTCCAGATGGTGGATTAAATGTGCCCTGGGTCATGGGCTGTCCACCCAACCAAAGCCTCATGCCCCCCTTGCACAGGCTACAAAACTACAACTCCTATCCTGGACTGTCAGCATGGCATGATGGGGGTTGTAGTTGTGCCACCTAGAGAGCCACAGGTCTGCGTCATATTAGTCTGCCTCCCACCCTAGTAATCTCAACTCTTCAGGCTCCTGCTCTGCCCCGGAGCTCTGACGTCTTCTGAACCGGCTGCCATCATCACTGTTATACAGTGCAGCACATCACTCCTGGGCCCACAGCTGGATGGCAGGAGATACAGGCCCAAACTGCCCATGTTATAATCTGCTCCTGGTGACACAAAAAAGCTTCCAGATCCTGACATGGGAAAGATTCCAGATCCTGACATGGGAAAGATTCCAGATCCTGACATGGAAAAGATTCCAGATCCTGACATGGGAAAGATTCCAGATCCTGACATGGGAAAGATTCCAGATCCTTACATGGGAAAGATTCCAGATCCTGACATGGGAAAGATTCCAGATCCTGACATGGGAAAGATTCCAGATCCTGACATGGGAAAGATTCCAGATCCTGACATGGGAAAGATTCCAGATCCTGACATGGGAAAGATTCCAGATCCTGACATGGGAAAGCTTTTGGATCCTGACACAGGAAAGCTTCCAGATCCTGACATGGGAAAGATTCCAGATCCTGACATGGGAAAGCTTCTAGATCCTGACACAGGAAAGCTTCCAGATCCTGACATGGGAAAGATTCCAGATCCTTACACGGGAAAGATTCCAAATCCTGACACGGGAAAGATTCCAAATCCTGACATGGAAAAGATTCCAGATCCTGACAGGAAAGCTTCTAGATCCTGACACAGGAAAGCTTCTAGATCCTGACACGGGAAAGCTTCTAGGTTCTGACACGGGAAAGCTTCCAGATCCTGATACGGGAAAGCTTCTAGATCCTAACACAGAAACACTAGCTTTCAGATCGTGACAAGGGAAAGCTTCTACATCCTGACATGGGAAAGCTTCCAGATTTTGACACAGGAACACTAGCTTTTAGATCCTGATATGGGAAAGCTTCCAGATCCTAACACGGGAAAGCTTCCAAATCCTGACACAGGAAAGCTTCTAGACCCTAAAACAGGAACACTAGCTTTCAGATCGTGACAAGGGAAAGCTTCTAGATGCTGACACGGGAAAGCTTCTAGATCCTGACACTGGAAAGATTCCAGATCCTGACATGGGAAAGATTCCAGATCCTGACATGGGAAAGCTTCTAGATCCTGACACAGGAAAGCTTCTAGACCCTAACACAGGAACACTAGCTTTCAGATCGTGACATGGGAAAGCTTCTAGATGCTGACACGGGAAAGCTTCTAGATTCTGATACAGGAAAGATTCCATATCCTGACATGGGAAAGATTCCAGATCCTGACATGGGAAAACTTCTAGATCCTGACACAGTAAAGATTCCAGATCCTGACATGGGAAAGATTCCAGATCCTGACATGGGAAAGCTTCTAGATCCTGACACAGGAAAGCTTCTTGATCCTGACACAGGAACACTAGCTTTCCGATCCTGACACGGGAAAGCTTCCAGATCCTGACATGGGAAAACTTCTAGATCCTGACACAGGAAAGATTCCAGATCCTGACATGGGAAAGATTCCAGATCCTGACATGGGAAAGCTTCTAGATCCCGACACAGGAAAGCGTCCAGATCCTGACATGGGAAAGCTTCTAGATTCTGACACAAGAACACTAGCTTTTAGATCCTGATATGGGAAAGCTTCCAGATTCTGATACAGGAAAACTTCTAGATCCTGACACAGGAACACTAGCTTCCAGATCCTGACACAGGAAATATTCCAGATCCTGAAACGTTAAAGCTTCTACATCCTGACATGGGAAAGCTTCCAGATCCTGACACGGGAAAGATTCCAGATTCTGACACGGGAACACTAGCTTTTAGATCCTAACACGGGAAAGCTTCCAAACCCTGATACAGGAAAGCTTCAAGACCCTAACACAGGAACACTAGCTTTCAGATCGTGACAAGGGAAAGCTTCTAGATGCTGACACGGGAAAGCTTCTAGATTCTGATACAGGAAAGATTCCATATCCTGACATGGGAAAGATTCCAGATCCTGACATGGGAAAGCTTCTAGATCCTGACACAGGAAAGCTTCCAGATCCTGACACGAGAATGATTCCAGATCCTGACATGAGAAAGCTTCTAGATTCTGACACAAGAACACTAGCTTTTAGATCCTGATATGGGAAAGCTTCCAGATTCTGACATAAGAAAACTTCTAGATCCTGACACAGGAAAGATTCCAGATCCTGACATGGGAAAGATTCCAGATCCTGACATGAGAAAGCTTCTAGATTCTGACACAAGAACACTAGCTTTCAGATCCTGACATGGGAAAGCTTCTAGATCCGGACATGGGAAAGATTTCAGATCCTGACATGGGAAAGCTTCTAGATCCGGACATGGGAAAGATTTCAGATCCTGATATGGGAAAGCTTCTAGATGCTAACACAGGAACACTAGCTTTCAGATCGTGACAAGGGAAAGCTTTAAGATCCTGACACGGGAAAGCTTCCAGATCCTGACACGGGAAAGATTCCAGATTCTGACACGGGAAAGCTTCTAGACCCTGACACAGAAAAGATTCCAGATCCTGACATGGGAAAGATTCCAGATCCTGACATGGGAAAGATTCCAGATCCTGACATGGGAAAGCTTCTAGATCCTGACACGGGAAATATTCCAGATCCTGACATGGGAAAGCTTCTAGATCCGGACATGGGAAAGATTTCAGATCCTGACATGGGAAAGCTTCTAGATGCTAACACAGGAAAGCTTCCAGATCCTGACACGAGAATGATTCCAGATCCTGACATGAGAAAGCTTCTAGATTCTGACACAGGAAAACTAGCTTTCAGATCCTGACAAGGGAAAGCTTCTAGATGCTAACACAGGAAAGCTTCCAGATCCTGACACGAGAATGATTCCAGATCCTGACATGAGAAAGATTCCAGATCCTGACATGAGAAAGCTTCTAGATTCTGACACAAGAACACTAGCTTTCAGAACATGACAAGGGAAAGCTTCTAGATCCTGACATGGGAAAGCTTCTAGATCCGGACATGGGAAAGATTTCAGATCCTGATATGGGAAAGCTTCTAGATGCTAACACAGGAACACTAGCTTTCAGATCGTGACAAGGGAAAGCTTTAAGATCCTGACATGGGAAAGCTTCCAGATCCTGACACAGGAACACTAGCTTTCAGATCCTGACACGGGAAAGCTTCCAGATCCTGACACGGGAAAGATTCCAGATTCTGACACGGGAAAGCTTCTAGACCCTGACACAGAAAAGATTCCAGATCCTGACATGGGAAAGATTCCAGATCCTGACATGGGAAAGATTCCAGATCCTGACATGGGAAAGCTTCTAGATCCTGACACGGGAAATATTCCAGATCCTGACATGGGAAAGCTTCTAGATCCGGACATGGGAAAGATTTCAGATCCTGACATGGGAAAGCTTCTAGATGCTAACACAGGAAAGCTTCCAGATCCTGACACGAGAATGATTCCAGATCCTGACATGAGAAAGCTTCTAGATTCTGACACAGGAAAGCTTCTAGATCCTGACACAGGAAAGATTCCAGATCCTGACAAGGGAAAGCTTCTAGATCCTGACACGGGAAATATTCCAGATCCTGACAAGGGAAAGCTTCTAGATCCTGACACGGGAAATATTCCAGATCCTGACATGGGAAAGCTTCTAGATCCGGACATGGGAAAGATTTCAGATCCTGACATGGGAAAGCTTCTAGATCCGGACATGGGAAAGCTTCTAGATCCTGACACAGGAACACTAGCTTCCAGATCCTGACACAGGAAAGCTTATAGATCCTGACATGGGAAAGATTCCAAATCCTGATACAGGAAAGCTTCTAGATCCTAACACAGGAACACTAGCTTTCAGATCGTGACAATGGAAAGCTTCTACATCCTGACATGGGAAAGCTTCTAGATCCTGACACGGGAAAGCTTCCAGATCCTGACACGAGAAAGATTCCAGATCCTGACACGGGAAAGCTTCTAGATCCTGACACGGGAAAGCTTCCAGATCCTGACACGAGAAAGATTCCAGATCCTGACATGGGGAAGCTTCTAGATCCTGACACAGGAAAGCTTCTAGATCCTGACACAGGAACACTAGCTTTCAGATCCTGACAAGGGAAAGCTTCCAGATCCTGACACAGGAAAGATTCCAGATCCTGACAAGGGAAAGCTTCTAGATCCTGACACGGGAAAGATTCCAGATCCTGACATGGAAAAGCTTCTAGATCCTGACACAGGAACACTAGCTTCCAGATCCTGACACCGGAAATATTCCAGATCCTGAAACGTGAAAGCTTCCAGATCCTGACACTGGAAAGCTTATAGATCCTGACACGGGAAAGATTCCAGATCCTGACACAGGAAAGCTTTCAGATCCTGATACGGGAACGCTTCTAGATCCTAACACAGGAACACTAGCTTTCAGATCATGACAAGGGAAAGCTTCTACATCCTGACACGGGAAAGCTTCTAGATCCTGACATGGGAAAGCTTCTAGATCCGGACATAGGAAAGATTCCAGATCCTTACATGGGAAAGCTTCTAGATCCTGACACGGGAAAGATTCCAGTTCCTGAAACGTTAAAGCTTCCAGATCCTGACACAGGAAAGCTTCTAGATCCTGACACGGGAAAGATTCCAGATCCTGACACAGGAAAGCTTCTAGATCCTGACACGGGAAAGCTTCTAGATCCTGACACGGGAAAGCTTCTATATCCTGACACGGGAAAGCTTCTAGATCCTGACACGGGAAAGCTTCTAGATCCTGACACAGGAAAGCTTCCGGATCCTGACATGAGAAAGCTTCTAGATTCTGACACAAGAACACTAGCTTTCAGAACATGACAAGGGAAAGCTTCTAGATCCTGACATGGGAAAGCTTCTAGATCCGGACATGGGAAAGATTTCAGATCCTGATATGGGAAAGCTTCTAGATGCTAACACAGGAACACTAGCTTTCAGATCGTGACAAGGGAAAGCTTTAAGATCCTGACATGGGAAAGCTTCCAGATCCTGACACAGGAACACTAGCTTTCAGATCCTGACACGGGAAAGCTTCTAGACCCTGACACAGAAAAGATTCCAGATCCTGACATGGGAAAGATTCCAGATCCTGACATGGGAAAGATTCCAGATCCTGACATGGGAAAGCTTCTAGATCCTGACACGGGAAATATTCCAGATCCTGACATGGGAAAGCTTCCAGATCCTGACACGAGAATGATTCCAGATCCTGACATGAGAAAGCTTCTAGATTCTGACACAGGAAAGCTTCTAGATCCTGACACAGGAAAGATTCCAGATCCTGACAAGGGAAAGCTTCTAGATCCTGACACGGGAAATATTCCAGATCCTGACAAGGGAAAGCTTCTAGATCCTGACACGGGAAATATTCCAGATCCTGACATGGGAAAGCTTCTAGATCCGGACATGGGAAAGATTTCAGATCCTGACATGGGAAAGCTTCTAGATCCGGACATGGGAAAGCTTCTAGATCCTGACACAGGAACACTAGCTTCCAGATCCTGACACAGGAAAGCTTATAGATCCTGACATGGGAAAGATTCCAAATCCTGATACAGGAAAGCTTCTAGATCCTAACACAGGAACACTAGCTTTCAGATCGTGACAATGGAAAGCTTCTACATCCTGACATGGGAAAGCTTCTAGATCCTGACACGGGAAAGCTTCCAGATCCTGACACGAGAAAGATTCCAGATCCTGACATGGGAAAGCTTCTAGATCCTGACACGGGAAAGCTTCTAGATCCTGACACGGGAAAGCTTCCAGATCCTGACACGAGAAAGATTCCAGATCCTGACATGGGGAAGCTTCTAGATCCTGACACAGGAAAGCTTCTAGATCCTGACACAGGAACACTAGCTTTCAGATCCTGACAAGGGAAAGCTTCCAGATCCTGACACAGGAAAGATTCCAGATCCTGACAAGGGAAAGCTTCTAGATCCTGACACGGGAAAGATTCCAGATCCTGACATGGAAAAGCTTCTAGATCCTGACACAGGAACACTAGCTTCCAGATCCTGACACAGGAAATATTCCAGATCCTGAAACGTTAAAGCTTCCAGATCCTGACACAGGAAAGCTTATAGATCCTGACACGGGAAAGATTCCAGATCCTGACACAGGAAAGCTTTCAGATCCTGATACGGGAACGCTTCTAGATCCTAACACAGGAACACTAGCTTTCAGATCATGACAAGGGAAAGCTTCTACATCCTGACACGGGAAAGCTTCTAGATCCTGACATGGGAAAGCTTCTAGATCCGGACATAGGAAAGATTCCAGATCCTTACATGGGAAAGCTTCTAGATCCTGACACGGGAAAGATTCCAGTTCCTGAAACGTTAAAGCTTCCAGATCCTGACACAGGAAAGCTTCTAGATCCTGACACGGGAAAGATTCCAGATCCTGACACAGGAAAGATTCCAGATCCTGACACAGGAAAGCTTCTAGATCCTGACACGGGAAAGCTTCTAGATCCTGACACGGGAAAGCTTCTATATCCTGACACGGGAAAGCTTCTAGATCCTGACACGGGAAAGCTTCTAGATCCTGACACAGGAAAGCTTCCGGATCCGGACATGGGAAAGATTCCAGATCCTGACATGGGAAAGTTTCTAGATCCTGACACAGGAAAGATTCCAGATACTGACACAGGAACACTAGCTTCCAGATCCCGACATGGGAAAGCTTCTAGATCCTGACACGGGAAAGATTCCAGATCCTGAAACGTTAAAGCTTCCAGATCCTGACACAGGAAAGCTTCTAGATCCTGACACAGGAAAGATTCCAGATCCTGACACAGGAAAGCTTCTAGATCCTGACACGGGAAAGCTTCTAGATCCTGACACGGGAAAGCTTCCAGATCCTGACACGGGAAATATTCCAGTTCCTGAAACGTTAAAGCTTCCAGATCCTGACACAGGAAAGATTCCAGATCCTTTACAGGAAAGCTTCTAGATCCTGACACAGGAAAGCTTCCAGATCCTGACACAGGAACACTAGCTTCCAGATCCTGACACAGGAAAGCTTCTAGATCCGGACATGGGAAAGATTCCAGATCCTGACATGGGAAAGCTTCTAGATCCTGACACAGGAAAGCTTCTAGATCCTGACACAGGAACACTAGCTTCCAGATCCTTACATGGGAAAGCTTCCAGATCCTGACACAGGAAAGATTCCAGATCCTTACACAGGAAAGCTTCTAGATCCTGAGAAGGGAAAGCGTCCAGATCCTGACACGGGAAAGCTTCTAGATCCTGACACAGGAAAGCTTCTAGATCCTGACACAGGAAAGCTTCTAGATCCTGACACAGGAAAGCTTTTAGATCCTGATATGGGAAATATTCCAGATCCTGACACGGGAAAGCTTCTAGATTCTGACACGGGAAAGCTTCTAGATTCTGACACAGGAAAGCTTCAGGATCCTGACACAGGAAAGCTTCTAGATCCTGACACAGGAAAGCTTCTAGATCCTGACACGGAAAAGCTTCAGGATCCTGACACAGGAAAGCTTCTAGATCCTGACACAGGAAAGCTTCTAGATCCTGACACGGAAAAGCTTCAGGATCCTGACACGGGAAAGCTTCTAGATTCTGACATGGGAACACTAGCTTTTAGATCCTGATACGGGAAAGTCTCCAGATTGTGATACAGGAAAGTCTCCAGCTGGAGAATGTGAACTCGTTTCTCCTGAAAGCACAGGGCTGGGCCAATATTCAGAGGATTCTTCTGTAGAAATATGTGTCAGGTTTGACAGTCCAGAAAACTTGAAATCAACAATCAGTGACGTACAGAAAATCCTCCAGGTCCCCAATATCCCCGAGCAATAGAACTACAGAGAGACAGAACGTGACTGCTGGGAGGCGCAGTGACTGCACCAAAGGTATAAATAGTAGTGAAGACCGGAGGAGCAGCAATATGAGGCCGAAGCATCTGAGGAAGACATCAAGGTAGGAGACTGGGGGAGTCAGGACCGCAGCTCAGGAGGAATACAGATAGATAGATAGATGGATAGGAGATAGATAGAGAGATAGATAGATGGATAGATAGGAGATAGATAGGAGATAGATAGATGGATAGATAGGAGATAGATAGATAGGAGATAGATAGGAGATAGATAGATAGGAGATAGATAGATAGATAGATAGATAGATAGATAGATAGGAGATAGGAGATAGATAGATAGATAGATGGATAGATAGGAGATAGATAGGAGATAGATAGGAGATAGATAGATAGGAGATAGATAGATAGGAGATAGATAGGAGATAGATAGATAGATGGATAGATAGATAGATAGATAGATAGATAGATAGATAGATAGATAGATAGATAGATAGGAGATAGATAGATAGATAGGAGATAGATAGGAGATAGATAGATAGATAGGAGATAGATAGATAGATAGATAGGAGATAGATAGGAGATAGGAGATAGATAGGAGATAGATAGATAGATAGATAGATAGGAGATAGATAGGAGATAGGAGATAGATAGGAGATAGATAGATAGATAGGAGATAGATAGGAGATAGATAGATAGATAGGAGATAGATAGATAGATAGATAGGAGATAGATAGGAGATAGGAGATAGATAGGAGATAGATAGATAGGAGATAGATAGGAGATAGGAGATAGATAGGAGATAGATAGATAGGAGATAGATAGATAGGAGATAGGAGATAGATAGGAGATAGATAGATAGATAGATAGATAGATAGATAGATAGATAGATAGGAGATAGATAGATAGATAGATAGGAGATAGATAGATAGATAGATAGATAGATAGATAGATAGATAGATAGATAGGAGATAGATAGGAGATAGATAGATAGATAGGAGATAGATAGATAGATAGATAGGAGATAGATAGATAGGAGATAGATAGATAGGAGATAGATAGGAGATAGGAGATAGATAGGAGATAGATAGATAGATAGATAGATAGATAGATAGATAGATAGATAGATAGATAATATAAATTTAGCTAGAGCAGCACAACTTGTTGTAGGAGGGTGCCCGCAGGTGGTCTTGACCAAGACTTCCACAATATATAAAAAGGATCGCCCACAGCACTCCAGATAAGTTGAAAATTCAAAATTATTTTATTCCATGATGGTGCAGCACAGCATACAAGTCAAAAAGTGCGACGTTTCGACGACCTACCGTCGTCTTTTTCAAGCGTGAAAAAGACGACGGTAGGTCGTCGAAACGTCGCACTTTTTGACTTGTATGCTGTGCTGCACCATCATGGAATAAAATAATTTTGAATTTTCAACTTATCTGGAGTGCTGTGGGCGATCCTTTTTATAGATAGATAGATAGATAGATAGATAGATAGGAGATAGATAGGAGATAGATAGGAGATAGATAGATAGATAGTAGATAGATAGATAGATAGATAGATAGATAGATAGATAGATAGGAGATAGATAGATAGATAGGAGATAGATAGATAGATAGATGGGAGATAGATAGATAGATAGATAGATAGATAGATAGATAGATAGATAGGAGATAGATAGATAGATAGATAGTAGATAGATAGATAGATAGATGGGAGATAGATAGATAGGAGATAGATAGATAGATAGATAGATAGATAGATAGATAGATAGATAGATAGATAGATAGGAGATAGATAGTAGATAGATAGATAGATAGATAGATAATAGATAGATAGGAGATAGATAGATAGATAGATAGGATAGGAGATAGATAGATAGGAGATAGATAGATAGATAGATAGATAGATAGATAGATAGAAGATAGATAGATAGATAGGAGATAGATAGATAGATAGAAGATAGATAGGAGATAGATAGATAGATAGATAGATAGATAGATAGATAGATAGATAGGAGATAGATAGATAGATAGATAGATAGATAGATAGATAGATAGATAGGAGATAGATAGGAGATAGATAGATAGATAATAGATAGATAGGAGATAGATAGATAGATAGATAGATAGATAGATAGATAGATAGAAGATAGATAGATAGATAGGAGATAGATAGATAGATAGATAGATAGATAGATAGATAGATAGAAGATAGATAGGAGATAGATAGATAGATAGATAGATAGATAGATAGATAGATAGATAGATAGGAGATAGATAGATAGATAGATAGATAGATAGATAGATAGATAGGAGATAGACAGATAATAGATAGATAGATAGATAGATAGATAGATAGATAGATAGATAGATAGGAGATAGATAGATAGATAGATAGATAGATAGATAGATAGATAGGAGATAGATAGGAGATAGACAGATAATAGATAGATAGATAGATAGATAGATAGATAGATAGGAGATAGATAGATAGATAGATAGGAGATAGATAGATAGATAGATAGATAGATAGATAGATAGATAGATAGATAGGAGATAGATAGATAGATAGATAGATAGATAGATAGATAGATAGATAGAGATAGATAGATAGATAGGAGATAGACAGATAATAGATAGATAGATAGATAGATAGATAGATAGATAGATAGAAGATAGATAGATAGATAGGAGATAGATAGGAGATAGACAGATAATAGATAGATAGATAGATAGATAGATAGATAGATAGATAGATAGGAGATAGATAGATAGATAGATAGATAGGAGATAGATAGATAGATAGGAGATAGATAGATAGATAGATAGATAGATAGATAGGAGATAGATAGATAGATAGATAGATAGATAGATAGATAGGAGATAGGAGATAGATAGATAGATAGATAGATAGATAGATAGATAGATAGGAGATAGATAGATAGGTAGATAGATAGATAGGAGATAGATAGATAGATAGGAGATAGATAGATAGATAGATAGATAGATAGATAGATAGATAGGAGATAGATAGATAGATAGATAGATAGATAGGAGATAGATAGATAGGAGATAGATAGATAGATGGATAGATAGATAGATAGATAGATAGATAGATAGATAGGAGATAGATAGGTAGATAGATAGATAGGAGATAGATAGATAGATAGATAGATAGATAGGAGATAGATAGATAGATAGGAGATAGATAGATAGATAGATAGGAGATAGATAGATAGATGGATAGATAGATAGATAGGAGATAGATAGATAGATAGATAGATAGATAGATAGGAGATAGATAGATAGATAGATAGATAGATAGATAGATAGATGGGAGATAGATAGATAGATAGATAGATAGGAGATAGGAGATAGATAGGAGATAGATAGATAGATAGATAGATAGATAGATAGATAGGAGATAGATAGATAGATAGATAGATAGATAGATAGATAGATAGATAGGAGATAGATAGATAGATAGGAGATAGATAGATAGATAGATAGATAGATAGATAGATAGGAGATAGATAGATAGATAGGAGATAGATAGATAGATAGATAGATAGGAGATAGATAGATAGGAGATAGATAGATAGATAGATAGATAGATAGATAGATAGATAGATAGATAGATAGGAGATAGATAGATAGATAGATAGATAGGAGATAGATAGATAGATAGATAGATAGATAGATAGATAGATAGGAGATAGATAGATAGATAGGAGATAGATAGGAGATAGATAGATAGATAGATAGATAGATAGATAGATAGATAGATAGGAGATAGATAGATAGATAGATAGATAGATAGATAGATAGGAGATAGATAGATAGATAGATAGATAGATAGATAGATAGATAGATAGATAGGAGATAGATAGATAGATAGATAGATAGATAGGAGATAGATAGATAGGAGATAGATAGGAGATAGATAGATAGATAGATAGATAGATAGATAGATAGATAGATAGATAGATAGATAGATAGGAGATAGATAGGAGATAGATAGATAGATAGATAGATAGATAGATAGATAGATAGATAGGAGATAGATAGATAGATAGATAGATAGATAGATAGATAGATAGGAGATAGATAGATAGATAGATAGATAGATAGATAGATAGGAGATAGATAGATAGATAGATAGATAGATAGGAGATAGATAGATAGATAGATAGATAGATAGATAGATAGATAGATAGGAGATAGATAGATAGATAGATAGATAGATAGATAGATAGGAGATAGATAGATAGATAGATAGATAGATAGATAGATAGAGATAATAGACAGAAGTATAAACAGTGTTAATACCAGAGGTGTTATTCAGCTTAGATACATACAAAGAGGTAAATGTCAGTGACAGCTGAGATACACTGAGTGATGATGTGTGATGTCAGCGCTGGGATTAGTGATCTCTGTGGTTGTCACCTCCAGGCGCTGTGTCTGGTCAGGATGGTTTGTAGGTTCCCTGAGGTGACAGTAACCATCATCACCACGAAGCATATAGGGGTGACCACCATAGAGAACACACATATATCAGGCTGCGGCTGTCACTATACTCCAGTAACCATCATCACCATAGAGGAGTGACAACCATAGAGATGACATATATCAGGATACTCCATTTTGTATGTCCCCCCCATATCTTGAGGAGGCAGGTGCCTGGGGAGGAGGTGGGCCGGTGTAGCGGGGAGATTGGCAGGTCATGTGCACTGGCGGCAGCAGGATACCAGTCCTGGGTGGGACTGACAGATCTAGAACTAGAGATGAGTCCTGGGGCTCCTACATTACACCATGGGGTAAAGCAGGGACATAGTAGTGCGGGGTGTGGCGGTGATGCTGTCACCAGGGGAAGATGCGCCAGAGACCGAGGGGCAGAATGTCTCACAAAAGCTGAGTGACATTTAACGTAGTTACCGGTCTGGAATGTCTCTGGCCTGCAGGCTTCTCATAACCAGGACTAATCCATCACAGGGACTGACTCAGCTCTGCTACATCCATGTGTACAGGGCCACTAACTCCCCCCCCCTCCCCCAACACCACTACCGGGGATGTCCCCCCAACCCCCCACCAAGGATGTCCCCCCAACCCCCCAACAAGGATGTCCCCCCAACCCCCCACCAAGGATGTCCCCTCATAACCAGGACTAATCCATCACAGGGACTGACACCATGTGAACAGGGCCACTAATCCCCACCACCACTACCGGGGATGCCCCCCCGGCCCCTCTCATGTGTACAGCCCCCCCCACCACTACCGGGGATGCCCCCCCCCCGGCCCCTCTCATGTGTACAGCCCCCCCCACCACTACCGGGGATGTCCCCCCGGCCCCTCTCATGTGTACAGCCCCCCACCCCCACACTGGGGATGTCCCCCCGGACCCTCTCATGTGTACAGACCCCCCACACTGGGGATGTCCCCCCGGCCCCTCTAATGTGTACAGACCCCACACTGGGGATGTCCCCCCGGCCCCTCTCATGTGTACAGCCCCCCACCCCCACACTGGGGATGTCCCCCCGGACCCTCTCATGTGTACAGACCCCACACTGGGGATGTCCCCCCGGCCCCTCTCATGTGTACAGACCCCACACTGGGGATGTCCCCCCGGCCCCTCTCATGTGCACAGCCCCCCACCCCCACACTGGGGATGTCCCCCGGCCCCTCTCATGTGTACAGCCCCCCACACTGGGGATGGCCCCCCGGCCCCTCTCATGTGTACAGACCCCACACTGGGGATGTCCCCCCGGCCCCTCTCATGTGCACAGCCCCCCACCCCCACACTGGGGATGTCCCCCGGC
This sequence comes from Dendropsophus ebraccatus, assembly GCA_027789725.1. NCBI lineage: Eukaryota > Metazoa > Chordata > Amphibia > Anura > Hylidae > Dendropsophus > Dendropsophus ebraccatus. Next base: position 2,310,435 of record JAQFWZ010000047.1, on the reverse strand, counting down.
CCCTCTCATGTGTACAGACCCCACACTGGGGATGTCCCCCCGGCCCCTCTAATGTGTACAGACCCCACACTGGGGATGTCCCCCCGGCCCCTCTCATGTGTACAGACCCCACACTGGGGATGTCCCCCCGGCCCCTCTCATGTGTACAGACCCCACACTGGGGATGTCCCCCCGGCCCCTCTCATGTGTACAGACCCCACACTGGGGATGTCCCCCCGGCCCCTCTCATGTGTACAGCCCCCCACACTGGGGATGTCCCCCCGGCCCCTCTCATGTGCACAGACCCCACACTGGGGATGTCCCCCCGGCCCCTCTCATGTGTACAGACCCCACACTGGGGATGTCCCCCCGGCCCCTCTCATGTGTAATAACCTTCTGCTTTCTTCTAGGAAAAGATGAGGAGGATGAAAGTTCTGCTTGGAGTCCTGGTCCTGACCCTGTGCCTAACCCTGAGCACTGCACAAAGTAAGTGCCCAGAGATGTCCCCAACCATAGCCCCGCCCCCTGGATGACATCATTGATAGAATGACATGAGATCCACACACCATATGCCGGGGTAGCTGTGTGGGTGTGGGGTCACTTGGGCACTTGTCACGGTGGCCAGGAGCAGTGTTGGAGCCCTCCCCCAGTCAGACGGGCACTGAGCGTGAGGTTTGAGGATAACCCAAGGTGTGTAGGTGCAACAACAAGAGGGCAGAGTCCAATGGTTTAACCAGGAGAACTTGGTTACTGGTAAGAGATTCAGTGCAATACACGTTGGGTACAGTCAGGTAAGTGCAGGTGCGGGCAGGAGGTAGTAACAGAGTTCAAACAGGGTGGAGCGGAGGAGCATTGTGAGGGCCCTGTCCAATGTAGCTGTGTACTCTGCCGGGATAGCGTAGTGGAGAATGGAAGTGACAGAAGATACTCATACTCACGTATAGATCTCAGTGATCTGACTGCCTTATGACCTACAGTGTTGGGATACCCGTCCTGCTAGGGTAGAACGAGGTCCCAGGTGCCTGTGCTGTGGTGAGCAAACTATCCAAAACTTCCCAGAACAGCCGTACGTTACAGTAGGACCCATCAGCCTTTCAGACTATTTGTCCTACTGGGGCCCTGTGTCTTGCAGAAGGTATCCCTGGCATGGACAAGGTTTCCTCAGAGGATAGAGACAGGATAGCCAGATAAATGCCTGCACTTACGTGTATAGAGAGGTAGTCACAGCCCCGCCCCCTGGATTTCATGTGTATAGAGAGTTGGTCACAGCCCCACCCCCTGTATATCCTGTGTATAGAGAGGTAGTTACAGCCCCGCCCCCTATATATCATGTGTATAGAGAGGTAGTGACAGCCCCGCCCCCTGTATATCCTGTGTATAGAGAGGTAGTCACAGCCCCGCCCCCTGTATATCCTGTGTATAGAGAGGTAATCACAGCCCCGCCCCCTGTATATCCTGTGTATAGAGGTAGTCACAGCCCCGCCCCCTGTATATCCTGTGTATAGAGAGATAGTCACAGCGCCGTCCCCTGTATATCATGTGTATAAAGAAGTAATCACAGCCCGCCCCCTGTATATCCTGTGTATAGAGAGGTAGTCACAGCTCCGCCCCCTGTATATCCTGTGTATAGAGATATAATCACAGCCCCGCCCCCTGTATATCCTGTGTATAGAGATATAATCACAGCCCCGCCCCCTGTATATCATGTGTATAGAGATGTAGTCACAGCCCCACCCCCTGAATATCCTGTGTATAGAGATATAATCACAGCCCCGCCCCTGTATATCCTGTGTATAGAGATATAATCACAGCCCCGCCCCTGTATATCCTGTGTATAGAGATATAATCACAGCCCCGCCCCCCTGTATATCCTGTGTATAGAGATATAATCACAGCCCCGCCCCTGTATATCCTGTGTATAGAGATATAATCACAGCCCCGCCCCTGTATATCCTGTGTATAGAGATATAATCACAGCCCCGCCCCTGTATATCCTGTGTAAAGAAATATAATCACAGCCCCGCCCCCTGTATATCCTGTGTATAGAGATATAATCACAGCCCCGCCCCCTGTATATCCTGTGTATAGAGATATAATCACAGCCCCGCCCCTGTATATCCTGTGTATAGAGATATAATCACAGCCCCGCCCCTGTATATCCTGTGTAAAGAAATATAATCACAGCCCCGCCCCCTGTATATCCTGTGTATAGAGATATAATCACAGCCCCGCCCCCTGTATATCCTGTGTAGAGATATAATCACAGCCCCGACCCCTGTATATCCTGTGTATAGAGAGGTAGTCACAGCCCCGCCCCCTGTATATCCTGTGTATAGAGATATAATCACAGCCCCGCCCCCTGTATATCCTGTGTAAAGAGGTAGTCACAGCCCCGCCCCCTGTATATCCTGTGTATAGAGAGATAGTCACAGCCCCGCCCCCTGTATATCCTGTGTATAGAGAGGTAGTCACAGCTCCGCCCCCTGTATATCCTGTGTATAGAGATATAATCACAGCCCCGCCCCCTGTATATCCTGTGTATAGAGATATAATCACAGCCCCGCCCCCTGTATATCATGTGTATAGAGATGTAGTCACAGCCCCACCCCCTGAATATCCTGTGTATAGAGATATAATCACAGCCCCGCCCCTGTATATCCTGTGTATAGAAATATAATCACAGCCCCGCCCCCTGTATATCCTGTGTATAGAGATATAATCACAGCCCCGCCCCCTGTATATCCTGTGTAGAGATATAATCACAGCCCCGCCCCCTGTATATCCTGTGTATAGAGAGGTAGTCACAGCCCCGCCCCCTGTATATCCTGTGTATAGAGATATAATCACAGCCCCGCCCCCTGTATATCCTGTGTATAGAGAGGTAGTCACAGCCCCGCCCCCTGTATATCCTGTGTAGAGATATAATCACAGCCCCGCCCCCTGTATATCCTGTGTATAGAGAGGTAGTCACAGCCCCGCCCCCTGTATATCCTGTGTATAGAGATATAATCACAGCCCCGCCCCCTGTATATCCTGTGTATAGAGAGGTAGTCACAGCCCCGCCCCCTGTATATCCTGTGTATAGAGAGGTAGTCACAGCCCCGCCCCCTGTATATCCTGTGTATAGAGAGGTAGTCACAGCCCTGCCCCCTGTATATCCTGTGTATAGAGATATAATCACAGCCCCGCCCCTGTATATCCTGTGTATAGAAATATAATCACAGCCCCGCCCCCTGTATATCCTGTGTATAGAGATATAATCACAGCCCCGCCCCCTGTATATCCTGTGTAGAGATATAATCACAGCCCCGCCCCCTGTATATCCTGTGTATAGAGAGGTAGTCACAGCCCCGCCCCCTGTATATCCTGTGTATAGAGATATAATCACAGCCCCGCCCCCTGTATATCCTGTGTATAGAGAGGTAGTCACAGCCCCGCCCCCTGTATATCCTGTGTATAGAGAGGTAGTCACAGCCCTGCCCCCTGTATATCCTGTGTATAGAGATATAATCACAGCCCCGCCCCCTGTATATCCTGTGTAGAGATATAATCACAGCCCCGCCCCCTGTATATCCTGTGTATAGAGAGGTAGTCACAGCCCCGCCCCCTGTATATCCTGTGTATAGAGATATAATCACAGCCCCGCCCCCTGTATATCCTGTGTATAGAGAGGTAGTCACAGCCCCGCCCCCTGTATATCCTGTGTATAGAGAGGTAGTCACAGCCCCGCCCCCTGTATATCCTGTGTATAGAGATATAATCACAGCCCCGCCCCCTGTATATCCTGTGTATAGAGATATAATCACAGCCCTGCCCCCTGTATATCCTGTGTATAGAGATATAATCACAGCCCCGCCTCTTTGATGACATTACTGATATAATACAATATAATGACATGTGGCAGGGATCATGAGTTGTTGTTTTGAAGACCTGTATTTTTGTTTTGCAGTAACCCAATTCTTCTATTTTTCTCTCTTTTTCAGCATTAATATCATGTAAGTATCTTATACATCTCTCGACAGGATTAGGGTCCTCCAGAATGTCATTTCTAGTCTCATGTCTCTCCTCAGAACGTCCCGTCTTGTGTCTCTCCTCAGAATGTCACTCCTCAAAATGTCCCGTCTCATGTCTCTCCTCAGAACGTCCCGTCTCGTGTCTCTCCTCAGAACGTCCCGTCTTGTGCCTCTCCTCAGAATGTCCCGTCTCGTGTCTCTCTTCAGAATGTCCCGTCTCGTGTCTCTCTTCAGAACGTCCCGTCTCGTGCCTCTCCTCAGAATGTCCCATCTCGTGCCTCTCCTCAGAATGTCCCGTCTCGTGTCTCTCCTCAGAATGTCCCGTCTTGTGCCTCTCCTCAGAATGTCCCGTCTCGTGTCTCTCCTCAGAACGTCCCGTCTCATGTCTCTCCTCAGAACGTCCCGTCTCATGTCTCTCCTCAGAATGTCCCGTCTCATGTCTCTCCTCAGAATGTCCCGTCTCATGTCTCTCTTCATAACGTCCCGTCTCGTGTCTTTCCTCAAAATGTCCAGTCTCATGTCTCTCCTCAGAACGTCTCGTCTTGTGCCTCTCCTCAGAATGTCCCGTCTCGTGTCTCTCTTCAGAATGTCCCGTCTCGTGTCTCTCTTCAGAATGTCCCGTCTCGTGTCTCTCTTCAGAATGTCCCGTCTCGTGTCTCTCTTCAGAATGTCCCGTCTCATGTCTCTCCTTAGAATGTCCCGTCTTGTGCCTCTCTTCAGAATTTCCTGTCTCGTGTCTCTCCTCAGAGTGTCCCGTCTCATGTCTCTCCTCAGAATGTCCCGTCTCATGTCTCTCCTCAGAATGTCCCGTCTTGTATCTCTCCTCAGAATGTCACTCCTCAAAATGTCCCGTCTCATGTCTCTCCTCAGAATGTCTGATCTCGTGTCTCTCTTCATAACGCCCCGTCTTGTGCCTCTCCTCAGAATGTCCGATCTAGTGTCTCTCTTCATAACGCCCTGTCTTGTGCCTCTCCTCAGAATGTTCCGTCTTGGGTCTCTCCTCAGAATGTCCGATCTCGTGTCTCTCTTCATAACGCCCCGTCTTGTGCCTCTCCTCAGAATGTCCCGTCTCGTGTCTCTCCTCAGAATGTCCCGTCTCATGTCTCTCCTCAGAATGTCCCGTCTTGTGTCTCTCCTCAGAATGTCACTCCTCAAAATGTCCCGTCTCATGTCTCTCCTCAGAATGTTCCGTCTTGGGTCTCTCCTCAGAATGTCCGATCTCGTGTCTCTCCTCAGAATGTCCTATCTTGTGTCTCTCTTCAGAATGTCCTGTCTTGTGCCTCTCCTCAGAATGTCCCATCTCATGTCTCTCCTCAGAACGTCCCGTCTCGTGCCTCTCCTCAGAATGTCCCATCTCATGTCTCTCTTCAGAACGTCCCGTCTCATGTCTCTCCTCAGAATGTCCCGTCTCATGTCTCTCCTCAGAATGTCCCATCTCATGTCTCTCCTCAGAATGTCCCGTCTCATGTCTCTCCTCAGAATGTCATGTCTCATGTCTCTCTTCAGAACGTCCCGTCTCGTGCCTCTCCTCAGAATGTCCTATCTTGTGTCTCTCTTCAGAACGTCCCGTCTTGTGCCTCTCCTCAGAATGTCCCATCTCATGTCTCTCCTCAGAACGTCCCGTCTTGTGCCTCTCTTCAGAATGTCCCGTCTCATGTCTCTCTTCAGAACGTCCCGTCTCGTGTCTCTCCTCAGAATGTCCCGTCTCATGTCTCTCCTCAGAATGTCCCATCTCATGTCTCTCTTCAGAACGTCCCGTCTCGTGTCTTTCCTCAAAATGTCCAGTCTCATGTCTCTCCTCAGAATGTCCTATCTTGTGCCTCTCCTCAGAATGTCCCGTCTCGTGTCTCTCTTCAGAATGTCCCGTCTCGTGTCTCTCTTCAGAATGTCCCGTCTCGTGTCTCTCTTCAGAATGTCCCGTCTCGTGTCTCTCTTCAGAATGTCCCGTCTTGTGTCTCTCTTTAGAATGTCCCGTCTCGTGTCTCTCTTCAGAATGTCCCGTCTCATGTCTCTCCTCAGAATGTCCTGTCTCATGTCTCTCTTCAGAACGTCCAGTCTTGTGCCTCTCCTCAGAATGTCCTATCTTGTGCCTCTCCTCAGAATGTCCCATCTCATGTCTCTCTTCAGAACGTCCCGTCTCATGTCTCTCCTCAGAATGTCCCGTCTCATGTCTCTCCTCAGAATGTCCCGTCTCATGTCTCTCCTCAGAATGTCCCGTCTCATGTCTCTCCTCAGAATGTCCCATCTCATGTCTCTCTTCAGAACGTCCCGTCTCGTGTCTTTCCTCAAAATGTCCAGTCTCATGTCTCTCCTCAGAACGTCTCGTCTCGTGCCTCTCCTCAGAATGTCCCGTCTCATGTCTCTCCTCAGAATGTCCCGTCTTGTATCTCTCCTCAGAATGTCACTCCTCAAAATGTCCCGTCTCATGTCTCTCCTCAGAATGTCTGATCTCGTGTCTCTCTTCATAACGCCCCGTCTTGTGCCTCTCCTCAGAATGTCCGATCTAGTGTCTCTCTTCATAACGCCCCGTCTTGTGCCTCTCCTCAGAATGTCCCGTCTCGTGTCTCTCCTCAGAATGTCCCGTCTCATGTCTCTCCTCAGAATGTCCCGTCTTGTGTCTCTCCTCAGAATGTCACTCCTCAAAATGTCCCGTCTCATGTCTCTCCTCAGAATGTTCCGTCTTGGGTCTCTCCTCAGAATGTCCGATCTCGTGTCTCTCTTCATAACGCCCCGTCTTGTGCCTCTCCTCAGAATGTCCTGTCTTGGGTCTCTCCTCAGAACGTCCCGTCTTGTGTCTCTCCTCAGAATGTCACTCCTCAAAATGTCCCGTCTCATGTCTCTCCTCAGAATGTTCCGTCTTGGGTCTCTCCTCAGAACTCCATCTCATTTCCTCAGAATGTCTAATCTTGTGTCTCCTTAAATGTCTCTTCTCGATTCTCTTCCATCTCATTTCCTCAGAATGTCTAATCTTGTGTCTCCTTAGAATGTCTCTTCTCGATTCTCTTCCATCTCATTTCCTCAAAATGTCTCATCTTGTGTCTCCTTAGAATGTCTCTTCTTGATTCTCCTCAGAATGTCTCGTCCCATGTCTACTCAGAATGGATACTCAGAATGTCCCATTTCATGTTTCAGAATGTCATTTGTAGTCTCATGTCTCCTCTTAGAATGCCCCGTCTCTCTTCAGAATGTCCCATCTCGTGTCTCTCTTTAGAACGTCTCGTCTTGTGTCTCTCTTCAGAATGTCTCGTCTTGGGTCTCTCCTCAGAACTCCATCTCATTTCCTCAGAATGTCTCATCTTGTGTCTCCTTAGAATGTCTTGTCTCATGTCTCCTCAGAATGTCTCGTCCCATGTCTCTTCAGAATGTTTCATCTTGTGTCCTGTCTCTCCTCAGAATGTCTCGTCCCATGTCTCTTCAGAATGTTTCATCTTGTGTCCTGTCTCTCCTCAGAATGTCTTGTCTCATATCTCTCCTCAGAACTGTCTGATTTCCTCAGAATGTCTTGTCTTATGTCTCTTCAGAATGTTTCATCTTGAGTCTTGCCAACCTTCATTACTGTAAATCTGTTCCCCTGTTTTGCAGATGCCAAGACCTTCAGCTTCTGTAATTCTACAACCAGTGCCCAGTACACACAGTATAATGGCTATGTAACCTGCTCCTGTAGGTCGGGCTATGTTGGGAACGGTCAGAGCTGTACGAGGATGGCATACTGTGATTCTTACCTGTGCTGCCCCCTGGGATATAACTGGGATCCAAAGCAGAAGTTGTGTGTGGACATCGATGAATGTTCCCTCTCCCTACACAAGTGCTCTCCAACAGAAACCTGCTACAACCGCAATGGCATCTATCTCTGTGTGGCCAACCCTTCACTCCTCTGTAATGGCATTGCTTGTTCCAGGGACCAGGACTGTATAAAAACCAATGGCAGCTTTCAATGTGCAGATCCCTGTGACTGGTACGACATAATAAATGGAGACACTAGATTGTCCTCCATTGATTCCTCTGGCAGATTCAGCACTGACAGATACAACTTTGGCTGGTTTCGGTATGTTGGAAAATTGATTGACAGCCTGAAGGTTGGAGCGGTGGCACCGCTGAAGTGTGGGTCCCTGGAACCATATTCTCTGGGCGGAAATCATCCAAAGCTTGAGGATGGGATACAGAAGGTGGCCTTACTGAGCAACGCCCTGGCAGGGACAGTAAATGCTGGAACACTGCCAGTGAAGGCCTGTCCCCGAGGATATTACGTCTACAAATTCTCAGGAATGCTCAAGTTCGATGTCTACTGCACAGGTAGGTCCTGGGACGTTGTCACCTCTGTGGTGGATGTGATCGTCTTCAGAGTTGTTGTTGTTGTCACTTGGATCCTTGTCTCTAGGATAGTTGAGGTTGTCTCTTTGCTCTTGACCCCTCTGTGGTGGTTCTGTCTCTGGGGCAAATTCTTGTTGCCTCTTGAGGATGTGGTTGAATCTAAAGTAGTTATTGTGTTCCTGCATTGCTGTCACATCTAGAATAGTTGGATATGGGTTAGATGTAGTTGTCTCTTAGGTTGTCAATGATCAAGCTGCAGTGGTCTCTTTTGTTGTCTCTGTGGTGGTTTAGTCCTGGGACGTTGTTGCCTCTGGGGTGGATGTGATCGTCTTTAGGGTTGTTGTTGTCACTCGGATCATTGTCTCTAAGATAGTTGTGCTTGTCACTTTGTTGTTGATGCCTCTGTGGTGGTTTAGTCCTGGGACGTTGTTGCCACTTGGGTGGATGTAATCTTCTTTAGGGTTGTTGTTGTTTCTCAAGGCATTAGCCCAGATTAATCAGATTTATTTGCGTTGTGCAAAAAATCTGCTATTATTTCGCCTGGTGCAGACCCATTTGCCTATTGGATGGGCAGGGGCTGCGGCACGGCGGGAAGAAGGAGTGGCAAAAATCATGGTGAAAATGTAGGCATAGATTTTTGGGCCCATCCCAGGTCAGCCAGATTTAAGAAGAGCCTTAGTAAATCGACACAGCTCCTGGGGGCAGGGATTTTTATTAGACCGGCAGACTAGAAGGCCAATTTGATGCCTTTCCACTATTGTCTCCGGATAGTTGTGCTTGTCTCTTTGCTGTTCTCGCCATTGCTCTAAGATAGTGGTTTTCTTGTTGTTGTGTCAGTAGTAGCAGTGGTTGCCTCAGTTGTAGATGTCGTCACAGGTATACTGAAGTTTGGCGCAGTCACACTAGAGGTCTGGAGGACTCCTGAACATGCACTAAACCAGGGAATGTTCCCTCCTTCCATGTCATATGTTGCATTGTGTAAGGTTCAGGACACCTAACAGTGATATTACTTTCAGGGGTATAAATACTAAGAAAATGTGTAACACCTGTCATAGAGCCCCCATATATAACACCAGCCCCAGCTCCCCCATACATAACACCAGCCCCAGCACCCCCATACATAACACCAGCCCCAGCTCCCCCATACATAACACCAGCCCCAGCTCCCCCATACATAACACCAGCCCCAGCACCCCCATACATAACACCAGCCCCAGCACCCCCATACATAACACCAGCCCCAGCACCCCCATACATAACACCAGCCCCAGCACCCCCATACATAACACCAGCCCCAGCACCCCCATACATAACACCAGCCCCAGCACCCCCATACATAACACCAGCCCCAGCTCCCCCATACATAACACCAGCCCCAGCTCCCCCATACATAACACCAGCCCCAGCACCCCCATACATAACACCAGCCCCAGCACCCCCATACATAACACCAGCCCCAGAGCCCCCATACGTAACACCACCACTCCCAGCTCCCCTATACATAACACCAGCCCCAGCACCCCCATACATAGCCCCAGCACCCCCATACATAACACCAGCCCCAGCACCCCCATACATAACACCAGCCCCAGCACCCCCATACATAACACCAGCCCCAGCTCCCCCATACATAACACCAGCCCCAACTCCCCCATACATAACACCAGCCCCAGAGCCCCATACATAACACCAGCCCCAGCACCCCCATATATAACACCAGCCCCAGCACCCCCATACATAACACCAGCCCCAGCACCCCCATATATAACACCAGCCCCAGCACCCCCATACATAACACCAGCCCTAGCTCCCCCATACATAACACCAGCCCCAGCACCCCCATACATAACACCAGCCCCAGCACCCCCATACATAACACCAGCCCCAGCACCCCCATACATAACACCAGCCCCAGCACCCCCATACATAACACCAGCCCCAGCGCCCCCATACATAACACCAGCCCCAGCACCCCCATACATAACACCAGCCCCAGCTCCCCCATACATAACACCAGCCCCAGCACCCCCATACATAACACCAGCCCCAGCGCCCCCATATATAACACCAGCCCCAGCTCCCCCATACATAACACCAGCCCCAGCACCCCCATACATAACACCAGCCCCAGCTCCCCCATACATAACACCAGCCCCAGCACCCCCATACATAACACCAGCCCCAGCACCCCCATATATAACACCAGCCCCAGCACCCCCATACATAACACCAGCCCCAGCTCCCCCATACATAACACCAGCCCCAGCACCCCCATACATAACACCAGCCCCAGCACCCCCATACATAACACCAGCCCCAGCACCCCCATACATAACACCAGCCCCAGCGCCCCTATACATATCAGCCCCAGCGCCCCCATATATAACACCAGCCCCAGCACCCCCATACATAACACCAGCCCCAGCTCCCCCATACATAACACCAGCCCCAGCACCCCCATACATAACACCAGCCCCAGCACCCCCATACATAACACCAGCCCCAGCACCCCCATACATAACACCAGCCCCAGCTTCCCCATACATAACACCAGCCCCAGCGCCCCTATACATAACACCAGCCCCAGCGCCCCTATACATATCAGCCCCAGCGCCCCCATATATAACACCAGCCCCAGCACCCCCATACATAACACCAGCCCCAGCGCCCCCATATATAACACCAGCCCCAGCACCCCCATACATAACACCAGCCCCAGCGCCCCCATATATAACACCAGCCCCAGCACCCCCATACATAACACCAGCCCCAGCGCCCCCATATATAACACCAGCCCCAGCACCCCCATACATAACACCAGCCCCAGCGCCCCTATACATAACACCAGCCCCAGCACCCCCATACATAACACCAGCCCCAGCGCCCCCATATATAACACCAGCCCCAGCGCCCCCATACATAACACCAGCCCCAGCGCCCCTATACATAACATCAGCCCCAGCGCCCCCATACATAACACCAGCCCCAGCGCCCCCATACATAACACCAGCCCCAGCGCCCCCATATATAACACCAGCCCCAGCGCCCCCATACATAACACCAGCCCCAGCGCCCCCATATATAACACCAACCACATCACCTCTGCAGAAAGTATACTCCATATATTTGCAGACAGTACAGTCACAGTGCCACATTAATAAAGTTGATCACACAGCTGTATGTAAATTAGGTGATAAAATTAGGTGATTTTTTTTATCTCATTTCAGATCCTGTCATAAATTTCCCAACAACAACCACAACTACGACAACTACAACACCGACCACAACTACGACAACTACAACACCAACCACAACTCTGACAACTACAACACCGACCACAATACCAACCACAATTACAACTACAACACCAACCACAACACTTACCACAATTACAACTACAACACCAACCACAACTCTGACAACTACAACACCGACCACAACTACAACCACAATACCAACCACAATTACAACTACAACACCAACCACAACACTTACCACAATTACAACTACAACACCAACCACAACACCAACCACAAATACATTTACAACCACAACTACAGCAACCACAACACCAACCACAACTACAACACCAACCACGACTACACCAACAATAACCCCAACAATAACAACTACAACACTGACCACAACTACAGAAACTACAACTACACCAACTGCAACAACAGCAACCTCAACTACAACACCAGATACAACTACACCAACCACAACCACAACACAAATCCCTACTACAACAATTACATTCTCCACTGAGGCAATAACTACTGCACCAACTGAAACAACTACAACAGAGACAACAAAAACTACTGCTGAAACGACAACTCTAGAAACAACAACTGCCAAGAAAACAACCTCAGAGCCAACAACTACTCCTGTGGTCACTAAAAGTCAGGAAATGACAACAACTACCCTAGCGACTACAACAACTTCCCAAGATACGACTACCACACAGGAAGCAACAACTTTGACAGCAAAAACTTCTACTGCTAATACAACCACAGAAATAACAACTACTACTACAGACACCTCAAAAGCAACAACTACAACAACAAAAACAACTACTGCTGCTGATACAACCACTGAAATAACAACTACTCCAGAGACAACAACATTAGAGCCAAAAACTACTACAGTGATCACTAGAACTCTGGAAACACCAACAACTACCCTAGAGACAACAACATCTACCAGTGATGCAACAACTTCCCAAGAAACAAGAACCACACCGGCAGCAGCTACTACAACAGAGACAACAACTGCTGATACAACCACCGAAATACCGACAACTACTCCAGAAATAAAAAACTTAGACACAACAACCACCACAGTGGTTACTACAACTCAGAAAACACCAACAACTACCCTAGCGACAACGCCATCTAGCACCGAGGCAACAACAATTGCCCAAGAAACAACTACCACACAGGCAGCAACAACAAAGACAACAACTGCTGCTAATGCAGCAACTGAATCAACAAAATTAGAGACAACAACCACTCAAGTGGTCACTACAACTCAGGAAACACCAGCAACTGCTCTAGAGACAACAAAATCTACCACTGAGGCAACAACAACTTCCCAAGAAACAATAACCACATCGGCACCAACTACTAAAACAGAAACAAAAACTTCTGCTGATACAACCCCCAAAATAACAACAACTACTCCAGAGACAACAACCACCACAGTGGTCACTACAACTCAGGAAACACCAACAACTACCCCAGCAACAACACCATCTACCTCTGAGGCAACAATAACTTCCCAAGAAACAACTACCACACAGGCGGCAACATCTCCAACAGAGACAACTATTACTGATACAACAACTAAATCAATAACATTAGAAACAACAACTACCACACAGGCAGCAACAACTACAACAGAGACAACTACTGCTGCTGATACAACAACCGAATCAACAACATTAGAAACAACAACTACCACACAGGAAGCAACAACTACAACAGAGAGGAAAACGTCTGCTGATACAACCCCCGAAATAACAACAACTACTCCAGAAACAACAAACACAGAGACAATAACTACCACAGTGGTCACTACAACTCAGGAAACACCAACAAATACCCTAGCGACAACACCCTCTACCTCTGAGGCAACAACTTCCCAAGAAACAACTACCACACAGGCAGCAAAAACTACAACAGAGACAACAACTGCTGCAGATACGACCACCAAAATAACAACAACCACTCCAGAGACAACAACCTTAGAGCCAACAACTACTCCAATGGTCACTACAACTCAGAAAATACCAACAACTACCCTAGAGACAACAACATCTTCAACTGAGGCAACAACAACTTCTCAAGAAACAACTACCACACAAGCAGCAACAACTACAACAACAGAGACAACTATTACTGATACAACAACTGAATCAACAACATTAGAAACAACAACTACCACACAGGCAGCAACAACTACAACAGAGACAACTACTGCTGCTGAAACAACAACCAAATCAACAACATTAGAAACATCAACTACCACACAGGAAGCAACAACTACAACAGAGACAACTACTGCTGCTGAAACAACAACCAAATCAACAACATTAGAAACATCAACTACCACACAGGAAGCAACAACTACAACAGAGACAAAAACTGCTGCTGATACAACCACCAAAATAACAACAACCACTCCAGAGACAACAACCTTAGAAACAACAACCGCCACAGTAGTCTCTACAACTCAGGAAACACCAACAACTACCCTAACAACAACATTATCTACCACTGAGGCAACAACAGTCGCCCAAGAAACAACTACCACACAGACCGCAACAACAAAGACAACAACTGCTACTGATGAAACAACTGAATCAACAAAATTAGAGACAGCAACCACTCAATTGGTCACTACAACTCAGGAAACACCAGCAACTACCCTAGAGGCAACAACATCTACCACTGAGGCAACAACTTCCCAAGAAACATCTACCACACAGGCAGCAAAAACTACAACACAGACAACTGCTGCAGATACGACCACAGAAATAACAACCACTCCAGAGACAACAACCTTAGAGACAAAAACTACCACAGTGGTCACTTCAACTCAGGAAACACCAACAACTATCCTAGCGACAACACCATCTACCTCTGAAGCAACAAAAACTTCCAAAGAAGCAACTACCACACAGCCTGCAAAAATTACAACAGAGACAACTGCTGCAGATACGACCTCTGAAATAACAACAACCACTCCAGAGACAACAACCTTAGAGCCAACTACTCCAGTGGTCAGTACAACTCAGAAAACACCAACAACTACCCTAGAGACAACAACATCTTCAACTGAGGCAACAACAATCACCCAAGAAACAATTACCACACAGGCAGCAACAACAAAGACAACAACTGCTGCTGAAGCAACAACTGAGTTAACAAAATTAGAGACAACAACCACTCAAGTGGTCACTACAACTCAGGAAACACCAGCAACTGCTCTAGAGAAAACAACATCTACCACTGAGGCAACAACAACTTCTCAAGAAACAACTACCACACAAGCAGCAACAACTACAACAGAGACAACTATTACTGATACAACAACTGAATCAACAACATTAGAAACAACTACCACACAGGCAGCAACAACTACAACAGAGACAACTACTGCTGCTGATACAACAATCGAATCAACATTAGAGAAAACAACTACCACACAGGCAGCAACAACTACAACAAAGACAAAAACTGCTGCTGATACAACCACCGAAATAACAACAACCACTCCAGAGATAGCAGCCTTAGAGACAACTACTCCAGTGGTCTCTACAACTCAGGAAAAACCAGAAACTACCCTAGAGACAACAACATCTACCACTGAGACAACAATAACTTCTCAACAAACTACCACACAGGCAGCAACAACTACAACAACAGAGTCAAAAACTGCTGCTGATACAACCACCAAAATAACAGCAACTACTCCAGAAATAAAAACCTTAGAGACAACAACCACCACAGTGGTATCTACAGCTCAGGAAACACCAACAACTACCCTAGCAACAACATTATCTACCACTGAGGCAACAACAGTCGCCCAAGAAACAACTACCACACAGACCGCAACAACAAAGACAACAACTGCTACTGATGAAACAACTGAATCAACAAAATTAGAGACAGCAACCACTCAATTGGTCACTACAACTCAGGAAACACCAGCAACTACCCTAGAGGCAACAACATCTACCACTGAGGCAACAACTTCCCAAGAAACATCTACCACACAGGCAGCAAAAACTTCAACAGAGACAACAACTGCTGCAGATACGACCACAGAAATAACAACCACTCCAGAGAAAACAACCTTAGAGACAACAACCACCACAGTGGTCACTTCAACTCAGGAAACACCAACAACTAATCGACAGACAACAACATCTTCCACTGAGGCAAGAACAACTTCCCAAGAAACAACTACCACACAGGCAGCAACATCTCCAACAGAGACAACTATTACTGATACAACAACTAAATCAATAACATTAGAAACAACAACTACCACACAGGCAGCAATAACTACAACAGAGACAACAACTGCTGCTGATACAACAACCGAATCAACAAAATTAGAGATGACAACTACTCCAGTGGTCACTACAACTCAGGAAATACGAACAACTACCCAAGAAACAGCAACATCTTCCACTGAGGCAACAACAACTTCCCAAGAAACAACTACAACTGCTGATACAACAACCGAATTAACAACATTAGGAACAACTACTCCAGTGGTCACTACAACTCAGGAAATACCAACAACTACCCTAGAGACAACAAAATCTACCACTGAGGCAGCAACAACTCCCCAAGAAACATTGACCACACAGGCAGCAACTACTTCAACAGAGACAACTATTACTGATACAACAACTGAATCAACAACATTAGGGACAACAACTACCACACAGGCAGCAACAACTACAACAGAGACAACAACTGCTGCTGATACAACAACCGAATCAACAAAATTAGAGATGACAACTACTCCGGTGGTCACTACAACTCAGGAAATACGAACAACTACCCTAGAAACAACAACATCTTCCACTGAGGCAACAACAACTTCCCAAGAAACAACAACAACAACACAGGTAGCAACAACTACAACTGCTGATACAACAACCGAATCAACAACACTAGGAACAACAACTACTCCAGTGGTCACTACAACTCAGGAAATATCGACAACTACCCTAGAGACAACAAAATCTACCTCTGAGGCAGCAACAACTCCCCAAGAAACATTGACCACACAGGCAGCAACTACTTCAACAGAGACAACTATTACTGATACAACAACTGAATCAACAACATTAGGGACAACAACTACCACACAGGCAGCAACAACTACAACAGAGACAACAACTGCTGCTGATACAACAACCGAATCAACAACATTAGAGATGACAACTACTCCGGTGGTCACTACAACTCAGGAAACACGAACAACTACCCTAGAAACAACAACATCTTCCACTGAGGCAACAACAACTTCCCAAGAAACAACAACAACAACACAGGTAGCAACAACTACAACTGCTGATACAACAACCGAATCAACAACACTAGGAACAACAACTACTCCAGTGGTCACTACAACTCAGGAAATATCAACAACTACCCTAGAGACAACAAAATCTACCTCTGAGGCAGCAACAACTCCCCAAGAAACATTGACCACACAGGCAGCAACTACTTCAACAGAGACAACTATTACTGATACAACAACTGAATCAACAACATTAGGGACAACAACTACCACACAGGCAGCAACAACTACAACAGAGACAACAACTGCTGCTGATACA
Source organism: Dendropsophus ebraccatus (assembly GCA_027789725.1). Taxonomy (NCBI): domain Eukaryota; kingdom Metazoa; phylum Chordata; class Amphibia; order Anura; family Hylidae; genus Dendropsophus; species Dendropsophus ebraccatus. Next base: position 2,293,269 of record JAQFWZ010000047.1, on the reverse strand, counting down.
ACAACCGAATCAACAACATTAGAGATGACAACTACTCCGGTGGTCACTACAACTCAGGAAACACGAACAACTACCCTAGAAACAACAACATCTTCCACTGAGGCAACAACAACTTCCCAAGAAACAACAACAACAACACAGGTAGCAACAACTACAACTGCTGATACAACAACCGAATCAACAACACTAGGAACAACAACTACTCCAGTGGTCACTACAACTCAGGAAATATCAACAACTACCCTAGAGACAACAAAATCTACCTCTGAGGCAGCAACAACTTCCCAAGAAACATTGACCACACAGGCAGCAACTACTTCAACAGAGACAACTACTACTGCTGCTGCTGCTGATACAACAATTGAATCAACAACAACCAATCCAGAGACAACGACCTTAGAGCCAACAACTACTCCAGTGGTCACTACAACTCAGGAAACACCAACAACTACCCTAGGGACATCATCTTCAACTGAGGCAACAACAACTTCCCAAGAAACAACCACCACACATGAAGCAACAACTGCAAAAGAGACAACTATTACTGACACAACAACCGAATCAACAACATTAGAGACAACAACTACTACACAGGCAGCAACAACTACAACAGAGACAACAACTGCTGCTGATACAACCGAATCAACAAAATTAGAGACAACAAATACTACAGTGGTCACTACAGCTCAGGAAATACCAACTACGACCCTAGAGACAACAACATCGACCACTGAGGCAACAACAACTTCCCAAGAAACAACAACAACACAGGTAGCAACAACTACAACTGCTGATACAACAACCAAATCAACAACACTAGGAACAACAACTACTCCAGTGGTCACTACAACTCAGGAAATATCAACAACTACCCTAGAGACAACAAAATCTACCTCTGAGGCAGCAACAACTTCCCAAGAAACATTGACCACACAGGCAGCAACTACTTCAACAGAGACAATTACTGTTGCTGCTGATACAACAATCAAATCGACAACAACCACTCCAGAGACAACGACCTTAGAGCCAACAACTACTCCAGTGGTCACTACAACTCAGGAAACACCAACAACTACCCTAGGGACATCATCTTCAACTGAGGCAACAACAACTTCCCAAGAAACAACCACCACACATGAAGCAACAACTGCAAAAGAGACAACTATTACTGACACAACAACCGAATCAACAACATTAGAGACAACAACTACTACACAGGCAGCAACAACTACAACAGAGACAACTACTGCTGCTGATACAACCGAATCAACAAAATTAGAGACAACAAATACTACAGTGGTCACTACAGCTCAGGAAATACCAACTACGACCCTAGAGACAACAACATCGACCACTGAGGCAACAACAACTTCCCAAGAAACAACTACCACACAGCCAGCAATAAGCACAACAGAGAGAACAACTGCTGCTGATACGGCCACCGAAATAAGAACAACCTTAGAGAAAACAACTACTGCAATGGTCACTACAACTCAGGAAACGCCACCAACTACCCTAGAGACAACAATATCTTCTACTGAGGCAAAAACAACTTTCCAAGAAACAACTACCACACAGGAAGCAACAACTACAACAGAGACAACTATTACTGATACAACAACCGAATTAACAACATTAGAGACTCCAGTGGTTTCTATAACTCAGGAAATACCAACAACAACCCTAGAGACAACAACATCGACCACTGAGGCAACAACAACTTCCCAAGAAACAATGACCACACAGGCAGCAACTACTTCAACAGAGACAACTATTACTGATACAACAACCGAATCAACAACATTAGAAACAACAACTACAACAGTGGTTACTTCAACTCAGAAAATACCAACAACTACCCTAGAGACAACATCATCTACCACTGAGCCAACAACAACTTCCCAAGAAACAACTACCACACAGGAAGCAACACCTACAACAGAGACAACTGCTGCTGCTGCTGCTGATACAACAACCAAATCAACAACATTTGAAACAACAACTACTCCAGTGGTCATTCAGGAAACAACAGCAACTACTCTAGAGACAACCTTATCTACTAGTACCACCCAAGAGAATACTACTTTAGAGACAACCCCACCTACCACGGCCACTCTACCCCCAGGTGAGCAACTCAGCGCCTTGGCTAATGGTCTTCAGAATATTCTCCCCGCTGACATGGCTCAGAAACTTCTAGGAGCATCGGACAAACTCTCTCAACTGCCTCCTGAAACTGTTAGTGCAGCTCTTGCAAATTTTACCAGTCTACTACAACAAGCTATGAGCGCTTTATTAAGTGCCCTGGGCCTGTGATCAGTGTATTAGCCTATTACCCCTGCTCTATTTTATTTTATCATTAGGACGTGTGCAATGGAACTGCCCAGGCTGCACTATTATATTCAGGACTCCATCTGCAGATTACTCAGCCCATATTGTGCTTTCAATGCGTCTGACTGTCAGCAGACTCCGGTCCTGTCAGCAGACACCTCGCTAACCTGTGCACTCAATGTAACGCAACGGTATAACCCAGACAGATATGATGCACTATTTTATATCTGAGGCAGGGCTAAGGGATCCATAGTAAGAAGCTTCTGGCACTTTCTATACATCAATGTCCTGTTAATGTCTAATTATTTTTTGTGTATTCTATAATATTAATGATAACATGATTATGTCAAGAATCAAATGAAAGATTTATATTTATCAATAAATTTATATATTTTTCCTGGTCTCTCTGTGTATTATATAGTTTTGATGTGATTTCAAGGCTTGATAGCAGATAATGGTAGAAGAGTGACAGGAGGAAGTGGGGGAGTGATGGGGTGGAAGAGGAGTGACAGGAGGAGGTGGGGGAGTGATGGAGTGGAAGAGGAGTGACAGGAGGAGGTGGGGGAGTGATGGAGTGGTAGAGGAGTGACAGGAGGAGGTGGGGGAGTGATGGAGTGGAAGAGGAGTGACAGGAGGAGGTGGGGGAGTGATGGAGTGGTAGAGGAGTGACAGGAGGAGGTGGGGGAGTGATGGAGTGGAAGAGGAGTGACAGGAGGAGGTGGGGGAGTGATGGAGTGGAAGAGGAGTGACAGGAGGAGGTGGGGGAGTGATGGAGTGGAAGAGGAGTGATGAGTTGGTAGAAGAGTGACAGGAGGAGGTGGGGAGTGATAGGTGGTAGAGGAGTGACAGGAGGAGGTGGGGGAGTGACAAGGTGGTAGAGGAGTGACAGGACGAGGTGGTAGAGGAGTGAAAGGAGGAGGGGAAGTGACAAGGTGGTAGAGGAGTGGCAGGAGGAGGTGGGGGAGTGACGAGGTGGTAGAAGAGTGACAGGAGGAGGTGGGGGAGTAATGGGGTGGTAGAGGAGTGACAGGAGGAGGTGGGGGGAGTGACAAGGTGGTAGAGGAGTGACAGGAGGAGGTGGGGGAGTGATGTGGTGATAGGGGAGTGACAGGAGGAGGTGGGGGAGTAATGAGGTGGCAGAGGAGTCACAGGAGGAGGTGGGGGAATGATGAGGTGGTAGAGGAGTGGCAGGAGGAGGTGGGGGAGTGACGAGGTGGTAGAGGAGTGACAGGAGGAGGTTGGGGGAGTGTCAAGGTGGTAGAGGAGTGACAGGAGGAGGTGGGGGAGTGATGAGGTGGTAGAGGAGTGACAGGAGGTGGAAGAGGAGTGATGAGGTGGTAGAGGAGTGACAGGGGGGCAGAGGAAGACAAGAGGAGGTAGTGGAGTGATGTGGTGGTAGCGGAGTGACAGGAGGACGTGGCGGAGTGATGTGGTGGTAGAGGAGTGGCAGGAGGAGGTGGGGGAGTGTCAAGGTGGTAGAGGAGTGACAGGAGGAGGTGGGGGAGTGATGAGGTGGTAGAGGAGTGACAGGAGGAGGTGGGGGAGTGACAAGGTGGTAGAGGAGTGACAGGAGGAGGTGGGGAAGTGATGAGGTGGTAGAGGAGTGACAGGAGGAGGTGGAGGAGTGACAAGGTGGTAGAGGAGTGACAAGGTGGTAGAGGAGTGACAGGAGGAGGTGGGGGAAGTGATGAGGTGGTAGAGGAGTGATAAGCGAGTAGAGGAGTGACAGGAGGAGGTGGGGGAGTTACTAGGTGGTAAAGGAGTGGCAGAAAGAGGTGGAAGAGTAACAAGGTGATAGAGGAATGATTAAAGGAGGTGGGGGAGTGACAAGGTGGTAGAGGAGTGACAGGAGGAGGTAAAGGAGTGATGAGATGGTAGAGAAGTGACAAGGTGGCAGAGGAGGTGGTGCGGGAGTGACGAGGTGATAGAGGAATGACAGGAGGTGGGGGAGTCATGAGGTGGTAGAGGAGTGACAGGAGGAGGTGGGGGAGTGACAAAGTGGTAGAGGAGAGACAGGTGGAGGTTGGTGGAGTCCCGAGGTGGTAGAGGAGTGACAGGAGGAGGTGGGGAAGTGATGAGGTGGTAGAGGAGTCACAGGAGGAGGGGGGAGTGATGAGGAAGTAGAGGAGTGACAGGAGGAGGTGGGGGAGTGACAAGGTGGTAGAGGAGTGACAAGGTGGTAGAGGAGTGACAGGAGGAGGAGGGAGAGTAGCAAGGTGGTAGAGGAGTGACAGGAGGAGGTGGGGAGTGACGAGGTGGTAGAGGAGTGACAGGATGAGTTGGGGGATTTGATAAAGTGGTAGGGGAGTGATGGGGTGGTAGAGGAGTGACAGGAGGAGGGGGGAGTGATGTGGTGGTAGAGGAGTGACAGAAGGAGGTGGGGAGTGACGAGGTGGTAGAGGAGTGACAGGATGAGTTGGGGGATTTGATAAAGTGGTAGGGGAGTGATGGGGTGGTAGAGGAGTGACAAGGTGGTAGAGGAGTGACAGGAGGAGGTGGGGGAGTGACAAAGTGGTAGAGGAGAGACAGGTGGAGGTTGGTGGAGTCCCGAGGTGGTAGAGGAGTGACAGGAGGAGGTGGGGAAGTGATGAGGTGGTAGAGGAGTCACAGGAGGAGGGGGGAGTGATGAGGAAGTAGAGGAGTGACAGGAGGAGGGGGGAGTGACAAGGTGGTAGAGGAGTGACAAGGTGGTAGAGGAGTGACAGGAGGAGGAGGGAGAGTAGCAAGGTGGTAGAGGAGTGACAGGAGGAGGTGAGGGAGTGACGAGGTGGTAGAGGAGTGACAGGATGAGTTGGGGGATTTGATAAAGTGGTAGGGGAGTGATGGGGTGGTAGAGGAGTGACAAGGTGGTAGAGGAGTGACAGGAGGAGATGGAGGAGTGACGAGGCGGTAGAGGAGTGACAGGAGGAGGTGGGGGAGTGACGAGGCGGTAGAGGAGTGACAGGAGGAGGTGGGGGAGTGACAAGGTGGTAGAGGAGTGACAAGGTGGTAGAGGAGTGACAGGAGGAGGAGGGAGAGTAGCAAGGTGGTAGAGGAGTGACAGGAGGAGGTGAGGGAGTGACGAGGTGGTAGAGGAGTGACAGGATGAGTTGGGGGATTTGATAAAGTGGTAGGGGAGTGATGGGGTGGTAGAGGAGTGACAAGGTGGTAGAGGAGTGACAGGAGGAGATGGAGGAGTGACGAGGCGGTAGAGGAGTGACAGGAGGAGGTGGGGGAGTGACGAGGCGGTAGAGGAGTGACAGGAGGAGGTGGGGGAGTGACAAGGTGGTAGAGGAGTGACAAGGTGGTAGAGGAGTGACAGAAGGAGGTGAGGGAGTGACGAGGTGGTAGAGGAGTGACAGGATGAGTTGGGGGATTTGATAAAGTGGTAGGGGAGTGATGGGGTGGTAGAGGAGTGACAAGGTGGTAGAGGAGTGACAGGAGGAGATGGAGGAGTGACGAGGCGGTAGAGGAGTGACAGGAGGAGGTGGGGGAGTGACGAGGCGGTAGAGGAGTGACAGGAGGAGGTGGGGGAGTGACAAGGTGGTAGAGGAGTGACAGGAGGTGGGGGAGTGACGAAATGGTAGAGGAGTGATAAGGTGGTAGAGGAGTGACAGGAGGAGGTGGGGGAGTGATGAGGTGGTAGAAGAGTGACAGGAGGAGGTGCGGGAGTAACGAGGTGGTAGAGGAGTGATGAGGTGGTATAGGAGTGACAGGAGGAGGTGGGGGAGTGACAAAGTGGTAGAGTAGTGACAGGAGGAGGTTGGGGGAGTGCCGAGGTGGTAGAGGAGTGACAAGGAGGAGGTGGGGGAGAGATGAGGTGGTAGAGGAGTGACAGGAGGAGGGGGGAGTGATGTGGTGGTAGAGGAGTGACAGGAGGAGGTGGGGGAGTGACGAGGTGGTAGAGGAGTGACAAGGTGGTAGAGGAGTGACAGGAGGAGGAGGGGGAGTGACCAGGTGGTAAAGGAGTGACAGGAGGAGGTGGGGGAGTGATGAGGTGGTAGAGGAGTGACAGGAGGAGGTGGGGGAGTAACTAGCTGGTAGAGGAGTGACAGGAGGAGGTGGGGGAGTGATGAGGTGGTAAAGGAGTGACAGGAGGAGGTGGGGGAGTGACGAGCTGGTAGAGGAGTGACAGGAGGAGGTGGGGGAGTGATGAGGTGGTATTGGAGTGACAGGAGGAGGGGGGAATGACAAGGTTTTAGAGGAGTGGCCGGAGGAGGTAGGGGGAGTGACAAAGTGGTAGAGGAGTGACAGGAGGAGGTTGGGGGAGTGCCGAGGTGGTAGAGGAGTGACAAGGAGGAGGTGGGGGAGTGATGAGGTGGTAGAGGAGTGACAGGAGGAGGTAGTAGAGGAGTGACAGGATGAAGTGGTAGAGGAGTGACAGGAGGAGGTGGTAAAGGAGTGATGAGGTGGTAGAGGAGTGACAGGAGGTGGGGGAGTGATGAGGTGGTAAAGGAGTGAGAGGAGGAGGTAGTAGAGGAGTGACAGGATGAGGTGGTAGAGGAGTGACAGGAGGAGGTGGTAAAGGAGTGATGAGGTGGTAGAGGAGTGACAGGAGGAGGTGGGGGAGTGACGAGGTGGTAGAGGAGTGAGGTGTGAGAGTGATGGTGCAGTAAAGGTGCTTGCTGTGATGCTGGCTTGTTCTTGGACTTTGTTCAGGCTGATTACCCAGAGTCCACACTGCTGTGAGAGTGTTTAGAGGTGATGGTGCATAGTCCCTTCCACCTTGCATCTGGTCTCCTGTAGTCAGTTTCAGTGGATTATAGAAACAAGTGGATCCACCACTACTCGAAGTGTCGTTTAGTTAGTACTAGAAAATGTACCCGGCGCTGCCCGGGTATAAAGTGTCAGTGTGTATAGAGGGTCCTGTATACCTGTAGTATAGAGTTGGTGGAGGTGCTGTATACCTGTAGTATAGAGTTGGTGGAGGTCTTGTATACCTGAAGTATATAGTTCGGGGGTCCTGTATACCTGTAGTGTATAGTTTGGGGTTCTATATACCTGTAGTATAGAGTTGGTGTAGGTGCTGTGGCAGTGTTATCCAGTCACAGTGTGGCAGTATTGGTCAGGTCTGGTGTGGCAGTGTTATCCAGTCACAGTATGGCGGTATTGGTCAGGTCTGGTATGGAGTTGTTATCCAGTCACAGTATGGTGGTATTGGTCAGGTTTCGCATGACAGTGTTATCCAGTCACAGTATGGCGGTATTGGTCAGGTCTGGTATGGCAGTGTTATCCAGTCACAGTATAGCGGTATTGGTCAGGTCTGGTGTGGCGGTGTTAAATGTGACGTGTGGAGCTATTACCTACCAGTCCTGATGCTAATTGGTGAGTGAGGATGGGGAGTCTTCAGGTTTAGTGCTTAGGGCAGCTGCAGCTGGTAATACTGCCCTGTATACCTGTATAGATGGAGTAGGAGGCCCTGTATACATGTACTGTATAGATGGAGTAGCGGGACCTGTATACATGTACTGTATAGATGGAGTAGGGGGCCCTGTATACATGTACTGTATAGATGGAGTAGGGGGTCCTGTATACATGAACAGTATAGATGGAGTAGGGGGTCCTGTATACATGTACTGTATAGATGGAGTAGGGGGTCCTGTATATACATGTACTGTATAGATGGAGTAGGGGGTCCTGTATATACATGTACTGTATAGATGGAGTAGGGGGCCCTGTATATACATGTCCTGTATAGATGGAGTAGGGGGTCCTGTATATACATGTACTGTATAGATGGAGTAGGGGGTCCTGTATACATGTACTGTATAGATGGAGTAGGGGGTCCTGTATACATGTACTGTATAGATGGAGTAGGGGGTCCTGTATACATGTACTGTATAGATGGAGTAGTGGGTCCTGTATATACATATACTGTATAGATGGAGTAGGGGGTCCTGTATACATGTACTGTATAGATGGAGTAGGGGGTCCTGTATATATGTACTGTATAGATGGAGTAGGGGGCCCTGTATATACATGTACTGCATAGATGGAGTAGGGGGCCCTGTATATACATGTACTGTATAGATGGAGTAGGGGGTCCTGTATATACATGTACTGTATAGATGGAGTAGGGGGTCCTGTATATACATGTACTGTATAGATGGAGTAGGGGCTCCTGTATATACATGTACTGTATAGATGGAGTAGGGGGTCCTGTATACATGTACTGTATAGATGGAGTAGGGGGTCCTGTATACATGTACTGTATAGATGTAGTAGGGGGTCCTGTATATACATGTACTGTATAGATGGAGTAGGGGGTCCTGTATACATGTACTGTATAGATGGAGTAGGGGGTCCTGTATACATGTACTGTATAGATGGAGTAGGGGGTCCTGTATACATGTACTGTATAGATGGAGTAGGGGGTCCTGTATATACATGTACTGTATAGATAGAGTAGGGGGTCCTGTATACCTGTACTGTATAGATGGAGTAGGGGGCCCTGTATACATGTACTGTATAGATGGAGTAGGGGGTCCTGTATACATGTACTGTATAGATAGAGTAGGGGGTCCTGTATACCTGTACTGTATAGTTGGAGTAGGGGGTCTACCAGTTATTACTGTGGATATTGTGAGGCAGCTTCCCTAGCAACCATTGCTCCCTGTGAAAATGAAAGCAGTAATCCTATTGGTTGCTAAGGCTCCAACTGCCGTGTCTGCTGCAGCTAATTATATCACCTGTGTGTGCAGTGAGGAGATTTTCCAATTCATCTCTATGGGGCGCCTCTCTTTCCCCTCCCCCTCCCCTCCTGTACATCTGGCGGGGACGGGACCTTCGCAATAACCTTCCCGGGCACCCAATGTATCTGTGGGCCAAATTTGGGGTCAAACGGTTCAGGCGTTTGGAAGTCTATAGAGGACAGACAGACAGACTTTGATTTTTATGATATAGAGATATATATATACATATATATATAGACTAGAAAATGTACCCGGCGCTACCCGGGTATAAAGTGTCAGTGTCCTGTATACCTGCAGGGTCGTATTTACCATTTGGCACCCATGGTCTGGTGTGTAGGGTAGCACCTTGCAGAGGGGCAGTACCCTCCTGTTCAGACTTGCCAGAAAATCTGGTGTCTTTTCAAGGGGGGTATGGCGGTATTGGTCTGGTATAGCGGTGTTTTCCAGTCACAGTATGGCGGTATTGGTCAGGTCTGGTATGGCAGTGTTATTCAGTAAAGTGTGTCGGTATTGGTCATGTCTGGTATGGCGGTGTTATCCAGTCACAGTATGGCGGTATTGGTCAGGTCTGGTGTGGCGGTGTTCTCCAGTCACAGTATGGCGGTATTGGTCAGGTCTGGTATAGTGGTGTTATCCAGTCACAGTATGGCGGTATTGGTCAGGTCTGGTATGGCAGTGTTATCCAGTCACAGTGTGGCGGTATTGGTCAGGTCTGGTATGGCAGTGTTATCCAGTCACAGTATGGTGGTATTGGTCAGGTCTGGTATCGCAGTGTTAACCAGTCACAGTATGGTTGTATTGGTCCGGTCTGGTGTGGTAGTGTTATCCAGTCACAGTGTGGCGGTATTGGTCAGTTCTGGTATGGAGGTGTTACCCAGTCACAGTATGGCGGTATTGGTCAGGTCTGGTATGGCAGTGTTATCCAGTCACAGTATGGCGGTATTGGTCAGGTCTGGTGTGGCGGTGTTACCCAGTCACAGTTTGGTATACCTGTCCTGTAGTGCCCTGTATATACATGTACTGTATAGATGGAGTAGGGGGTCCTGTATATACATGTACTATATAGATGGAGTAGGGGGTCCTGTATACATGTACAGTATAGAGGGAGTAGGGGGTCCTGTATATACATGTACTGTATAGATGGAGTAGGGGGTCCTGTATACATGTACAGTATAGATAGAGTAGGGGGTCCTGTATACATGTACTGTATAGATGGAGTAGGGGGTCCTGTATACATGTACTGTATAGATGGAGTAGGGGGTCCTGTATATACATGTACTGTATAGATGGAGTAGGGGGTCCTGTATATACATGTACTGTATGGATGGAGTAGGGGGTCCTGTATATACATGTACTGTATAGATGGAGTAGGGGGCCCTGTATATACATGTACAGTATAGAGGGAGTAGGGGGTCCTGTATATACATGTACTGTATAGATGGAGTAGGGGGTTCTGTATATATATGTGCTGTATAGATGGAGTAGGGGGCCCTGTATATACATGTACAGTATAGATGGAGTAGGGGGTCCTGTATATATATGTACTGTATACATGGAGTAGGGGCTCCTGTATATACATGTACTGTATAGATGGAGTAGGGGGTCCTGTATATACATGTACTGTATAGATGGAGTAGGTGGTCCTGTATATACATGTACTGTATAGATGGAGTAGGGGCTCCTGTATATACATGTACTGTATAGATGGAGTAGGGGGCCCTGTATATACATGTACTGTATAGATGGAGTAGGGGGTCCTGTATATACATGTACTGTATACATGGAGTAGGGGATCCTGTATATACATGTACTGTATAGATGGAGTAGGGGGCCCTGTATATACATGTACTGTATGGATGGAGTAGGGGGCCCTGTATATATATGTACTGTATGGATGGAGTAGGGGGTCTTGTTTATACATGTACTGTATGGATGGAGTAGGGGGTCCTGTATATACATGTACTGTATAGATGGAGTAGGGGGTCCTGTATATACATGTACTGTATAGATGGAGTAGGGGGCCCTGTATAGATGGAGTAGGGGGTCCTGTATACATGTACTGTATAGATAGAGTAGGGGGCCCTGTATATACATGTACTGTATAGATGGAGTAGGGGGTCCTCTATACATGTACTGTATAGATGGAGTAGGGGGTCCTGTATATACATGTACTGTATACTTGGAGTAGGGGCTCCTGTATATACATGTACGGTATAGATGGAGTAGGGGATCCTGTATATACATGTACTGTATAGATGGAGTAGGGGGCCCTGTATATACATGTACTGTATAGATGGAGTAGGGGGTCCTGTATATACATGTACTGTATAGATGGAGTAGGGGGTCCTGTATATACATGTACTGTATAGATGGAGTAGGGGGTCCTGTATATACATGTACTGTATGGATGGAGTAGGGGTCACTGTATATACATGTACTGTATAGATGGAGTAGGGGGCCCTGTATATACATGTACTGTATAGATGGAGTAGGGGGTCCTGTATATACATGTACTGTATAGATGGAGTAGGGGGCCCTGTATACATGTACTGTATAGATGGAGTAGGGGGTCCTGTATATACATGTACTGTATAGATGGAGTAGGGGGTCCTGTATACATGTACTGTATAGATGGAGTAGGGGGCCCTGTATACATGTACTGTATAGATGGAGTAGGGGGTCCTGTATACATGTACTGTATAGATGGAGTAGGGGGCCCTGTATATACATGTACTGTATAGATGGAGTAGGGGGCCCTGTATACATGTACTGTATAGATGGAGTAGGGGGTCCTGTATATACATGTACTGTATAGATGGAGTAGGGGGTCCTGTATATACATGTACTGTATAGATGGAGTAGGGGGCCCTGTATACATGTACTGTATAGATGGAGTAGGGGGCCCTGTATATACATGTACTGTATAGATGGAGTAGGGGTTCCTGTATACATATACTGTATAGATGGAGTAGGGGGTCCTGTATATACATGTACTGTATAGATGGAGTAGGGGGTCCTGTATATACATGTACTGTATAGATGGAGTAGGGGGTCCTGTATACATGTACTGTATAGATGGAGTAGGGGGCCCTGTATATACATGTACTGTATAGATGGAGTAGGGGGTCCTGTATACCTGTACTGTATAGATGCAGTAGGGGGTCCTGTATATACATGTACTGTATAGATGGAGTAGGGGGTCCGGTATACATGTACTGTATAGATGGAGTAGGGGGTCCTGTATATACATGTACTGTATAGATGGAGTAGGGGGTCCTGTATACATGTACTGTATAGATGGAGTAGGGGGTCCTGTATACATGTACTGTATAGATGCAGTAGGGGGTCTACCAGTTATTACTGTGGATGTTGTGAGGCAGCTTCCCTAGCAACCATTGCTCCCTGTGAAAATGAAAGCAGTAATCCTATTGGTTGCTAAGGCTCCAACTGCCGTGTCTGCTGCAGCTAATTATATCACCTGTGTGTGCAGTGAGGAGATTTTCCCATTCATCTCTATGGGGCGCCGCTCTTTCCCCTCCCCCTCCCCTCTTGTACATCTGGCGGGGACGGGACCTTCGCAATAACCTTCCCGGGCACCCAATGTATCTGTGGGCCAAATTTGGGGTCAAACGGTTCAGGCGTTTGGAAGTCTATAGAGGACAGACAGACAGACAGAAGGACAGACAGACAGACAGACTTTGGTTTTTATGATATAGATAATTAGGCCATGGATCCCATATGATGAGCTCTCCTCTTGAGCATCAATGAGCGTACTGACACCTCTTAGCTAGCATCCCGCCAGCATGACACATGTCGAGCATATCTGTCTTCTTCCTTACTCTGTTCCCTACTTTTCCGAGATTCTTTGAGGAGTCATGTCACATTCATTCTTACACAGATTCTCTTTCACCAAGGAATAAACTTGTTACCAGAATGGACTTGTAGTTCAAAGAGAAAATCCCTGAAAAGACTGTTGTCCATCATCTTCCCTGTCTAGCTGTGCTGTCACCCAAAGTGAACTCTGAGAGTACTGGGGACCCATGTAACCCCGACACTTGACAGGTCTCCACTCCTGTCCCTTGGCTTCTATGTTGTGTGCATCTTGTTATAGTGCTTGAAAAATCCCTTTATTGTAATCCGTATTCTTCTTTTTCTTCTTCTTCCGTTTCTTCTTTTTCCAGCCATTTTTCTGCAATAAATACAGCCCGAACCGCTTTGCGCACAGACTCCGTTTGGACTGCATTTCGAAGCCCTCGGCGGTGACAGGTGTGCTATCTATTTTCCGTTTCAATCAGATTTGAAGTTTTTAAGAAATTTATGTTCAAAGACCCCGAATTTCCATACTCGCAGAAGTCGGAACGTATGTACGTAATTCTGCCGGCCCCTTAACCCCTTCCGCTCCCGCTGTGTCTGTATACATTACCTGTCCTCGCTGAACAGGGTCCCAGCGTACTGCTCTCCCGCCCGGCCAATCAGTGGCTGCGGCTGGGCAACACACTGATTGGCCGGGCGGGAGAGCAGTATGCTGGGACTCTGTGCAGCGAGGACAGGTAATGTACACAGACACAGCAGGCGGCGGCAGCCAAAGGGGTCAAGGGGCCGGCGAATTACATACACGCAGCGGTCGTTCCCACCGCTGCGAGTATGTTGTGACAGTGAACTGCCAGGACCTGCCAGACTCGCAGCCAGATTTACACTACAAGTCTGTACGTCTGAACTGACCCTTAAAGGGACCCAAGTCACTCTTAAATGGACAGAACACATGTTGCTCTTAAAGGGACCCAAGTCGCTCCAAAAGGTACGAAACCCAGGTCGCTCTTAAAGGGACCCAAGTCGCTCTTAAAGGGACCCATGTTGCTTTTAAAAGGAACCCATGTCATTCTTAAAGGGACTCATGTTGATCTTAAAGGGACGGGACCCACGGTTAAAGTTTCTCTCTTTTCAAGCACTATGTATTTCCCTGGAAATGGAAATCTAGTTTAATTTGCTGTTTTAAGCCGAGCAGCAGAGAAACTCCCAGGCCGAGGTGTGTGCGGAAGATCATGTCATCCCCCACCGAGGATACATCTCGTTCTTCTTACCTTCAACTCCTGATTTAAACCCACTGTTCCTTGTATTCCAGGAGTGTATCACCCTGAGGCAGGGGATCTCCTCTGTCCAGGTCTGAAGAAAATGTCAAGCTTGCTTCTCCGGCAGTGTCTGCTGCTTCTTTATGAAAAATAGACGGCTGAACCTGTGTATAGACTATCGGGGTCACAAGCTTCTAATCCATCTTGAGTTCTCATCCATTAATAGAGTTCCATTCTTCACCAAGTGGAATCTATGTGGATGATACAATTTAATTGGGAGTAAGGACAATGGAAGATGGTGACTATGAGTAGTTGTGTAGTCTATGCTCCTCAGCCTCTGCAAAGAGCCCGAACATTTTAGGAATCCCATTTTCCAAGATGTCACATCGATATGAGCTGCAGAACTTGAATGACATCTTAATCTACTCTGAAGACCTCAGTCAAATCCAATGGCTTGCACCTTCAGTACTTGTCTTGCAGAATATTTATTCTACACTAAATGAAGATAAAGCGAGTTCATATCCTGAAAGCTCCATTGCTGTATTATATAGCTGCCGCAGCTCATCTTTGGCACATGTCGTGGATATGGGACCCAAGCCTATCCCAATATCAAAGATGAACGGGCTGCAGGATTACCAGCAGTGTCGGACTGGCCCACCAGAAGACCAGAGGATCCTCCGGTAGGCCCTCAGCTTTAGAACCTGCACTAACAATGATTGGCATGTCTTTTCTCACTGGTTCTTCATTGGTGGGCCCCCAGGATCATTTCCTCTGGTGGGCCCCAGATACCTCAGTCCGACACTGATTACCAGAATCACAGCACTCCCGTAACTCCCGCAGATCACTGTGCTACGTCGTCTATAAGTCAATAGGAGTTAGGTAGTAAGTTTAGAGCAACCCTACCATTTTGGGGTTCTTGATCACCTCTAACTGTTGCAAGTCCAGAGGATCCGGAGAGCACCCTAATCTCAGGATAAATGCGGGTCCCAGAGCTAGGACCCAGATCCTATGCTTTAAGTGTCAAGATGGGAATAATAAGGCTGTAGTCACCAGGCCCCAGCCCACTGGCCTACACTCCAGAGGTCCCTTGCTTCTGCCAACTCTCCACAATACTCGCACTTGTACAACTTCTGCTATATAAACTTTTTCCCATCTGAAGTTGTGTTTCATCTCCCAATTAATACACTCAGTGCTCCCTATATAACAAACGGACGTGCAGTCTCAAATAAACATCCTCACCTTAGATGGTCCTTGTTCTTCATTCTTTATAGACAGATAGACCAAATCTACCCTAGGAATGAAGTGAAGCACTTTGTTCCTATTGGGATTCTGCTCATCAGGCTGCTCCTGCCGCTCCTCCCCGGGTGCTGGGAAAAGATTGGTCCAGTCCGCAGCCGGATGAGCAGAAACCTGATAGGAACGAAGCACTTTTCTTGGTACCTACTGTAGATTCACTTATCTCTATAGACAAGCATTGAAGCCAGTCTGTACTAACTCTCCCTAGCGCTCCCTGATGAAGCCATAGACACAGCGTGGAGGAAACACATCGAAAGCAGCCGGTGTTTGCTGTCTTTTCTACTAAATGTCTTTCTCACTAAACATCCGAATGTGTTGCCTCTTTCCATTGTTCTGACATGAGATCGATCAGTGACTGGGTGACACATAAAGAAATATAGGTTTTCATGACCTTCGGAAAGCACCCGTCCTAAGCTTATTTGTACTCCTTGTCCAAGGTGGGTAGTGATGGGTATTACAACAATAAGCATGCTCCGTAACGTAACCCACAGAGTAGGCGGCTGCAGTCAGAGAACACTTCTCTGTCATATTAGGTCTTTATTGGAGTAGATTGGATACAACAGTTAAAGTGTCCTGGAGGAACTTAGTGTTAACAATGACAGTACTGCACATATAGAGGGTCCGGCTGCTGCACAGGTGTAAATTCCAGGAGCACCACAAGGATCAGCAGACACACAGGAGCAACACACAGATCAGCAGACACACAGGTGCACCACAAGGACCAGCAGGCAAACAGGAGCAACACACAGATCAGCAGACACACAGGAGCACCACAAGGACCAGCAGGCACCCAGGTGCACCCCAAGGACCAGCAGGCACCCAGGTGCACCCCAAGGACCAGCAGGCACACAGGTGCACCCCAAGGACCAGCAAGCACACAGGTGCGCCCCAAGGACCAGCAGGCACACAGATGCACCCCAAGGACCAGCAGGCACACAGGAGCACCACAAGGACCAGCAGACACAGAAGCACCACAAGGACCAGCAGACACACAGTTGCACATTCCAGGAGCACCACAAGGACCAGCACACAGGTGCCCCACAAGGACCAGCAGACACACAGGTACACCACAAGGACCAGCAGACACACAGGTGATCGCTCCAGGGTATCTGCACGCTGCTCATACACTAGCCTGTTCTAACAACTCATTCAAGAGCCATGTAGTGAAGTGCATGCTCAGTAGTTCCTATATGAGATGTATGATATGAGACCCCCATGTATGATCACTGTATGCAGCATGACATACACTCACATACACGGAGCCACCGTCAGCAGGATCAAAACTTCTCGGGGGCATCCCGAAATCAATATCAAAACATATTAAATTATATAAAGGAAACAAAAGTACAATAAATACAACTACAACCAACATCCTGGGACATAGAGAGAGGCCGCCCTCTGCTGCCCCCTGGCTGAACACTGGAGGTATAACCGTGGACACCTCCTCCTGCTCTCACAAATGGAACAGGCAGTCAGGACAGACATGGTCTACAGCAGGGATTCCATATATCAAGTATATAGTGTTATCACACAGAGTAGCAGCTACACGGTCTAGTGCTGTTATCCACCAATCATAGTCAGACGAGTGCACACCGGGAAGATTACCATCACAAGTCTACCAGAGGCGGTAGCCCATGGCGGGGGTCATGCCAACTGCATGGCGGGGTCACGCCAAACACATCATCAAGGTCTTGATGTGGATGTGAATGACTCTATGGGGTTCAGCAGTGGTCTGGATGGCTGTGGCCGACTGTAGTCGTAAATAGGTTGGCCACCACCATTGGTATCAGTGATATTACTAGCCTGTATACCGATTGGTAAGAGGTGGTGTACATAATCGAGCCGCCCCGTACCATCTCACTAGGCTTCGAGCCATAAACCAAACGAGAGACTGTAAAAGACGGCACGAAAACAGAAACCAATGGAAGGTGGACGCTGTGCTCCGGGACACGTCTAAAGAGAACACAGCCACTCTAGAGCGTGTGACGTGTGATCCGTCACATGTGAGGAGATCAGGACCTGGTCAGGGAACATGTGATCTGTCATGTGGGAGGAGATCAGGACGCGGTCATTATGTGGGAGGAGGAGCTCAGGATGCGGTCTGGGAACGTGTGATCTGTCACATGGGAGAAGATCAGGACGTGGTCCGGGAACGTCTTATCTGTCATGTGGGAGAAGATCAGGACGCAGTCCGGGAACATGTGATCCGTCATGTGGGAAAAATCAGAACGCGGTCCGGGAACATGTGATCTGTCACGTGGTAGGAGATCAGGACGCGGTCCGGCAACGGGTGATCTGTCACTTGGTAGGAGATCAGGACGCGGTCCAGGAACGTGTGATCTGTCACGTGGTAGGAGATCAGGATGCGGTCCGGGAACATGTGATCTGTCACGTGGTAGGAGATCAGGACGCGGTCCAGGAACGTGTGATCTGTCACGTGGGAGGAGATCAGGACGCGGTTGGGGAACGTGTGATCTGTCATGTGGGAGGAGATGAGGACGCGGTCCAGGAACGTGTGATCTGTCACGTGGGAGGAGATCAGGACGCGGTCCGGGAACGTGTGATCTGTCACGTGGTAGGAGATCAGGACGCGGTCCGGGAACGTGTGATCTGTCACGCGGGAGGAGATCAGGATGCGGTCCGGGAACATGTGATCTGTCACGTGGTAGGAGATCAGGACGCGGTCCGGGAACGTGTGATCTGTCACGCGGGAGGAGATGAGGACGCGGTCCAGGAACGTGTGATCTGTCACGTGGTAGGAGATCAGGACGCGGTTGGGGAACGTGTGATCTGTCACGCGGGAGGAGATGAGGACGCGGTCCAGGAACGTGTGATCTGTCACGTGGGAGGAGATCAGGACGCGGTCCGGGAACGTGTGATCTGTCACGTGGTAGGAGATCAGGACGCGGTCCGGGAACGTGTGATCTGTCACGTGGGAGGAGATCAGGACGCGGTCCGGGAACGTGTGATCTGTCACGTGGTAGGAGATCAGGACGCGGTCCGGGAACGTGTGATCTGTCACGCGGGAGGAGATCAGGATGCGGTCCGGGAACATGTGATCTGTCACGTGGTAGGAGATCAGGACGCGGTCCGGGAACGTGTGATCTGTCACGCGGGAGGAGATGAGGACGCGGTCCAGGAACGTGTGATCTGTCACGTGGTAGGAGATCAGGACGCGGTTGGGGAACGTGTGATCTGTCACGCGGGAGGAGATGAGGACGCGGTCCAGGAACGTGTGATCTGTCACGTGGGAGGAGATCAGGACGCGGTCCGGGAACGTGTGATCTGTCACGTGGTAGGAGATCAGGACGCGGTCCGGGAACGTGTGATCTGTCACGTGGGAGGAGATCAGGATGCGGTCCGGGAACGTGTGATCTGTCACGTGGGAGGAGATCAGGATGCGGTCCGGGAACATGTGATCTGTCACGTGGTAGGAGATCAGGACACGGTCCGGGAACGTGTGATCTGTCACGTGGGAGGAGATCAGGACGCGCTTAGGGAACGTGTGATCTGTCATGTGGGAGATCAGGACGCGGTCCGGGAACGTGTGACCCGTCACGTGGTAGGAGATCAGGACGCGGTCCGGGAACGTGTGACCCGTCACGTGGAAGAGATCAGGACGCGGTCGGGGAACGTGTGATCTGTCATGTGGGAGATCAGGACGCAGTCCGGGAACGTGTGATCCGTCACGTGGAAGAGATCAGGACGCGGTCGGGGAACGTGTGATCTGTCATATGGGAGATCAGGACGCGGTCCGGAAACGTGTGATCTGTCATGTGGGAGGATATCAGGACGCGTTCGGGGAACGTGTGATTGGTTTTGTAGGAGGAGCTGAGGACATGGTCCAGGAATCGGCTGATATTAATGTGTTAGACGGTAAACCACACAGACACGTTATCTACAAGCACAATAACAACCTCCCCTGGGGAGCGGGAAGATAGGTCGCCATTCCCCCCCACCACTTCCCGTTGCCTTATTGCTCTTGATAAGGCCTCATAGAGGGTCCCAGTATTCCAGAGGTGACCTCATCACTGGAGCGTCTTTCCGCCCTTACAACAGCGGGAAAAGGACTAATGGACGTACATGCTGCACCCAGGCCTGTCGGATACACCAGAGACGGCACAGGGCGAGGGGCAGAGGTCACAAGTCACGGCGTTTGTCCCCCAGGGCGCTTGGGCTTCAAGGAGCCGAGCAAAGACTGCACTCCTCTTCTCACACTGGAGCCAACCCGGCGGGCAACTGAGTCAGCGGGAGGGGTGGGCAGACACGAGACCGACTGAGGCCGAGCGTCCAAGCACTTCTGATATCGCAGCTGAGGAGAACCAAGACGACAGGTACAGGATTAAGACATGGAGGAGGAGCGGGCTGGGTGATGGGTATAGATCAGTATGGAGCAGGGTAGGTGATGGGTATAGATCAGTATGGAGCAGGGTAGGTGATGGGTATAGATCAGTATGGAGCAGGGGTGGGTGATGGGTATAGATCGGTATGGAGCAGGGTAGGTGATGGGTATGGATCAGTATGGAGCAGGGGTGGGTGATGGGTATGGATCAGTATGGAGCAGGGTAGGTGATGGGTATAGATCAGTATGGAGCAGGGTAGGTGATGGGTATAGATCAGTATGGAGCAGGGGTGGGTGATGGGTATAGATCAGTATGGAGCAGGGTAGGTGATGGGTATGGATCAGTATGGAGCAGGGGTGGGTGATGGGTATGGATCAGTATGGAGCAGGGTAGGTGATGGGTATAGATCAGTATGGAGCAGGGTGGGTGATGGGTATAGATCAGTATGGAGCAGGGTGGGTGATGGGTATAGATCAGTATGGAGCAGGGTGGGTGATGGGTATAGATCAGTATGGAGCAGGGTGGGTGATGGATATAGATCAGTATGGAGCAGGGTAGGTGTTTTGTATGGATCAGTATGGAGCAGGGTAGGTGATGGGTATGGATCAGTATGGAGCAGGGGTGGGTGATGGGTATGGATCAGTATGGAGCAGGGTGGGTGATGGGTATAGATCAGTATGGAGCAGGGTGGGTGATGGGTATAGATCAGTATGGAGCAGGGGTAGGTGATGGGTATAGATCAGTATGGAGCAGGGTAGGTGATGGGTATAGATCAGTATGGAGCAGGGGTGGGTGATGGGTATAGATCAGTATGGAGCAGGGTAGGTGATGGGTATGGATCAGTATGGAGCAGGGGTGGGTGATGGGTATAGATCAGTATGGAGCAGGGGTGGGTGATGGGTATGGATCAGTATGGAGCAGGGTAGGTGATGGGTATAGATCAGTATGGAGCAGGGTGGGTGATGGGTATAGATCAGTATGGAGCAGGGGTGGGTGATGGGTATAGATCAGTATGGAGCAAGGTAGGTGATGGGTATGGATCAGTATGGAGCAGGGGTGGGTGATGGGTATGGATCAGTATGGAGCAGGGTAGGTGATGGGTATAGATCAGTATGGAGCAGGGTGGGTGATGGGTATAGATCAGTATGGAGCAGGGGTGGGTGATGGGTATGGATCAGTATGGAGCAGGGTAGGTGATGGGTATAGATCAGTATGGAGCAGGGTGGGTGATGGGTATAGATCAGTATGGAGCAGGGTGGGTGATGGGTATAGATCAGTATGGAGCAGGGTGGGTGATGGATATAGATCAGTATGGAGCAGGGTAGGTGTTTTGTATGGATCAGTATGGAGCAGGGTAGGTGATGGGTATGGATCAGTATGGAGCAGGGGTGGGTGATGGGTATGGATCAGTATGGAGCAGGGTGGGTGATGGGTATAGATCAGTATGGAGCAGGGTGGGTGATGGGTATAGATCAGTATGGAGCAGGGTGGGTGATGGATATAGATCAGTATGGAGCAGGGTAGGTGTTTTGTATGGATCAGTATGGAGCAGGGTAGGTGATGGGTATGGATCAGTATGGAGCAGGGGTGGGTGATGGGTATGGATCAGTATGGAGCAGGGTGGGTGATGGGTATAGATCAGTATGGAGCAGGGTGGGTGATGGGTATAGATCAGTATGGAGCAGGGTGGGTGATGGGTATAGATCTGTATGGAGCAGTGTGGGTGATGGGTATAGATCAGTATGAAGCAGGGTGGGTGATGGGTATAGATCAGTATGGAGGACATGAAGGTGTAGTACCCCTGACCACTCTGTGAGGGTCCCGGAGGCTCCCATCCCCCTCTTACCATGCAGGCGGCCTGCACGGCCTCGGACAGGTGAGCAGCATTGGGTTCACACCAGAACATGTGACAGATGAAGATTCCTGGGGCCTCCGCCATGATGAAAGCGAAGGTGTGGACATCACGCCCAACCCCCATGAAGGATAGGAAGCGGACCCGACACTCGCTCAGCGTCTCCTCAGTCTGTAAGTGAACATACAGTGGGTGAGAGATGACCACAGTGGCCATGGTGTACAGGTGAGAGATGACCACAGTGGCCATGGTGTACAGGGTGAGAGATGACCACAGTGGCCATGGTGTACAAGTGAGAGATGACCACAGTGGCCATGGTGTACAGGAGGTGAGAGATGACCACAGTGGCCATGGTGTACAGGGTGAGAGATGACCACAGTGGCCATGGTGTACAGGGTGAGAGGTGACCACAGTGGCCATGGTGTACAGGGTGAGAGATGACCACAGTGGCCATGGTGTACAGGTGAGAGATGACCACAGTGGCCATGGTGTACAGGATAGGAGATGACCACAGTGGCCATGGTGTACAGGTGAGAGATGACCGCAGTGGCCATGGTGTACAGGAGGTGAGAGATGACCGCAGTGGCCATGGTGTACAGGATAGGAGATGACCACAGTGGCCATGGTGTACAGGAGGTGAGAGATGACCACAGTGGCCATGGTGTACAGGAGGTGAGAGATGACCGCAGTGGCCATGGTGTACAGGAGGTGAGAGATGACCACAGTGGCCATGGTGTACAGGATAGGAGATGACCACAGTGGCCATGGTGTATAGGATAGGAGATGACCACAGTGGCCATGGTGTACAGGTGAGAGATGACCACAGTGGCCATGGTGTACAGGTGAGAGATGACCACAGTGGCCATGGTGTACAGGAGGTGAGAGATGACCACAGTGGCCATGGTGTACAGGTGAGAGATGACCACAGTGGCCATGGTGTACAGGTGAGAGATGACCACAGTGGCCATGGTGTACAGGAGGTGAGAGATGACCACAGTGGCCATGGTGTACAGGTGAGAGATGACCACAGTGGCCATGGTGTACAGGTGAGAGATGAACACAGTGGCCATGGTGTACAGGTGAGAGATGACCGCAGTGGCCATGGTGTACAGGAGGTGAGAGATGACCACAGTGGCCATGGTGTACAGGTGAGAGATGACCTCAGTGGCCATGGTGTACAGGATAGGAGATGACCACAGTGGCCATGGTGTACAGGATAGGAGATGACCACAGTGGCCATGGTGTACAGGTGAGAGATGACCACAGTGGCCATGGTGTACAGGAGGTGAGAGATGACCACAGTGGCCATGGTGTACAGGAGGTGAGAGATGACCACAGTGGCCATGGTGTACAGGATAGGAGATGACCACAGTGGCCATGGTGTACAGGTGAGAGATGACCACAGTGGCCATGGTGTACAGGTGAGAGATGACCACAGTGGCCATGGTGTACAGGTGAGAGATGACCACAGTGGCCATGGTGTACAGGTGAGAGATGACCACAGTGGCCATGGTGTACAGGTGAGAGATGACCACAGTGGCCATGGTGTACAGGAGGTGAGAGATGACCACAGTGGCCATGGTGTACAGGAGGTGAGAGATGACCACAGTGGCCATGGTGTACAGGGTGAGAGATGACCACAGTGGCCATGGTGTACAGGAGGTGAGAGATGACCACAGTGGCCATGGTGTACAGGTGAGAGATGACCACAGTGGCCATGGTGTACAGGTGAGAGATGACCACAGTGGCCATGGTGTACAGGTGAGAGATGACCACAGTGGCCATGGTGTACAGGAGGTGAGAGATGACCGCAGTGGCCATGGTGTACAGGAGGTGAGAGATGACCACAGTGGCCATGGTGTACAGGTGAGAGATGACCACAGTGGCCATGGTGTACAGGAGGTGAGAGATGACCGCAGTGGCCATGGTGTACAGGAGGTGAGAGATGACCACAGTGGCCATGGTGTACAGGAGGTGAGAGATGACCACAGTGGCCATGGTGTACAGGTGAGAGATGACCACAGTGGCCATGGTGTACAGGATAGGAGATGACCACAGTGGCCATGGTGTACAGGTGAGAGATGACCACAGTGGCCATGGTGTACAGGTGAGAGATGACCACAGTGGCCATGGTGTACAGGGTGAGAGGTGACCACAGTGGCCATGGTGTACAGGAGGTGAGAGATGACCACAGTGGCCATGGTGTACAGGAGGTGAGAGATGACCACAGTGGCCATGGTGTACAGGATAGGAGATGACCACAGTGGCCATGGTGTACAGGAGGTGAGAGATGACCGCAGTGGCCATGGTGTACAGGAGGTGAGAGATGACCACAGTGGCCATGGTGTACAGGATAGGAGATGACCACAGTGGCCATGGTGTACAGGTGAGAGATGACCACAGTGGCCATGGTGTACAGGAGGTGAGAGATGACCACAGTGGCCATGGTGTACAGGGTGAGAGATGACCACAGTAACCATGGTGTACAGGTGAGAGATGACCGCAGTGGCCATGGTGTACAGGAGGTGAGAGATGACCACAGTGACCATGGTGTACAGGAGGTGAGAGATGACCACAGTGACCATGGTGTACAGGGTGAGAGGTGACCACAGTGGCCATGGTGTACAGGGTGAGAGCAGGAGGCAGACAGCGCCATGTAGTGGCCAGGCCGCGCCACTGCACATCACCGTTTATTCACTTTAAAGCCGTTGGGCTGCAGTACCTCAGCCTAGCCCCTACACAATGTATGGCGCTCTCTGCCTCCTGCTCGGTGTCACTGTGTGTGCTGGGGTCTGGGACTGATCGAGACCCCTAGAAGTGTTAACTGGACATGTAAGGAAGCAACTCATCCCATGTGTACACAGTGGGCCGGTCATGTGATAGCTCAGAGCCAATGAGCACAATGAGCTCAGTTAGACGTCACCTGCTGATGTAAGACGGTCACGGTGGCAGAGGCCACATTAACGGTGACGGGGGTCCAGCCAGCACGGTCGCTGCTCAGAGCGCTCTGCAAGGTGTTATTGATGACGTCCATTCCTAAAGGAGACAGGAACAGCATCAACCTCCATACCTTGAGCCTCCACCTCTGACCTCCACCACATAACCCATCCCTAACCATGTGACCAGAAGGAGGCTACACAGGGGATACCTATATCATTGTGGGGGGGGGGGCTGGGCAGGGCAGGTGGTCACTGTTGGTGGTCTCTGGCACAGGGGGGGGGGGGTTACTGGGAAGGACAGGTGGTCACTGTTGGTGGTCTCTGGCACAGGGGGGGGGGGGGGTTACTGGGAAGGACAGGTGGTCACTGTTGGTGGTCACTGATGGTGGTCTTTAGGCTGGGCATGTGGTCACAGTATTGACCCCAGGTCTTACCCACAGGTTTGGTAACGGACACATTGCCCAAGTAGAAGACCTGGAAGCGCTGGACTAGCTCATTCTTTGGGGCCGGAAACTCAACTGGAAGGAGAACGAACAGACTCAGAATGATAAACAGCAGCCCACCCCCCAACACACACATAGGGGTCCCGACACGACATAGGGGTCCTGACATGAAGTCACTGACACGGGGGTCTGGACATGACACGGGGGTCCTCTCACCTTGGAATGGGACGTCCACCAGTCGGGACTGGTCCAGGAAGAGGCTGTCCATAAGAGATCGCGTGCTCCGTCTCTCGGCCATTATCTGCAGGTAATATTACAGGGTTAGTGTGGGCTCAGGGGATTGGGAGACCCTCAGCACCCTATGTACCCTCTATGACTTACCCGGGAGCAGACCGCGTGCAGACCCGTCGCTATGGCCTTGGCAGGCACCTCACACCGAAACACGTGACACTTCAGCAGCTGTGTCAGCTTGTCTCTTGCTACATAGGCAAAGTCCCTGTGATCATAATCAGAGAGTTATACACAGCGACATCATACCTCATAAACTACACACATCACATGTCATACACTACACATACATTCCGTCATACAATACATTACATGTCATACACTATATAACAATATACACTACACACACATCACGTCATACACTACACACACATCACATGTCATACACTACACACACATCACATGTCATACACTACACATACATCACATGTCATACACTACACATACATCACATGTCATACACTACACATACATCACATGTCATACACTACACATACATGTTGCTGACAAGTGGTTGAGATAAGTGGAGTTTAAAGAGGAGTTGCTGGTGACTCAGTGGGTTTGGAGTGACTGATATATTGTTGTTTGTGCAGTTGTGTGGTGTGCATTGCTGCAGCGCATAGATAGCTAGTACCATAGTTGCTAAGTTAAACAGGTCCAAACAGTTTTTTTTCCCTCTGGTCTGCTCTGCACCTGGGGGGGGGGGGGGGGTAATTGATCTCAGGTGCTTAAATCAAGGCTCAGCACTCACTGTGGTTGCTGACAAGTGGTTGAGAATAAGTGGAGTTTAAAGAGGAGTTACAAGTTGTGGTAAGTGCTGAGTCTCTTTCTTTTTCACTGTTTTTGTTGCACTGAGGATGATGGCCGGCGAGATGGAAGGATTCATTCAGTGTGCAGTCTGCCGCATGTACGCACAAACTGGAGCAGGAGTTCCAGGGTGACGACCGCTGTGACAGATGGGAGCATGTCGCCCATCTAGAAGCTCGAGTTAGAGATCTGGAGAAGCAGATTGCAACACTGAGGGAACTTGGCCACCATGAGAGGGATCGCTGATCACTGAGCAGGAGGTTAGTGGGGTAGAGATGGAGGGTGGTGATATAGATCAGGAGGCCCAAGTAAGTAGCTGGGTTAATGTAGTTAGAGGGACCTGTAAGGGATCCAAGAAAAGGAAGGCCACTTCTCCTACTGTATGCCCAAGCAAAAGTGCCAAGTTAGGTGATGATGCGAGGGCGTCCGTGTCAGAAATGGCAGCTCTAGTGGAACCTGTTCTCCCTAACAGCCGGGGGAACAGTCCAACTAGTAGTGGGCGGGATGTTATTGTAGGTAGGCCTAGACAGTTAGTGGTGGTGGGGCGGGATGGTATTGTAGGTAGGACAGCTGGTAGTGGTGGTGGGGCGGGATGGTATTGTAGGTAGGACAGCTGGTAGTGGTGGTGGGGCGGGATGGTATTGTAGGTGGGACAGCTGGTAGTGGTGGTGGGGCGGGATGGTATTGTAGGTAGGCCTAGACAGTTAGTGGTGGTGGGGAGGGATGGTATTGTAGGTGGGACAGCTGGTAGTGGTGGTGGGGCGGGATGGTATTGTAGGTAGGACAGCTGGTAGTGGTGGTGGGGCGGGATGGTATTGTAGGTAGGACAGCTAGTGGTGGTGGGGCGGGATGGTATTGTAGGTAGGACAGCTGGTAGTGGTGGTGGGGCGGGATGTTATTGTAGGTAGGACAGCTGGTAGTGGTGGTGGGGCGGGATGGTATTGTAGGTAGGACAGCTGGTAGTGGTGGTGGGGCGGGATGGTATTGTAGGTAGGACAGCTGGTAGTGGTGGGGCGGGATGGTATTGTAGGTAGGACAGCTGGTAGTGGTGGTGGGGCGGGATGGTATTGTAGGTAGGACAGCTGGTAGTGGTGGTGGGGCGGGATGGTATTGTAGGTGGGACAGCTGGTAGTGGTGGTGGGGCGGGATGGTATTGTAGGTAGGACAGCTAGTGGTGGTGGGGCGGGATGGTATTGTAGGTAGGACAGCTGGTAGTGGTGGTGGGGCGGGATGGTATTGTAGGTAGGACAGCTGGTAGTGGTGGTGGGGCGGGATGGTATTGTAGGTAGGACAGCTGGTAGTGGTGGTGGGGCGGGATGGTATTGTAGGTAGGACAGCTGGTAGTGGGGCGGGATGGTATTGTAGGTAGGACAGCTGGTAGTGGTGGTGGGGCGGGATGGTATTGTAGGTAGGACAGCTGGTAGTGGTGGTGGGGCGGGATGGTATTGTAGGTATGACAGCTGGTAGTGGTGGGGCGGGATGGTATTGTAGGTAGGCCTAGACAGCTGGTAGTGGTGGTGGGGCGGGATGGTATTGTAGGTAGGCCTAGACAGTTAGTGGTGGTGGGGCGGGATGGTATTGTAGGTGGGACAGCTGGTAGTGGTGGTGGGGCGGGATGGTATTGTAGGTGGGACAGCTGGTAGTGGTGGTGGGGCGGGATGGTATTGTAGGTAGGACAGCTAGTAGTGGGGGGATGGTATTGTAGGTAGGACAGCTAGTAGTGGGGGGATGGTAATGTAGGTAGGACAGCTAGTAGTGGGGGGATGGTAATGTAGGTAGGACAGCTAGTAGTGGGGGATGGTAATGTATGTAGGCCTAGACAGTTAGTGGTTGTAGGGGATTCTATAATCAGGAAGATGGATAGAATAATTTGTCGCGAAGACCCCCTCAACCGAATGGTTTGCTGTCTCCCTGGTGCCAGGGTTCGGCATGTGGTGGAAAGGGTGGATAAATTACTTGGGGGGGCTGGGGATGACCCAGCTGTCGTGGTCCATGTGGCAACCAATGACAGGATACAAGGTAGGTGGAGGTCTATTAAAAATAATTTTAAAGAACTAGGTGCTAAGTTGAAGAGAAGGACCTCCAAGGTGGTATGCTCTGGAATACTGCCTGTGCCATGCGCATCGCAGGAAAGACAGCGGGAGCTGCGGGAGGTAAATGCATGGCTCACGTCGTGGTGTAGAGGAGAGGGGTTTGGGGTGTTAGAGCACTGGGCTGACTTTTCATTGGGGTACAAACTGTTTTCCTCAGGTAATTTGCACCTTAATGGAAGGGGGTCCGCTGTGCTGGGGGAGAGAATCCTAGAAGGGGTGGGGGGGGGGGGATTATATACTGGGGATGTGGAGGGAGGACAATGTAGTGTGTAATATAGTGGCGGATAGGTTAGAGAGGGGACAGAACATTGAGGAGGGAGGAGAAGGGTCCTGTGGGGGGAGGATAAGACCAGTGGATAGGGAGAAGGGTCCTGTGGGGGTAGGATAAGAGCAGTGGATAGGGAGAAGGGTCCTGTGGGGGAGGATAAGAGCAGTGGATAGGGAGAAGGGTCCTGTGGGGGGAGGATAAGAGCAGTGGATAGGGAGAAGGGTCCTGTGGGGGGAGGATAAGAGCAGTGGATAGGGAGAAGGGTCCTGTGGGGGGAGGATAAGAGCAGTGGATAGGGAGAAGGGTCCTGTGGGGGAAGATAAGAGCAGTGGATAAGGAGAAGGGTCCTGTGGGGGGGATAAGAGCAGTGGATAGGGAGAAGGGTCCTTTGGGGGGAGGATAAGAGCAGTGGATAGGGAGAAGGGTCCTGTGGGGGGAGGGGGAGGATAAGAGCAGTGGATAGGGAGAAGGGTCCTAAGGGGGGAGGGGGAGGATAAGAGCAGCGGATAGGGAGAAGGGTCCTGTGGGGGAGGATAAGAGCAGTGGATAGGGAGAAGGGTCCTGTGGGGGGGATAAGAGCAGTGGATAGGGAGAAGGGTCCTTTGGGGGGAGGGGGAGGATAAGAGCAGTGGATAGGGAGAAGGGTCCTGTGGGGGGAGGGGGAGGATAAGAGCAGTGGATAGGGAGAAGGGTCCTGTGGGGGGAGGATAAGAGCAGTGGATAGGGAGAAGGGTCCTGTGGGGGGAGGGGGAGGATAAGAGCAGCGGATAGGGAGAAGGGTCCTGTGGGGGAGGATAAGAGCAGTGGATAGGGAGAAGGGTCCTGTGGGGGAGGATAAGACCAGTGGATAGGGAGAAGGGTCCTGTGGGGGGAGGATAAGAGCAGTGGATAGGGAGAAGGGTCCTGTGGGGGAGGATAAGAGCAGTGGATAGGGAGAAGGGTCCTGTGGGGGAGGATAAGACCAGTGGATAGGGAGAAGGGTCCTGTGGGGGGAGGATAAGAGCAGTGGATAGGGAGAAGGGTCCTGTGGGGGAGGATAAGAGCAGTGGATAGGGAGAAGGGTCCTGTGGGGGAGGATAAGAGCAGTGGATAGGGAGAAGGGTCCTGTGGGGGAGGATAAGAGCAGTGGATAGGGAGAAGGGTCCTGTGGGGGAGGATAAGAGCAGTGGATAGGGAGAAGGGTCCTGTGGGGGGAGGATAGGAGCAGTGGATAGGGAGAAGGATCCTGTGGGGGAGGATAAGAGCAGTGGATAGGGAGGAGGGTCCTGTGGGGGGAGGATAAGAGCAGTGGATAGGGAGAAGGGTCCTGTGGGGGAAGATAAGAGCAGTGGATAAGGAGAAGGGTCCTGTGGGGGGGATAAGAGCAGTGGATAGGGAGAAGGGTCCTTTGGGGGGAGGATAAGAGCAGTGGATAGGGAGAAGGGTCCTGTGGGGGGAGGGGGAGGATAAGAGCAGTGGATAGGGAGAAGGGTCCTAAGGGGGGAGGGGGAGGATAAGAGCAGCGGATAGGGAGAAGGGTCCTGTGGGGGAGGATAAGAGCAGTGGATAGGGAGAAGGGTCCTGTGGGGGGGATAAGAGCAGTGGATAGGGAGAAGGGTCCTTTGGGGGGAGGGGGAGGATAAGAGCAGTGGATAGGGAGAAGGGTCCTGTGTGGGGAGGGGGAGGATAAGAGCAGTGGATAGGGAGAAGGGTCCTGTGGGGGGAGGGGGAGGATAAGAGCAGCGGATAGGGAGAAGGGTCCTGTGGGGGAGGATAAGAGCAGTGGATAGGGAGAAGGGTCCTGTGGGGGAGGATAAGAGCAGTGGATAGGGAGAAGGGTCCTGTGGGGGAGGATAAGACCAGTGGATAGGGAGAAGGGTCCTGTGGGGGGAGGATAAGAGCAGTGGATAGGGAGAAGGGTCCTGTGGGGGAAGATAAGAGCAGTGGATAGGGAGAAGGGTCCTGTGGGGGGAGGATAGGAGCAGTGGATAGGGAGAAGGGTCCTGTGGGGGGAGGATAAGAGCAGTGCATAGGGAGAAGGGTCCTGTGGGGGAGGATAAAAGCAGTGGATAGGGAGAAGGGTCCTGTGGGGGAGGATGAGAGCAGTGGATAGGGAGAAGGGTCCTGTGGGGGAGGATAAGAGCAGTGGATAGGGAGAAGGGTCCTGTGGGGGGAGGATAAGAGCAGAGGATAGGGAGAAGGGTCCTGTGGGGGGAGGATAAGAGCAGTGGATAAGGAGAAGGGTCCTGTGGGGGGAGGATAAGAGCAGTGGATAGGGAGAAGGGTCCTGTGGGGGTAGGATAAGAGCAGTGGATAGGGAGAAGGGTCCTGTGGGGGGAGGATAAGAGCAGTGGATAGGGAGAAGGGTCCTGTGGGGGGAGGATAAGAGCAGTGGATAGGGAGAAGGGTCCTGTGGGGGGGGATAAGAGCGGTGGATAGGGAGAAGGGTCCTGTGGGGGTAGGATAAGAGCAGTGGATAGGGAGAAGGGTCCTGTGGGGGGAGGATAAGAGCAGTGGATAGGGAGAAGGGTCCTGTGGGGGAGGATAAGAGCAGTGGATAGGGAGAAGGGTCCTGTGGGGGTAGGATAAGAGCAGTGGATAGGGAGAAGGGTCCTGTAGGGTCCTGTGGGGGGAGGATAAGAGCAGTGGATAGGGAGAAGGGTCCTGTGGGGGTAGGATAAGAGCAGTGGATAGGGAGAAGGGTCCTGTGGGGGGGGGGAGGATAAGAGCAGTGGATAGGGAGAAGGGTCCTGTGGGGGGAGGGGGAGGATAAGAGCAGTGGATAGGGAGAAGGGTCCTGTGGGGGGAGGGGGAGGATAAGAGCAGTGGATAGGGAGAAGGGTCCTGTGGGGGGAGGGGGAGGATAAGAGCAGTGGATAGGGAGAAGGGTCCTGTGGGGGGAGGGGGAGGATAAGAGCAGTGGATAGGGAGAAGGGTCCTGTGGGGGGAGGATAAGAGCAGTGGATAGGGAGAAGGGTCCTGTGGGGGGAGGATAAGAGCAGTGGATAGGGAGAAGGGTCCTGTGGGGGGAGGATAAGAGCAGTGGATAAGGAGAAGGGTCCTGTGGGGGGAGGATAAGAGCAGTGGATAGGGAAGAGGGTCCTGTGGGGGGAGGGGGAGGATAAGAGCAGTGGATAGGGAGAAGGGTCCTGTGGGGGGAGGATAAGAGCAGTGGATAGGGAGAAGGGTCCTGTGGGGGAGGATAAGAGCAGTGGATAGGGAGAAGGGTCCTGTGGGGGAGGATAAGAGCAGTGGATAGGGAGAAGGGTCCTGTGGGGGAGGATGAGAGCAGTGGATAGGGAGAAGGGTCCTGTGGGGGAGGATAAGAGCAGTGGATAGGGAGAAGGGTCCTGTGGGGGAGGATAAGAGCAGTGGATAGGGAGGAGGGTCCTGTGGGGGGGAGGATAAGAGCAGTGGATAGGGAGGAGGGTCCTGTGGGGGAGGATAAGAGCGGTGGATAGGGAGAACGGTCCTGTGGGGGGAGGATAAGAGCGGTGGATAGGGAGGAGGGTCCTGTGGGGGAGGATAAGAGCGGTGGATAGGGAGAAGGGTCCTGTGGGGGGAGGATAAGAGCGGTGGATAGGGAGGAGGGTCCTGTGGGGGAGGATAAGAGCGGTGGATAGGGAGAAGGGTCCTGTGGGGGGAGGATAAGAGCAGTGGATAAGGAGAAGGGTCCTGTGGGGAGGATAAGAGCAGTGGATAGGGAGAAGGGTCCTGTGGGGGAGGATAAGAGCAGTGGATAGGGAGGAGGGTCCTGTGGGGGGAGGATAAGAGCGGTGGATAGGGAGGAGGGTCCTGTGGGGGAGGATAAGAGCAGTGGATAGGGAGAAGGGTCCTGTGGGGGAGGATAAGAGCAGTGGATAGGGAGAAGGGTCCTGTGGGGGGAGGATAAGAGCAGTGGATAGGGAGAAGGGTCCTGTGGGGGGAGGATAAGAGCAGCGGATAGGGAGAAGGGTCCTGTGGGGGAGGATAAGACCAGTGGATAGGGAGAAGGGTCCTGTGGGGGGAGGATAAGAGCAGCGGATAGGGAGAAGGGTCCTGTGGGGGATGATAAGAGCAGTGGATAGGGAGAAGGGTCCTGTGGGGGGAGGATAAGAGCAGCGGATAGGGAGAAGGGTCCTGTGGGGGAGGATAAGACCAGTGGATAGGGAGGAGGGTCCTGTGGGGGGAGGATAAGAGCAGTGGATAGGGAGAAGGGTCCTGTGGGGGGAGGATAAGAGCAGCGGATAGGGAGAAGGGTCCTGTGGGGGGAGGATAAGAGCAGTGGATAGGGAGAAGGGTCCTGTGGGGGAGGATAAGAGCAGTGGATAGGGAGAAGGGTCCTGTGGGGGGAGGATAAGAGCAGCGGATAGGGAGAAGGGTCCTGTGGGGGAGGATAAGACCAGTGGATAAGGAGGAGGGTCCTGTGGGAGGAGGATAAGAGCAGTGGATAGGGAGAAGGGTCCTGTGGGGGGGGGGATAAGAGCAGTGGATAGGGAGGAGGGTCCTTTGGGGGGGAGGATAAGAGCAGTGGATAGGGAGGAGGGTCCTGTGGGGGAGGATAAGAGCAGTGGATAGGGAGGAGGGTCCTGTGGGGGGAGGATAAGAGCAGTGGATAGGGAGGAGGGTCCTGTGGGGGAGGATAAGACCAGTG
The DNA here is from genome assembly GCA_027789725.1 of Dendropsophus ebraccatus. Taxonomy (NCBI): domain Eukaryota; kingdom Metazoa; phylum Chordata; class Amphibia; order Anura; family Hylidae; genus Dendropsophus; species Dendropsophus ebraccatus. Next base: position 2,260,260 of record JAQFWZ010000047.1, on the reverse strand, counting down.
GATAGGGAGAAGGGTCCTGTGGAGGGAGGATAAGAGCAGTGGATAGGGAGAAGGGTCCTGTGGGGGGGGAGGATAAGAGCAGAGGATAGGGAGAAGGGTCCTGTGGGGGGAGGATAAGAGCAGTGGATAGGGAGAAGGGTCCTGTGGGAGGAGGATAAGAGCAGTGGATAGGGAGAAGGGTCCTGTGGGGGGAGGATAAGAGCAGTGGATAGGGAGAAGGGTCCTGTGGGGGGGAGGATAAGAGCAGTGGATAGGGAGAAGGGTCCTGTGGGGGGAGGATAAGAGCAGTGGATAGGGAGAAGGGTCCTGTGGTGGAGGATAAGAGCAGTGGATAGGGAGAAGGGTCCTGTGGGGGAGGATAAGACCAGTGGATAGGGAGAAGGGTCCTGTGGGGGGAGGATAAGACCAGTGGATAAGGAGAAGGGTCCTGTGGGGGAGGATAAGAGCAGTGGATAAGGAGAAGGGTCCTGTGGGGGAGGATAAGAGCAGTGGATAGGGAGAAGGGTCCTGTGGGGGAGGATAAGACCAGTGGATAGGGAGAAGGGTCCTGTGGGGGGAGGATAAGGAAAAGGGTCCTGTGGGGGAGGATAAGAGCAGTGGATAGGGAGAAGGGTCCTGTGGGGGGAGGATAAGAGCAGTGGATAAGGAGAAGGGTCCTGTGGGGGGAGGATAAGAGCAGTGGATAGGGAGACGGGTCCTGTGGGGGGAGGATAAGAGCGGTGGATAGGGAGAAGGGTCCTGTGGGGGGAGGATAAGAGCAGTGGATAGGGAGAAGGGTCCTGTGGGGGAGGATAAGAGCAGTGGATAGGGAGAAGGGTCCTGTGGGGGAGGATAAGAGCAGTGGATAGGGAGAAGGGTCCTGTGGGGGAGGATAAGACCAGTGGATAGGGAGGAGGGTCCTGTGGGGGGAGGATAAGAGCAGTGGATAGGGAGAAGGGTCCTGTGGGGGAGGATAAGAGCAGTGGATAGGGAGAAGGGTCCTGTGGGGGAGGATAAGAGCAGTGGATAGGGAGAAGGGTCCTGTGGGGGGAGGATAAGAGCAGCGGATAGGGAGAAGGGTCCTGTGGGGGAGGATAAGACCAGTGGATAAGGAGGAGGGTCCTTTGGGGGGGAGGATAAGAGCAGTGGATAGGGAGAAGGGTCCTGTGGGGGGGGATAAGAGCAGTGGATAGGGAGGAGGGTCCTTTGGGGGGGAGGATAAGAGCAGTGGATAGGGAGAAGGGTCCTGTGGGGGGAGGATAAGAGCAGTGGATAGGGAGAAGGGTCCTGTGGGGGGGGATAAGACCAGTGGATAAGGAGGAGGGTCCTGTGGGAGGAGGATAAGAGCAGTGGATAGGGAGAAGGGTCCTGTGGGGGGGGATAAGAGCAGTGGATAGGGAGGAGGGTCCTTTGGGGGGGAGGATAAGAGCAGTGGATAGGGAGAAGGGTCCTGTGGGGGGAGGATAAGAGCAGTGGATAGGGAGAAGGGTCCTGTGGGGGGGGATAAGAGCAGTGGATAGGGAGGAGGGTCCTGTGGGGGGAGGATAAGAGCAGTGGATAGGGAGAAGGGTCCTGTGGGGGGGAGGATAAGAGCAGTGGATAGGGAGAAGGGTCCTGTGGGGGAGGATAAGAGCAGTGGATAGGGAGAAGGGTCCTGTGGGGGGGGATAAGAGCAGAGGATAGGGAGAAGGGTCCTGTGGGGGGGGGGGATAAGAGCAGTGGATAGGGAGAAGGGTCCTGTGGGGGGAGGATAAGACCAGTGGATAAGGAGAAGGGTCCTGTGGGGGAGGATAAGAGCAGTGGATAAGGAGAAGGGTCCTGTGGGGGAGGATAAGAGCAGTGGATAGGGAGAAGGGTCCTGTGGGGGAGGATAAGACCAGTGGATAGGGAGAAGGGTCCTGTGGGGGGAGGATAAGGAAAAGGGTCCTGTGGGGGAGGATAAGAGCAGTGGATAGGGAGAAGGGTCCTGTGGGGGGAGGATAAGAGCAGTGGATAAGGAGAAGGGTCCTGTGGGGGGAGGATAAGAGCAGTGGATAGGGAGACGGGTCCTGTGGGGGGAGGATAAGAGCGGTGGATAGGGAGAAGGGTCCTGTGGGGGGAGGATAAGAGCAGTGGATAGGGAGAAGGGTCCTGTGGGGGAGGATAAGAGCAGTGGATAGGGAGAAGGGTCCTGTGGGGGAGGATAAGAGCAGTGGATAGGGAGAAGGGTCCTGTGGGGGAGGATAAGACCAGTGGATAGGGAGGAGGGTCCTGTGGGGGGAGGATAAGAGCAGTGGATAGGGAGAAGGGTCCTGTGGGGGAGGATAAGAGCAGTGGATAGGGAGAAGGGTCCTGTGGGGGAGGATAAGAGCAGTGGATAGGGAGAAGGGTCCTGTGGGGGAGGATAAGACCAGTGGATAGGGAGGAGGGTCCTGTGGGGGGAGGATAAGAGCAGTGGATAGGGAGAAGGGTCCTGTGGGGGAGGATAAGAGCAGTGGATAGGGAGAAGGGTCCTGTGGGGGAGGATAAGAGCAGTGGATAGGGAGAAGGGTCCTGTGGGGGAGGATAAGAGCAGTGGATAGGGAGAAGGGTCCTGTGGGGGAGGATAAGAGCAGTGGATAGGGAGAAGGGTCCTGTGGGGGGAGGAGGATAAAAGCAGTGGATAGGGAGAAGGGTCCTGTGGGGGAGGATAAGAGCAGTGGATAGGGAGAAGGGTCCTGTGGGGAGGAGGATAAGAGCAGTGGATGGGGAGAAGGGTCCTGTGGGGGAGGATAAGAGCAGTGGATAGGGAGAAGAAGTCTAGCAGCAAGATGGGGGAGCTGGAGGCCTGGAGGAGTCCATTGATGTGGTTGGTGTGACTGAGACATGGCTGGACTCCTCACATGACTGGGCTGTCAATAGTCAGGGATTTACATTGTTCAGAAGGGATCGGGTGGGCAGGAGGAGGAGTATGTCTGTATGATATAAGGACAGGGTGGGCAGGAGGAGGAAGAGTATGTCTGTATGGTATAAGGACAGGGTGGGCAGGAGGAGGAGGAGTATGTCTGTATGGTATAAGGACAGGGTGGGCAGGAGGAGGAGGAGTATGTCTGTATGGTATAAGGACAGGGTGGGCAGGAGGAGGAGGAGTATGTCTGTATGGTATAAGGACAGGGTGGGCAGGAGGAGGAGGAGTATGTCTGTATGGTATAAGGACAGGGTGGGCAGGAGGAGGAGGAGTATGTCTGTATGGTATAAGGACAGGGTGGGCAGGAGGAGGAGGAGTATGTCTGTATGGTATAAGGACAGGGTGGGCAGGGGGAGGAGTATGTCTGTATGGTATAAGGACAGGGTGGGCAGGAGGAGGAGGAGGAGTATGTCTGTATGGTATAAGGACAGGGCGGGCAGGAGGAGGAGTAAGTCTGTATGGTATAAGGACAGGGCGGGCAGGGGGAGGAGTATGTCTGTATGGTATAAGGACAGGGCGGGCAGGGGGAGGAGGAGGATGTCTGTATGGTATAAGGACAGGGCGGGCAGGAGGAGGAGGAGTATGTCTGTATGGTATAAGGACAGGGTGGGCAGAAGGGGAGCAGGAGTATGTCTGTATGGTATAAGGACAGGGCGGGCAGGGGGAGGAGGAGTATGTCTGTATGGTATAAGGACAGGGTGGGCAGAAGGGGAGGAGGAGTATGTCTGTATGGTATAAGGACAGGGTGGGCAGGGGGAGGAGGAGTATGTCTGTATGGTATAAGGACAGGGTGGGCAGGGGGAGGAGGATGTCTGTATGATATAAGGACAGGGTGGGCAGGGGGAGGAGTATGTCTGTATGGTATAAGGAGCGGGTGGGCAGGAGGAGGAGTATGTCTGTATGGTATAAGGACAGGGTGGGCAGGAGGAGGAGTATGTCTGTATGGTATAAGGACAGGGTGGGCAGGAGGAGGAGGAGTATGTCTGTATGGTATAAGGACAGGGCGGGCAGGGGGAGGAGGAGTATGTCTGTATGGTATAAGGACAGGGTGGGCAGGAGGAGGAGTATGTCTGTATGGTATAAGGACAGGGTGGGCAGGGGGAGGAGGAGTATGTCTGTATGGTATAAGGACAGGGTGGGCAGGGGGAGGAGGATGTCTGTATGATATAAGGACAGGGTGGGCAGGGGGAGGAGTATGTCTGTATGGTATAAGGAGCGGGTGGGCAGAGGGAGGGGAGGAGGAGTATGTCTGTATGGTATAAGGACAGGGCGGGCAGGAGGAGGAGTAAGTCTGTATGGTATAAGGACAGGGCGGGCAGGGGGAGGAGTATGTCTGTATGGTATAAGGACAGGGCGGGCAGGGGGAGGAGGAGGATGTCTGTATGGTATAAGGACAGGGCGGGCAGGAGGAGGAGGAGTATGTCTGTATGGTATAAGGACAGGGTGGGCAGAAGGGGAGCAGGAGTATGTCTGTATGGTATAAGGACAGGGCGGGCAGGGGGAGGAGGAGTATGTCTGTATGGTATAAGGACAGGGCGGGCAGGAGGAGGAGTATGTCTGTATGGTATAAGGACAGGGTGGGCAGGGGGAGGAGGAGTATGTCTGTATGGTATAAGGACAGGGTGGGCAGGGGGAGGAGGATGTCTGTATGATATAAGGACAGGGTGGGCAGGGGGAGGAGTATGTCTGTATGGTATAAGGAGCGGGTGGGCAGAGGGAGGGGAGGAGGAGTATGTCTGTATGGTATAAGGACAGGGTGGGCAGGGGGAGGAGGAGTATGTCTGTATGGTATAAGGACAGGGTGGGCAGAAGGGGAGGAGGAGTATGTCTATATGTTATAAGGACAGGGTGGGCAGAAGGGGAGGAGGAGTATGTCTGTATGGTATAAGGACAGGGTGGGCAGGAGGAGGAGTATGTCTGTATGGTATAAGGACAGGGTGGGCAGAAGGAGGAGGAGGAGGAGTATGTCTGTATGGTATAAGGACAGGGTGGGCAGGAGGAGGAGTATGTCTGTATGGTATAAGGACAGGGTGGGCAGAAGGAGGGGGAGGAGGAGTATGTCTGTATGGTATAAGGACAGGGTGGGCAGGAGGAGGAGGAGTATGTCTGTATGGTATAAGGACAGGGTGGGCAGGAGGAGGAGGAGTATGTCTGTATGGTATAAGGACAGGGTGGGCAGGAGGAGTATGTCTGTATGGTATAAGGACAGGGAGGGCAGGGGGAGGAGGAGGATGTCTGTATGGTAAAAGGACAGGGGGGGCAGGAGGAGGAGTATGTCTGTATGGTATAAGGACAGGGTGGGCAGGGGGAGGAGTATGTCTGTATGGTATAAGGACAGGGTGGGCAGGAGGAGGAGTATGTCTGTATGGTATAAAGACAGGGAGGGCAGGGGGAGGAGGAGGATGTCTGTATAGTATAAGGACAGGGTGGGCAGGAGGAGGAGGAGTATGTCTGTATAGTATAAGGACAGGGTGGGCAGAAGGGGAGGAGGAGTATGTCTGTATGGCATAAGGACAGGGTGGGCAGGAGGAGTATGTCTGTATGGTATAAGGACAGGGTGGGCAGGAGGAGGAGTATGTCTGTATAGTATAAGGACAGGGTGGGCAGGAGGAGGAGGAGTATGTCTGTATAGTATAAGGACAGGGTGGGCAGAAGGGGAGGAGGAGTATGTCTGTATGGTATAAGGACAGGGAGGGCAGGGGGAGGAGGAGGATGTCTGTATGGTATAAGGACAGGGTGGGCAGGGGGAGGAGGAGGATGTCTGTATGGTATAAGGACAGGGTGGGCAGGAGGAGGAGTATGTCTGTATGGTATAAGGACAGGGAGGGCAGGGGGAGGAGGAGGATGTCTGTATGGTATAAGGACAGGGTGGGCAGGAGGAGGAGTATGTCTGTATAGTATAAGGACAGGGTGGGCAGGGGGAGGAGTATGTCTGTATGGTATAAGGACAGGGTGGGCAGGAGGAGGAGTATGTATGTATGGTATAAGGACAGGGTGGGCAGAAGGGGAGGAGGAGTATGTCTGTATGGTATAAGGACAGGGTGGGCAGGAGGAGGAGGAGTATGTATGTATGGTATAAGGACAGGGTGGGCAGAAGGGGAGGAGGAGTATGTCTGTATGGTATAAGGACAGGGTGGGCAGGGGGAGGAGGAGTATGTCTGTATGGTATAAGGACAGGGTGGGCAGGAGGAGGAGGAGTATGTATGTATGGTATAAGGACAGGGTGGGCAGAAGGGGAGGAGGAGTATGTCTGTATGGTATAAGGAGCGGGTGGGCAGAGGGAGGGGAGGAGGAGTATGTCTGTATGGTATAAGGACAGGGTGGGCAGGAGGAGGAGGAGTATGTCTGTATGGTATAAGGACAGGGTGGGCAGGAGGAGGAGGAGTATGTCTGTATGGTATAAGGACAGGGTGGGCAGGAGGAGGAGGAGTATGTCTGTATGGTATAAGGACAGGGTGGGCAGGAGGAGGAGGAGTATGTCTGTATGGTATAAGGACAGGGTGGGCAGGAGGAGGAGGAGTATGTCTGTATGGTATAAGGACAGGGTGGGCAGGAGGAGGAGGAGTATGTCTGTATGGTATAAGGACAGGGTGGGCAGGGGGAGGAGTATGTCTGTATGGTATAAGGACAGGGTGGGCAGGAGGAGGAGGAGTATGTCTGTATGGTATAAGGACAGGGTGGGCAGGAGGAGGAGGAGTATGTATGTATGGTATAAGGACAGGGTGGGCAGAAGGGGAGGAGGAGTATGTCTGTATGTCAGAAATGATATTAAAGTGAGTGTAACAGATGCAATAGTGGGCGATGACTGTGATGATGTGGAAGCATTGTGGGTAGAACTACAGAAGGAGGTAAAGAGTGAAAAAATAATTCTTGGTGTAATCTATAGACCCCCCAACATTACTGAGGAGGTAGATGGTCAGCTAAATAGACAAATAGGGTGGGCTGCCCGGGAGGGGACAGTAGTGGTAATGGGGACAACTACCCAGATATAGATTGGGGTCACGGTTCAGCTAAATCCACAAAGGGGGGGAATTTCTTACCCTCCTGCAGGATAATTTTCTGGGCCAGTTTGTGGAGGAGCCGACTAGAAGTGATGGCTGCCGGATCTGGTTATTTCTAACACCGCTGAGCTGGTTGGGGACGTCACTGTCCATGAACACCTGGGGAATAGTGACCACAATATAGGGACTGGGACTGAGACTGGGAGCGGCTGCTGTCACATACTGATGCAGCTAATAAATGGGAAATCTGCAAATCCACATTAAATAACTGTACTGCCAAATATATTCCTATGGGGAACAAATATAAACGGTTAAAATCCAACATGGCGACAACCGAGGTTAGAGGGGCTATAAATGAGAAAAAAGGGGCATTCAACAAATACAGATCAGAGGGGTCAGCTGTATACGGTACAGATCAGAGGGGTCAGCTGTATACGGTACAGATCAGAGGGGTCAGCTGTATACGGTACAGATCAGAGGGGTCAGCTGAATACGGTACAGATCAGAGGGGTCAGCTGTATACAGTACAGATCAGAGGGGTCAGCTGTATACGGTACAGATCAGAGGGGTCAGCTGTATACGGTACAGATCAGAGGGGTCAGCTGTATACGGTACAGATCAGAGGGGTCAGCTGTATACGGTACAGATCAGAGGGGTCAGCTGAATACAGTACAGATCAGCGGGGTCAGCTGTATACGGTACAGATCAGAGGGGTCAGCTGTATACGGTACAGATCAGAGGGGTCAGCTGTATACGGTACAGATCAGAGGGGTCAGCTGTATACAGTACAGATCAGAGGGGTCAGCTGAATACGGTACAGATCAGAGGGGTCAGCTGTATACAGTACAGATCAGAGGGGTCAGCTGTATACAGTACAGATCAGAGGGGTCAGCTGTATACGGTACAGATCAGAGGGGTCAGCTGAATACAGTACAGATCAGAGGGGTCAGCTGTATACGGTACAAATAAGAGGGGTCAGCTGTATACGGTACAAATAAGAGGGGTCAGCTGTATACGGTACAAATAAGAGGGGTCAGCTGTATACGGTACAAATAAGAGGGGTCAGCTGTATACGGTACAAATAAGAGGGGTCAGCTGTATACGGTACAGATCAGAGGGGGCAGCAGCTGTATACAGTACAGATCAGAGGGGTCATCAGCTGTATACAGTACAGATCAGAGGGGTCAGCTGTATACGGTACAGATCAGAGGGGGCAGCAGCTGTATACAGTACAGATCAGAGGGGGCAGCAGCTGTATACAGTACAGATCAGAGGGGTCAGCTGTATACAGATCAGAGGGGTCAGCCGTATACAGTACAGATCAGAGGGGGCAGCTGTATACAGATCAGAGGGGGCAGCTGTATACGGTACAGATCAGAGGGGTCAGCTGTATACGGTACAGATCAGAGGGGTCAGCTGTATACGGTACAAATCAGAGGGGTCGTCAGCTGTATACAGTACAGATCAGAGGGGTCGTCAGCTGTATACGGTACAGATCAGAGGGGTCAGCCGTATACAGTACAGATCAGAGGGGTCAGCTGTATACGGTACAGATCAGAGGGGTCGTCAGCTGTATACGGTACAGATCAGAGGGGTCTTCAGCTGTATACGGTACAGATCAGAGGGGTCAGCTGTATACGGTACAGATCAGAGGGGTCGTCAGCTGTATACAGTACAGATCAGAGGGGTCAGCTGTATACAGTACAGATCAGAGGGGTCGTCAGCTGTATACAGTACAGATCAGAGGGGTCAGCTGTATACAGTACAGATCAGAGGGGTCAGCTGTATACAGTACAGATCAGAGGGGTCAGCTGTATACAGATCAGAGGGGTCAGCCGTATACAGTACAGATCAGAGGGGTCAGCTGTATACAGTACAGATCAGAGGGGTCGTCAGCTGTATACAGTACAGATCAGAGGGGGCAGCTGTATACAGTACAGATCAGAGGGGTCAGCTGTATACAGATCAGAGGGGTCAGCTGTATACAGTACAGATCAGAGGGGTCGTCAGCCGTATACAGTACAGATCAGAGGGGTCAGCTGTATACAGATCAGAGGGGTCAGCTGTATACAGTACAGATCAGAGGGGTCAGCCGTATACAGTACAGATCAGAGGGGGCAGCCGTATACAGTACAGATCAGAGGGGGCAGCTGTATACAGTACAGATCAGAGGGGTCAGCTGTATACGGTACAGATCAGAGGGGTCAGCCGTATACAGTACAGATCAGAGGGGTCAGCCGTATACAGTACAGATCAGAGGGGGCAGCTGTATACAGTCCATATCAGAGGGGTCAGCCGTATACAGTACAGAACAGAGGGGTCAGCTGTATACAGTACAGATCAGAGGGGTCAGCCGTATACAGTACAGAACAGAGGGGTCAGCTGTATACAGATCAGAGGGGTCAGCTGTAGCCTTTACACATTACAAAGAAGTCAACAAAACCTGTAAAAATGTAATAAAATCACCAATAATCCACAATGAAAGGCAGGGGCCATAGATAGCAAAAGAAACAACAAAAAATTCTTCAAATATATTAATGCAAAAAACCAAGGTCAGAGCATGTAGGAGCCCTAAATAATGGCGACGGGGAGGTAATAACTGGGGATCAGGAGAAAGCTGAGTTACTGAATGGCTTCTTCAGCTCTGTATATACAAAAGAAGAGGATGGAGCTGTGGTGGGTGGGGCCAGTACTGAGGTGGGTGGGGCCAGTGCTGAGGTGAGTGGGGCCAGTACTGAGGTGAGTGGGGCCAGTGCTGCTAACACATGTAATGTACTGAACTGGTTTACAGTACAGTCTATGGAGGATGTGCAGATGTTGCAGGCTTTGTAGTACAGTACAGTCTATGGAGGATGTGCAGATGTTACAGGCTTTGTAGTACAGTACAGTCTATGGAGGATGTGCAGATGTTGCAGGCTTTGTAGTATAATACAGTGTATGGAGGATGTGCAGATGTTACAGGCTTTGTAGTACAGTACAGTCTATGGAGGATGTGCAGATGTTACAGGATGTGTAGTACAGTACAGTCTATGGAGGATGTGCAGATGTTACAGGCTTTGTAGTATAATACAGTCTATGGAGGATGTGCAGATGTTACAGGCTTTGTAGTACAGTACAGTCTATGGAGGATGTGCAGATGTTACAGGCTGTGTAGTACAGTACAGTCTATGGAGGATGTGCAGATGTTACAGGCTTTGTAGTACAGTAGTCTATGGAGGATGTGCAGATGTTACAGGCTTTGTAGTATAATACAGTCTATGGAGGATGTGCAGATGTTACAGGCTTTGTAGTACAGTACAGTCTATGGAGGATGTGCAGATGTTACAGGCTTTGTAGTACAGTACAGTCTATGGAGGATGTGCAGATGTTACAGGCTGTGTAGTACAGTACAGTCTATGGAGGATGTGCAGATGTTACAGGCTTTGTAGTACAGTACAGTCTATGGAGGATGTGCAGATGTTACAGGCTTTGTAGTACAGTACAGTCTATGGAGGATGTGCAGATGTTACAGGCTTTGTAGTATAATACAGTCTATGGAGGATGTGCAGATGTTACAGGCTTTGTAGTACAGTACAGTCTATGGAGGATGTGCAGATGTTACAGGCTTTGTAGTATAATACAGTCTATGGAGGATGTGCAGATGTTACAGGCTTTGTAGTACAGTACAGTCTATGGAGGATGTGCAGATGTTACAGGCTTTGTAGTACAGTACAGTCTATGGAGGATGTGCAGATGTTACAGGATGACTTAGACACTCTGAGTGTTTGGGCGTCCACTTGGCAAATGAGGTTCAATGTGGATAAATGTAAAGTTATGCACCTGGGTACTAATAACCCGCAGCATCATATGTCCTGGGGGGAGTAATAACCTGCAGCATCCTATGTCGTGGGGGGAGTAATAACCTGCAGCATCCTATGTCGTGGGGGGAGTAATAACCTGCAGCATCCTATGTCCTAGGGGGAGTAATAACCTGCAGCATCCTATGTCCTGGGGGGAGTAATAACCTGCAGCATCCTATGTCCTGGGGGGAGTAATAACCTGCAGCATCTTATGTCCTGGGGGAGTAATAACCTGCAGCATCATATGTCCTGGGGGGGAGTAATAACCTGCAGCATCCTATGTCCTGAGGGGGAGTAATAACCTGCAGCATCTTATGTCCTGGGGGGGAGTAATAACCTGCAGCATCCTATGTCCTGGGGGGAGTAATAACCTGCAGCATCATATGTCCTGGGGGGGAGTAATAACCTGCAGCATCATATGTCCTGGGGGGGAGTAATAACCTGCAGCATCCTATGTCCTGGGGGGGAGTAATAACCTGCAGCATCCTATGTCCTGGGGGGAGTAATAACCTGCAGCATCCTATGTCCTGGGGGGAGTAATAACCTGCAGCATCCTATGTCCTGGGGGGAGTAATAACCTGCAGCATCCTATGTCCTGGGGGGAGTAATAACCTGCAGCATCCTATGTCCTGGGGGGGGAGTAATAACCTGCAGCATCCTATGTCCTGGGGGGGAGTAATAACCTGCAGCATCCTATGTCCTGGGGGGAGTAATAACCTGCAGCATCCTATGTCCTGGGGGGAGTAATAACCTGCAGCATCCTATGTCCTGGGGGGAGTAATAACCTGCAGCATCCTATGTCCTGGGGGGAGTAATAACCTGCAGCATCCTATGTCCTGGGGGGAGTAATAACCTGCAGCATCCTATGTCCTGGGGGGAGTAATAACCTGCAGCATCCTATGTCCTGGGGGGAGTAATAACCTGCAGCATCCTATGTCCTGGGGGGAGTAATAACCTGCAGCATCCTATGTCCTGGGGGGAGTAATAACCTGCAGCATCCTATGTCCTGGGGGGAGTAATAACCTGCAGCATCCTATGTCCTGGGGGGAGTAATAACCTGCAGCATCCTATGTCCTGGGGGGAGTAATAACCTGCAGCATCCTATGTCCTGGGGGGAGTAATAACCTGCAGCATCCTATGTCCTGGGGGGAGTAATAACCTGCAGCATCCTATGTCCTGGGGAGAGTAATAACCTGCAGCATCCTATGTCCTGGGGGGAGTAATAACCTGCAGCATCCTATGTCCTGGGGGGAGTAATAACCTACAGCATCCTATGTCCTGGGGGGAGTAATAACCTGCAGCATCCTATGTCCTGGGGGGAGTAATAACCTGCAGCATCCTATGTCCTGGGGGGAGTAATAACCTGCAGCATCCTATGTCCTGGGGGGAGTAATAACCTGCAGCATCCTATGTCCTGGGGGGAGTAATAACCTGCAGCATCCTATGTCCTGGGGGGAGTAATAACCTGCAGCATCCTATGTCCTGGGGGGAGTAATAACCTGCAGCATCCTATGTCCTGGGGGGAGTAATAACCTGCAGCATCCTATGTCCTGGGGGGAGTAATAACCTGCAGCATCCTCTGTCCTGGGGGGAGTAATAACCTGCAGCATCCTATGTCCTGGGGGGAGTAATAACCTGCAGCATCCTATGTCCTGGGGGAGTAATAACCTGCAGCATCCTATGTCCTGGGGGGAGTAATAACCTGCAGTATCCTATGCCCTGGGGGGAGTAATAACCTGCAGCATCCTATGTCCTGGGGGGAGTAATAACCTGCAACATCCTATGTCATGTGGGGAGTAATAACCTGCAGAATCCTATGTCCTGGGGGGAGTAATAACCTGCAGCATCCTATGTCCTGGGGGGAGTAATAACCTGCAGCATCCTATGTCCTGGGGGGAGTAATAACCTGCAGCATCCTATGTCCTGGGGGGAGTAATAACCTGCAACATCCTATGTCATGTGGGGAGTAATAACCTGCAGCATCCTATGTCCTGGGGGAAGTAATAACCTGCAGCATCCTATGTCCTGGGGGGAGTAATAACCTGCAGCATCCTATGTCCTGGGGGGAGTAATAACCTGCAGCATCCTATGTCCTGGGGGGAGTAATAACCTGCAGCATGGTGCAGTCACTGATGGAGAAGGATCTGGTTGTACTTGTAGATAATAGACTACAGAACAGCACAATGTCAGTCAGCTGCTTGTAAGGCCGGCAGGATATTGTCATGTATATACCCGGCCTGGACTCTGGGGACAGGGATATAATATTACCCCCCTATAAAGCTTTGGTGCGGCCTCATCTGGAGTCACCGTCCAGTTTTGGATTCATAAAAAGGACGTTCTAGAGCTGGAGAGGGAACAAAGACGGCCACTAAACTAATAAGGGGAATGGAGCATCTTAGTTATGAGGAGAGATTAAAAGAATTACATGTGTTTAGTCTGGAGAAGAGACGTTTAAGGGGAGATGATTAATGTATTTACATATATAATGGGGGCCCCTACAGGAAATATGGGGGGAAGATGTTCCAGGTAAAACCCCCTCAAAGGACAAGGGGGCGCTGCCTCCACCCAGAGAGACAAGGGGGCGCTGCCTCCACCCAGGGAGACAAGGGGGCGCTGCCTCCACCCAGAGAGACAAGGGGGCGCTGCCTCCACCTGGAGAGACAAGGGGGCGCTGCCTCCACCTGGAGAGACAAGGGGGCGCTGCCTCCGCCTGGAGAGACAAGAGGGCGCTACCTCCGCCTGGAGAGACAAGGGGGCGCTGCCTCAGCCTGGAGAGACAAGAGGGCGCTACCTCCGCCTGGAGAGACAAGGGGGCGCTGCCTCAGCCTGGAGAGACAAGGGGGCGCTGCCTCCGCCTGGAGAGACAAGGGGGCGCTGCCTCCGCCTGGAGAGACAAGGGGGCGCTACCTCCGCCCAGAGAGACAAGGGGGCGCTGCCTCCGCCCGGAGAGACAAGGGGGCACTGCCTCAGCCTGGAGAGACAAGGGGGCGCTGCCTCCGCCCGGAGAGACAAGGGGGCGCTGCCTCCACCTGGAGAGACAAGGGGGCGCTGCCTCCACCCAGAGAGACAAGGGGGCGCTGCCTCCACCCAGAGAGACAAGGGGGCACTGCCTCCGCCTGGAGAAAAAAAGGTTACGTCTCCGGAGGCGACAAGCCTTCTTTACCATGAGAACTGTGAATCTGTGGAACAGTCACCACAGGATCTGGTCACAGCAACAACAGTAGAAGCTTCAAAACAGGAGAGATAAGTTCTTAGACCAAAATAATATATATATGCAAATTTATAGAACCTATCACCCCTCCCCCTTCCCTGTATGTATAGAACCTATCACCCCCTCCCCCTTCCCTGTATCCATCCCCTCCTTGGTTGAACTTGATGGACATGTGTCTTTTTTAAACCGTATTAACTATGTAACTATGTAACTATGTAACGTGTCATACACTACACACACACATCATACACTACACGTACATATTTTGTCATACACTACAATACTATACCTCCTATCCACACTATATATACTATACCTCCTATACACACTACATACACTATACCTCCTATCCACACTACACTATACCTCCTATACACTATATATATATATACACACACACACTATACCTCCTATACACACTACACATCCTATACACACTATATATACACTATACCTCCTATACACACTACATACACTATACCTCCTATACACACTACATACACTATACCTCCTATACACACTACACTATACCTCCTATACACATATATATATATATATATATATATATATATATATATATATATATATACACACACTATACCTCCTATACACACTACACATCCTATACACACTATATATACACTATACCTCCTATACACACTACATACACTATACCTCCTATACACACTATATATATATATATATATATCTATATATATATATATATATATATATATACACACACACACACACACTATACCTCCTATACACACTACACATCCTATACACACTGTATATACACTACACATCCTATACACACTGTATATACACTATACCTCCTATACACACTATATATACTATACACTATATAAATACTATACCTCTCTCTGTGTCCAGCAGCAGTAAAATAAAAAGGAGAAGGAAAGATGATGAGTAATAAGAGAAGAGCCGATCAGTAAGGGATTACAGGAAATCTGGGGTCTGGGGGCCTCACCTGCCGTCATCTCTGCCCACACCCCACACCCGGATGCTGACAATGGGCTGTGAGTGCAGTAGTGTCTGCCCGGAGGAGTCGTAGAGCTTCAGAGAGTCCTCATCCAGAACAAGCAGCATGTCCTTACCCTGCAGGGGGACACCAAGAGTTATTACACCTCCTATAGGGGTCACCGACCCTACCCCTATACTGTAACCTGTCCTTACCCTGCAGGGGGACACCAAGAGTTATTACACCTCCTATAGGGGTCACCGACCCTACCCCTATACTGTAACCTGTCCTTACCCTGCAGGGGGACACCAAGAGTTATTACACCTCCTATAGGGGTCACCAGCCCCTGCCCCTATACTGTAACCTGTCCTTACCCTGCGGGAGGACACCAAGAGTTATTACACCTCCTATAGGGGTCACCAGCCCCTGCCCCTATACTGTAACCTGTCCTTACCCTGCAGGGAGACACCAAGAGTTATTACACCTCCTATAGGGGTCACCAGATACAGGGGGCAATAATCACCAGCCCCTGCCCCCTATACTGTAACCTGTCCTTACCCTGCGGGAGGACACCAAGAGTTATTACACCTCCTATAGGGGTCACCAGCCCCTGCCCCTATACTGTAACCTGTCCTTACCCTGCAGGGAGACACCAAGAGTTATTACACCTCCTATAGGGGTCACCAGATACAGGGGGCAATAATCACCAGCCCCTGCCCCCTATACTGTAACCTGTCCTTACCCTGCGGGAGGACACCAAGAGTTATTACACCTCCTATAGGGGTCACCAGCCCCTGCCCCTATACTGTAACCTGTCCTTACCCTGCAGGGAGACACCAAGAGTTATTACACCTCCTATAGGGGTCACCAGATACAGGGGGCAATAATCACCAGCCCCTGCCCCCTATACTGTAACCTGTCCTTACCCTGCGGGAGGACACCAAGAGTTATTACACCTCCTATAGGGGTCACCAGCCCCTGCCCCTATACTGTAACCTGTCCTTACCCTGCAGGGAGACACCAAGAGTTATTACACCTCCTATAGGGGTCACCAGATACAGGGGGCAATAATCACCAGCCCCTGCCCCCTATACTGTAACCTGTCCTTACCCTGCGGGGGGACACCAAGAGTTATTACACCTCCTATAGGGGTCACCAGCCCCTGCCCCTATACTGTAACCTGTCCTTACCCTGCAGGGAGACACCAAGAGTTATTACACCTCCTATAGGGGTCACCAGATACAGGGGGCAATAATCACCAGCCCCTGCCCCCTATACTGTAACCTGTCCTTACCCTGCAGGAGGACACCAAGAGTTATTACACCTCCTATAGGGGTCACCAGCCCCTGCCCCTATACTGTAACCTGTCCTTACCCTGCAGGGAGACACCAAGAGTTATTACACCTCCTATAGGGGTCACCAGATACAGGGGGCAATAATCACCAGCCCCTGCCCCCTATACTGTAACCTGTCCTTACCCTGCGGGGGGACACCAAGAGTTATTACACCTCCTATAGGGGTCACCAGCCCCTGCCCCTATACTGTAACCTGTCCTTACCCTGCAGGGAGACACCAAGAGTTATTACACCTCCTATAGGGGTCACCAGCCCCTGCCCCTATACTGTAACCTGTCCTTACCCTGCGGGGAGACACCAAGAGTTATTACACCTCCTATAGGGGTCACCAGATACAGGGGGCAATAATCACCAGCCCCTGCCCCCTATACTGTAACCTGTCCTTACCCTGCGGGGGACACCAAGAGTTATTACACCTCCTATAGGGGTCACCAGCCCCTGCCCCTATACTGTAACCTGTCCTTACCCTGCAGGGAGACACCAAGAGTTATTACACCTCCTATAGGGGTCACCAGATACAGGGGGCAATAATCACCAGCCCCTGCCCCCTATACTGTAACCTGTCCTTACCCTGCAGGAGGACACCAAGAGTTATTACACCTCCTATAGGGGTCAACTGCCCTTGCCCCTATACTGTAACCTGTCCTTACCCTGCAGGGAGACACCAAGAGTTATTACACCTCCTATAGGGGTCACCAGCCCCTGCCCCTATACTGTAACCTGTCCTTACCCTGCGGGGAGACACCAAGAGTTATTACACCTCCTATAGGGGTCACCAGCCCCTGCCCCTATACTGTAACCTGTCCTTACCCTGCAGGGGGACACCAAGAGTTATTACACCTCCTATAGGGGTCACCAGCCCCTGCCCCTATACTGTAACCTGTCCTTACCCTGCAGGAGGACACCAAGAGTTATTACACCTCCTATAGGGGTCACCAGATACAGGGGGCAATAATCACCGGCCCCTGCCCCCTATACTGTAACCTGTCCTTACCCTGCGGAGTAATTGTTCCAGAGTTCCTGAGTGTGCTGTACCAGCTGTATCCAGTCCCTGTCCCTGTGCTGCTGTACTATGTGTACCAGTCCCTGTGCTGCTGTACTGTGTGTACCAGTGCCTGTCCCTGTGCTGCTGTCCTCTGTGTGTCCCTGGGCTGCTGTCCTCTGTGTGTCCCTGGGCTGCTGTCCTCTGTGTGTCCCTGTCCCGCTGTCCTCTGTGTGTCCCTGTCCCTGTGCTGCTGTCCTTTGTGTGTCCCTGTCCTGCTGTCCTCTGTGTGTCCCTGTCCTGCTGTCCTCTGTGTGTCCCTGTCCCTGGGCTGCTGTCCTCTGTGTGTCCCTGTCCCTGTGCTGCTGTCCTCTGTGTGTCCCTGTGCTGCTGTCCTCTGTGTGTCCCTGTCCCTGTGTCCTCTGTGTGTCCCTGTCCCTGTGCTGCTGTCCTCTTTGTGTCCCTGTCCCGCTGTCCTCTGTGTGTCCCTGTCCCTGTGCTGCTGTCCTCTGTGTGTCCCTGTGCTGCTGTCCTCTGTGTGTCCCTGTGCTGCTGTCCTCTGTGTGTCCCTGTGCTGCTGTCCTCTGTGTGTCCCTGTCCCTGTGTCCTCTGTGTGTCCCTGTCCCTGTGCTGCTGTCCTCTGTGTGTCCCTGTCCCGCTGTCCTCTGTGTGTCCCTGTCCCTGTGCTGCTGTCCTCTGTGTGTCCCTGTGCTGCTGTCCTCTGTGTGTCCCTGTGCTGCTGTCCTCTGTGTGTCCCTGTGCTGCTGTCCTCTGTGTGTCCCTGTGCTGCTGTCCTCTGTGTGTCCCTGTGCTGCTGTCCTCTGTGTGTCCCTGTGCTGCTGTCCTCTGTGTGTCCCTGTGCTGCTGTCCTCTGTGTGTCCCTGTGCTGCTGTCCTCTGTGTGTCCCTGTCCCTGTGCTACAGTCCTCTGTGTGTCCCTGTCCCTGTGCTACAGTCCTCTGTGTGTCCCTGTGCTGCTGTCCTCTGTGTGTTCCTGTCCCTGTGCTGCTGTCCACTGTGTGTCCCTGTCCCTGTGTCCTCTGTGTGTCCCTGTCCCGCTGTCCTCTGTGTGTCTCTGTGCTGCTGTCCTCTGTGTGTTCCTGTCCCTGTGCTGCTGTCCACTGTGTGTCCCTGTCCCTGTGTCCTCTGTGTGTCCCTGTCCCGCTGTCCTCTGTGTGTCTCTGTGCTGCTGTCCTCTGTGTGTCCCTGTGCTGCTGTCCTCTGTGTGTTCCTGTCCCTGTGCTGCTGTCCTCTGTGTGTCACTGTCCTGCTGTCCTCTGTGTGTTCCTGTGCTGCTGTCCTCTGTGTGTCACTGTCCTGCTGTCCTCTGTGTGTCACTGTCCTGCTATCCTCTGTGTGTTCCTGTCCCTGTGCTGCTGTCCTCTGTGTCACTGTCCCTGTGCTGCTGTCCTGTGTGTCCCTGTCCCTGTGCTGCTGTCCTCTGTGCATTCCTGTCCCTGTGCTGCTGTCCTCTGTGCGTTCCTGTCCCTGTGCTGCTGTCCTCTGTGTGTCCCTGTGCTGCTGTCCTCTGTGTGTCCCTGTGCTGCTGTCCTCTGTGTGTCCCTGTGCTGCTGTCCTCTGTGTGTTCCTGTCCCTGTGCTGCTGTCCTCTGTGTGTCACTGTCCTGCTGTCCTCTGTGTTCCTGTGCTGCTGTCCTGTGTGTCCCTGTCCCTGTGCTGCTGTCCTCTGTGTGTTCCTGTCCCTGTGCTGCTGTCCTCTGTGTGTAACTGTCCTGCTGTCCTCTGTGTGTCCCTGTGCTGCTGTCCTGTGTGTCCCTGTCCCTGTGCTGCTGTCCTCTGTGTGTCCCTATGCTGCTGTCCTGTGCGTCCCTGTCCCTGTGCTGCTGTCCTCTGTGTGTCCCTGTGCTGCTGTCCTCTGTGTGTCCCTGTGCTGCTGTCCTCTGTGTGTCCCTGTGCTGCTGTCCTCTGTGTGTCCCTGTGCTGCTGTCCTCTGTGTGTCCCTGTCCCTGTGCTGCTGTCCTCTGTGTGTTCCTGTCCCTGTGCTGCTGTCCTCTGTGTGTTCCTGTCCCTGTGCTGCTGTACTGAGTGTTCCTGTCCCATAGTCAGTAGTATCAGACCTAAGGTGGGGGGCGCCGATAAGCACACGTACCTGCGTCAGGCTCTGGTTATGAAGAGACAATTGTCGGATGCAGCTATTCACGGCCACACTGCTCCGGCCCGGGGCCAGGTCCTCCTCTGTCATCTCTACCCAACCGAGCGAGCAAACTGGGAATCTCTGCAACAGACCAGGAGACCTTCAGAGGAGGAGATGGCAGGGACCAATATAGAGACCCTCAGAAGAAGAGATGGGGTGGGGGGGACCAATATAGAGACCCTCCGAGAAAGAGATTGGGTGGGAGACCAATACAGAAACCCTCAGAGGAGGAGATGGTGGGGGGAGACCAATATAGAGACCCTCCGAGGAGGAGATGGCAGGGACCAATATAGAAACCCTCAGAGGAGGAGATGGCAGGGACCAATATAGAGACCCTCAGAGGAAGAGATGGGGTGGGGGGGGACCAATATAGAGACCCTCAGAGGAAGAGATGGGGTGGGGGGGACCAATATAGAGACCCTCAGAGGAAGAGATGGGGTGGGGGGGGACCAATATAGAGACCCTCAGATGAGGAAACAGTGGGGACCAATATGGAGACCCTCAGAGGAGGAGATGGTGGGGACCAATATAGAGACCCTCAGAGGAAGAGATGGGGTGGGGGGGACCAATATAGAGACCCTCAGAGGAAGAGATGGGGTGGGGGGGACCAATATAGAGACCCTCAGATGAGGAAACAGTGGGGACCAATATGGAGACCCTCAGAGGAGGAGATGGTGGGGGAGACCAATATAGAGACCCTCAGAGGAAGAGATGGGGTGGGGGTGGGGACACCAATATAGAGACCCTCAGATGAGGAAACAGTGGGGACCAATATAGAGACCCTCAGAGGAGGAGATGGTGGGGGAGACCAATATAGAGACCCTCAGAGGAGGAGATGGTGGGGGAGACCAATATAGAGACCCTCAGAGGAAGAGATGGGGTGGGGGGGGGGGGACACCAATATAGAGACCCTCAGATGAGGAAATAGTGGGGACCAATATAGAGACCCTCAGAGGAGGAGATGGTGGGGGAGACCAATATAGAGACCCTCAGAGGAGGAGATGGCAGGGACCAATATAGAGACCCTCAGAAGAAGAGATGGGGTGGGGGGGACCAATATAGAGACCCTCCGAGAAAGAGATTGGGTGGGAGACCAATACAGAAACCCTCAAAGGAGGAGATGGTGGGGGGAGACCAATATAGAGACCCTCCGAGGAGGAGATGGCAGGGACCAATATAGAAACCCTCAGAGGAGGAGATGGGGTAGGGGGAACCAATATAGAGACCCTCAGATAAGAAGACAGCGGGGACCAATATAGAGACCTTAAGAGGAAGAGATGGGACGGAGACCAATATAGAGACCTAAAGAGGAGGAGATGGGGCAGGGACCAATATAGAGACCCTCAGAGGAGGAGATGGGATGGGGCGGGGACCAATATAGAGACCCTCAGAGGAGGAGATGGGACGGGGACCAATATAGAGACCCTTAGAGGAGGAGATGGGATGGGGACCAATATAGAGACCCTCAGGAGGAGAAGATGGGACAGGGACCAATATAGAGACCCGCACAGGAGGAGATGGAGCGAGGACCAATATAGAGACCATAAAAGGAGGAGATGGGGCGGGGACCAATATAGAGACCTTAAGAGGAGGAGATGGGGTGGGGACCAATATAGAGACCCTCAGAGGAGGAGATGGGACAGGGACCAATATAGAAACCCTCAGAGGAGGAGATGGGACGGGGACCAATATAGAGACCTTAAGAGGAGGAGATGGGGTGGGGACCAATATAGAGACCCTCAGAGGAGGAGATGGGACGGGGACCAATATAGAGACCCTCAGAGGAGGAGATGGCAGGCGGGGACCAATATAGAAACCCTCAGAGGAGGAGATGGGACGGGGACCAATATAGAGACCCGCACAGGAGGAGATGGAGCGGGGACCAATATAGAGACCCTCAGTGGAGGAGATGGGGTGGGGACCAATATAGAGACCCTCAGAGGAGGAGATGGCAGGGACCAATATAGAGACCCTCAGATGAGGAGACAGCGGGGACCAATATAGAGACCCTTAGATGAGGAGACAGAGGGGACCAATATAGAGACCCTCAGAGGAGGAGATGGCGGGGACCAATATAGAGACCCTTAGATGAGGAGACAGCGGGGACCAATATAGAGACCTTAAGAGGAGGAGATGGGGCGGGGACCAATATAGAGACCCTCAGAGGAGGAGATGGGGTGGGGACCAAAATAGAGACCCTCAGAGGAAGGGATGAGGAGGGGGACCAATACAGAAACCCACAGAGGAGGAGATGGTGGGGGGAGACCAATATAGAGACCCTCACAGGAGAAGATGGTGGTGACGGCGGGAAGATCAAAATAGAGACCTGAAGAGGAGAAGTGTGTGTGTGGGGGGACACCCTCAGGAGGAGGTGGGTGGGGGACAACATGACACATGGAGGAAGAGACGACCCCACAACATGACCCAGGCAGGAGGAGGAAGAGGACGAGGAGACCACACAACACAACCAGGGAGAAGGAGCCGACACAACACCATCCAGGGAAGAGAAGGAGGAGAAGACCAATACGACCCGGGGAGGAAGAGAAGCCCACACATGACCCCGGGAGGAAGAGGAGACCACACAACACGACCAGGGGAGGCGGAGGAGACCACACAACACGACCAGGGGAGGGGGAGGAGACCACACAACACGACCTGGGGAGGAGGAGACCAGACAACACGACCCAGGGAGGAGGAGACCAGACAACACGACCCAGGGAGGAGGAGGAGGAGGAGGAGGAGGAGGAGGAGACCAGACAACACGACCCAGGGAGGAGGAGGAGGAGACCATACAACACGACCCGGGGAGGAGGAGGAAGAGAAGACAACACAACCTGTGGAGAAAGAGGAGACCACACAACACGACCTGGGGAGGAGGAGGAAGAGGAGGCCACACAACCTGTGGAGAAAGAGAAGACCACACAATACGACCCGGGGAGGTGGAGGAGACCACACAATACGATCCGGGGACGAGGAGGAGACCACATAACACGACCCGGAGGGGAGGAAGAAGAGGAGACCATACAACACGACCTGTGAAGAAGGAGGAGACCACACAACACGACCCAGGGAAAAAGAGGAGACCACACAACATGATCAGGGGAGGACAATGAGGAGAAGACCACAGTACATAACCTGAGGAGGGGGAGGAGACCACATAACACAACCCAGAGGGGAGGAGGAAGAGGAGACCATATAACACGACCTGTAGAGAAGGAGGAGACCACACAACAAAACCCGGGGAGGAAGAGGAGACCACACAACATGACCCGGGGAGGGGGAGGGGGAGGAGACCACACAACAAGACCAGGGGAGGGGAAGGAGACCACACAACACGACCCGGAGAGGAAGAGGAGACCACACAACACGACCCAGGGAGGAGGAGGAGACCACACAACACGAACCGAGAAAGAGGAGGAAGAGGAGACCACACAACACGACCCGGAGAGGAAGAGGAGATCACACAACACGACCCAGGGAGGAGGAGGAGGAGGAGAAGACCACACAACACGACCCGGGGAAGAGGAGGAAGAGGAGGCAACACAACACAACCTGTGGAGAAAGAGGAGACCACACAATACGACCCTAGGAGGTGGAGGAGGAGACCACAGTACATGACCCGGGGAGGGGAGGAGACCACACAATACGACCCGGGGACGAGAAGACCACATAACACGACCCGGAGGGGAGGAAGAAGAGGAGACCATACAACACGACCTATGGAGAAGGAGGAGACCACACAACACAACCCAGGGAGGAAGAGGAGACCACACAACATGACCTGTGGAGAAAGAGGAGACCACACAACACGACCTGGGGAGGAGACCACATAACACGACCCGGGGAGGAGACCACACAACATGACCCGGGGAGGAGGAGGAGACCACACAACATGACCCGGGGAGGAGACCACACAACATGACCCGGGGAGGAGGAGGAGACCACACAACATGAACCATGGAGGAGGAGGAGACCACACAACACAACCTAGGAAGGAGGGGGAAGAGGAGACCACACAACACGACCTGTGGAGAAAGAGGAGACCACACAACACAACCCGGGGAGGGTGAGGAGACCACACAACACGACCCGGGGAGGGGGAGGAGACCACACAACACGACCCGGGGAGGGGGAGGAGACCACATAACACGACCCGGGGAGGGGGAGGAGACCACATAACACGACCCGGGGGTAAAGAGGAAACCACACAACACGACCAGGGGAGGAATCTATTGCATGAGCGGGCAGTAAGACAGAAGCAGCAGTGCTCAACAAATGAAGTATAGGCCATCTACAAATACTATAAATAAGGAGACTTGCGGCACTCACCCATTACATCTATATTTCCCCATGGTGTAATACCACAACATGCCGTTTGTTAGGACGCCAGTGCCACCCTACTGCACACTGGTGTCCTAACAAACGGCATGTTGTGGTATAACACCATAGGGAAATATAGATGTAACTAGAAAATGTACCCGGCGCTGCCCGGGTATAAACAGTCAGTGTGGTAATTAGATTTGTTCTAAGGTGCCCAGGAGGCCAAGCTAAAGGTATTGTTTCATCTGAGTTAATCAGTGGAATTAGTGTATACCTGTAGTGCATAGTTGGAGGGGTTCTGTATACCCACAATGTATAGTTTTTAGGGGTCTCGCATTTCTGTAGTGCATAGTTGAGGGGCTGTATACCTATAGTGTATAGTTGGGGGTCCTGTATACCTGTAGTGTGTAGTTGGGGGGGGGCTGTATACCTGTAGTGTATAGTTGAGGGAGGTCCTGTATACCTGCAGTGTACAGTTGGTGAAGGTCCTGTATACCTGTACTGTATAGTTCGGGGGTCCTGTATACCTGTAGTGCATAGTTTGAGGGTCCTGTATAACTGTAGTATAGAGTTGGTGGAGGTCCTGTATACCTGTAGTGCATAGTTTGAGGGTTCTGTATACCTGTAGTATAGAGTTCGTAAAGGTGCTGTATATCTGTAGTATAGAGTTGGTGGAGGTCCTGTATACCTGTAGTGTCTAGTTTTGAGGTCCTGTATACCAGTAGTGTATAGTTTGGGGTCCTATATACCTGTAGTATACAGTTGGTGGAGTTCCTGTATACCTGTAGTGTAAAGTTTGGGGTCCTGTATACCTGTAGTATATAGTTGGTGGAGGTCCCGTGCACCTGTAGTGTATAGTTTTGGGGTCCTGTATACCTGTAGTGTCCTGTATACCTGCAGGGTTGTATTTACCATTAGGCACCCATGGTCTGGTGCGTAGGGTAGCACCTTGCAGAGGGGCAGTACCCTCCTGTTCAGACTTGCCAGTAAATCTGGTGTCTTTTCGAGGAGGGTATGGCAGTATTGGTCAAGTCTAGTATAGCGGTGTTATCCAGTCACAGTATGGCGGTATTGCTCAGGTCTGGTATGGCAGTGTTATTCAGTCACAGTGTGTCAGTATTGGTCAGGTCTGGTATGGAGGTATTGGTCAGGTCTGGTGTGGCGGTGTTCTCCAGTCAGTCACAGTGTGTCGGTATTGGTAAGGTCTGGTATAGTGGTGTTATCCAGTCACAGTATGGCGGTTTTGGTCAGGTCTGGTATGGCGGTGTTATCCAGTCACAGTATGGCGGTATTGGTCAGGTCTGGTATGGCGTTGTTATCCAGTCACAGTATGGCGGTATTGGTCAGGTCTGGTATGGCAGTTCTGTATTAAGAAATAGCGATCGGCACTAAAGTAGTGTGAACAGTGTCCCGTTAGATTTTATCATTAGATTATGCCTATTATTCCGTAAAGACGGAGTAGGGGTGCTCCTCCTTGAAAATTCAGTTTCAAATACAAGTCCAGTGAGAAAAAAATAGAAACGTAGGAGGGCACTCACCATAAAACTTGACTTTTATTATGGTTACATAATAAGCGATCCATTTTGTTCAGGCGGCCAAGACGCCAGCACCATGCGGTGAATCCACGTGACAGCCGTTTCGCGAGCGTAAGCACGCTTCTACAGACGTCTGTAGAAGCGTGCTTACGCTCGCGAAACAGCTGTCACGTGGATTCACCGCATGGTGCTGGCGTCTTGGCCGCCTGAACAAAATGGATTGCTCTTAATGTAACCATAATAAAAGTCAAGTTTTATGGTGAGTGCCCTCCTACGTTTCTGGTATGGCAGTGTTATCCAGTCACAGTATGGTGGTATTGGTCAGGTGTGGTATGACAGTGTTATCCAGTCACAGTATGTCGGTATTGGTCAGGCCTGGTGTGGCGGTGTTAAATGTGTCGTGTGGAGCTATTACCTACCAATCCTGATGCTAATTGGTGAGTGAGGATGGGGCGTCCTCAGGTTTAGCGCTTAGGGCAGCAGCAGCTGGTAATACGGCCCTGTATACATGTACTGTATAGATGGAGTAGGGGGTCCTGTATACATGTACTTTATAGATGGAGTAGGGGGTCCTGTATACATGTCCTGTATAGATGGAGTAGGGGCTCCTGTATACATGTACTGTATAGATGGAGTAGGGGCTCCTGTATACATGTACTGTAAAGATGGAGTAGGGGGCCCTGTATACATGTACTGTATAGATGGAGTAGGGGGTCCTGTATACATGTACTGTATAGTTGGAGTCGGTGGTCTACCAGTTATTTCTGTGGATGTTGTGAGGCAGCTTCCCTAGCAACCATTCAGATTCCAGCTCCCTGTGAAAATGAAAGCAGTAATCCTATTGGTTGCTAAGGCACCCAACTGCCATTACTGCTGGGCAGCTGCAGCTAATTATATCACCTGTGTTTGCAGTGAGGCGATTTTCCCATTCATCTCTATGGGGCGCCGCTCTTCCCCCTCCCCCTCCCCTCCTGTACATCTGGTGGGGACGGGACCTTCGCAATAACCTTCCCGGGCACCCAATGTATCTGTGGGCCAAATTTGGGGTCAAACTGTTCAGGCGTTTGGAAGTCTATACGGGACAGACAGACTTTCATTTTTATGATATAGATATAATGGGTGAGTGCCGCAGCAGCAGTGACCAACATACCTGGTGCCCCGGGTCACAGGTCAGTGGCCCCTGCTCCTCTTCTGATGACTGACCAGAGCTGTGGAATAGAAAGAGCAGGTAGAACACATATAACATACACTGTGTGCCATCCCACCAGGGGGCGACCTCTTCCCATGGCTATAATATACAATGTGTGCCCCACCCACCAGGAGGGCGACCCCAACGCATGGATACAATATACACTGTGTGCCCCACCCACCAGGGGGAGACCCCAACCCATGGATACAATATACACTGTGTGCCCCACCCACCAGGGGGGTGACCCCAACCCATTGATACAATGTACACTGTGTGCCGCACCCACCAGGGGGCGACCCCCACACATGGATACAATATACACTCTGTGCCCACCCACCGGGGGCAACCCCAACCCATGGATGCAATATAGATTGTGTGCCCCACCCACCAGGGGGCGACCCCTACACATGAATACAATTTACACTGTGTGCCCCACCCACCAGGGGGCGACCCCAACCCATGGATACAATATACACTGTGTGTCCTCCCACCAGGGGGCGACCCCAACCCATGGATACAATATACACTGTGTGCCCCACCCATCAGGGAGCGACCCCTACCCATGGATACAATATAGATTGTGTGCCCTCCCGCCAGGGGGCGACCCCAACCCATGGATACAATATACACTGTGTGCCCCACCCACCAGGGGGGTGACCCCAACCCATTGATACAATGTACACTGTGTGCCGCACCCACCAGGGGGCGACCCCCACACATGGATACAATATACACTCTGTGCCCACCCACCGGGGGCAACCCCAACCCATGGATGCAATATAGATTGTGTGCCCTCCCGCCAGGGGGCGACCCCTACCCATGGATACAATATACACTGTGCGCCCCACCCATCAGGGGGCGACCCCTACACATGGATACAATATCCACTGTGTGCCCTCCCACCAGGGGGCGACCCCTACCCATGGATACAATATACACTGTGCGCCCCACCCACCAGGGGGCGACCCCTACCCATGGATACAATATACACTGTGCGCCCCACCCATCAGGGGGCGACCCCTACCCATGGATACAATATAGATTGTGTGCCCTCCCACCAGGGGGCGACCCCTACCCATGGATACAATATTGTGTGCCCCACCCGCCAGGGGGCGACCCCTACCCATGCATACAATATTGTGTGCTCCACCCGCCAGGGGGCCACCCCTACCCATGCATACAATATACAATGTGTGCCCCAGCCACCGGGGGCGATCCCAACCCATGGATACAATATATACTGTGTGCCCCACCCACCAGGGGACGACCACAACCCATGGATACAATATACACTGTGTGCCCCACCCACCAGGGGACGACCACAACCCATGGATACAATATACACTGTGTACCCCACCCACCAGGGGGCGGCCCCTACCCATGGATACAATATACACTGTGTGCCCCACCCACCAGGGGACGATCCCAACCCATGGATACAATATACACTGTGTGCCCTCCCACCAGGGGGCGACCCCTACCCATGGATACAATATACACTGTGTACCCCACCCACCAGGGGGCGACCCCTACCCATGGATACAATATAGATTGTGTGCCCTCCCACCAAGGGGCGACACCTACCCATGGATACAATATACACTGTGTGCCCTCCCGCCAGGGGGCGACCCCTACCCATGGATACAATATTGATTGTGTGCCCCACCCACCAGGGGGCGACCCCTACCCATGGATACAATATACAATGTGTGCCCTCCCACCAAGGGGCAACACCTACCCATGGATACAATATACACCGTGTGCCCTCCCACCAGGGGGCGACCACAACCCATGGATACAATATACACTGTGTGCCCTCCCACCAGGGGGCGACCACAACCCATGGATACAATATACACTGTGTGCCCTCCCACCAGGGGGCGACCCCAACCCATGGATACAATGTACACTGTGTGCCCCACCCACCAGGGGGCGACCCCAACCCATGGATACAATGTACACTGTGTGCCCCACCCACTAGGGGGCGACCCCAACCCATGGATACAATGTACACTGTGTGCCCCACCCACCAGGGGGCGACCCCTACACGTGGATACACTGTGCCCTCCCACCTCAGGCTCAGGCTGTTGATGTGGAAGGTCACCTCCTCGCTGTACTCCGCCATCTCCTCCTGTGAGATCTCCATGGAAACAAGAAGAGGCATTATATCTCTGCACACCGTACAGGGCACAGGGGGTGTACAGGGGGTGTTCAGGGGCATACCTCCTCTTCCTCCTCCTCTGTGGGCGTGTGCTCGGTGGAGGGCGAGTACATCTTTGGCTCCCCACCGCCCAGATCTGAGGGGGGCTCCCATTGTGTGGTGCCGGTGGGCACGTGCCAGTAGTATGTCCCTGAGGTGTCCTGCACCCGCACCCACCCCGAGGGCAGGTCCGAGTCCGCGTCCACAGGGTTCCGGGGCCAAAAGCAATCTGTGGAGAACAAGGAGGTATAATCAGCCAGAATCAGGAGCGCCCAAGACTGCGTGACCCCCGACCCCTCCCCAGAACAAGGACAACCCCAGACTGCGTGACCCCCCCAACCCCTCCCCAGAACAAGGACAACCCCAGACTGTGTGACCCCCAACCCCTCCCCAGAACAAGGACAACCCCAGACTGCGTGACCCCCAACCCCTCCCCAGAACAAAGACAACCCCAGACTGTGTGACCCCCAACCCCTCCCCAGAACAAGGACAACCCCAGACTGCGTGACCCCCAACCCCTCCCCAGAACAAGGACAACCCCAGACTGTGTGACCCCCAACCCCTCCCCAGAACAAGGACAACCCCAGACTGTGTGACCCCTAACCCCTCCCCAGAACAAGGACAACCCCAGAATGCGTGACCCCCAACCCCTCCCCAGAACAAGGACAACCCCAGACTGCGTGACCCCCCAACCCCTCCCCAGAACAAGGACAACCCCAGACTGCGTGACCCCCGACCCCTCCCCAGAACAAGGACAACCCCAGACTGCGTGACCCCCGACCCCTCCCCAGAACAAGGACTGCCCAAGACTGCGTGACCCCCTCCCCCCTCCCGAGAACCAGGACCACCCCAGACCGCGTGACCCCCAACCCCTCCCCAGAACCAGGACCACCCCAGACTGCGTGACCCCCAACCCCTCCCCAGAACCAGGACCACCCCAGACTGCGTGACCCCTGACCCCATCCCGAAAACAATGACAACCCCAGACTGCGTGACCCCCAACCCCCTTCTCAGAACCAGAACCAGAACCACCCCAGACTGTGTGACCCCCGACCTCCACCCCAGAACCAGAAGCGGCCCAGACTGCGTTACCCACTCCCCAGAACCAGGACCACACCAGACTGTGTGATCCCCGAACCCCTCCCCAGAACAAGGACAACCCCAGACTGCGTGACCCCCGACCCCCTCCCCAGAACCACCCCAGACTGCGTGACCCCGATCTCCTCCCCAGAACCAGAACCGCCCCAGACTGTGTGACCCCCGACCCCTCCCCAGAACAAGGACCACATCAGACTATGTGACCCCCCAACCTCTTTCCCAGAACCAGGACAGCCCCAGACTGTGTGGCCCCCAACCCCCTTCCCAGAATCGGGACCACGCCAGACTGCGTGACCCCCGACCCCTCCCCAGAACCAGGACCATCCCGGACTGAGTGACCCTCGACCCTCTCTCCAAAACCAGGACTACCCTGGACTGCGTGACCCACGACCCCCCTCCCCAGAATCAAGACCATCCCGGACTGCGTGACCCCAAACCCCCTCCCCAGAGCCTAGACCACCACAGACTGTCTGACCCTCAACACCCATCTCAGAATTGGGACCACCCCAGACTGCGTGACCACTGACCCCCAACCCAGAACCAAAACCACCCCAGACTGTGTGACCCCCAACCCTTTCCCCAGAAACGGGACCACCCTGGACTGCATGCCCCCAGACCCCTCCCCAGAACCAGGACCACCCTGGACTACACCACTCCCAACCCCAACCCCCTCCCCAGAACCAGGACCACCCCCAACCCCCTCCCCAGAAGCGGGACCACCCTGACCCACCTGTGTCGTCGGGGGAGCCATAGGAGGGGCTTCCTTGGGACAGGGTGGCCCAGCTGGAGTCCTCGTCGCTCCCTCCAGTGTTCCTCATCCCGAAGAGGAGGCTAGCGCTGCGGCCAGTGGTCTCTCGGCCCCTCCCGTTGTCCTGCAGCATCTCGGAGCTGTGCTCAGAGGTCTCGGTGGTGATGGGATCGGTGACCTCGCTCTGGGCCGGGGTCAGGTCATCGTCCTCGTCCTCTCCGTCCTGGATCAGCAGCGGGGGGGAGTGGGCGCCGCTGCTGCGGTTGACGCAGTTCAGGGCCGTCACCTCCAGCTCCTCCTTCTCTTGGTTGTGGTTGCTCCAGTCTTTGTTGATGCATTCCGGCTGCGGGTTGCAGTTCTGATCCTCCTTCTCATGCTCGGCTGCCTTACGCAGATGGTTCTGGCCTTCCTTCAGCCATTTTGGATTGGTGCGGTCTGATGGGGCCCCACCGCCCAGCTCTGCGCTCACTAGCCCCATGGCGCTCTGTAGGTCGGTGTGGGCATAGATCTGGCGGCTCTTGGAAGACAGGAGGTCGTTGTGGGAGGTGAGGAGGCTAAGGGTGAGGCCAGACACCGGACTCTTCTCACTTAGGGGTCCTGACATGGTGGCTGGAAAACAGAGGGGTGGCAAGATGTCTGTGCAGTCACCTATAGGAGCCATACGATGCTGCAGGGCCGCTAACTCCCCACACACCTTTAGGAGGCATACGATGCTGCAGGGCCGCTGCCCCCCCCCCACACCTATAGGAGGCATACGATGCTGCAGGGCCGCTAACTCCCCACACACCTTTAGGAGGCATACGATGCTGCAGGGCCGCTGCCCCCCCCCCCACCTATAGGAGGCATACAATGCTGCAGGGCCGCTGCCCCCCCCCCCCCACCTATAGGAGCCATACGATGCTGCAGGGCCGCTGCCCCCCACACACACACACACCTATAGGAGCCATACAATGCTGCAGGGCCGCTGACCCCCCCCACACACACACACACCTATAGGAGCCATACGATGCTGCAGGGCCACTGCTCCCCCCACACACACCCCTATAGGAGCCATACGATGCTGCAGGGCCGCTGACCCCCCAAATACACACACCCCTATAGGAGCCATACGATGCTGCAGGGCCGCTGACCCCCCAAATACACACACCCCTATAGGAGCCATACGGTGCTGCAGGGTCGCTGACACCCCAAATACACACACCCCTATAGGAGCCATACGGTGCTGCAGGGCCGCTGACTCCCCCCCCCCATACACACACCCCTATAGGAGCCATACGATGCTGCAGGGTCGCTGACCCCCCCACACACATACCCCTATAGGAGCCAAACAATGCTGCAAGGCCGCTGACCCCCCAAATACACACACCCCTATAGGAGCCATACGATGCTGCAGGCCCGCTGACTCCCCCCCCCCCATACACACACACCTATAGGAACCATACGATGCTGCAGGCCCGCTGACTCCCCCCCCCCCCCCATACACACACACCCCTATAGGAGCCATACGATGCTGCAGGGCCACTGACTCCCCCCCCATACACACACCCCTATAGGAGCCATACGATGCTGCAGGGCCGCTGACTCCCCCCCCCCATACACACACACCCCTATAGGAGCCATACGATGCTGCAGGGCCACTGACCCCCCCCCCCATACACACACACCCCTATAGGAGCCATACGATGCTGCAGGGCCACTGACCCCCCCCCCCCCCCCATACACACACACCCCTATAGGAGCCATACGATGCTGCAGGGCCACTGACCCCCCCCCCCATACACACACACCCCTATAGGAGCCATACGATGCTGCAGGCCACTGACCCCCCCCCCCCCCATACACACACACCTATAGGAGCCATACGATGCTGCAGGGCCGCTAAATCCCCCCCGACACCCCCCCCCCTATAGGAGCCATACAATGCTGCAGGGCCGCTGACTCCCCCCCCCCCCATACACACCCCTATAGGAGCTATACGATGCTGCAGGACGCTGACTCCGCCCCCTCCCATACACACACCCCTATAGGAGCCATACTATGCTGCAGGACGCTGACTCCCCCCCCCCCATACACACACACCTATAGGAGCCATACGATGCTGCAGGACGCTGACCCCCCCCATACACACACCCCCCTATAGGAGCCATACGATGCTGCAGGACGCTGACTCCCCCCCCCCCATACATACACACACCCCTATAGGAGCCATACGATGCTGCAGGACGCTGACTCCCCCCCCCCATACACACACACACCCCTATAGGAGCCATACGATGCTGCAGGACGCTGACCCCCGCCCCCCATACACACACACCCCTATAGGAGCCATACGATGCTGCAGGACGCTGACTCTCCCCCCCCCCCCCCCATACACACACACCTATAGGAGCCATGCGATGCTGCAGGACGCTGACCCCCCCCCCCCCATACACACACACCCCTATAGGAACCATACGATGCTGCAGGACGCTGACCCTCCCCCCCCCATACACACACACCCCTATAGGAGCCACACGATGCTGCAGGACGCTGACCCCCCCCCCATACACACACCCCTATAGGAGCCATACGATGCTGCAGGACGCTGACCCTCCCCCCCCCATACACACACCCCTATAGGAGCCATACGATGCTGCAGGACGCTGACTCCCCCCCCCATACACACACACCCCTATAGGAGCCATACGATGCTGCAGGACGCTGACCCCCCCCCCCCATACACACACACCTATAGGAGCCATACGATGCTGCAGGACGCTGACCCCCCCATACACACACACCTATAGGAGCCATACGATGCTGCAGGACGCTGACCCCCCCCATACACACACACCCCTATAGGAGCCATACGATGCTGCAGGACGCTGACCCCCCCCATACACACACCCCTATAGGAGCCATACGATGCTGCAGGACGCTGACCCCCCCCCCCCATACACACACCCCTATAGGAGCCATACGATGCTGCAGGACGCTGACCCCCCCCCATACACACACCCCTATAGGAGCCATGCGATGCTGCAGGACGCTGACCCCCCCCCCCCCCATACACACACACACCCCTATAGGAGCCATGCGATGCTGCAGGACGCTGACTCCCCCCCCCCCCCATACACACACACCTATAGGAGCCATGCGATGCTGCAGGACGCTGACCCCCCCCCCCCCCCCCATACACACACCCCTATAGGAGCCACACGATGCTGCAGGACGCTGACTCTCCCCCCCCCCATACACACACACCTATAGGAGCCATGCGATGCTGCAGGACGCTGACCCCCCCCCCCCCCCATACACACACACCCCTATAGGAGCCATGCGATGCTGCAGGACGCTGACTCCCCCCCCCCCCCATACACACACACCCCTATAGGAGCCATACGATGCTGCAGGACGCTGACTCTCCCCCCCCATACACACACACCTATAGGAGCCATGCGATGCTGCAGGACGCTGACCCCCCCCCCCCCCATACACACACACACCCCTATAGGAGCCATGCGATGCTGCAGGACGCTGACTCCCCCCCCCCCCATACACACTCACCCCTATAGGAGCCATACGATGCTGCAGGACGCTGACCCCCCCCCCCCCCCATACACACACACCCCTATAGGAGCCATACGATGCTGCAGGACGCTGACCCCCCCCCCCATACACACACCTATAGGAGCCATACGATGCTGCAGGACGCTGACCCCCCCCATACACACACACCCCTATAGGAGCCATACGATGCTGCAGGACGCTGACCCCCCCCCCCATACACACACCCCTATAGGAGCCACACGATGCTGCAGGACGCTGACCCCCCCCCCAAAAACACACACCCCTATAGGAGCCACACGATGCTGCAGGACGCTGACCCCCCCCCCCATACACACACCCCTATAGGAGCCATACGATGGGGAGAGGCCCCTCCATGTTGTTCCCGAGCTGGGGTCTCTTCCTCACCTGTGATATCTGCAGGACGCCGATCATTCTCTGCCCTGGCAGAACCTGTAATGAGACAGAGAGCGTCAGGATGGACCCCACCTACCTCCAGGGGAGAGACTATAGAATCCATAGAACATTCCAGATTTATAAACAATTAGTCACCATTTTATATCAGGAAATAAGGATTTGTACAATAGAAGAAGAGACGTTCCTATTTGGTGCAGTGTGTTTGCAGTTACAGAGGTCGGACGTTTCCTGGGGGTCCTGACCAGGTTTGCAGACCCTTCAGCAGGATTGTGTCCCCCTCCCCCATACACATCTTCTCCACAGCTTTTAGGGCTGTCACTGGGGTTAGGTGTGGAGACTGGTAGACGCTCCAGGACCATGAGATGCTTCTTACCAAGCCGCTCCTAAGGTGTCCTGGCTGGGGGTCTCCTCCTTAGTTGTCCCGGCTGTGTGTTTCCTCCTTAGTTGTCCCGGCTGTGTGTTTCCTCCTTAGTTGTCCGATTGTGTGTTTCCTCCTTAGTTGTCCGATTGTGTGTTTCCTCCTTAGTTGTCCCGGCTGGGGGTTTCCTCCTTAGTTGTCCCGGCTGTGTGTTTCCTCCTTAGTTGTCCGATTGTGTGTTTCCTCCTTAGTTGCCCCGGCTGTGTGTTTCCTCCTTAGTTGCCCCGGCTGTGTGTTTCCTCCTTAGTTGTGCCGGCTGTGTGTTTCCTCCTTAGTTGTCCCGGCTGTGGGTCTCCTCCTTAGTTGTCCCGGCTGTGTGTTTCCTCCTTAGTTGTCCCGGCTGTGGGTCTCCTCCTTAGTTGTCCCGGCTGTGGGTTTCCTCCTTAGTTGTGCCGGCTGTGTGTTTCCTCCTTAGTTGTCCCGGCTGTGGGTCTCCTCCTTAGTTGTCCCGGCTGTGTGTTTCCTCCTTAGTTGTCCCGGCTGTGGGTCTCCTCCTTAGTTGTACCAGCTGTGTGTTTCCTCCTTAGTTGTCCCGGCTGTGGGTCTCCTTCTTAGTTGTCCCGGCTGTGTGTCTCCTCCTTAGTTGTCCCGGCTGTGTGTTTCCTCCTTAGTTGTCCCGGCTGTGGGTTTCCTCCTTAGTTGTCCCGGCTGTGGGTCTCCTTCTTAGTTGTCCCGGCTGTGTGTCTCCTCCTTAGTTGTCCCGGCTGTGTGTTTCCTCCTTAGTTGTCCCGGCTGTGGGTCTCCTCCTTAGTTGTACCAGCTGTGTGTCTGCTCCTTAGTTGTCCCGGCTGTGGGTTTTCTCCTTAGTTGTCCCGGCTGTATCCTCCTGTATGAGTGTATATATCTCCCCATTCTGTGTAGGGGATCAGCAGTGTATTATATACTTATTATCCTCCTCCTGTATGAGTGTGTATATATATCTCCATTCTGTGTAGGTATACAGCAGTGTATTCTATACTTATTATCCTCCTGTATGAGTGTGTATATATCTCCCCATTCTGAATAGGTATACAGCAGTGTATTATATACTTATTATCCTCCTCCTGTATGAGTGTATATATATATCCCCATTCTGTGTAGGTATACAGCAGTGTATTATATACCTATTATCCTCCTGTATGAGTGTATATATATCTCCATTCTGTGTAGGTATACAGCAGTGTATTATATACTTATTATCCCCCTGTATGAGTGTGTATATATCTCCATTCTGTGTAGGTATACAGCAGTGTATTATATACTTATTATACTCCTGTATGAGTGTGTACATATCTCCATTCTGTGTAGGTATACAGCAGTGTATTATATACTTATTCTTTTCCTGTATGAGTGTGTACATATCTCCATTCTGTGTAGGTATACAGCAGTGTATTATATACTTATTATCCTCCTGTATGAATGTGTATATATCTCCATTCTGTGTAGGTATACAGCAGTGTATTATATACTTATTATCCCCCTGTATGAGTGTGTATATATCTCCATTCTGTGTAGGTATACAGCAGTGTTTTATATACTTATTATACTCCTGTATAAGTGTGTACATATCTCCATTCTGTGTAGGTATACAGCAGTGTATTATATACTTATTATCCTCCTGTATGAGTGTATATATATCTCCATTCTGTGTAGGTATACAGCAGTGTATTATATACTTATTATCCCCCTGTATGAGTGTGTATATATCTCCATTCTGTGTAGGTATACAGCAGTGTATTATATACTTATTATACTCCTGTATGAGTGTGTACATATCTCCATTCTGTGTAGGTATACAGCAGTGTATTATATATATATTATCTCCATTCTGTGTAGGTATACAGCAGTGTATTATATACTTATTATCCTCCTCCTGTATGAGTGTATATATCTCTCCATTCTGTGTAGGTATACAGCAGTGTATTATATACTTATTATCCTCCTGTATGAGTGTGTATATATCTCTCCATTCTGTGTAGGTATACAGCAGTGTATTATATACTTATTATCCCCCTCCTGTATGAGTGTGTATATATCTCTCCATTCTGTGTAGGTATACAGCAGTGTATTATATACTTATTATCCCCCTGTATGAGTGTGTATATATCCCCATTCTGTGTAGGTATACAGCAGTGTATTATATACTTATTATCCTCCTGTATGAGTGTATATATATCTCCATTTTGTGTAGGTATACAGCAGTGTATTATATACTTATTATCCCCCTCCTGTATGAAAGTATATATATCTCCCCATTCTGTGTAGGTATACAGCAGTGTATTATATACTTATTATCCTCCTATATGATATAACTACAAGTAAATGAGACTTCTGTGACATCAGACTGTCCACTCAGGAAGCAGCACTGACTGACACTCACTGTCACCTGCAGTCAGTGAGACCCCCTCAATAACGGAGGGTCCCACAGGTGGGGAGCACACACCACTTCTCACTACCTAGGCTTTCTGGCTGATGTTTTGGTCACTTCTGAATGTTGTTGGTGCTTTAACACTCGCAGTAGCATAAGACGGACTCTACAACCCACACAGGTGGCTCAGGTAGTGCAGCTCATCCAGGATGGCACATCAATGTGAGCCGTAGCAAGAAGGTTTGCTGTGTCTGTCAGCGTAGTGTCCAGAGGCTGCAGGCTACCAGGAAACAGGCCAGTACACAAGGAGACGTGGAGGAGGCCATAGTGTCCAAAGGCTGGAGGTGCCACCAGGAGACAGGCCAGTACACCAGGAGACGTGGAGACGGCTGTAGTGTCCAGAGGCTACCAGGAGAAAGGCCAGTACACCAGGAAACGTGGAGGAGGCTGTAGTGGCCAGAGACTGGAGGCTACCAGGAGACAGGCCAGTACACCAGGAGACGTGGAGGAGGCCATAATGTCCAGAGGCTGGAGGTGCCACCAGGAGACAGGCCAGTACACCAGGAGACGTGGAGACGGCTGTAGTGTCCAGAGGCTGGAGGAGCTACCAGGAGACAGGCCAGTACACCAGGAAACGTGGAGGAGGCTGTAGTGGCCAGAGACTGGAGGCTACCAGGAGACAGGCCAGTACACCAGGAGACGTGGAGGAGGCCATAATGTCCAGAGGCTGGAGGCGCTACCAGGAGACGGGCCAGTACACCAGGAGACGTGGAGGAGGCCGTAGTGCCCAGAGGCTGCAGGTGCTACCAGGAGACAGGCCAGTACACCAGGAGACATGGAGGAGGCTGTAGTGTCCAGAGGCTGGAGATGCTACCAGGAGAAAGGCCAGTACACCAGGAGATGTGGAGGAGGCTGTTGTGTCCAGAGGCTGGAGATACTGCCAGGAGAGGGGGCAGTACACCAGGAGACATGGAGGAGGCTGTAGTGTCCAGAGGCTGGAGGTGCTACAAGGAGACAGGCCAGTACACCAGGAGACATGGAGAAGGCCGTATTGTCCAGAGGCTGAAGGCTACCAGGAGAAAGGCCAGTACACCAGGAGACGTGGAGGAGGCCATAATGTCCAGAGGCTGGAGGCGCTACCAGGAGACGGGCCAGTACACCAGGAGACGTGGAGACGGCTGTAGTGTCCAGAGGCTACCAGGAGAAAGGCCAGTACACCAGGAAACGTGGAGGAGGCTGTAGTGGCCAGAGACTGGAGGCTACCAGGAGACAGGCCAGTACACCAGGAGACGTGGAGGAGGCCATAATGTCCAGAGGCTGGAGGCGCTACCAGGAGACGGGCCAGTACACCAGGAGACGTGGAGGAGGCCGTAGTGCCCAGAGGCTGCAGGTGCTACCAGGAGACAGGCCAGTACACCAGGAGACATGGAGGAGGCTGTAGTGTCCAGAGGCTGGAGGTGCTACCAGGAGAAAGGCCAGTACACCAGGAGATGTGGAGGAGGCTGTTGTGTCCAGAGGCTGGAGATACTGCCAGGAGAGGGGGCAGTACACCAGGAGACATGGAGGAGGCCGTAGTGTCCAGAGGCTGGAGGTGCTACAAGGAGACAGGCCAGTACACCAGGAGACATGGAGAAGGCCCTATTGTCCAGAGGCTGAAGGCTACCAGGAGAAAGGCCAGTACACCAGGAGACAAGGAGAAGGCCATAGTGTCCAGAGGCTGGAGGCTACCAGGAGACAGGCCAGTACACCAGGACACAGGGAGGAGGCCATAGTGTCCAGAGGCTGGAGGCTACCAGGAGACATGCCAGTACACCAGGAGACGTGGAGGAGGCCATAGTGTCCAGAGGCTGGAGGTGCTACCAGGAGACAGGCCAGTACACCAGGAGACGTGGAGGAGGCCATAGTGTCCAGAGGCTGGAGGTGCTACCAGGAGACATGGAGGAGGCCATAGTGTCCAGAGGCTGGAGGTGCTATCAGGAGACGGGCCAGTACACCAGGAGACATGGAGGAGGCCATAGTGTCCAGAGGCTGGAGGTGCTATCAGGAGACAGGCCAGTACACCAGGAGACATGGAGGAGGCCGTAGTGTCCAGAGGCTGGAGGTTCTATCAGGAGACAGGCCAGTACACCAGGAGACATGGAGGAGGCCATAGTGTCCAGAGGCTGGAGGTGCTATCAGGAGACAGGCCAGTACACCAGGAGACATGGAGGAAGCCGTAGTGTCCAGAGGCTGGAGACACTGCCAGGAGACGGGGCAGTACACAAGGAGACGTGGAGGAGGCCGTAGTGTCCAGAGGCTGCAGGTGCCACCAGGAGCATGCCCGGGGAGGTCATACACCTCATCAGGAGCATGCCTGGGCCTTGTAGGGAGGTCATACACCTCATCAGGAGAATGCACGGGCCTTGTAGGGAGGTCATACAGCCGCCTCATCAGAAGCATGCCCGGGCCTTGTAGGGAGGTCATACACCTCATCAGGAGCATGCCCGGGCCTTGTAGGGAGGTCATACAGACAACTCATAAGGAGCATGCCCGGGCCTTGTAGGAAGGTCATACACCTCATCAGGAGCATGCCTGGGCCTTGTAGGGAGGTCATACACCTCATCAGGAGCATGCCCGGGCCTTGTAGGGAGGTCATACAGCCACCTCATCAGGAGCATGCCCGGGCCTTGTAGGAAGGTCATAACCTCATCAGGAGCATGCCCGAGCCTTGTAGGGAGGTCATACAGTCACCTCATCAGGAGCATGCCCGGGCCTTGTAGGGAGGTCATACACCTCATCAGGAGCATGCCCGGGCCTTGTAGGGAGGTCATACAAACACCTCATAAGGAGCATGCCGGGCCTTGTAGGAAGGTCATAACCTCATCAGGAGAATGCCCGGGCCTTGTAGGGAGGTCATACACCTCATCAGGAGCATGCCCGGGCCTTGTAGGGAGGTCATACATCTCATCAGGAGCATGCCCGGGCCTTGTAGGGAGGTCATACACCTCATCAGGAGCATGCCCGGGCCTTGTAGGGAGGTCATACAGGCACCTCATCAGGAGCATGCCCGGGCCTTGTAGGGAGGTCATACAGACACCTCATCAGGAGCATGCCCGAATATAGTGTAATACAGATGTGTAGTGGTGGATATAGTGGTACTGAGGTGTATAGGCACATATATAATAGTATAGGCACATATATAGATGTATAGGGTTTGATAATAAAGTCTCCCTGTCATTACAACTTTCAAAATCTAAATCAGAAGTAGATGTGATAACTAAAATTGTTTAGTTATCATAAAGAAAACGGCACTTCCTGTTTTCTGACTTTTTTTCTCACAAAAAAGGAAACAGTCAGAAAACAGGAAGTCCTGTGTATCTCAGGTCATCTGAGCGCTTACAGACAGAAGGCAGTCATGTGATTGATGCACACATTGCACCTTGACTCTCTGTACTGGCCGGAACTCCTGGGTTTAGTCTGTTTTTTTTCAGCCAGCACAAGTCTAAAAATCTGCCATCAGGAGACTGGACCTGGATACAGTAAGTATATAGCTGTTATATAGCAGCCTTCAGGAGACCGGACCTGGATACAGTAAGTATAGCTGTTATATAGCTGCCTTCAGGAGACTGGACCTGGATACAGTAAGTATAGCTGTTATATAACTGCCTTCAGGAGACTGGACCTGGATACAGTAAGTATAGCTGTTATATAGCTGCCTTCAGGAGACTGGACCTGGATACAGTAAGTATAGCTGTTATACAGCTGCCTTCAGGAGACTGGACCTGGATACAGTAAGTATAGCTGTTATACAGCTGCCTTCAGGAGACTGGACCTGGATACAGTAAGTATAGCTGTTATATAACTGCCTTCAGGAGACTGGACCTGGATACAGTAAGTATAGCTGTTATATAACTGCCTTCAGGAGACTGGACCTGGATACAGTAAGTATAGCTGTTATATAGCTGCCTTCAGGAGACTGGACTTGGATACAGTAAGTATATATTATATAGCCGCCTTCAGGAGACTGGACCTGGATACAGTAAGTATATATTATATAGCAGCCTTCAGGAGACTGGACCTGGATACAGTAAGTATAGCTGTTATATAGCAGCCTTCAGGAGACTGGACCTGGATACAGTAAGTATAGCTGTTATATAGCAGCCTTCAGGAGACCGGACCTGGATACAGTAAGTATAGCTGTTATATAGCTGCCTTCAGGAGACTGGACCTGGATACAGTAAGTATAGCTGTTATATAGCAGCCTTCAGGAGACTGGACCTGGATATACAGTAAGTATAGCTGTTATATAGCAGTCAGGAGACTGGACCTGGATACAGTAAGTATAGCTGTTTATATAGCTGCCTTCAGGAGACTAGACCTGGTTATGGTAAGTATAGCTGTTATATAGCAGTCGTCAGGAGAGTGGACCTGGATACAGTAAGTATAGCTGTTATATAGCTGCCTTCAGGAGACTAGACCTGGTTATGGTAAGTATAGCTGTTATATAGCAGCCCTCAGGAGACTGAACCTGGATACAGTAAGTATAGCTGTTATATAGCTGCCTTCAGGAGACTGGACCTGGATACATTAAGTATAGCTGTTTATATAGCTGCCTTCAGGAGACTAGACCTGGTTATGGTAAGTATAGCTGTTATATAGCAGTCGTCAGGAGACTGGACCTGGATACAGTAAGTATAGCTGTTATATAGCTGCCTTCAGGAGACTGGACCTGGATACAGTAAGTATAGCTGTTTATATAGCTGCCTTCAGGAGACTAGACCTGGTTATGGTAAGTATAGCTGTTATATAGCAGTCGTCAGGAGAGTGGACCTGGATACAGTAAGTATAGCTGCCCCCAGGAGACTGAACCTGGATACAGTAAGTATAGCTGGTATATAGCTGCCTTCAGGAGACTAGACCTGGTTATGGTAAGTATAGCTGTTATATAGCTGCCCTCAGGAGACTGGACCTGGATACAGTAAGTATAGCTGTTATATAGTGGAGGAGTACAGGGTTGGATCAGCTCACCTCCAGGTAGAGGACAGCTGGTTCCCTGATTGCTTAGGGAAGTGGGTAGGTGCACGGATCCCTAGCGCGGCCGAGCATGGGTTCTCGAGTAGATACAAAGTAAAGTGTGCGGTCCAGCACTCCAAGGCGTGTAGAAATATTTGTTTCTAAAACGTAACTTTTAATTCATGCAGTTAAAATCATGCTCTAGAACAAACGCGTTTCGCACCTTGGCGCTTAATTATGGTTACAAAGAAAATTGTGCAAGCATATCCTATAAAGGCTAAAACAACCAATCATGGACGCCGCCAGTCCTGGCGTACTCATGTGGGGATCAATGAATATAATCTACACGTCATACAATGCAGGTCATGTGACTGAACATGTTGCCTGAATGTGATTAAGTATAATAATAAAGCAGGTTGTTTTTGTAATTCATTCCATGTGGCATCCTTGTGTTTAGTCCAAATATATATTCAGCTTTCTTATGTAAAAGTTTCTTTTTCCAATCGCCTCCTCTTATGGGGTTAGAGACTTTCTTTATGCCATAACATATGAAGCTTGTAGTATCACCACTGTGATTCTGTAGAAAATGTTCAGGCACCAGAAGTGTTGAGCCCCGATCCGCTCCTGACGCCCTGCAGATGTTCTCCTTTGCGTTTCTTCAAGGGTCTTGTAGTGCAACCCACATACTTTAAGTCACATATTGTGCATTCTATCATGTAAACGATGTGGTGGCTGTTACAATGAATAAATTCCTGTACTTTGTAGTTCATGTTGTTAGTAATGTCTGTAAAATACTTTTTAGTCTCTAAGTATTTGCAAGTTTGGCATCTGTTCACACCACATTTGTAATTGCCTGTGATTTTATTATTTTTTGCATCACCTTCCGTGGTGTACATGCTTGGTGACAGCAAGTCTTTCAAAGATCGACCACGTCGAGCCACACAGCGGTGACCTCCTTCCAGAATAGCTGCCAAGATGTCACCCTGTCTCAGTATAGGTAAGTTTTTATTTAAAATTTTCACTATGTTTTCATATACTGTACTGTGTTGAGAAGGTTATAGCCGTATTTGTGGCAGTAGTGGTACATTCTTTTATGGAACTCCTATTTTTTAGCAGATCTCTTCTGTTTTTGATTATATTTTCAGCTCTTTTTATAATTCCTTGTTTGTAGCCTCTTTGTTTTAAACGTTGAGTTACGATATAAAGATGTCTGGACAAAATTTCCTTCCATCGGAGCTTTCAGGAGTTTATCCAAAAGGGGATTTCTGTAGATTGTAAATTACAGTAGCTGTGAAGCGGAGATTATTGGAATTGTTGCTGATATATTCCACAAAGATTTTCATCTGTTGTTCTCCTCCCGTCCGCACAATCAAAATATCGCCTATAAAGCGGCCGTACCACTTTATATGACGACTGAAAGGATTCTGCAAAGAAAAAATGTATTTTTCTTCCCACCAGGCTACATATAGGCCTGTGAGGGTTGGTGAGAATCTTGCTCCCATAGGAGCTCCTTGGATCTGTAGAAAAAACTCCCCATTAAAAGAAAAATTTACAATCTACAGAAATCCCCTTTTTGGATAAACTCCTGAAAGCTCCGATGGAAGGAAATTTTGTCCAGACATCTTTATATCGTAACTCAACGTTTAAAACAAAGAGGCTACAAACAAGGAATTATAAAAAGAGCTGAAAATATAATAAAAAACAGAAGAGATCTGCTAAAAAATAGGAGTTCCATAAAAGAATGTACCACTGCTGCCACAAATACGGCTATAACCTTCTCAACACAGTACAGTATATGAAAACATACCTATACTGAGACAGGGTGACATCTTGGCAGCTATTCTGGAAGGAGGTCACCGCTGTGTGGCTCGACGTGGTCGATCTTTGAAAGACTTGCTGTCACCAAGCATGTACACCACGGAAGGTGATGCAAAAAATA
Source organism: Dendropsophus ebraccatus (assembly GCA_027789725.1). Classification (NCBI taxonomy): domain Eukaryota; kingdom Metazoa; phylum Chordata; class Amphibia; order Anura; family Hylidae; genus Dendropsophus; species Dendropsophus ebraccatus. The sequence continues at coordinate 2,216,080 of JAQFWZ010000047.1, read as the reverse complement.
ATAAAATCACAGGCAATTACAAATGTGGTGTGAACAGATGCCAAACTTGCAAATACTTAGTGACTAAAAAGTATTTTACAGACATTACTAACAACATGAACTACAAAGTACAGGAATTTATTCATTGTAACAGCCACCACATCGTTTACATGATAGAATGCACAATATGTGACTTAAAGTATGTGGGTTGCACTACAAGACCCTTGAAGAAACGCAAAGGAGAACATCTGCAGGGCGTCAGGAGCGGATCGGGGCTCAACACTTCTGGTGCCTGAACATTTTCTACAGAATCACAGTGGTGATACTACAAGCTTCATATGTTATGGCATAAAGAAAGTCTCTAACCCCATAAGAGGAGGCGATTGGAAAAAGAAACTTTTACATAAAAAAGCTGAATATATATTTGGACTAAACCCAAGGATGCCACATGGAATGAGTTACAAAAACAACCTGCTTTATTATTATACTTAATCACATTCAGGCAACATGTTCAGTCACATGACCTGCATTGTATGACGTGTAGATTATATTCATTGATCCCCACAGGAGTACGCCAGGACTGGCGGCGTCCATGATTGGTTGTTTTAGCCATTATAGGATATGCTTGCACAATTTTCTTTGTAACCATAATTAAGCGCCAAGGCGCGAAACGCGTTTGTTTTAGAGCATGATTTTAACTGCATGAATTAAAAGTTACGTTTTAGAAACAAATATTTCTACACGCCTTGGAGTGCTGGACCGCACACTTTACTATATAGCTGCCTTCAGGAGACGGGACCTGGATTTTTGGTAAGTATAGCTGTTATATAGCTGCCTTCAGGAGACGGGACCTGAATTTTTGGTAAGTATAGCTGTTATATAGCTGCCTTCAGCAGACGGGACCTGGATTTTTAGTAAGTATAGCTGCCTTCAGGAGACGGGACCTGGATTTTTGGTAAGTATAGCTGTTATATAGCTGCCTTCAGCAGACGGGACCTGGATTTTTGGTAAGTATAGCTGTTATATAGCTGCCTTCAGGAGACGGGACCTGGATTTTTGGTAAGTATAGCTGTTATATAGCTGCCTTCAGGAGACGGGATCTGGATTTTTGGTAAGTATAGCTGTTATATAGCTGCCTTCAGGAGACGGGACCTGGATTTTTGGTAAGTATAGCTGTTATATAGCTGCCTTCAGGAGACGGGATCTGGATTTTTGGTAAGTATAGCTGTTATATAGCTGCCTTCAGGAGATGGGACCTGGATTTTTGGTAAGTATAGCTGTTATATAGCTGCCTTCAGCAGACGGGACCTGGATTTTTGGTAAGTATCGCTGTTATATAGCTGCCTTCAGGAGACGGGACCTGGATTTTTGGTAAGTATAGCTGTTATATAGCTGCCTTCAGGAGATGGGACCTGGATTTCTGGTAAATTCAGCTTTGTTTTACAGCATGATAACAACAAAATAAATAATGAATGAATGTGAGTTGCAGAATTGCTTTATATCACATCTATTGTTGATTTGTATTCGGAGTTTGCTGTATACAGATGTACAAGGGTATATATATATATATATATATATATATATGCAAGTGAATTTATTCACCCATTATGTGCAATACAACGTTTCAGTTTCTCAATGAACGTATGTGATGCTTGAAAAAGGTTTCATTGAGAAACTGAAACGTTGTATTGCACATAATGGGTGAATAAATTCACTCGCTTTATTCACTATATCTGGAGTGCTGCCTCATCGCTACGTTGTTTGGATTCAGCAGGAGTCTGAGTCTAACTCCTATAGGGGTGTGCACCCACCGAAGCTATTGCCGCACAGTGCCGTCTACACTCTCCATTTTGTGGTATATAGCAGTATATATAGATGTATGGGGGTATATATAGATGTATGGGGGTATATATAGATGTATAGCGATATATAGAGATGTATAGCAGTATATATAGATGTATGGGGGTATATATAGATAGATGTATGGGGGTATATATAGATAGATGTATGGGGGTATATACAGATGTATAGCAGTATATATAGATGTATAGCAGTATATATAGAGATGTATAGCAGTATATATAGATGTATAGCGATATATAGAGATGTATAGCAGTATATATAGATATATGGGGGTATATATAGATGTATGGGGGTATATATAGATGTATGGGGGTATATATACATGTATGGGGGTATATATAGATGTATGGGGGTATATATAGATGTATGGGGGTATATATAGATGTATGGGGGTATAAACAGAGGTATAACAGTATATATAGATGTATGGGGGTATATACAGAGGTATAGCAGTATATATAGATGTATAGCAGTATATATAGATGTATAGCAGTATATATAGATGTATAGCAGTATATATAGATGTATGGGGGTATAAACACAGGTATAACAGTATATATAGATGTATGGGGGTATATACAGAGGTATAGCAGTATATATAGATGTATAGCAGTATATACAGAGGTATAGCAGTATATATAGATGTATAGCAGTATATACAGAGGTATAGCAGTATATATAGATGTATGGGGGTATATATAGATGTATGGGGGTATATACAGAGGTATACCAGTACATATAGATGTATAGCAGTATATACAGAGGTATAGCAGTATATATAGATGTATGGGGGTATATATAGATGTATGGGGGTATATACAGAGGTATGGGGGTATATACAGAGGTATACCAGTATATATAGATGTATAGCAGTATATACAGAGGTATAGCAGTATACATAGATGTATGGGGGTATATATAGATGTATGGGGGTATATATAGATGTATGGGGGTATATACAGAGGTATACCAGTACATATAGATGTATAGCAGTATATACAGAGGTATAGCAGTATATATAGATGTATGGGGGTATATATAGATGTATGGGGGTATATACAGAGGTATGGGGGTATATACAGAGGTATACCAGTATATATAGATGTATAGCAGTATATACAGAGGTATAGCAGTATACATAGATGTATGGGGGTATATATAGATGTATGGGGGTATATATAGATGTATAGCAGAATATATAGATGTACAGCAGTATATACAGAGGTATACCAGTATATATAGATGTATAGCAGAATATATAGATGTATGGGGGTATATACAGAGGTATACCAGTACATATAAATGTATAGCAGTATATATATATGTATAAGGGTGGATATGGCTGTTTATGGTGTTATATACAGATGTATAGCAGTATATACAGAGGTATAGCAGTATATATAGATGTATGGGGGTATATATAGATGTATGGGGGTATAAATAGATGTATGGGGTATATATAGATGTATGGGGGTATAAACAGAGGTATAACAGTATATATAGATGTATGGGGGTATATACAGAGGTATAGCAGTATATATAGATGTATAGCAGTATATATAGATGTATAGCAGTATATACAGAGGTATACCAGTATATATAGATGTATAGCAGAATATATAGATGTATAGCGATATATAGAGATGTATAGCAGTATATATATATATATATGTATAAGGGTGGATATGGCTGTTTATGGTGTTATATACAGATGTATAGCAGTATATACAGAGGTATAGCAGTATATATAGATGTATGGGGGTATATATAGATGTATGGGGGTATATATAGATGTATAGCAGAATATATAGATGTATAGCAGAATATATAGATGTATGGGGGTATATATAGATGTATGGGGGTATATATAGATGTATAGCAGTATATATATATGTATAAGGGTGGATATGGCTGTTTATGGTGTTATATACAGATGTATAGGAGTGGATATGACTGTATATGAATATATGAGAGTATATACAGATGTATTGCGGTGTATATAGATGTATAGGAGAGGATATGACTGTATATAGTTATATGACAGTATATACAGATGTACAGGAAGCTTTATAGCCTTTTAGAAGTGAATAGAGCGGTATACAGACGTAAAGGTGTGTACAGATAATGCGATATATGAAGTTCCTCACCTCAGCACTTCCGTTTCTCTCGGTCCCGTTATCTACACGGTCGCCGCCCTGATGGTCTCCGCCGCACTTCCGGTCGGTGATGACGCACTTCCGGATATCGGCTTCAGGCCGCCATGTTAGGAAGGGCAGAGGGGACTGGGTGCTCCACTGTATTATGTATATCTATATATAGCTGCTCACATCTGCCGTATACCTGTCCCCTCCACCCACCCCATATACCTGCACCTGTCCCCTCCGCCCCCATATACCTGCACCTGTCCCCTCCACCCACCCCATATACCTGCACCTGTCCCCTCCACCCACCCCATATACCTGCACCTGTCCCCTCCACCCACCCCATATACCTGCACCTGTACCCTCCACCCCCATATACCTGCACCTGTCCCCTCCACCCACCCCCATATACCTGCACCTGTCCCCTCCACCCACCCCATATACCTGCACCTGTCCCCTCCACCCCCATATACCTGCACCTGTCCCCTCCACCCACCCCATATACCTGCACCTGTCCCCTCCACCCACCCCCATATACCTGCACCTGTCCCCTCCACCCACCCCATATACCTGCACCTGTCCCCTCCACCCACCCCATATACCTGCACCTGTCCCCTCCGCCCCCATATACCTGCACCTGTCCCCTCCACCCACCCCATATACCTGCACCTGTCCCCACCACCCACCCCATATACCTGCACCTGTCCCCTCCACCCACCCCATATACCTGCACCTGTCCCCTCCACCCACCCCATATACCTGCACCTGTCCCCTCCACCCACCCCATATACCTGCACCTGTCCCCTCCACCCACCCCATATACCTGCACCTGTCCCCTCCACCCACCCCATATACCTGCACCTGTCCCCTCCACCCACCCCACATACCTGCACCTGTCCCCTCCACCCACCCCATATACCTGCACCTGTCCCCTCCGCCCCCATATACCTGCACCTGTCCCCTCCACCCACCCCACATACCTGCACCTGTCCCCTCCACCCACCCCATATACCTGCACCTGTCCCCTCCGCCCCCATATACCTGCACCTGTCCCCTCCACCCACCCCATATACCTGCACCTGTCCCCTCCACCCACCCCACATACCTGAACCTGTCCCCTCCACTACCATATACCTGCACCTGTCCCCTCCACCCACCCCACATACCTGCACCTGTCCCCTCCACTACCATATACCTGCACCTGTCCCCTCCACCCACCCCATATACCTGCACCTGTCCCCTCCACTACCATATACCTGCACCTGTCCCCTCCACCCACCCCCATACACCTGCACCTGTCCCCTCCACCCACCCCACATACCTGCACCTGTCCCCTCCACCCACCCCACATACCTGCACCTGTCCCCTCCACCCACCCCACATACCTGCACCTGTCCCCTTCACTACCATATACCTGCACCTGTCCCCTCCACTACCATATACCTGCACCTGTCCCCTCCACCCACCCCATATACCTGCACCTGTCCCCTCCACCCACCCCACATACCTGCACCTGTCCCCTCCACTACCATATACCTGCACCTGTCCCCTCCACCCACCCCACATACCTGCACCTGTCCCCTCCACTACCATATACCTGCACCTGTCCCCTCCACCCACCCCATATACCTGCACCTGTCCCCTCCACCCACCCCATATACCTGCACCTGTCCCCTCCACTACCATATACCTGCACCTGTCCCCTCCACCCACCCCCATACACCTGCACCTGTCCCCTCCACCCACCCCACATACCTGCACCTGTCCCCTCCACCCACCCCACATACCTGCACCTGTCCCCTCCACCCACCCCACATACCTGCACCTGTCCCCTTCACTACCATATACCTGCACCTGTCCCCTCCACCCACCCCATATACCTGCACCTGTCCCCTCCACTACCATATACCTGCACCTGTCCCCTCCACTACCATATACCTGCACCTGTCCCCTCCACTACCATATACCTGCACCTGTCCCCTCCACTACCATATACCTGCACCTGTCCCCTCCACTACCATATACCTGCACCTGTCCCCTCCACCCACCCCACATACCTGCACCTGTCCCCTCCACCCACCCCACATACCTGCACCTGTCCCCTCCACCCACCCCACATACCTGCACCTGTCCCCTCCACCCACCCCACATACCTGCACCTGTCCCCTCCACTACCATATACCTGCACCTGTCCCCTCCACCCACCCCACATACCTGCACCTGTCCCCTCCACTACCATATACCTGCACCTGTCCCCTCCACCCACCCCACATACCTGCACCTGTCCCCTCCACCCACCCCTATATACCTGCACCTGTCCCCTCCACCCCCATATACCTGCACCTGTCCCCTCCACCCACCCCATATACCTGCACCTGTCCCCTCCACCCACCCCATATACCTGCACCTGTCCCCTCCACCCACCCCACATACCTGCACCTGTCCCCTCCACCCACCCCCATATACCTGCACCTGTCCCCTCCACCCACCCCCATATACCTGCACCTGTCCCCTCCACCCCCATATACATGCACTAGTGCCCTCCACCCACCCAATATACCTGCACATACACTGCCTGTCTCACAACAGCTTATACAGTATACACACTGCCTGTCTCACAACAGCTTATACAGTGTATACACGCTGCCTGTCTCTTTTGGGGGTCCCTTCCTACCTAACTTCACCTAAAACCTTCCTCTCCCTGGTATACAGTCTCTCCCTGGTATACAGCCTGTCCCTCTCTAGTTCCAACCAGCAGGTGACACAAATCTAAAATCACTATTCTTCATTCAGGAGGTCACATGGTTTATCCAGCCAATCACAGTTAGAGTTTTTTTCCAAAGTCCTGCCTACTCCTAGTGCCTGTCCCTCCCCCTGCATGTTTATTGGCTGGAAAAATGTGCCAGGGGATGTGGGAGGGCCAATCAAATTTTTACAGTGTTTTTGCACGGATTTTCGAATACCTTGAATAGCGTACTATTCCATCGAATAGTATTCACTCATCTCTAGTATATGGTGCCTGATTGAGAAGATATGGTGCCTGATAGAGAGGATATGGTGCCTGATAGAGAAGATATGGTGCCTGATAGAGAAGATATGGTGCCTGATAGAGGAGATATGGTGCCTGATAGAGAAGATATGGTGCCTGATAGAGGAGATATGGTGCCTGATAGAGGAGATATGGTGCCTGATAGAGGGGATATGGTGCCTGATAGAGGGGATATGGTGCCTGATAGAGGGGATATGGTGCCTGATAGAGAGGATATGGTGCCTGATAGAGGGGATATGGTGCCTGATAGAGGGGATATGGTGCCTGATAGAGAGGATATGGTGCCTGATAGGATATGGTGCCTGATATATGTGTGACCTCCGCTGTTGGTAATGTGCACAGTGATATGGCGGTATACGTGTGACCTCTCCTGTTGGTAATGTGCACAGTGATATGGCGGTATATGTGTGACCTCTCCTGTTGGTAATGTGCACAGTGGTATGGCGGTATATGTGCACTGTTGGCAATGTGCACAGTGGTATGGCGGTATATTGTATGACCTCCGCTGTTGGTAATGTGCACAGTGGTATGGCGGTATATGTGTCATCTCTCGTGTTGGTAATGTGCACAGTGGTATGGCGGTATATGTGTGACCTCCGCTGTTGGTGATGTGCACAGTGGTATGGCGGTATATGTGTGACCTCCGCTGTTGGTAATGTGCACAGTGGTATGGCGGTATATTGTATGACCTCCGCTGTTGGTAATGTGCACAGAGGTATGGCGGTATATTGTATGACCTCCGCTGTTGGTAATGTGCACAGTGGTATGGCGGTATATGTGTGACCTCCGCTGTTGGTAATGTGCACAGTGGTATGGCGGTATATGTGTGACCTCCGCTGTTGGTAATGTGCACAGTGGTATGGCGGTATATGTGTGACCTCCGCTGTTGGTAATGTGCACAGTGGTATGGCGGTATATTGTATGACCTCCGCTGTTGGTAATGTGCACAGTGGTATGGCGGTATATGTGTGACCTCCGCTGTTGGTAATGTGCACAGTGGTATGGCGGTATATGTGTGACCTCCGCTGTTGGTAATGTGCACAGTGGTATGGCGGTATATGTGTGACCTCCGCTGTTGGTAATGTGCACAGTGGTATGGCGGTATATGTGTGACCTCCGCTGTTGGTAATGTGCACAGTGGTATGGCGGTATATTGTATGACCTCCGCTGTTGGTAATGTGCAGAGTGGTATGGCGGTATATGTGTGACCTCCGCTGTTGGTAATGTGCACAGTGGTATGGCGGTATATTGTATGACCTCCGCTGTTGGTAATGTGCAGAGTGGTATGGCGGTATATGTGTGACCTCCGCTGTTGGTAATGTGCACAGTGGTATGGCGGTATATTGTTTGACCTCCGCTGTTGGTAATGTGCACAGTGGTATGGCGGTATATGTGTGACCTCCGCTGTTGGTAATGTGCACAGTGGTATGGCGGTATATTGTATGACCTCCGCTGTTGGTAATGTGCAGAGTGGTATGGCGGTATATGTGTGACCTCCGCTGTTGGTAATGTGCACAGTGGTATGGCGGTATATGTGTGACCTCCGCTGTTGGTAATGTGCACAGTGGTATGGCGGTATATGTGTGACCTCCGCTGTTGGTAATGTGCACAGTGGTATGGCGGTATATGTGTGACCTCCGCTGTTGGTAATGTGCACAGTGGTATGGCGGTATATGTGTGACCTCCGCTGTTGGTAATGTGCACAGTGGTATGGCGGTATATGTGTGACCTCCGCTGTTGGTAATGTGCACAGTGGTATGGCGGTATATTGTATGACCTCCGCTGTTGGTAATGTGCAGAGTGGTATGGCGGTATATGTGTGACCTCCGCTGTTGGTAATGTGCACAGTGGTATGGCGGTATATGTGTGACCTCCGCTGATGGTAATGTGCACAGTGGTATGGCGGTATATGTGTGACCTCCGCTGTTGGTAATGTGCACAGTGGTATGGCGGTATATGTGTGACCTCCGCTGTTGGTAATGTGCACAGTGGTATGGCGGTATATGTGTGACCTCCGCTGTTGGTAATGTGCACAGTGGTATGGCGATATATGTGTGACCTCCGCTGTTGGTAATGTGCACAGTGGTATGGCGGTATATGTGTGACCTCCGCTGTTGGTAATGTGCACAGTGGTATGGCGGTATATGTGTGACCTCCGCTGTTGGTAATGTGCACAGTGGTATGGCGGTATATGTGTGACCTCCGCTGTTGGTAATGTGCACAGTGGTATGGCGGTATATGTGTGACCTCCGCTGTTGGTAATGTGCAGAGTGGTATGGCGGTATATGTGTGACCTCCGCTGTTGGTAATGTGCACAGTGGTATGGCGGTATATGTGTGACCTCCGCTGTTGGTAATGTGCACAGTGGTATGGCGGTATATGTGTGACCTCCGCTGTTGGTAATGTGCACAGTGGTATGGCGGTATATGTGTGACCTCCGCTGTTGGTAATGTGCACAGTGGTATGGCGGTATATGTGTGACCTCCGCTGTTGGTAATGTGCAGAGTGGTATGGCGGTATATGTGTGACCTCCGCTGTTGGTAATGTGCAGAGTGGTATGGCGGTATATGTGTGACCTCCGCTGTTGGTAATGTGCACAGTGGTATGGCGGTATATGTGTGACCTCCGCTGTTGGTAATGTGCACAGCTGGATATGTGTAATTTTTGCCGTTATGTCAGATGTTGCAGGTGTTTGTGTTATCAGTGCGGGGGGGGGGGGGGGGTGACTCCCCCTCACTCTCCCTCACCATATGGAGTCTTCCCATGATGTCACTCAGCAGCATATATAGAGCCCGGGGCCCCTGAGCGGCCATCACTGAGATGCTGAGACTGCTGGTGACGGTGCTGCTGGCCGCAGTGGGTGAGTGCAACCCCGTCTCCTACCCTCCTATCCCCGAAATCCTATCCCCCGTCCTACTGTCCCCCTTACCCCCGTCCTACTGTCCCCCGCCCTCCTGTCTTCTATTTCTGCTCTCCCAGTCCCCCTGTCCCCCCCGTCCACCTTCCTGTGCCCCATCCTTCTGCCCCCCGTCCTCCACCTTCCTGTCCCTAGTCCTCCACCTTCCTGTCCCTAGTCCTCCACCTTCCTGTCCTCCGTCCTCCACCTTCCTGTCCCCCGTCCTCCACCTTCCTGTCCCCCATCCTTCTGCCCTCCGTCCTCCTGTCCCCCGTCCTCCACCTTCCTGTCCCCCGTCCTCTTGTTCCCTTCCTTTCCCCCGTCCTCCACCTTCCTGTCCCCCATCCTTCTGCCCTCCGTCCTCCTGTCCCCCGTCCTCCACCTTCCTTTCCCCCGTCCTCCACCTTCCTGTCCCCCATCCTTCTGCCCTCCGTCCTCCTGTCCCCCGTCCTCCACCTTCCTTTCCCCCATCCTCCACCTTCCTGTCCCCCGTCCTCTTGTTCCCTTCCTTTCCCCCGTCCTCCACCTTCCTGTCCCCCATCCTTCTGCCCTCCGTCCTCCTGTCCCCCGTCCTCCACCTTCCTTTCCCCCGTCCTCCACCTTCCTGTCCCCCATCCTTCTGCCCTCCGTCCTCCTGTCCCCCACCTTCCTTTCCCCCGTCCTCCACCTTCCTGTCCCCCGTCCTCTTGTTCCCTTCCTGTCCCCCGTCCTCCTGTCCCCCGTCCTCCTGTCCCCTGTCCTCCACCTTCCTGCCCTCCGTCCTCCTGTCTCCCGTCCTCCTGTTCCCTGTCCTCCACCTACCTGTCCCCCGTCCTCCACCTTCCTGTCCCCCGTCCTAATGTCTCGTCCTCCACCTACCTGTCCCCCGTCCTCCTGTACCCTGTCCTCCACCTTCCTGTCCCCCGTCCTCCACCTTCCTGTCCCCCGTCCTCTTGTCCCCTTCCTGTCCCCCGCCCTCCTGTCCTCCACCTTCCTGTCCCCCGTCCTCCTGTTCCCTGTCCTCTACCTACCTGTCCCCCGTCCTCCACCTACCTGTCCCCTGTCCTCCTGTCCCCTGTCCTCCACCTTCCTGTCCCCCGTCCTCTTGTCCCCCGTCCTCCTGTCCCCTGTCCTCCACCTTCCTTTCCCCCGTCCTCCACCTTCCTGTTCCCCGTCCTCTTGTCCCCTTCCTGTCCCCCTTCCTCTACCTTCCTGTCCCCCGTCCTCCTGTCCCGTCCTCCACCTTCCTGTCCCCCGTCCTCCTGTCCCCCGTCCTCCACCTTCCTTTCCCCCGTCCTCCACCTTCCTGTTCCCCTTCCTCTACCTTCCTGTCCCCCGTCCTCCTGTCCCCCATCCTCCTGTCCCCTGTCCTAATGTCCCCTGTCCTCCACCTACCTGTCCCCCGTCCTCCTGTCCCCTGTCCTCCTGTCTCCCGTCCTCCTGTCCCCTGTCCTCCACCTACCTGTCCCCCGTCCTCCACCTTCCTGTCCCCCGTCCTAATGTCCCCTGTCCTCCACCTACCTGTCCCCCGTCCTCCTGTACCCTGTCCTCCACCTTCCTGTCCCCCGTCCTCCTGTCTTCCGTTCTCCTGTCCCTTGTCCTCCACCTACCTGTCCCCCGTCCTCCTGTCCTCCACCTTCCTGTCTCCCGTCCTCCTGTCCCTTGTCCTCCACCTACCTGTCCCTTGTCCTCCACCTACCTGTCCCCCGTCCTCCTGTCCTCCACCTTCCTGTCCCCCGTCCTAATGTCCTCTATCCTCCACCTACCTGTCCCCCGTCCTCCTGTCCCCTGTCCTCCACCTACCTGTCCCCCGTCCTCCTGTACCCTGTCCTCCTGTCCTCCACCTTCCTGTCCCCCGTTCTTGTGTCCCCCGCCCTCCTGTCCCCCGTCCTCCACCATCCTGTCCCCCGTCCTCCTGTCCCCCGTCCTCCACCATCCTGTCCTCCACCATCCTGTCCCCTGTCCCCCGTCCTCCTGTCCCCCGTCCTCCTGCTCTCCACCATCCTGTCCTCTGTCCTCCTTACCTCCACCTTCCTGTCCCCCGTTCTTGTGTCCCCTGCCCTCCTGTCCCCTGTCCTCCACCATCCTGTCCCCCGTCCTCCTGTCCCCTTCCTGTCCCCCGTCCTCTTGTCCCCTGTCCTCCACCATCCTGTCCCCCGTCCTCCTGTCCCCAGCCCTCCACCATCCTGTCCTCCACCATCCTGTCCCCCGTCCTCCTGTCCCCCGTCCTCCTGCCCTCCACCATCCTGTCCCCCGCCCTCCTGTCCCCTTTCCTGTCCCCTGTCCTCCACCATCCTGTCCCCCGTCCTCCTGTACCCCGCCCTCCACCATCCTGTCCTCCACCATCCTGTCCCCCGTCCTCCTGTCCCCTGTCCTCCTGTCCCCCGCCCTCCTGTCCCCTGCCCTCCTGTCCTCCACCATCCTGTCCCCTGCCCTCCTGTCCTTCACCATCCTGTCCCCCGCCCTCCTGTCCCCTGCCCTCCACCATCCTGTCCCCCGCCCTCCTGTCCCCTGCCCTCCACCATCCTGTCCCCTGCCCTCCTGTCCTCCACCATCCTGTCCTCCACCATCCTGTCCTCCACCATCCTGTCCCCTGCCCTCCACCATCCTGTCCCCCGTCCTCCTGTCCCCCGCCCTCCACCATCCTGTCCTCCACCATCCTGTCCCCCGTCCTCCTGTCCCCCGTCCTCCTGCCCTCCACCATCCTGTCCCCTTCCTGTCCCCCGTCCTCCTGTCCCCTGTCCTCCACCATCCTGTCCCCCGTCCTCCTGTCCCCCGCCCTCCACCATCCTGTCCTCCACCATCCTGTCCCCCGTCCTCCTGTCCCCCGCCCTCCTGTCCCCTGCCCTCCTGTCCTCCACCATCCTGTCCCCTGCCCTCCTGTCCTTCACCATCCTGTCCCCCGCCCTCCTGTCCCCTGCCCTCCACCATCCTGTCCCCCGCCCTCCTGTCCCCTGCCCTCCACCATCCTGTCCCCTGCCCTCCTGTCCTCCACCATCCTGTCCTCCACCATCCTGTCCCCCGTCCTCCTGTCCCCTGTCCTCCACCATCCTGTCCTCCACCATCCTGTCCCCTGCCCTCCTGTCCTTCACCATCCTGTCCCCCGCCCTCCTGTCCCCTGCCCTCCACCATCCTGTCCCCTGCCCTCCACCATCCTGTCCCCTGCCCTCCTGTCCTCCACCATCCTGTCCTCCACCATCCTGTCCCCCGTCCTCCTGTCCCCCGCCATCCTGTCCCCCGTCCTCCTGCCCTCCACCATCCTGTCCCCCGTCCTCCTGTCCCCCATTCTCTCTCCTACTAACTAGTTGTGTCCGTCTTTCGCTTTCTCAGCCTCCCATGGCTGCGGGGTGCCCACTTACCGGCCCACCACTCGTATTGTCAATGGAGAAGACGCAGTGCCGTACAGCTGGCCCTGGATGGTGAGTGACTGCTATACTGCTATCCTGCTGCCTACAGAATAGTGAGCGCAGCTCTGGAGGATAAGGATCGTGAGCGCAGCTCTGGAGGATGGGATTATTCAGCGCAGCTCTGGAGGATAAGGATCGTGAGTGCAGCTCTGGAGGATGGGATTAGTGAGTGCAGCTCTGGAGGATGAGAATAGTGAGCGCAGCTCTGGAGGATGGGATTAGTGAGCGCAGCTCTGGAGGATGAGAATAGTGAGCGCAGCTCTGGAGGATGAGAATAGTGAGCGCAGCTCTGGAGGATGAGAATAGTGAGCGCAGCTCTGAAGGATGGGATTAGTGAGCGCAGCTCTAAAGGGTGGGATTAGTGAGCGCAGCTCTGGAGGATGGGATTAGTGAGTGCAGCTCTGGAGGATGGGATTAGTGAGTGCAGCTCTGGAGGATGAGAATAGTGAGCGCAGCTCTGGAGGATGAGAATAGTGAGCGCAGCTCTGGAGGATGGGATTAGTGAGTGCAGCTCTGGAGGATGAGAATAGTGAGCGCAGCTCTGGAGGATGAGAATAGTGAGCGCAGCTCTGAAGGATGGGATTAGTGAGCGCAGCTCTGGAGGATGGGATTAGTGAGCGCAGCTCTGGAGGATGAGAATAGTGAGCGCAGCTCTGGAGGATGGGATTAGTAAACGCAGCTCTGGAGGATAAGGATTGTGAGTGCAGCTCTGGAAGACATGCTGTGCCCCCATATACTGATCTCCTCTCTGGTGACTTCCAGGCGTCTCAGCAGGTTCTGTATGATGGCGATTACGTCCATAACTGTGGCGCCAGCCTGATCGCAGCACGCTGGGTACTGACTGCAGCACATTGCATCAAGTAGGTTCATAGGAGTGAGGGGCGGTATAACACTGATCATCCTGTATATAATACACCAGGGGCCGGTATAACACTGATCATCCTGTACACCAGGGGGCGGTATAACACTGATCATCCTGTACACCAGGGGGCGGTATAACACTGATCATCCTGTACACCAGGGGGCGGTATAACACTGATCATCCTGTACACCAGGGGGCGGTATAACACTGATCATCCTGTATATAATACACCAGGGGGCGGTATAACACTGATCATCCTGTACACCAGGGGGCGGTATAACACTGATCATCCTGTACACCAGGGGGCGGTATAACACTGATCATCCTGTATATAATACACCAGGGGGCGGTATAACACTGATCATCCTGTATATAATACACCAGGGGGCGGTATAACACTGATCATCCTGTACACCAGGGGGCGGTATAACACTGATCATCCTGTACACCAGGGGGCGGTATAACACTGATCATCCTGTATATAATACACCAGGGGGCGGTATAACACTGATCATCCTGTACACCAGGGGGCGGTATAACACCGATCATCCTGTACACCAGGGGGCGGTATAACACCGATCATCCTGTACACCAGGGGGCGGTATAACACTGATCATCCTGTATATATTACACCAGGGGGCGGTATAACACTGATCATCCTGTACACCAGGGGGCGGTATAACACTGATCATCCTGTACACCAGGGGGCGGTATAACACTGATCATCCTGTACACCAGGGGGGCGGTATAACACTGATCATCCTGTATATAATACACCAGGGGGCGGTATAACACTGATCATCCTGTACACCAGGGGGCGGTATAACACTGATCATCCTGTATATAATACACCAGGGGGCGGTATAACACTGATCATCCTGTACACCAGGGGGCGGTATAACACTGATCATCCTGTACACCAGGGGGCGGTATAACACTGATCATCCTGTATATAATACACCAGGGGGCGGTATAACACTGATCATCCTGTACACCAGGGGGCGGTATACCACTGATCATCCTGTACACCAGGGGGCGGTATAACACTGATCATCCTGTATATAATACACCAGGGGGCGGTATAACACTGATCATCCTGTATATAATACACCAGGGGGCGGTATAACACTGATCATCCTGTACACCAGGGGGCGGTATAACACTGATCATCCTGTACACCAGGGGGCGGTAGAACACTGATCATCCTGTATATAATACACCAGGGGGCGGTATAACACTGATCATCCTGTACACCAGGGGGCGGTATAACACCGATCATCCTGTACACCAGGGGGCGGTATAACACCGATCATCCTGTACACCAGGGGGCGGTATAACACTGATCATCCTGTATATAATACACCAGGGGGCGGTATAACACTGATCATCCTGTACACCAGGGGGCGGTATAACACTGATCATCCTGTACACCAGGGGGCGGTATAACACTGATCATCCTGTACACTAGGGGGCGGTATAACACTGATCATCCTGTATATAATACACCAGGGGGCGGTATAACACTGATCATCCTGTACACCAGGGGGCGGTATAACACTGATCATCCTGTATATAATACACCAGGGGGCGGTATAACACTGATCATCCTGTACACCAGGGGGCGGTATAACACTGATCATCCTGTATATAATACACCAGGGGGCGGTATAACACTAATCATCCTGTACACCAGGGGGCGGTATAACACTGATCATCCTGTACACCAGGGGGCGGTATAACACTGATCATCCTGTACACCAGGGGGCGGTATAACACTGATCATCCTGTATATAATACACCAGGGGGCGGTATAACACTGATCATCCTGTACACCAGGGGGCGGTATAACACTGATCATCCTGTATATAATACACCAGGGGGCGGTATAACACTGATCATCCTGTACACCAGGGGGCGGTATAACACTGATCATCCTGTACACCAGGGGGCGGTATAACACTGATCATCCTGTACACCAGGGGGCGGTATAACACTGATCATCCTGTATATAATACACCAGGGGGCGGTATAACACTCATCATCCTGTATATAATACACCAGGGGGCGGTATAACACTCATCATCCTGTATATAATACACCAGGGGGCGGTATAACACTCATCATCCTGTACACCAGGGGGCGGTATAACACTGATCATCCTGTATATAATACACCAGGGGGCGGTATAACACTGATCATCCTGTACACCAGGGGGCGGTATAACACTGATCATCCTGTACACCAGGGGGCGGTATAACACTGATCATCCTGTACACCAGGGGGCGGTATAACACTGATCATCCTGTATATAATACACCAGGGGGCGGTATAACAATGATCATCCTGTACACCAGGGGGCGGTATAACACTGATCATCCTGTATATATTACACCAGGGGGCAGTATAACACTAATCATCCTGTACACCAGGGGGCGGTATAACACTGATCATCCTGTATATAATACACCAGGGGGCGGTATAACACTGATCATCCTGTATATAATACACCAGGGGGCGGTATAACACTGATCATCCTGTATATAATACACCAGGGGGCGGTATAACACTGATCATCCTGTACACCAGGGGGCGGTATAACACTGATCATCCTGTACACCAGGGGGCGGTATAACACTGATCATCCTGTACACCAGGGGGCGGTATAACACTGATCATCCTGTATATAATACACCAGGGGGCGGTATAACAATGATCATCCTGTACACCAGGGGGCGGTATAACACTGATCATCCTGTATATATTACACCAGGGGGCGGTATAACACTGATCATCCTGTATATAATAAACCAGGGGGCGGTATAACACTGATCATCCTGTATAATACACCAGGGGGCGGTATAACACTGATCATCCTGTACACCAGGGGGCAGTATAACACTAATCATCCTGTACGCCAGGGGGCGGTATAACACTGATCATCCTGTATATAATACACCAGGGGGCGGTATAACACTGATCATCCTGTATATAATACACCAGGGGGCGGTATAACACTGATCATCCTGTATATAATACACCAGGGGGCGGTATAACACTGATCATCCTGTACACCAGGGGGCGGTATAACACTGATCATCCTTTATATAATACACCAGGGGGCAGTATAACACTGATCATCCTGTACACCAGGGGGCGGTATAACACTAATCATCCTGTACACCAGGGGGCGGTATAACACTGATCATCCTTTATATAATACACCAGGGGGCAGTATAACACTGATCATCCTGTACACCAGGGGGCGGTATAACACTGATCATCCTGTACACCAGGGGGCGGTATAACACTAATCATCCTGTACACCAGGGGGCGGTATAATACTGATCATCCTGTATATATTACACCAGGGGGCAGTATAACACTGATCATCCTGTATATATTACACCAGGGGGCGGTATAACACTGATCATCCTGTATATAATACACCAGGGAGCGGTATAACACTGATCATCCTGTACACCAGGGGGCGGTATAACACTGATCATCCTGTACACCAGGGGCGGTATAACACTCATCATCCTGTATATAATACACCAGGGGGCGGTATAATACTGATCATCCTGTATATAATACGCCAGGGGGCGGTATAACACTGATCATCCTGTACACCAGGGGGCGGTATAACACTGATCATCCTGTATATAATACACCAGGGGGCGGTATAACACTGATCATCCTGTACACCAGGGGGCGGTATAACACTGATCATCCTGTATATATTACACCAGGGGGCAGTATAATACTGATCATCCTGTATATATTACACCAGGGGGCGGTATAACACTGATCATCCTGTATATAATACACCAGGGGGCGGTATAACACTGATCATCCTGTACACCAGGGGGCGGTATAACACTGATCATCCTGTATATAATACACCAGGGGGCGGTATAATACTGATCATCCTGTATATAATACGCCAGGGGGCGGTATAACACTGATCATCCTGTACACCAGGGGGCGGTATAACACTGATCATCCTGTATATAATACACCAGGGGGCGGTATAACACTGATCATCCTGTACACCAGGGGGCGGTATAACACTGATCATCCTGTATATATTACACCAGGGGGCAGTATAATACTGATCATCCTGTATATATTACACCAGGGGGCGGTATAACACTGATCATCCTGTATATAATACACCAGGGGGCGGTATAACACTGATCATCCTGTACACCAGGGGGCGGTTTAACACTGATCATCCTGTATATAATACACCAGGGGGCGGTATAACACTGTTCATCCTGTACACCAGGGGGCGGTATAACACTGATCATCCTGTACACCAGGGGGCGGTATAACACTGATCATCCTGTACACCAGGGGGCGGTATAACACTGATCATCCTGTACACCAGGGGGCGGTATAACACTGATCATCCTGTACACCAGGGGGCGGTATAACACTGATCATCCTTTATATAATACACCAGGGGGCGGTATAACACTGATCATCCTGTACACTAGGGGGCGGTATAACACTGATCATCCTGTATATAATACACCAGGGGGCGGTATAACACTGATCATCCTGTATATAATACACCAGGGGGCGGTATAACACTGATCATCCTGTATATAATACACCAGGGGGCGGTATAACACTGATCATCCTGTATATAATACACCAGGGGGCGGTATAACACTGATCATCCTGTATATAATACACCAGGGGGCGGTATAACACTAATCATCCTGTACACCAGGGGGCGGTATAACACTGATCATCCTGTACACTAGGGGGCGGTATAACACTGATCATCCTGTATATAATACACCAGGGGGCAGTATAACACTAATCATCCTGTATATAATACACCAGGGGGCAGTATAACACTGATCATCCTGTACACCAGGGGGCGGTATAACACTGATCATCCTGTACACCAGGGGGCGGTATAACACTGATCATCCTGTATATAATACACCAGGGGGCGGTATAACACTGATCATCCTGTACACCAGGGGGCGGTATAACACTGATCATCCTGTACACCAGGGGGCGGTATAACACTGATCATCCTGTACACCAGGGGGCGGTATAACCCTGATCATCCTGTACACCAGGGGGTGGTATAACACTAATCATCCTGTACACAAGGGGGCGGTATAACACTGATCATCCTTTATATAATACACCAGGGGGCGGTATAACACTGATCATCCTGTATATAATACACCAGGGGGCGGTATAACACAGATCATCCTGTACACCAGGGGGCGGTATAACACTGATCATCCTGTATATAATACACCAGGGGGCGGTATAACACTGATCATCCTGTATATAATACACCAGGGGGCGGTATAACACTCATCATCCTGTATATAATACATCAGGGGGCGGTATAACACTGATCATCCTGTTCACCAGGGGGCGGTATAACACTGATCATCCTGTATATAATACACCAGGGGGCAGTATAACACTGATTATCCTGTACACCAGGGGGCGGTATAACACTGATCATCCTGTATATAATACATCAGGGGGCGGTATAACACTGATCATCCTGTATAATACACCAGGGGGCGGTATAACACTGATCATTCTGTACACCAGGGGGCGGTATAACACTCATCATCCTGTACACCAGGGGGCGGTATAACACTGATCATCCTGTACACCAGGGGGCGGTATAACACTGATCATCCTGTACACCAGGGGGGCGGTATAACACTGATCATCCTGTACACCAGGGGGCGGTATAACACTGATCATCCTGTATATATTACACCAGGGGGGCGGTATAACACTGATCATCCTGTACACCAGGGGGCGGTATAACACTAATCATCCTGTACACCAGGGGGGCGGTATAACATTGATCATCCTGTACACCAGGGGGCAGTATAACACTGATCATCCTGTACACCAGGGGGGCGGTATAACACTGATCATCCTGTATATAATACGCCAGGGGGCGGTATAACACTGATCATCCTGTACACCAGGGGGCGGTATAACACTGATCATCCTGTATATAATACACCAGGGGGCGGTATAACACTGATCATCCTGTACACCAGGGGGCGGTATAACACTGATCATCCTGTATATAATACACCAGGGGGCGGTATAACACTGATCATCCTGTACACCAGGGGGCGGTATAACACTGATCATCCTGTATATAATACACCAGGGGGCGGTATAACACTGATCATCCTGTACACCAGGGGGCGGTATAACACTGATCATCCTGTATATAATACACCAGGGGGCGGTATAACACTGATCATCCTGTACACCAGGGGGCGGTATAACACTGATCATCCTGTACACCAAGGGGCGGTTTAACACTGATCATCCTGTACACCAGGGGGCGGTATAACACTGATCATCCTGTATATAATACGCCAGGGGGCGGTATAACACTGATCATCCTGTACACCAGGGGGCGGTATAACACTGATCATCCTGTATATAATACACCAGGGGGCGGTATAACACTGATCATCCTGTACACCAGGGGGCTGTATAACACTGATCATCCTGTATATAATACACCAGGGGGCGGTATAAAACTGATCATCCTGTATATAATACACCAGGGGGCGGTATAACACTCATCATCCTGTATATAATACACCAGGGGGCGGTATAACACTGATCATCCTGTACACCAGGGGGCGGTATAACACTGATCATCCTTTATATAATACACCAGGGGGCGGTATAACACTCATCATCCTGTATATAATACACCAGGGGGCGGTATAACACTGATCATCCTGTACACCAGGGGGCGGTATAACACTGATCATCCTGTATACCAGGGGGCGGTATAACACTGATCATCCTGTACACCAGGGGGCGGTATAACACTGATCATCCTGTACACCAGGGGGTGGTATAACACTAATCATCCTGTACACAAGGGGGCGGTATAACACTGATCATCCTTTATATAATACACCAGGGGGCGGTATAACACTGATCATCCTGTATATAATACACCAGGGGGCGGTATAACACAGATCATCCTGTATACCAGGGGGCGGTATAACACTGATCATCCTGTATATAATACACCAGGGGGCGGTATAACACAGATCATCCTGTATACCAGGGGGCAGTATAACACTGATCATCCTGTAGATAATACACCAGGGGGCGGTATAACACATCATCCTGTACACCAGGGGGCGGTATAACACTGATCATCCTGTATATAATACACCAGGGGGCGGTATAACACTGATCATCCTGTATATAATACACCAGGGGGCGGTATAACACTCATCATCCTGTATATAATACATCAGGGGGCGGTATAACACTCATCATCCTTTATATAATACACCAGGGGGCGGTATAACACTGATCATCCTTTATATAATACACCAGGGGGCGGTATAACACTCATCATCCTGTACACCAGGGGCGGTATAACACTCATCATCCTGTATATAATACACCAGGGGGCGGTATAACACTGATCATCCTGTACACCAGGGGGCGGTATAACACTGATCATCCTGTACACCAGGGGGCGGTATAACACTGATCATCCTTTATATAATACACCAGGGGGCGGTATAACACTGATCATCCTGTACACCAGGGGACAGTATAACACTGATCATCCTGTATATAATACACCAGGGGGCGGTATAATACGAATCATATTTCGGTTTCAGCCTCCGTAAGACGTATCGCATCGTTTTGGGGGAGCACGACCGCCGGGTGGAGGAGGGACATGAACAATACTTCCACCTTAACCCTGAAGACTTTTTTGTTCACCCGAAGTGGGACAACAGTTGCCCTGAGTGCGGGTAAGTGCCATCCTCCTCCTCTCTGACTCCTGGATATCATGTGACTGATCAGGTGACTTGCAGGGTCCGTAGGCTGTGGCTGTGTCAGTCATCCAGTCCTTCTTCTCCCTCAGTTATGATATCGCCCTCATCAAGTTACCCCGAGAGGCAGAACTGAATGAGGAGGTGCAGCTGGGGTGCCTGCCCCGCCCCCGAGGAGCCCCGCTCTATGCCGACCAGGAGTGTTACCAAGCAGGATGGGGACTGATAGCCCGTGAGTGACCGCAGCTGTATACCTATATGTATGTATATATATAGGTGTGTATACCTGTATATATAGGTGGAGGTGTATACCAGTGCATATATATATAGGGGAGGTGTATACCTGTATATATAGGGGGAGCTGTATACCTGTATATATAGGGGGAGCTGTATAGCTGTATATATAGGGGGAGCTGTATATATATAGGGGCCAGGAGGAGCTGTATATATATATATATATATATATATATATATATATATATATAGGGGGAGGTGTATAGCTGTAGATATATATATATATAGGGGGAGGTGTATAGCTGTAGATATAGGGGGCAGGAGGAGCTGTATATATATATATATATAGGGGGAGGTGTATAGCTGTATATATAGGAGGAGCTGTATACCGGTGTGTGTATATATATATATGGGGAGGTGTATAGCTGTAGATATAGGGGGCAGGAGGAGCTGTATACCTCTATATACATAGATGGGTTCTAGGATCCCCCATTAACCCTTCTGTGCCCTGTGCAGATAATGGCCCTCAGGCCTCAGTCCTCCAGCAGGCTATGCTGCCCATTGTGGATGACTCCCAGTGCTCCCAGTTGGACTGGTGGGGCGAGTTGGTGAACGAGCTGATGCTCTGCGCCGGAGGACGCAATAAGGCCAGCTGCAGTGTGAGTTATTTGGTGGGCGGGACTGTGATGGAGGCTCCGCCCCTTTGTTTGGGGTAGTCCCCAGCCTTCCAGTATGATGGGAGTATTCATCCATGTGCTTTGTGTGTGATCAGAGTGACTCCGGGGGACCCCTGAACTGTCAGGACACAGACGGACGCTGGTACATCCAGGGGATCGTCAGCTTCGGACCCCCCACCTGTAACGCGCCCAAGAGACCCTCCGTATTCACCCGCGTGTCACTATTCACTGATTGGATAAATGAGGTGAGAGGGGGCGGAGTCAGAGATCACACTGATCAGACTAGGATGGGGCGGGGTCAGGGATCACACTGATCAGACTAGGATGGGGCGGGGTCAGGGATCACACTGATCAGACTAGGAGGGGGCGGGGTCAGGGATCACACTGATCAGACTAGGAGGGGGCGGGGTCAGGGATCACACTGATCAGACTAGGAGGGGGCGGGGTCAGAGATCACACTGATCAGACTAGGAGGGGGCGGAGTCAGGGATCACACTGATCAGACTAGGAGGGGCGGGGTCAGGGATCACACTGATCAGACTAGGAGGGGGTGGGGTCAGGGATCACACTGATCAGACTAGGAGGGGGCGGGGTCAGAGATCACACTGATCAGACTAGGAGGGGGCGGGGTCAGGGATCACACTGATCAGACTAGGAGGGGGCGGAGTCAGGGATCACACTGATCAGACTAGAAGGGGGCGGGGTCAGGGATCACACTGATCAGACTAGGAGGGGGCGGAGTCAGGAATCACACTGATCAGACTAGGAGGGGGCAGGGTCAGGGATCACACTGATCAGACTAGGAGGGGGCGGGGTCAGGGATCACACTGATCAGACTAGGAGGGGGCGGGGTCAGGGATCACACTGATCATACTAGGAGGGGGCAGGGTCAGGGATCACACTGATCAGACTAGGAGGGGCGGGGTCAGGGATCACACTGATCAGACTAGGAGGGGGCGGGGTTAGGGATCACACTGATCAGACTAGGATGGGGTGGGGTCAGGGATCACACTGATCAGACTAGGAGGGGCGGGGTCAGGGATCACACTGATCAGACTAGGCGGGGGCGGGGTCAGGGATCACAATGATCAGAGAAGGAGGGGCGGGGTCAGGGATCACACTGATCAGACTAGGCGGGGGCGGGGTCAGGGATACACTGATCAGACTAGGAGGGGGCGGGGTCAGGGATCACAATGATCAGAGAAGGAGGGGCGGGGTCAGGGATCACACTGATCAGACTAGGCGGGGGCGGGGTCAGGGATCACACTGATCAGACTAGGAGGGCCGGGGTCAGGGATCACAATGATCAGAGAAGGAGGGGCGGGGTCAGAGATCCCATGATCATACAGAAATGGGGCGGGATCTGAGGTCATGTGATCATACAGGAATGCACGGTCAGCAATCACACTCCTAGTTCTCGTATTTACAGACAATCACCAGAAGCTAATTGTTGGCGATGCGTTTCCTGGGGACGTGGATTACTGATGCACAGACGTCATATGGTGATCAGGATTCATGGCGGCCAAACCACCCCCCGAGACCTCCAATAAAGAGAGAAACTGCACCTTCTGTTTTTTCCTTTCTTTATTAGTCAGTATTGACAGCAGCGCAGAGTATTTTAGGGTCTCCTGTCTGGTCTCCTGGTTAGTGGAGGGAGGTGCTGTAACTAAAGGAGACCCCATGGTGATACATTGCCCCCCAGCGCACTGTCGCCCCTTGGGTATACATTGCCCCCCAGCGCACTGTCGCCCCATGGGTATACATTGCCCCCCAGCACACTGTCGCCCCATGGGTATACATTGCCCCCCAGCGCACTGTCGCCCCATGGGTATACATTGCCCCCCAGCGCACTGTCGCCCCATGGGTATACATTGCCCCCCAGCGCACTGTCGCCCCATGGGTATACATTGCCCCCCAGCGCACTGTCGCCCCATGGGTATACATTGCCCCCCAGCGCACTGTCACCCCTGGGTATACATTGCCCCCCAGCGCACTGTCGCCCCTTGGGTATACATTGCCCCCCAGCGCACTGTCGCCCCATGGGTATACATTGCCCCTAGCGCACTGTTGTGGCTCGGTCTCCGGGATCTGTATCCTCTTCCCAGGCCGTACAGTACAGCAGTCAGACCGCTGCCATTGGGAATGTTACACAGGTTTCCTCAAGGTGATAGGAGGCGTCTGGGCCGTGTCACCACCCGCTGATTACTTATCTTGTTTGCTTTGGCTGGCGCTGGCTCTGTAGTGACTCCACAATGTCCTCTATGCTGCGGGAGGCCTCCGGCTGTAACTCCACGCCAGTCAGACATATAGGAGATGCCTCCTCATGAGGGGTGACAGCTACTGAATCCTCTGAACCAGATAGAAGATATGGAGAAGAGACATGAGATGTTAGGAAGAGACGCGAGATATGGGGGAAAATATGTAAGATACAGGGAAGAGACGCGAGATATGGGGAAGAGATGCGAGATATGGGGGAAGAGACATGAGATGTTAGGAAGAAGCGCGAGATATGGGAGAAGAGATGTAAGATACGGAGAAGAGACGCGAGATATGGGGGAAGAGACATGAGATGTTAGGAAGAGACGGGAGATATGGGGGAAAAGATGCGAGATATGGGGAAGAGACATGAGATGTTAGGAAGAGACGCGAGATATGGGAGAAGAGAAGTAAGATACGGAGAAGAGACGCGAGATATGGGGAAGAGATGTAACATACGGTGAAGCAATGCGAGATATGGGGAAAGATGTAAGATACGGAGAAGAGACGCAAGATATGGAGGAAGAGATTAAGATACTGGGAAGAGTTGCGAGATATGGGGGAAGAGATGTAAGATACAGGGAAGAGATGCGAGATATAGGGGAAGAGATGCGAGATATGGGGGAAGAGACGCGAGATATGGGGGAAGAGACATGAAATGTTAGGAAGAGACACAAAGACGCAAGATATGGGGAAAGATGTGAGATACGGAAAGAGACGCAAGATATGGGGAGGAGACATGAAATGTTGGGAAGAGACATGAGATGTTAGGAAGAGATGCAAGATATGGGAAAGAGGCGCAAGATATGGGGAAAGATGTAAGATACGGAGAAGAGACGCGAGATATGGGGGAAGAGACCTGAGATATGCAGAAGAGATGTAAGATATGGGGAAGAGACACAAGATGTTAGGAAGAGACGCAAGATATGGGGGAAGAGACATAAGATATGGGGGAAGAGATGCGAGATATGGGGGAAGAGACATGAGATGTTAGGAAGAGACACAAAGACGCGAGATATGGGGAAAGATGTGAGATATGGGAAAGAGACGCGAGATATGAGGAAGAGACATTATATGTTAGGAAGAGACAAAGACGCGAGATATGGGGAAAGATGTGAGATACGGGAAAGAGACGCGAGATATGGGGAAGAGACCTGAGATATGCAGAAGAGACGTAAGATATGGGGAAGAGACATGAGATGTTAGGAAGAGACACAAAGACGCGAGATATGGGGAAAGATGTGAGATACGGGAAAGAGACGCGAGATATGGGGAAGAGACATTATATGTTAGGAAGAGACAAAGACGCGAGATATGGGGAAAGATGTGAGATACGGGAAAGAGACGCGAGATATGGGGAAGAGACCTGAGATATGCAGAAGAGACGTAAGATATGGGGAAGAGACATGAGATGTTAGGAAGAGACACAAAGACGCGAGATATGGGGAAAGATGTGAGATACGGGAAAGAGACGCGAGATATGGGGAAGAGACATTATATGTTAGGAAGAGACAAAGACGCGAGATATGGGGAAAGATGTGAGATACGGGAAAGAGACGCAAGATATGGGAAAGAGACCTGAGATATGCAGAAGAGACGTAAGATATGGGGAAGAGACGCTAGATATGGGGAAGAGACATGATATGTTAGGAAGAGACAAAGACGCGAGATATGGGGAAAGATGTGGGATACGGGAAAGAGACACGAGATATGGGGAAGAGACATGAGATGTTAGGAAGAGACGCAAGATATGGGGAAGAGACCTGAGATATGCAGAAGAGACGCAAGATATGGGGAAGAGATGTAAGATATGGGGAAGAGACGCGAGATATGAGGAAAGATGTAAGGCAGCAGGAGACTTCCCTGAAGCCTTGTGTGTCATAGTTAATGTGGCTGACCAGGCTCAGTCTAAGGGTCCTATTCCACGGGCCGAGCAGGGCCGGATCAACGATGTAAGCATTACCGAAGTCCTTGCAGCCCTTGTTTCATACATTACCTGTCCAGGCTGCAGGTCTTCTCCTTCTCCCGGTCCCGCACGGCAGCATCGGCTTTAGATCCGCGTCGGTCCTGGCCAGTGATTGGCTGAGCGGTCTGTCAGCTTAGACAGGCCGCTCCGAAGCTGCTGCTGCCGCGTGGGACCGGGAGAAGGAGAAGACCTGCAGCCTGGACAGCTAATGTATGATCGTCAGTATCCTCCTCCACTCCAAGGCGGGTAAAACAGGCGCAGGTCCAAAAGGTAATAGAGATATAAAATATCATAAAATTTATTAAAAGAATTATGCCAGCGACCAGGGCCGGCCTTTGGGGTGTGCGAGCTGTGCAGTTGCACAGGGCGCATCACT
Source organism: Dendropsophus ebraccatus (assembly GCA_027789725.1). Lineage (NCBI taxonomy): Eukaryota > Metazoa > Chordata > Amphibia > Anura > Hylidae > Dendropsophus > Dendropsophus ebraccatus. The sequence continues at coordinate 2,188,563 of JAQFWZ010000047.1, read as the reverse complement.
CCTGACCAGCTAGGGGGCGCTCTGGCAGACAGTCAGCTGCACACCTAACTGATCTGGCAGACAGACGTTCTGTCTATCTGCCAGAGCGCCCCCCTAGCTGGCCGCCTACCCTCCTTGCATAGGGGTTGGTTTGGGGCGCTCCAGAAGATAGACGGGCTAGGGACCTGGCAAATTAATCTTCCGGGTAGGTCCCGATAAGCTCCGCCCCCTTGTCGACAAGCCCCGCCCCCGGCGCCCACCGGGGGATGATGACTCTTTACTTGCCCCAATACAGCCTGCTGTGTGCCAAGATCCCATCAGTGTGGTGGCCTGTGACCTCTGCCTCCAGGATCCTGCCCCCCTGCTGTAAGTCTGGTGATTCTTCTCCCTCCAATCTACCTCTTTATCCTCCTTCCCATCTACCTCTTTCCCTCCTATCTATCTATCTCCTATCTATCTATCTCCTATCTATCTATCTATCTATCTATCTATCTATCTCCTATCTATCTATCTCCTATCTATCTCCTACCTATCTATCTATCTATCTATCTATCTATCTATCTCCTATCTATCTATCTATCTATCTACCTCTTTCCCTCCTATCTATCTATCTCCTATCTATCTATCTATCTATCTATCTCCTATCTATCTCCTACCTATCTATCTATCTATCTATCTCCTATCTATCTCCTATCTATCTCCTATCTATCTCCTACCTATCTATCTCCTACCTATCTATCTATCTATCTATCTATCTATCTCCCTCCTATCTATCTATCTCCTATCTATCTATCTCCTATCTATCTATCTATCTATCTATCTCCTATCTATCTATCTATCTATCTATCTATCTCCTATCTATCTATCTATCTATCTCCTATCTATCTCCTATCTATCTATCTCCCTCCTATCTATCTATCTATCTATCTCCTATCTATCTATCTATCTATCTATCTATCTCCTATCTATCTATCTCCTATCTATCTATCTATCTATCTATCTCCTATCTATCTATCTATCTCCTATCTATCTCCTATCTATCTATCTCCTATCTATCTATATCTATCTATCTACTATCTATCTATCTATCTCCTATCTATCTATCTCCTATCTATCTCCTATCTATCTCCTATCTATCTCCTATCTATCTCCTATCTATCTATCTCCTACCTATCTATCTATCTATCTATCTATATAAATGCAAAAAGTCCGCAGCACTCGTAGATGCATGAAAAAAACTCAGTGGTTTATTAAATCACAACTCCATGTGAACAAATAAGTCAGAAAAAAGTGCGGCAAAAACACATAAATGCGACGTTTCGATAGCCTCCCGCTATCTTTTTCAAGCATGGTGAATTGTGGCTCGTGGCAGGAGCAATCTGCAGGCACCAACCTATTCAGGAGTAGTGCTGCTTCATGAATTTTCCTTTTTATCTATCTATCTATCTATCTCCTATCTATCTCCTATCTATCTATCTCCTATCTATCTCCTATCTATCTCCTATCTATCTCCTATCTATCTCCTATCTATCTCCTATCTATCTCCTATCTATCTCCTATCTATCTCCTATCTATCTCCTATCTATCTCCTATCTATCTATCTATCTCCTATCTATCTATCTATCTATCTATCTATCTCCTATCTATCTATCTATCTATCTCCTATCTATCTATCTCCTATCTATCTATCTATCTATCTATCTATCTATCTATCTATCTCCTATCTATCTATCTCCTATCTATCTCCCTCCTATCTATCTCCCTCCTATCTATCTATCTCCTATCTATCTATCTCCTATCTATCTATCTATCTATATCTATCTATCTCCTATCTATCTATCTATCTATCTATCTATCTATCTCCTATCTATCTCCTATCTATCTCCTATCTATCTATCTCCTATCTATCTCCTATCTATCTATCTATCTCCTATCTATCTATCTATCTCCTATCTATCTATCTATCTATCTCCTATCTATCTATCTATCTCCTATCTATCTATCTATCTATCTCCTATCTATCTATCTCCTATCTATCTCCTATCTATCTCCTATCTATCTCCTATCTATCTCCTATCTATCTATCTATCTCCTACCTATCTATCTATCTATCTATCTCCTATCTATCTCCTATCTATCTATCTATCTATCTCCTATCTATCTATCTATCTCCTATCTATCTATCTATCTCCTATCTATCTATCTCCTATCTATCTATCTCCTATCTATCTATCTCCTATCTATCTCCTATCTATCTCCTATCTATCTATCTATCTATCTATCTCCTATCTATCTATCTATCTATCTCCTATCTATCTATCTATCTATCTATCTATCTATCTATCTATCTCCTATCTATCTATCTATCTATCTCCTATCTATCTATCTCCTATCTATCTATCTATCTATCTATCTATCTATCTATCTATCTATCTCCTATCTATCTATCTCCTATCTATCTCCCTCCTATCTATCTATCTCCTATCTATCTATCTCCTATCTATCTATCTATCTATCTATCTCCTATCTATCTATCTATCTATCTCCTATCTATCTCCTATCTATCTATCTCCTATCTATCTCCTATCTATCTATCTATCTATCTCCTATCTATCTATCTATCTCCTATCTATCTATCTATCTCCTATCTATCTCTTATCTATCTCCTATCTATCTATCTATCTCCTATCTCCTATCTATCTATCTATCTATCTCCTATCTATCTCCTATCTATCTCCTATCTATCTATCTATCTACTATCTATCTATCTATCTATCTATCTCCTATCTATCTATCTATCTATCTCCTATCTATCTATCTATCTCCTATCTATCTATCTATCTATCTCCTATCTATCTATCTATCTATCTCCTATCTATCTATCTATCTATCTATGTATCTATCTCCTATCTATCTATCTATCTATCTATCTATCTATCTCCTATCTATCTATCTATCTATCTCCTATCTATCTATCTATCTATCTATCTATCTATCTCCTATCTATCTATCTATCTATCTATCTATCTATCTATCTCCTATCTATCTATCTATCTATCTATCTCCTATCTATCTATCTCCTATCTATCTCCTATCTATCTCCTATCTATCTATCTATCTATCTCCTATCTATCTATCTATCTATCTATCTATCTATCTATCTATCTATCTATCTCCTATCTATCTATCTATCTATCTATCTCCTATCTATCTATCTATCTATCTATCTATCTCCTATCTATCTATCTCCTATCTATCTATCTATCTATCTATCTCCTATCTATCTATCTATCTATCTATCTATCTATCTCCTATCTATCTATCTATCTCCTATCTATCTATCTATCTATCTCCTATCTATCTATCTCCTATCTATCTATCTATGTATCTATCTCCTATCTATCTATCTATCTATCTATCTATCTCCTATCTATCTATCTATCTATCTCCTATCTATCTATCTATCTCCTATCTATCTATCTATCTCCTATCTATCTATCTATCTATCTATCTATCTATCTATCTGTCTATCTCCTATCTATCTATCTCCTATCTATCTATCTTCTATCTATCTCCTATCTATCTCCTATCTATATATCTCCTATCTATCTATCTATCTCCCTATCTATCTCCCTATCTATCTATCTATCTATCTATCTCCTATCTATCTATCTATCTATCTATCTATCTATCTATCTCCTATCTATCTATCTATCTATCTATCTATCTCCTATCTATCTATCTATCTATCTATCTCCTATCTATCTATCTCCTATCTATCTATCTCCTATCTATCTCCTATCTATCTATCTATCTATCTATCTATCTCCTATCTATCTATCTATCTCCTATCTATCTATCTATCTATCTCCTATCTATCTATCTCCTATCTATCTATCTATCTCCTATCTATCTATCTATCTATCTATCTATCTATCTATCTCCTATCTATCTATCTATCTCCTATCTATCTATCTATCTATCTATCTATCTCCTATCTATCTATCTCCTATCTATCTATCTATGTATCTATCTCCTATCTATCTATCTATCTATCTCCTATCTATCTATCTCCTATCTATCTATCTATCTATCTATCTCCTATCTATCTATCTATCTATCTATCTCCTATCTATCTATCTATCTATCTCCTATCTATCTATCTATCTCCTATCTATCTATCTATCTCCTATCTATCTATCTATCTCCTATCTATCTATCTATCTATCTATCTCCTATCTATCTATCTCCTATCTATCTATCTTCTATCTATCTATCTTCTATCTATCTCATATCTCCTATCTATCTCCTATCTATCTCCTATCTATCTATCTATCTCCTATCTATCTATCTATCTATCTATCTATCTATCTATCTATCTCCTATCTCCTATCTATCTCCTATCTATCTCCTATCTATATATCTCCTATCTATATATCTCCTATCTATATATCTCCTATCTATATATCTCCTATCTATCTATCTATCTATCTATCTATCTATCTATCTATCTATCTCCTATCTATCTATCTCCTATCTATCTATCTATCTATCTATCTCCTATCTATCTATCTATCTATCTATCTATCTATCTATCTATCTATCTCCCTATCTATATCCTATCAGCTGAAACACTGCATAACTACTACCCCATCATACCCCAACAGCTAAACAGTACATAACTACTGCCCCCATCATACCCCAACAGCTAAACAGTACATAACTACTGCCCCCAGCATATCCCAACAGCTAAACAGTACATAACTACTGCCCCCAGCATACCCCAACAGCTAAACAGTGCATAACTACTACCCCCAGCATACCCCAACAGCTAAACAGTACATAACTACTGCCCCCAGCATACCCCAACAGCTAAACAGTGCATAACTACTGCCCCCATCATACCCCAACAGCTAAACAGTACATAACTACTGCCCCCAGCATATCCCAACAGCTAAACAGTGCATAACTACTACCCCCAGCATACCCAACAGCTAAACAGTGCATAACTACTATCCCCAGCATACCCCAACAGCTGAACAGTGCATAACTACTGCCCCCAGCATACACCAACAGCTAAACAGTGTATAACTACTGCCCCCAGCATACCCCAACAGCTAAACAGTGCACAACTACTGCCCCCAGCATACCCCAACAGCTAAACAGTGCATAACTACTACCCCCAGCATACCCCAACAGCTAAACAGTGCATAACTACTGCCCCCAGCATACCCCAACAGCTAAACAGTGCATAACTACTGCCCCCAGCATACCCCAACAGCTAAACAGTACATAACTACTGCCCCCAGCATACCCAACAGCTAAACAGTGCATAACTACTGCCCCCAGCATACCCCAACAGCTAAACAGTGCATAACTACTGCCCCCAGCATATCCCAACAGCTAAACAGTACATAACTACTACCCCCAGCATACCCAACAGCTAAACAGTGCATAACTACTGCCCCCAGCATACCCAACAGCTAAACAGTACATAACTACTGCCCCCAGCATACCCAACAGCTAAACAGTGCATAACTACTGCCCCCAGCATACCCCAACAGCTAAACAGTGCATAACTACTGCCCCCAGCATACCCCAACAGCTAAACAGTGCATAACTACTGCCCCCAGCATACCCCAACAGCTAAACAGTGCATAACTACTGCCCCCAGCATACCCCAACAGCTGAAACAGTGCATAACTACTGCCCCCAGCATACCCCAACAGCTAAACAGTGCATAACTACTGCCCCCAGCATACCCCAACAGCTAAACAGTGCATAACTACTGCCCCCAGCATACCCCAACAGCTAAACAGTGCATAACTACTGCCCCCAGCATACCCAACAGCTGATACAGTGCATAACTACTGCCCCCAGCATACCCCAACAGCTAAACAGTGCATAACTACTGCCCCCAGCATACCCAACAGCTAAACAGTGCATAACTACTGCCCCCAGCATACCATACAGCTAAACAGTGCATAACTACTGCCCCCAGCATACCCAACAGCTAAACAGTGCATAACTACTGCCCCCAGCATACCATACAGCTAAACAGTGCATAACTACTGCCCCCAGCATACCCAACAGCTAAACAGTGCATAACTACTGCCCCCAGCATACCCCAACAGCTAAACAGTGCATAACTACTGCCCCCAGCATACCCCAACAGCTAAACAGTGCATAACTACTGCCCCCAGCATATCCCAACAGCTAAACAGTGCATAACTACTGCCCCCAGCATACCCAACAGCTAAACAGTGCATAACTACTGCCCCCAGCATACCTCCTATCTATCTATCTATCTATTTCCCTATCTATATCCTATCAGCTGAAACAGTGCATAACTACCGCCCCCATCATACCCCAACAGCTAAACAGTACATAACTACTGCCCCCAGCATACCCCAACAGCTAAACAGTGCATAACTACTATCCCCAGCATACCCCAACAGCTAAACAGTGTATAACTACTGCCCCCAGCATACCCAACAGCTAAACAGTGCACAACTACTGCCCCCAGTATACCCCAACAGCTAAACAGTGCATAACTACTGCCCCCATCATACCCCAACAGCTAAACAGTGCACAACTACTGCCCCCAGTATACCCCAACAGCTAAACAGTGCATAACTACTGCCCCCAGCATACCCCAACAGCTAAACAGTGCATAACTACTATCCCCAGCATACCCCAACAGCTAAACACTGCATAACTACTACCCCCAGCATACCCCAACAGCTAAACAGTGCATAACTACTGCCCCCAGCATACCCAACAGCTAAACAGTGCATAACTACTGCCCCCAGCATACCCCAACAGCTAAACACTGCATAACTACTGCCCCCAGCATACCCCAACAGCTAAACAGTGCATAACTACTGCCCCCAGCATACCCCAACAGCTAAACAGTGCATAACTACTGCCCCCAGCATACCCCAACATCTAAACAGTACATAACTACTACCCCCAGCATACCCCAACAGCTAAACAGTGCATAACTACTGCCCCCAGCATACACCAACAGCTAAACAGTGCATAACTACTGCCCCCAGCATACCCCAACAGCTAAACAGTGCACAACTACTGCCCCCAGCATACCCCAACAGCTAAACAGTGCATAACTACTGCCCCCAGCATACACCAACAGCTAAACAGTGCATAACTACTGCCCCCAGCATACCCCAACAGCTAAACAGTGCATAACTACTGCCCCCAGCATACCTCCTATCTATCTATCTATCTATCTATTTCCCTATCTATATCCTATCAGCTGAAACAGTGCATAACTACTGCCCCCAGCATACCCCAACAGCTGATACAGTGTATAACTACTGCCCCCAGCATACCCCAACAGCTAAACTGTGCATAACTACTACCCCCAGCATACCCCAACAGCTAAACAGTGCATAACTACTGCCCCCAGCATACCCCAACAGCTAAACAGTGCATAACTACTGCCCCCATCATACCCCAACAGCTAAACAGTACATAACTACTACCCCCAGCATACCCCAACAGCTAAACAGTGCATAACTACTATCCCCAGCATACCCCAACAGCTAAACAGTGTATAACTACTGCCCCCAGCATATCCCAACAGCTAAACAGTGCATAACTACTGCCCCCAGTATATCCCAACAGCTAAACAGTGCACAACTACTGCCCCCAGCATACCCCAACAGCTAAACAGTGCATAACTACTGCCCCCAGCATACCCCAACAGCTAAACAGTGCATAACTACTGCCCCCAGCATACCCCAACAGCTAAACAGTACATAACTACTGCCCCCAGCATACCCCAACAGCTAAACAGTACATAACTACTACCCCAGCATATCCCAACAGCTACACAGTACATAACTACTGCCCCCAGCATATCCCAACAGCTACACAGTACATAACTACTGCCCCCAGCATATCCCAACAGCTACACAGTACATAACTACTGCCCCCAGCATACCCCAACAGCTACACAGTACATAACTACTGCCCCCAGCATATCCCAACAGCTACACAGTACATAACTACTGCCCCCAGCATACCCCAACAGCTACACAGTACATAACTACTGCCCCCAGCATATCCCAACAGCTAAACAGTGCATAACTACTGCACCCAGCATATCCCAACAGCTACACAGTACATAACTACTGCCCCCAGCATATCCCAACAGCTACACAGTACATAACTACTGCCCCCAGCATACCCAACAGCTAAACAGTGCATAACTACTGCCCCCAGCATACCCCAACAGCTAAACAGTGCATAACTACTGCCCCCAGTATATCCCAACAGCTAAACAGTGCATAACTACTGCCCCCAGTATATCCCAACAGCTAAACAGTGCATAACTACTGCCCCCAGCATACCCCAACAGCTACACAGTACATAACTACTGCCCCCAGCATACCCAACAGCTAAACAGTGCATAACTACTGCCCCCAGCATACCCCAACAGCTAAACAGTGCATAACTACTACCCCCAGCATACCCCAACAGCTAAACAGTGCATAACTACTATCCCCAGCATACCCAACAGCTAAACAGTGCATAACTACTGCCCCCAGCATACCCCAACAGCTAAACAGTACATAACTACTATCCCCAGCATACCCCAACAGGCCAAGTCCAAATTTGCTGTTTTTTAGGGAAGTCACATCTCAGAGAATATTTCAAAAAGTGATGAAAAGGTCACATATATAACAGTTGGGGGGGTAGATGATAGATAGATAATAGATAGATAGGGGGAGATTTATCAAACATGGTGTAAAGTGAACCTGGCTCAGTCGTCCCCGGCAACCAATCAGATTCCACCTCTCATTCCTCACAGACTCTTTGGAAAATGAAAGGTGGAATCTGATTGGTTGCTAGGGACAACTGAGCCAGTTTCACTTTACACCATGTTTGATAAATCATAGATTGTACTACTATCGGGGGTCGGGTGGTTTGGGGGGCTGGGGTTTAGGGGTGGCACTCGTTGTAGTAGGATTTAGTATATCGTATCTAAATACTACAGCCTCCCGTCATGTTTGTGGTTTTATTGTGGGGGTTGTCTGGAGGGGTGGGAGGCTGTAAGATTTAGTGTATGTCACCATAAGGGGGTATCAACAGGGGCGGGGGGGCGCCAAAAGAAAGTTTCGCACGGGGCGCCATCTTCCCTAAGGCCGGCCCTGCCAGCGACACAATGTGTTTCGAGACCGGTCCGGTCTCTTTATCAATTGTCTAATTAGACACTTGATAAAGAGACTGGACCAGTCTCGAAACGCATTGTCGCTGGCATAATTCTTTTAATAAATGTTATGATATTTTATATCTCTATTACCTCTTGGACCTGCGCCTGTTTTACCCGCCTTGGAGTGGAGGAGGATACTGACTGTCTTAGTCGGGAGTGGCTGCGGTTCATTCACATGCTATCAGTAAGAGTCGGGCCTTAGATCTCTCACCTGAGCAGGTTGTGCTGATCTATCTGCTTACTTTCACCACTTCAGCCCTGTCTGAGTTACGCTATGGAGCGCTGTCTTATATTTTGTAGCTAATGTATGATGTCTGTGAAATCGTCGGTCACCCTCCGCGCCCGCTATTCCACGTAGCGATGCACGGGTGGCGACCAATGATTTTAGGTGTGAACCTAAATAATGATCAGCCGATGACACGATCATCGGCTGATCGTTCTCTCTATTCCACGGAGCGATAATCGGCCGAATTGGGCCCATTCGTCCGATTATCACTTCGTGGAATAGGCCCCTAAGGGGCCGTTTACACAGAATGATTATCTGACAAAGATCTGAAGCCAAAGCCAGAAACAGGCTATAAACAGAGATCAGGTCATAAAGGAAAGCCTGAGATTTCTCCTCTTTTCAAATCCATTCCTGGCTTTGGCTTCAAATTTTTCTGTGTAAATGGATCCTAAGGCAGAGCCTAGTCAGCTTTGCCTAATACAGGCACATTACAATGCAGATCTGCAGTAATCAGATAGTGATGTCCCTATGGTGGGACAGTAACAAAGAGTACACAAAACACACAAATAAAGTACAAGAGTATATAAAATACACAGAAATAAAGTACAAGAGTATATAAAACACAAATACAGTACAACAGTATACACAACACAGGATGTCTGCAAGTTTTTAATGCACCTTTAAATAAAGAAGAGATCACGTACCAGGTGAGTGCTCTCATCGGTTTTCTTTTGGATTGGAACTGTAGGCCTTCTATGTTTCTGGAGTGAGCACCAAACAAGTCTAATGAGTTTGGCAGTATAACGTAGCTCCTAAGCCGTAACAAGAAGCAGTGCCGGTAGCTGTGTATCCTTTGGGAAGCAAAACACCAATACAGTACAACAGTATACAAAACACACAAATACAGTACAACAGTATATAAAACACACATAAATACAGTACAACAGTATACACAACACAGAAATAAAGTACAACAGTATATAAAACACACATAAATACAGTACAACAGTACACAAAACACAGAAATAAAGTACAACAGTATATAAAACACACATAAATACAGTACAACAGTATACACAACACAGAAATAAAGTACAACAGTATATAAAACACACATAAATACAGTACAACAGTATACACAACACAGAAATAAAGTACAACAGTACATAAAACACAAATAAAGTACAACAGTACACAAAACACACAAATAAAGTACAACAGTACACAAAACACACAATACAGTGCAAGAGTATAGACAACACACAAAGTACAACAGTACATAAAACACAAATAAAGTACAACAGTATACACAACACAGAAATAAAGTACAACAGTACACAAAACACACAAATAAATAAAGTACAACAGTACACAAAACACAGAAATAAAGTACAACAGACACACAAATAAATAAAGTACAACAGTACAAAAAACACACAATACAGTGCAAGAGTATACACAACACACAAAGTACAACAGTATACACAACACAGAAATAAAGTACAACAGTATACACAACACACAAATAAAGTACAACAGTACACAAAACACACAAATAAAGTACAACAGACACACAAATAAATAAAGTACAACAGTACACAAAACACACAAATAAATACAGCACACGACACAGAAAATCTCTGTAGTCCCCAATGCAATAATAAATGTAAAAGAATAAAATAAATTAAAAAGTCCACATATTTAGTATCGCCGTGTGCGTAATGTGGGCATTTTTCACACCAAAATTGTACGGATATCGGCCAAATTTTACCACTAACTTAAAGTACAATATGTCACGAGAAAACAGACTCAAAAGAAAGAGAGCTAGGAATTAAGAGGAGACGTAACAAATGGAGAAAAGACATGACATAGGAAGAAATATAAGAAGAGGAAGAGATGTGAGATATGGGGAAGAGATGTAGGATATGGGGAAGAGATGTAGGATATGGGGAAGAGACATAAGATATGGAGAAGAGATGTGAGATATGGAGAAGAGATGTAAGATATGGAGAAGAGATGTAAGATATGGAGAAGAGATGTAAGATATGGGGAAGAGACATAGGATATGGAGAATAGATGCAAGATATGGGGAAGAGACGTCAGATATTAAGAAGAGACACGAGATATGGAGAATAGACACAAGATATTGGGAAGAGACGCAAGATATGGAGAAGAGACACGAGACATGGGGAAGAGGTGTAAGATATGGGGAAGAGACATGAGATTTGGGGAAGAGACGTAAGATATGGCGAAGAGATGTAAGATATGGAGAAGAGACACGAGACATTGGGAAGAGGTGTAAGATATAGGGAAGAGATGTAAGATATGGGGAACAGACGAGATATGGGGAACAGACCAGATATAGGGAAGAGATGCAAGATATGGAGAAGAGATGTAAGATATAGGAAAGAGATGTAAGATATGGAGAAGAGACATGAGACATGGGGAAGAGGTGTAAGATATGGAGAAGAGACATGTGATTTGGGAAGAGATGTAAGATATGGCGAAGAGAATTAAGGTATGGAAAAGAGACGTGACATATGGGGAACAGACAAGAGATATGGGGAACAGACGCAAGATATAGGGAAGAGACACCACATATGGGGAAGAGATGTGAGATATGGAGAAGAGATATAGGGAAGAGACGTACGATATGGAGAGGAGGTATGTGGAAGAGACGTAAGATATGGGAAAGAGACATAAGATATGGGGAAGAGACGTGAGATATGGGGAAGAGACGTGAGATGAGCGAACCTGGAGCATGCTGGAGTCGATCCGAACCCGAGCGTTCGGCATTTGATTAGCGGTGGCTGCTGAAGTTGGCTAAAGCCCTAAGGCTATGTGGAAATCAGGATATAGTCATTGGCTGTAGTTATTGGATATAGTCATTGGCTGTAGTTATTGGATATAGTCATTGGCTGTAGTTATTGGATATAGTCATTGGCTGTAGTTATTGGCTGTAGTTATTGGATATAGTCATTGGCTGTAGTTATTGGCTGTAGTTATTGGATATAGTCATTGGCTGTAGTTATTGGATATAGTCATTGGCTGTAGTTATTGGATATAGTCATTGGCTGTAGTTATGGGATATAGTCATTGGCTGTAGTTATCGGCTGTAGTTATGGGATATAGTCATTGGCTGTAGTTATGGGATATAGTCATTGGCTGTAGTTATGGGATATAGTCACTGGCTGTAGTTATTGGATATAGTCATTGGCTGTAGCTATTGGATATAGTCATTGGATATAGTCATTGGCTGTAGTTATTGGATATAGTCATTGGCTGTAGTTATTGGACATAGTCATTGGCTGTAGTTATTGGACATAGTCATTGGCTGTAGTTATTGCCTGTAGTTATTGGCTGTAGTTATTGGCTGTAGTTATTGGCTGTAGTTATTGGATATAGTCATTGGCTGTAGTTATTGGCTGTAGTTATTGGCTATAGTCATTGGCTGTAGTTATTGGCTGTAGTTATTGGATATAGTTATTGGATATAGTCATTGGCTGTAGTTATTGGATATAGTCATTGGCTGTAGTTATTGGCTGTAGTTATTGGATATAGTCATTGGCTGTAGTTATTGGATATACTCATTGGCTGTAGTTATTGGCTGTAGTTATTGGATATACTCATTGGCTGTAGTTATTGGATATAGTCATTGGCTGTAGTTATTGGATATACTCATTGGCTGTAGTTATTGGATATAGTCATTGGCTGTATCCATGTTTTCCAGACAACCTTAGAGCTTTAGCAGCTCCAGCTAATCAAATACCGAACTATCGGGTTCGGATCAACTCGAACCCGAACCCGGTTCGCTCATCTCTAGAAGAGACGTAAGGTATGGGGAAAAAACGTAAGATATGAGGAAGAGACGTAAGATATGGGTAAGAAAGGTGAGATATGGGTAAGAGGCATTAGATATGGGTAGGATATGTGAGATATGGGTAGGATATGTGAGATATGGGTAAGATATGTGAGATATGGGTAGGATATGTGAGATATGGGTAGGATATGTGAGATATGGGTAAGGTATGTGAGATATGGGTAAAGTATGTGAGATATGGGTAAGATATGTGAGATATGGGTAAGATATGTGAGATATGGGTAAGATATGTGAGATATGGGTAAGATATGTGAGATATGGGTAAGATATGTGAGATATGGGTAAAGTATGTGAGATATGGGTAGGATATGCGAGATATGGGTAAGATATGTGAGATATGGGTAAGATATGTGAGATATGGGTAAGATATGTGAGATATGGGTAAGATATGTGAGATATGGGTAAGATATGTGAGATATGGGTAAATATGTGAGATATGGGTAAGATATGTGAGATATGGGTAAGATATGTGAGATATGGGTAAGATATGTGAGATATGGGTAAAGTATGTGAGATATGGGTAGGATATGTGAGATATGGGTAAGATATGTGAGATATGGGTAAGATATGTGAGATATGGGTAAGATATGTGAGATATGGGTAAGATATGTGAGATATGGGTAAGATATGTGATATACAGGTAAGATATGTGAGATACGGGGAAGATATGTGAGATATGGGGAAGAGATTTAAGATATGGAGAAGAGATGTAAGATATGAGGAAGAGACGTAAGATATGGGGAAGAGACATGAGATATGGGGAAGAGACATGAGATATGGGGAAGAGACATAAGATATGGGGAAGAGATGTGAGATATGAGAAAAAGACATGAGATATGGGGAAGAGACATGAGATATGGGGAAGAGACATGAGATATGGGGAAGAGATGTGAGATATGAGAAAAAGACATGAGATATGAGAAAAAGACATGAGATATGGGGAAGAGACATGAGATATGGGGAAGAGACGTAAGATATGGGGAAGAGACATGAGATATGAGAAAAAGACATAAGATATGGGGAAGAGACATGAGATATGGGGAAGAGACGTAAGATATGGGGAAGAGACATGAGATATGAGAAAAAGACATAAGATATGGGGAAGAGACATGAGATATGGGGAAGAGATGGAATATATAGGGAAGAGGTGTAAGGGGTCCAGGGCTGCAATGTATCTAATTAGCTTAGATACACGGCAGGCAAGGGTCTTTTCCTGAGGCACCTTCTGCTTTGTGACATTGGTGGCAGTGTTCTCAATGTCACCTTCTAGGAGAACCAATCACAGGCCAGGCTGTTGTTCCCTGGCAGCGCCCACCGGAGGGCTGGGAGAAAAGTCAGATAAGAAGGTAAGAAAGAGAAACAGAAGAAAACAGCATAAAAGCAACTCACCTTCCAAACAGGTAAGATGCTATCCACCTATATAAGACTATATACTACAGTATGTCCATACAGACAGGTGAGGGGTATATACAGCATGGTCATATACATCTAGTCCATACAGACAGGTGAGGTATATACAGCATGGTCATATACATCTAGTCCATACAGACAGGAGAGGTATATACAGCATGGTCATATACATCTAGTCCATACAGACAGGTGAGGGGGTATATACAGCATGGTCATATACATCTAGTCCATACAGACAGGTGAGGTATATACAGCATGGTCATATACATCTAGTCCATACAGACTGGTGAAAGGTATATACAGCATGGTCATATACATCTAGTCCATACAGACAGGTGAGGGGGTATATACAGCATGTTCATATACATCTAGTCCATACAGACAGGTGAGAGGTATATACAGCATGGTCATATACATCTAGTCCATACAGACAGGTGAGGGGGTATATACAGCATGGTCATATACATCTAGTCCATACAGACAGGTGAGGGGGTATATACAGCATGGTCATATACATCTAGTCCATACAGACAGGTGAGGGGGTATATACAGCATGGTCATATACATCTAGTCCATACAGACAGGTGAGAGGTATATACAGCATGGTCATATACATCTAGTCCATACAGACAGGTGAGAGGTATATACAGCATGGTCATATACATCTAGTCCATACAGACAGGTGAGGGGTATATACAGCATGGTCATATACATCTAGTCCATACAGACAGGTGAGGTATATACAGCATGGTCATATACATCTAGTCCATACAGACAGGTGAGGTATATACAGCATGGTCATATACATCTAGTCCATACAGACAGGAGAGGTATATACAGCATGGTCATATACATCTAGTCCATACAGACAGGTGAGGGGTATATACAGCATGGTCATATACATCTAGTCCATACAGACAGGTGAGGGGTATATACAGCATGGTCATATACATCTAGTCCATACAGACAGGTGAGGTATATACAGCATGGTCATATACATCTAGTCCATACAGACAGGAGAGGTATATACAGCATGGTCATATACATCTAGTCCATACAGACAGGTGAGGGGTATATACAGCATGGTCATATACATCTAGTCCATACAGACAGGTGAGGTATATACAGCATGGTCATATACATCTAGTCCATACAGACAGGTGAGGGGTATATACAGCATGGTCATATACATCTAGTCCATACAGACAGGTGAGGTATATACAGCATGGTCATATACATCTAGTCCATACAGACAGGTGAGAGGTATATACAGCATGGTCATATACATCTAGTCCATACAGACAGGAGAGGTATATACAGCATGGTCATATACATCTAGTCCATACAGACAGGTGAGGGGTATATACAGCATGGTCATATACATCTAGTCCATACAGACAGGTGAGGGGGTATATACAGCATGGTCATATACATCTAGTCCATACAGACAGGTGAGGGGTATATACAGCATGGTCATATACATCTAGTCCATACAGACAGGTGAGGTATATACAGCATGGTCATATACATCTAGTCCATACAGACAGGTGAGAGGTATATACAGCATGGTCATATACATCTAGTCCATACAGACAGGAGAGGTATATACAGCATGGTCATATACATCTAGTCCATACAGACAGGTGAGAGGTATATACAGCATGGTCATATACATCTAGTCCATACAGACAGGTGAGAGGTATATACAGCATGGTCATATACATCTAGTCCATACAGACAGGTGAGGGGTATATACAGCATGGTCATATACATCTAGTCCATACAGACAGGAGAGGTATATACAGCATGGTCATATACATCTAGTCCATACAGACAGGTGAGAGGTATATACAGCATGGTCATATACATCTAGTCCATACAGACAGGTGAGGTATATACAGCATGGTCATATACATCTAGTCCATACAGACAGGAGAGGTATATACAGCATGGTCATATACATCTTAGGACAGCAGGGGAAGCATGCCTGGGTGTATATAGGACAGCAGGGGAAGCATGCCTGGGTACATATAGGACAGCAGGGGAAGCATGCCTGGGTGTATATAGGACAGCAGGGGAAGCATGCCTGGGTACATATAGGACAGCGGGGGAAGCATGCCTGGGTGTATATAGGACAGCGGGGGAAGCATGCCTGGGTACATATAGGACAGCGGGGGAAGCATGCCTGGGTACATATAGTACAGCAGGGGAAGCATGCCTGGGTACATATAGGACAGCAGGGGAAGTATGCCTGGGTACATATAGGACAGCAGGGGAAGTATGCCTGGGTGTATATAGGACAGCAGGGGAAGCATGCCTGGGTGAATATAGGACAGCAGGGGAAGCATGCCTGGGTACATATAGGACAGCAGGGGAAGTATGCCTGGGTACATATAGGACAGCAGGGGAAGTATGCCTGGGTACATATAGGACAGCAGGGGAAGCATGCCTGGGTGTATATAGGACAGCGGGGGAAGCATGCCTGGGTGTATATAGGACAGCGGGGGAAGCATGCCTCGGTACATATAGGACAGCGGGGGAAGCATGCCTGGGTACATATAGTACAGCAGGGGAAGCACGCCTGGGTACATATAGGACAGCAGGGGAGGCATGCCTGGGTACATATGGGACAGCAGGGGAAGCATGCCTGGGTACATATAGGACAGCAGGGGAAGCATGCCTGGGTGTATATAGGACAGCGGGGGAAGCATGCCTGGGTGTATATAGGACAGCAGGGGAAGCATGCCTGGGTACATATAGGACAGCAGGGGAAGCATGCCTGGGTACATATAGGACAGCAGGGGAAGCATGCCTGGGTGTATATAGGACAGCGGGGGAAGCATGCCTGGGTACATATAGGACAGCAGGGAAGCATGCCTGGGTACATATAGGACAGCGGGGGAAGCATGCCTGGGTACATATAGGACAGCAGGGGAAGCATGCCTGGGTACATATAGGACAGCAGGGGAAGCATGCCTGGGTGTATATAGGACAGCAGGGGAAGCATGCCTGGGTACATATAGGACAGCAGGGGAAGCATGCCTGGGTACATATAGGACAGCAGGGGAAGCATGCCTGGGTACATATAGGACAGCAGGGGAAGCATGCCTGGGTACATATAGGACAGCAGGGGAAGCATGCCTGGGTACATATAGGACAGCAGGGGAAGCATGCCTGGGTACATATGGGACAGCAGGGGAAGCATGCCTGGGTGTATATAGGACAGCAGGGGAAGCATGCCTGGGTACATATAGGACAGCAGGGGAAGCATGCCTGGGTACATATAGGACAGCAGGGGAAGCATGCCTGGGTACATATAGGACAGCAGGGGAAGCATGCCTGGGTACATATAGGACAGCAGGGGAAGCATGCCTGGGTACATATAGGACAGCAGGGGAAGCATGCCTGGGTACATATGGGACAGCAGGGGAAGCATGCCTGGGTGTATATAGGACAGCAGGGGAAGCATGCCTGGGTACATATAGGACAGCAGGGGAAGCATGCCTGGGTGTATATAGGACAGCAGGGGAAGCATGCCTGGGTACATATAGGACAGCAGGGGAAGCATGCCTGGGTGTATATAGGACAGCAGGGGAAGCATGCCTGGGTGTATATAGGAGAGCAGGGGAAGCATGCCTGGGTACATATAGGACAGCAGGGGAAGCATGCCTGGGTACATATAGGACAGCAGGGGAAGCATGCCTGGGTGTATATAGGACAGCGGGGGAAGCATGCCTGGGTGTATATAGGACAGCGGGGGAAGCATGCCTGGGTGTATATAGGACAGCAGGGGAAGCATGCCTGGGTACATATAGGACAGCAGGGGAAGCATGCCTGGGTACATATAGGACAGCAGGGGAAGCATGCCTGGGTGTATATAGGAGAGCAGGGGAAGCATGCCCGGGTACATATAAGACAGCAGGGGAAGCATGCCTGGGTACATATAGGACAGCAGGGGAAGCATGCCCGGGTACATATAGGACAGCAGGGGAAGCATGCCTGGGGTACATATAGGACAGCAGGGGAAGCATGCCTGGGTACATATAGGACAGCAGGGGAAGCATGCCTGGGTACATATAGGACAGCAGAGGAGGCATGCCTGGGTACATATAGGACAGCAGGGGAAGCATGCCTGGGTGTATATAGGACAGCAGGGGAAGCATGCCTGGGTACATATAGGACAGCAGGGGAAGCATGCCTGGGTGTATATAGGACAGCAGGGGAAGCATGCCTGGGTACATATAGGACAGCAGGGGAAGCATGCCTGGGTGTATATAGGACAGCAGGGGAAGCATGCCTGGGTGTATATAGGACAGCAGGGGAAGCATGCCTGGGTGTATATAGGACAGCAGGGGAAGCATGCCTGGGTGTATATAGGACAGCAGCGGAAGCATGCCTGGGTGTATATGGGACAGCAGGGGAAGCATGCCTGGGTACATATAGGACAGCAGGGGAAGCATGCCTGGGTGTATATAGGAGAGCAGGGGAAGCATGCCTGGGTACATATAGGACAGCAGGGGAAGCATGCCTGGGTGTATATAGGACAGCAGGGGAAGCATGCCTGGGTACATATAGGACAGCAGGGGAAGCATGCCTGGGTGTATATGGGACAGCAGGGGAAGCATGCCTGGGTACATATAGGACAGCAGGGGAAGCATGCCTGGGTGTATATAGGAGAGCAGGGTAAGCATGCCTGGGTGTATATAGGACAGCAGGGGAAGCATGCCTGGGTGTATATGGGACAGCAGGGGAAGCATGCCTGGGTACATATAGGACAGCAGGGGAAGCATGCCTGGGTGTATATGGGACAGCAGGGGAAGCATGCCTGGGTACATATAGGACAGCAGGGGAAGCATGCCTGGGTGTATATAGGAGAGCAGGGTAAGCATGCCTGGGTGTATATAGGACAGCAGGGGAAGCATGTCTGGGTGTATATAGGACAGCAGGGGAAGCATGCCTGGGTACATATAGGACAGCAGGGGGAAGCATGCCTGGGTACGTGAACGTAAAGTAGAAGTGTACCTTTTGGTCTATCGGTACTTGTGTACGTATTAGGTGGGACGTAATATTAGTGTATGTTTGTTTCTTGTTTATTCAGTACACTTGTGAAATACAATTGTTTGCAGAGTTATATATTGCCCAGCCAGTGATGTGAATTGCACATACATACATATATATATATTATTATATACACAGTATATATACTCGGACACCTTATTTCCTCTACATTAGCGCGGACAGAAAGCAAAATATTCAGCGAAAGAGAATTTATCATGCTGCCATTTAAATCACAAAAGCAAAGTTGTTGTGGCGATTACTGTACACGGCAATAGAGTCTCTCCCCATGCGGTTTAGCCAAACAGCAGTCCTTTTATTTTCTGAGGCAATGATAAAGCCTGGAATCCGTTGGAGCAGTCGTCCCACCCGTCACTTTGACTGCTCCAGTAAAGCCGGACCCGGAGCAGCTGATGCATTTAATAAAAGTGACAATAACCTACAGTTACTGACTAAAGCTACCGGTTCACTTCACCAAGGCCGGGCACCTCAGTGACACGTATCTGTCCTCTAAAATGACAAATATTATCTTCTCACAAGGCCTATGAGGTAAGCCCTCCAAAAATTAGCTCGAGACCCAAGAGGTTAGCCCTTGTCAAATTATCTTGAGGCCCATGAGGTTAATCCTCGAAAAATTAGCTCGAGACCCAAGAGGTTAGCCTTCAAAAAATTAGCTTGAGGTCCATGAGGTCTGCCCTCCAAAAATTGTATTGAGACCTATGAACTTTGGCCCATGAGGTGAGCCCTCATGTTGTCGGGCTTTGGGAGGAACTCTCTTCTCTGCTGCCAGCAATGGAAGGTGGGAATATCTCCATCATATTTTGGAGCAGTTCCCTCTGGTACTCCAGTAGTCTGGTGGTCCTCTCCTCTACTGGAATGAACGAGGATACAGTATCTTTATACCGGGGGTCCAGCATTGCGAAAACCCAGCCGAACATAAATTCAGCCATGTGTGCCAGGCTGTGAATTGGCATCACATCGCTGCCCCCACCAGAAGTATCGCTCAACGTTTCCTCCTCCTCTTCCTTCTCTTCACGCCATCCTCGCTGGACCAATGGGACGCACACAACTGCACCGCTAGCCTCACCGACAGTGTGGCCAACAGCCTCCTCCTCCTCTTCTTCCTCCAGGAATCGACCCTGAGAAGCTAACAGGAGTGTAGTGTGACTGTCTAGCTCCGTCACGTCTCCTCCTATCCCGGCCTCCGGTGCGTGCAAGGCATTGTCCCTGATGGCCATGAGGGATTCTTTAACAACGCATAGGAGAGGGATGGTTACGCTCACTATGGCATGGTCGCAGCTGACCCTCTTGGGGGACTCCGCGAATATCCTTAAAACTTTGCATAAGTCTGCCATCCATGGCCACTCATGGTTGGCAAACTGAGGGAGCTGAGTTGAAGGCCCCGTGGGTTATGGAGCTGGTGTCCCATGAGAGCTCTCTGCTGCTCACACACCCTGGACAACATATGATATGTAGAATTCCAGCGAGTGGTGACATCACAGCAATAGTAGGTGTTTTTGGAGCTTGTTAAGGCTAGCAGCCGCCACGTTGGACTTCCGAAAGTGGGCGCACAGGTGCCGCACTTTCAACAGTAGCGTTGGCAGGTCGGGGAAGGTCTTTAAAAAGCGCTGCACCACCAAATTAAAAACGTGGGCCAGGCATGGGGTGTGTTGGAGTTCTCCAAGCTCCAGAGCTGCCACCAAGTTACGGCCATTATCACACACGACCATGCTTGGTTCTGCCTGCTGCAAGATGGCATCCTTGAGCTCTGGGACGCTGTGCTTCTTATCACCCAGGCTGATAAGCTTGAGCACGGCCTGCTGACGTCTCCCCACGCCAGTGATGCAGCGTTTCCAGCTGACCGCTGAGGACGAGTTTACTGAGGAGAGGGAGGGGTTGTCAGAGCCCGTGCTGGCAATGTGTGCAGGGTCCGGCGGCCGGGACTGCTGCGGCATGTGTGCGGGGTCCGGCGGGCCGGGACTGTTGCGGCATGTGTGCAGGGTCCGGCGGGCCGGGACTGTTGCGGCATGTGTGCGGGACTGCTGCGGCATGTGTGCGGGGTCTGGTGGGCCGGGACTGCTGCGGCATGTGTGCGGGACTGCTGAGGCATGTGTGCGGGGTCCGGCGGGCCGGGACTGCTGCGGCATGTGTGCGGGGTCCGGCGGGCCGGGACTTCTGCGGCATGTGTGCGGGGTCCGGCGGGCCGGGACTGCTGCGGCATGTGTGTGCGGGGTCCGGCGGGCTGGGACTGCTGCGGCATGTGTGCGGGGTCTGGCGGGTCGGGACTGCTGCGGCATGTGTGTGTGGTGTCCGGCGGGCCGGGACTGCAGCGGCATGTGTGCGGGGTCTGGCGGGTCGGGACTGCTGCGGCATGTGTGTGTGGTGTCCGGCGGGCCGGGACTGCAGCGGCATGTGTGTGCGGGGTCCAGCGGGCCGGGACTGCTGCGGCATGTGTGCAGTGTCCAGCGGGCCGGGACTGCTGCGGCATGTGTGCAGTGTCCGGCGGGCCGGGACTGCTGCAGCATGTGTGTGCGGGGTCCGGCGGGCTGGGACTGCTGCGGCATGTGTGCGGGGTCCGGCGGGCCGGGACTGCTGCGGCATGTGTGTGCGGGGTCCGGCGGGCTGGGACTGCTGCGGCATGTGTGCGGGGTCTGGCGGGCCGGGACTGCAGCGGCATGTGTGTGCGGGGTCCGGCGGGCCGGGACTGCTGCGGCATGTGTGTGCGGGGTCCGGCGGGCCGGGACTGCTGCGGCATGTGTGCGGGGCCCGGCCCGGGGCGTGGGGGGGGGGGTTGTTTGGTATAGTGAGCGGGGTCCGGGAGTGACAGCGCGCCAGGGGGAGGAGGACAAAACATGACCGCATGGAGCAGGAGCTGCTGAGATGAGAGGTGAGGTAACAGCTCTACACCTACCACTATTTGAAGTTTGCGCTGCTGTTAGCGAGGGGCGGGCCGAGGAGGTGCTGCGGAGGCGGGGGACGGCACACTGACAGGCGGTCAACTAGCCAGTAGCCACCAGTTATGTTCTCTTAACTATACTCTATGTTATACTGCGCTATTACGCAGCTTAACATAAAGTATCTAATACCAGGGAATCCTGGTACCGAACCTTTTTTTTGCCCAAAATATCAATAGTGGTATCGATATTTCAGTGCATCGTGCATCCCTACTTATATAAGTATACACACTGCCTGTCTCACAACAGCTTATATAGTGTATACACACTGCCTGTCTCACAACAGCTTATACAGTATATACACACTGCCTGTCTCACAACAGCTTATACAGTATATACACACTGCCTGTCTCACAATAGCTTATACAGTGTATACACACTGCCTGTCTCACAATAGCTTATACAGTGTATACACTGCCTGTCTCACAACAGCTTATACAGTGTATACACGCTGCCTGTCTCACAACAGCTTATACAGTGTATACACGCTGCCTGTCTCACAACAGCTTATACAGTGTATACACACTGCCTGTCTCACAACAGCTTATACAGTGTATACACACTGCCTGTCTCACAACAGCTTATACAGTATATACACACTGCCTGTCTCACAACAGCTTATACAGTGTAAACACACTGCCTGTCTCACAACAGCTTATACAGTGTATACACACTGCCTGTCTCACAACAGCTTATACAGTGTAAACACACTGCCTGTCTCACAACAGCTTATACAGTGTATACACACTGCCTGTCTCACAACAGCTTATACAGTGTATACACACTGCCTGTCTCACAACAGCTTATACAGTGTATACACACTGCCTGTCTCACAATAGCTTATACAGTATATACACACTGCCTGTCTCACAACAGCTTATACACTGTATATACACTGCCTGTCTCACAACAGCTTATACAGTGTATATACACTGCCTGTCTCACAACAGCTTATACAGTGTATATACACACTGCCTGTCTCACAACAGCTTATACAGTGTATACACACTGCCTGTCTCACAACAGCTTATACAGTGTATACACACTGCCTGTCTCACAACAGCTTATATAGTGTATACACACTGCCTGTGTCACAATAGCTTATACAGTATACACACTGCCTGTCTCACAACAGCTTATACAGTGTATATACACACTGCCTGTCTCACAACAGCTTATACAGTGTATACACACTGCCTGTCTCACAACAGCTTATACAGTGTATACACACTGCCTGTCTCACAACAGCTTATACAGTGTATACACACTGCCTGTCTCACAATAGCTTATACAGTGTATACACACTGCCTGTCTCACAACAGCTTATACAGTGTATACACACTGCCTGTCTCACAATAGCTTATACAGTGTATACACACTGCCTGTCTCACAACAGCTTATACAGTATATACACACTGCCTGTCTCACAATAGCTTATACAGTGTATACACACTGCCTGTCTCACAATAGCTTATACAGTGTATACACACTGCCTGTCTCACAACAGCTTATACAGTGTATACACACTGCCTGTCTCACAACAGCTTATACAGTATACACACTGCCTGTCTCACAATAGCTTATACAGTGTATACACACTGCTTGTCTCACAATAGCTTATACAGTGTATACACACTGCCTGTCTCACAACAGCTTATACAGTATATACACACTGCCTGTCTCACAACAGCTTATACAGTGTATACACACTGCCTGTCTCACAACAGCTTATACAGTGTATACACACTGCCTGTCTCACAATAGCTTATACAGTATATACACACTGCCTGTCTCACAACAGCTTATACAGTGTATATACACTGCCTGTCTCACAACAGCTTATACAGTGTATATACACTGCCTGTCTCACAACAGCTTATACAGTATACACACTGCCTGTCTCACAACAGCTTATACAGTGTATATACACACTGCCTGTCTCACAACAGCTTATATAGTGTATACACACTGCCTGTGTCACAATAGCTTATACAGTATACACACTGCCTGTCTCACAACAGCTTATACAGTGTATATACACACTGCCTGTCTCACAACAGCTTATACAGTGTATACACACTGCCTGTCTCACAACAGCTTATACAGTGTATACACACTGCCTGTCTCACAACAGCTTATACAGTATATACACACTGCCTGTCTCACAATAGCTTATACAGTGTATACACTGCCTGTCTCACAACAGCTTATACAGTGTATATACACTGCCTGTCTCACAATAGCTTATACAGTGTATACACTGCCTGTCTCACAACAGCTTATACAGTATACACACTGCCTGTCTCACAACAGCTTATACAGTATACACACTGCCTGTCTCACAACAGCTTATACAGTGTATACACACTGCCTGTCTCACAACAGCTTATACAGTATATACACACTGCCTGTCTCACAACAGCTTATACAGTGTATATACACACTGCCTGTCTCACAACAGCTTATACAGTATATACACACTGCCTGTCTCACAATAGCTTATACAGTGTATACACTGCCTGTCTCACAATAGCTTATACAGTATATACACACTGCCTGTCTCACAATAGCTTATACAGTGTATACACACTGCCTGTCTCACAACAGCTTATACAGTGTATACACACTGCCTGTCTCACAACAGCTTATACAGTGTATATACACACTGCCTGTCTCACAACAGCTTATACAGTATATACACACTGCCTGTCTCACAACAGCTTATACAGTGTATACACACTGCCTGTCTCACAACAGCTTATACAGTATATACACACTGCCTGTCTCACAACAGCTTATACAGTATATACACACTGCCTGTCTCACAACAGCTTGTACTGTGTATACACACTGCCTGTCTCACAATAGCTTATACAGTGTATACACACTGCCTGTCTCACAACAGCTTATATAGTGTATACACACTGCCTGTCTCACAACAACTTATACAGTGTATATACACTGCCTGTCTCACAATAGCTTATACAGTGTATACACACTGCCTGTCTCACAACAGCTTATACAGTGTATACACACTGCCTGTCTCACAACAGCTTATACAGTGTATACACACTGCCTGTCTCACAACAGCTTATACAGTGTATACACGCTGCCTGTCTCACAACAGCTTGTACTGTGTATACACGCTGCCTGTCTCACAACATCTTATACAGTGTATACACACTGCCTGTCTCACAACAGCTTATACAGTGTATACACACTGCCTGTCTCACAACAGCTTATACAGTATACACACTGCCTGTCTCACAACAGCTTATACAGTGTATACACTGCCTGTCTCACAACAGCTTATACAGTATACACACTGCCTGTCTCTCAACATCTTATACAGTGTATACACGCTGCCTGTCTCTTTTGGGGGTCCCTTCCTACCTAACTTCACCTAAAACCTTCCTCTCCCTGGTATACAGTCTCTCCCTGGTATACAGCCTGTCCCTCTCTAGTTCCAACCAGCAGGTGACACAAATCTAAAATCACTATTCTTCATTCAGGAGGTCACATGGTTTATCCAGCCAATCACAGTTAGAGTTTTTTTTCCAAAGTCCTGCCTACTCCTAGTGCCTGTCCCTCCCCCTGCATGTTTATTGGCTGGAAAAATGTGCCAGGGGATGTGGGAGGGCCAATCAAATTTTTACAGTGTTTTTGCACGGATTTTCGAATACCTCGAATAGCGTACTATTCCATCGAATAGTATTCACTCATCTCTAGACAGGTGAGGTGCGGATGAGACGTGTGGGCAGGTGAGGTATCAATGAGATTGGTGGACAGGTGAGATGCTGATGAAGCGTGTGGATAGGTGAGTTGTGGATGGGAGATGTGGACACATGAGGTATGGACAGGTGAGGTGCGCATGACACGTGTGGACAGGTGAGGTGCGCATGACACGTGTGGAAAGGTGAGGTGCGGATGAGACGTGTGGACAGGTGAGGTGCGGATGAGAGGTGTGAACAGGTGAGGTGCGGATGAGACGTGTGGACAGGTGAGGTGCGGATAGGAGATGTGGACACGTGAGGTGCGGATGAGATCGATGGACAGGTGAGGTGCGGATGAGACATGTGGACAGGTGAGGTGCGGATGAGATCGATGGACAGGTGAGGTGCGGATGAGACGTGTGGACAGGTGAGGTGCGGATGAGACGTGTGGACAGGTGAGGTATCAATGAGATTGGTGGACAGGTGAGATGCTGATGAAGCGTGTGGATAGGTGAGTTGTGGATGGGAGATGTGGACACATGAGGTATGGACAGGTGAGGTGCGCATGACACGTGTGGACAGGTGAGGTGCGCATGACACGTGTGGAAAGGTGAGGTGCGCATGACACGTGTGGACAGGTGAGGTGCGCATGACACGTGTGGACAGGTGAGGTGCGCATGACACGTGTGGAAAGGTGAGGTGCGGATGAGACGTGTGGACAGGTGAGGTGCGGATGAGACGTGTGGACAGGTGAGGTGCGGATGAGACGTGTGGACAGGTGAGGTGCGGATGAGATCGATGGACAGGTGAGGTGCGGATGAGACGTGTGGACAGGTGAGGTGCGGATGAGACGTGTGGACAGGTGAGGTGAGGATGAGACGTGTGGACAGGTGAGGTGCGGATGAGACGTGTGGACAGGTGAGGTGAGGATGAGACGTGTGGACAGGTGAGGTGCGGATGAGACGTGTGGACAGGTGAGGTGCGGATGAGATCGGTGGACAGGTGAGGTGCGGATGAGACGTGTGGACAGGTGAGGTGCGGATGAGACGTGTGGACAGGTGAGGTGCGGATGAGACGTGTGGACAGGTGAGGTGCGGATGAGACGTGTGGACAGGTGAGGTGCGGATGAGACGTGTGGACAGGTGAGGTGCGGATGAGACGTGTGGACAGGTGAGGTGCGGATGAGACGTGTGGACAGGTGAGGTGCGGATGAGACGTGTGGACAGGTGAGGTGCGGATGAGACGTGTGGACAGGTGAGGTGCGGATGAGATCGGTGGACAGGTGAGGTGCGGATGAGACGGGTGGACAGGTGAGGTGCGGATGAGACGTGTGGACAGGTGAGGTGCGGATGAGACGTGTGGACAGGTGAGGTGCGGATGAGACGTGTGGACAGGTGAGGTGCGGATGAGACGTGTGGACAGGTGAGGTGCGGATGAGATCGATGGAC
Organism: Dendropsophus ebraccatus; assembly: GCA_027789725.1. Classification (NCBI taxonomy): domain Eukaryota; kingdom Metazoa; phylum Chordata; class Amphibia; order Anura; family Hylidae; genus Dendropsophus; species Dendropsophus ebraccatus. The sequence goes on along the minus strand of JAQFWZ010000047.1, from coordinate 2,160,660 downwards.
AGGTGAGGTGCGGATGAGATCGGTGGACAGGTGAGGTGCGGATGAGATCGGTGGACAGGTGAGGTGCGGATGAGACGTGTGGACAGGTGAGGTGCGGATGAGACGTGTGGACAGGTGAGGTGCGGATGAGATCGATGGACAGGTGAGGTGCGGATGAGATCGGTGGACAGGTGAGGTGCGGATGAGATCGGTGGACAGGTAATGTGCAGACAGTGATGACTGACATGTTATATGACTCTCTTTAGTTCCTCACAGTGATCCGTCTCAATATTATGTTGGTTGTGGTGGAGAATGGTCCCCTAACATATACAACCATTATAGAGTTATATAGTGTCTGTCAGTCATTACTCTATATAGGGTATAAACATTCTGCTATCACAGTTGTTTTCCTTTCTCTTCCATGAAGGCTTCCAGGCACATCAGACACCAGTATGGCTTTATTCACCAAGGCCTGGGAGTCGGTGGGATTTCTCCAGACCATAAACTCGGTGGTTCTGGGGCTCGTGTCTCAGGTCAATGATTCCGCATCTACAGAGGAAATAGAGTTTGTTAAGAAAACCTTGGAGTCCATTGACCGTCAGCTGGCCATAGGAAAGGGCTTGATGAGAGATGGTGATGTCACCAAGTGTGAGGATGACATCATAGTTGTGTACCAGCAGCTGGCTGCCATTGTCCGGACAGGAAAGTCTTACAAGGACAAAGAGAAGGAGGTGTTCATACAATACGTCTACGACTACAAGATCGACCGGCAGCTGAATGCTCTATACAATCGTCTTCTGGGAATCTCCGTCCTGGCAGACCAGGTCACTCTCCTCCAACAGGTGATCAGAGACCACCACCCCCGCCGCTGGGAGATGATCGCCTTCTGCCAGCAGGTGAACTTTATTCTGGCCACTGGCCTACTTTGCCTATTTGTCCACGGGTCTCTGACAGGAAGAGACACCCAACTCATGATGGGCAGGTGGACGGACAAAATGGCTGCTCTTTATAGAAGAATGGAGGACACCTCCAGAGATTGTGCTGCATACTTCAAGGAACAGGCCCAGGAGGACGTGGAGAAGTATCTGCCCCTCAATGAGTCCTTACCAGATGAAGAAAAAGCTTCGAGTATATTGAAACTAATGGAGAAGAACTATGACTGGCTGCGCTGGGCTGTGATGGTCTCTCAGTCACCAGCAGAAAAGGAAGCAGAGGTCTTAGTGAAGGGGAGCTACATCTCAGTTCGGGGGGAGTGTGGTACCCTGGTGGTGCTAAGCTATAATGAGAACCCCGTCTCTTTGGACAAGGGAAAGATTAACCATCTGATCGGTGAGCTAGAGTGGAAAAACCCCAACCCACCCCCTGATGTTTACGCCAACATTGAGGCCGATCCAGGTTACGCCAAGAGATACCTGGCCCAGCGTATGCTCAAGAAGCTGTCCGCGGGCCTCAGCAAGGGTGTCACTATTCACACTGTGCCGGGGAAACTGGAGATGAGCGGCAACTTCCCTCCGGCCTCCTATGTCTTATATGAGTATAAGCACCGGATGGCATCTGGGACTGTGTGCATTTTTGGCTAAAGATGTGGCATGATCCTACACAACTAATCATTGTGTCTTCTCTTTTTATGTCAGACTTGTGATCTTTCCAATAAAACCGATCTTCTAGTTATAGTCTCGTTCCATTTCCAGTTTCAGAACGTGAATTAATTACCCCCTCGCAGAGACCTAGCGGGTGTGAGCACATGGTACTAGCTGGTGTACGTGGCTGGACACCCTTGGGTTTGCATGAGTGGAGGTCTTATAGGTGTCATAAAGGGGTTCATTGCTCTGTACCCCCTCTGTAGGAAAGAATGGCATAGGGAAGATGTATGGAGCGTATCCCAAGGGTCTCTGAAGCCAGTGTTGCCTCAGTATAATAAGGGGCACAGTGGGAGGTCCTAGTCCACCAGTCTTTGGCTTCATATACTAGTGGTAAGGAGACACGTCATGATGACATTGTTTGATGGCTTTATTGTAACATGGGTGCTGGAGGTCCAGCGCATTATGGCAGTATGGTTATATAAAGTATGGTGGAAGCAGAATACTATATGTATTATCAAAATATGACATCTACTACTAAGATGGCGGCATGAGATCTAGTCATCTCTATCTAGCAGTCCAGGAAGTATGACCCAATGCCCTTGGGGGCCGGAGCTTTCACAGAGGAGAGCAGCTCCTCCACATCTTTGTAGTGGTAGAAGGACGGACCATGAAAGAGATACAAGCCATGGGTGGTACACATAGCGCTGTCCAGCTCCTCGTGGATGATGGTCTTGTCTTCTCCAGAGCGTTTCCGAAAAACCAGGTCCACCTGTGTGAGCTTATTTCCTGCACAAAAGAGAAGCCCAGTCAGTGGATACTGGGCAACTGTGAGAAGACCAGCAACCAGCCAATCAATAAAGCCCCTATTACACGGCTGATCAGCAGGAGCAAGCGAGCGCCAACCAGTCAGAGCAGCAACCAGCCAATCAATAAAGTCCCTATTACACGGCCGATCAGCAGGAGCAAGCGAGCGCCAACCAGTCAGAGCAGCAACCAGCCAATCAATAAAGCCCCTATTACACGGCCGATCAGCAGGAGCAAGCAAGCACCAATCAATAAAGTCCCTATTACACGGCCGATCAGCAGGAGCAAGCGAGCGCCAATCAATTAAGTCCCTATTACACGGCTGATCGGCGGGAGCAAGCGATGGCCAACCAGTCAGACCACTGCTCTCTTTCTCCATGTTCCAATGACAGTGAGCGAGTAAAATCTTTTAACACGTTGAAATACAAGGATCAGCCAACATTGTGCATCAGCTGATCGTTGTCTATTAGCAGCAGCTATTACACCAAGCAATTATCGGCCATAAATAAGCCAATAATCGCTTGGTGTAACAGGGCCTTTAGAGTCAGGGTGTGGGCAGAACCCACAGTCTCATTCATTGGTCGCAACTTTTAGGGTCATTTAAACTGGGCGACTTTTGAGCACTGACTATATGAAGACTGCATGAGCCATACATCTCTGGTTGGTCCATGCCCTCATGTTGATCTATGCCCTCTGGTTGGTTCATGATCTCCAGACTGACCATGCCATCTGGTTGTTCCATGCCCTCTGGACGGTCCATGGCCTCTGGTTGGTTAATGCCCTCCAGTTGGTTCATGGCCTCTGGATGGTCCATGATCTCCAGACTGACCACGCCATCTGTTTGGTTCCTGACATCTGGTTGGTTCATGCCCTCTGGTTGGTCCATGCCCTCTGGATGGTCCATGCCCTCTGGATGGTCCATGCCCTCTGGATGGTCCATGCCCTCTGGATGGTCCATGCCCTCTGGATGGTCCATGCCCTCTGGATGGTCCATGCCCTCTGGATGGTCCATGCCCTCTGGATGGTCCATGCCCTCTGGATGGTCCATGGTCGCCAGACTGACCACGCCATCTGTTTGGTTCCTGACATCTGGTTGGTTCATGCCATCTGGATGGTCTATGCCAGACATGTTAAACTCTGGCCCGCGGGCCAAATTTGGCCCGCCGTGCCATTATTTTTGGCCCGCCACACTATTCTACTCTTTTATTAATTTTGGCCCGCCGACATCACAGATTATAATATGGGAGGTCCGAACGGCCGCTCAGACCTCCCATATTATAATCTTGTAGGCCACAGGCAGTTTTTAGCCTGCGGCCTAGCAGTATGTAAGAAGTGTCCAGACGCCGGAAATGCGGTGACATCATCGCGCGCGTAAGGCGCCGGGCACCTCTCGCGCCGGCTGGGGCTGCAGGAAGGGTGAGTGTATGGGGAAAGGCTGGCTACTTCATAAGAGGCTATGGGGGAGGGCTGGCTGCTACATAAGAGACTATGGGGGAGGGCTGGCTACTATATAAGAGACTTTGGGGGAGGGCTGGCTACTATATAAGAGACTATAGGGGGGAGGGCTGGCTACTATATAAGAAACTATGGGTAAGGGCTGGCTACTATATAAGAGACTATGGGGGAGGGCTGGCTACTATATAAGAGACTATAGGGGGGAGGGCTGGCTACTATATAAGAGACTATAGGGGGGAGGGCTGGCTACTATATAAGAGACTATAGGGGGGAGGGGTGGCTACTATATAAGAGACTATGGGGAAGGGCTGGCTACTATATAAGAGACTATGGGGGAGGGCTGGCTACTATATAAGAGACTATAGGGGGGAGGGCTGGCTACTATATAAGAGACTATAGGGGGGAGGGCTGGCTACTATATAAGAAACTATAGGGGGGAGGGGTGGCTACTATATAAGAGACTATGGGGAAGGGCTGGCTACTATATAAGAAACTATGGGGGAGGGCTGGCTACTATATAAGATACTATGGGGGAGGGCTGGCTACTATATAAGAGACTATGGGGGAAGGCTGGCTACTATATATGAGACTATGGGGGAGGGCTGGCTACTACATAAGAGACTATGGGGGAGGGCTGGCTACTATATAACAGGCTATTGGGGAGGGCTGGCTTCTATATCAGGTATCCATCCACAGACAGCTGTAAGTGCATGCAAAAGGACACTGGTTGAGATCAACCAAAACACCGCAGAGACACCATCACGTGTCTCAACATCAGTGTATTCTAGAACATTGCCCCCTGGGAAATCAAATATGCAAAAGAACACTGCAGACACACCATCACATGTCTCGACGTCAGTGAACTAGCCAGATCTTCCTCCAGGAAGGAACAACCAAGCCAAGGAATGTCTCCAATCAAGGAAACCACCTCAGCAAGGTATCCATCCACAGACAGCTGTTTCTGGGTTTTTGCCCCTCACCAGGTTGGAGTATGTTTCTGGCTAGTGGGAGCAATGAGGTCAACCAGGGTCCTTTTGCATGCACTTACTAGTCATTGCTCCCACTAGCCAGAAACATACTCCAACCTGGTGAGGGGCAAAAACCCTGAAACAGCTGTCTGTGGATGGATACCTTGCTTAGGTGGTTTCCTTAATTGGAGACATTCCTTGGCTTGGTTGTTCCTTCCCGGAGGGAAGGTCTGGCTAGTTCACTGACGCCGGGGACATGTGATGGTGTCTCTGCAGTGTTCTTTTGCATATTTGATTTCCCAGGGGGCAATGTTCTAGAATACACTGACGCTGAGACACGTGATGGTGTCTCTGCGGTGGTTTGGTTGATCTCCCTGAGGTCAACCAGCGTCCTTTTGGCTTCTATATAAGAGACTATTGGGGGCTGGCTACTATATGGGGCACTACTGGGAGCGCTGGCTAATATATGGGACATTTGGGGGGGGGGGGGGAGGTGACTCTTATATGGGTCACCATTGTGAGGGCTGGCTACTTCATGGCTACAATAAAGGGCACCAATAGCAGGGCTAGCTACTATGTGGGGCAATATTAGGAGGGCTGGTTACTATGTGGGGCACTATTGGAGGGGTTGGTTACTGCATAGGGCACAGTTATGGGATTACCTACTGCTTGGGGGAAAATAATGGGTAACCATTGGGGTTGGGGTTTAACCATGTCATAGCAATTTATCTTATCATTTATCATAGTGCACAGTGCTGGGGGATGCACACCACTGACAGTGCCAGGAGCGCCAAATGCCCTCTTCAATAAATATGAAGGTTGGCCCGCGACTTTGTCTAATTTTTTAATTTTGGCCCACCGTGTATTTGAGTTTGACACCCCTGGTCTATGCCATCTGGTTGTTCCATGTCCTCTGTTTAGTTCGTGCCATCTGGTTGGTCCATGATCTCCAGACTGACCATGCCATCTGGTTGGTTCCTGCCATCTGGTTGGTTCCTGCCATCTGGTTGGATCTGGTTGGTTCCTGCCATCTGGTTGGATCTGGTTGGTTCCTGCCATCTGGTTGGTTCCTGCCATCTGGTTGGTTCCTGCCATCTGGTTGGATCTGGTTGGTTCCTGCCATCTGGTTGGATCTGGTTGGTTCCTGCCATCTTGTTGGTTCCTGCCATCTGGTTGGATCTGGTTGGTTCCTGCCATCTGGTTGGTTCCTGCCATCTGGTTGGTTCCTGCCATCTGGTTGGATCTGGTTGGTTCCTGCCATCTGGTTGGATCTGGTTGGTTCCTGCCATCTGGTTGGATCTGGTTGGTTCCTGCCATCTGGTTGGATCTGGTTGGTTCCTGCCATCTGGTTGGTTCCTGCCATCTGGTTGGATCTGGTTGGTTCCTGCCATCTGGTTGGATCTGGTTGGTTCCTGACATCTGGTTGGTTCCTGCCATCTGGTTGGTTCGTGCAGCCCTTTGCTCCCATTACTCTCTGCAGCACATGTAAAATGTGAACTAATGGAAGTGAAGAACTGGGCAAAAAATTGGCTTATTTTGTGACTTTCCACTCTGGACAATCTCCTGGCACAATAGTCTTTTCACCAAGCCCCGTCGATCAACACTTGTAATCCACAATTATCTGTCCGTGTAATAGGACAGCCATGTCTGATACATGACAGCCATCATACATAAAGTCATTGCTCTAGCAAGACCGATAACTTTAAAGGCAAAAACATTCAGAGAGCTTGAAGGGAAGGACCCAGGGTGGAGGAAACCTCAGGAGAATGATGACTGCACAGAATAGACAAGAAACACCTTGCAGCATAGTCTAGATGCCTCCATCTGAGGCTTCTTACCCCTGATGAGATATAAGTTGCTGGAGTGCGGGCAGGTGAAGGCGGCATCCACTGCAGTCACCCCCGGGACCTCCCATTCTTCCTCTATGGCCTTTGGATACGCTGCAATCGGGATGTATATTTGAGCTGACAAGTAAACAATGACCTGAGATCCCTAGAAGGGAGAAGAGAAAGCGGAAGACCAATCACCTGCCGGAAACGTTATCACCGAGTCTCCTGCCCAATGCAGGACAACGTCCACTCCATCACTTACTAATATTACACGACCACAGTCCACCCTCAGCCACCTCCTACTTCTCCCCCTCACAGCACACAGTATCATACATATACTGAGGGGAGGGGGGGGCTGCAGCATCATCCTCTCCTTATCCCCACACATCATACATATACTGAGGGGAGGGGGGGGGGGGGCGGCAGCATCGTCCTCTCCTTATCCCCACACATCATACATATACTGAGGGGAGGGGGGGGGGCTGCAGCATCGTCCTCTCCTTATCCCCACACATCATACATATACTGAGGGGAGGGGGGGGGGGGGCTGCAGCATCATCCCCTCCTCCCCCCACACATCATACATATACTGAGGAGGGGGGCCGCAGCATCATCCCCTCCTTATCCCCACACATCATACATATACTGAGGGGGAAACTGCAGCATCATCCTCTCCTCCCCCCACACATCATACATATACTGAGGGGGAAACTGCAGCATCATCCTCTCCTCCCCCCACACATCATACATATACTGAGGGGGGGGGGCTGCAGCATCATCCCCCCTTTATCCCCACACATCATACATATACTGAGGGGGAAACTGCAGCATCATCCTCTCCTCCCCCCACACATCATACATATACTGAGGGGGGGGGGGGGGGCTGCAGCATCATCCCCTCCTTATCCCCACACATCATACATATACTGAGGGGGAAACTGCAGCATCATCCTCTCCTCCCCCCACACATCATACATATACTGAGGGGGAAACTGCAGCATCATCCCCTCCTTATCCCCACACATCATACATATACTGAGGGGGAAACTGCAGCATCATCCTCTCCTCCCCCCACACATCATACATATACTGAGGGGGGGGGGACTGCAGCATCATCCTCTCCTCCCCCCACACATCATACATATACTAAGGGGGGGGGGGGCTGCAGCATCATCCCCCCTTTATCCCCACACATCATACATATACTGAGGGGGAAACTGCAGCATCATCCTCTCCTCCCCCCACACATCATACATATACTGAGGGGGGGGGGGGGGACTGCAGCATCATCCCCTCCTTATCCCCACACATCATACATATACTGAGGGGGAAACTGCAGCATCATCCTCTCCTCCCCCCACACATCATACATATACTGAGGGGGGGGGGGGGACTGCAGCATCATCCCCTCCTCCCCCCACACATCATACATATACTGAGGGGGAAACTGCAGCATCATCCTCTCCTCCTTATCCCCACACATCATACATATACTGAGGGGGGGGGGGGGCTGCAGCATCATCCCCTCCTTATCCCCACACATCATACATATACTGAGGGGGGGGACTGCAGCATCATCCCCTCCTCCCCCCACACATCATACATATACTGAGGGGGGGGGACTGCAGCATCATCCCCTCCTCCCCCCACACATCATACATATACTGAGGGGGAAACTGCAGCATCATACTCTCCTCCCCCCACACATCATACATATACTGAGGGGGAAACTGCAGCATCATCCCCTCCTCCCCCACACATCATACATATACTAGGGGGGGCTGCAGCATCATCCCCTCCTCCCCTCACACATCATACATATACTGAGGGGGGGGGGCTGCAGCATCATCCCCCCTTTATCCCCACACATCATACATATACTGAGGGGGGGACTGCAGCATCATCCCCTCCTCCCCCCATACATCATACATATACTAGGGGGGAAACTGCAGCATCATCCTCTCCTCCCCCCACACATCATACATATACTGAGGGGGGGGGGGGCTGCAGCATCATCCTCTCCTCCCCCCACACATCATACATATACTGAGGGGGAAACTGCAGCATCATCCTCTCCTCCCCCCACACATCATACATATACTAAGGGGGAAACTGCAGCATCATCCCCTCCTCCCCCCAAACATCATACATATACTGAGGGGGAAACTGCAGCATCATCCCCTCCTTATCCCCACACATCATACATATACTGAGGGGGGGGGGGGGGCTGCAGCATCATCCTCTCCTCCCCCCACACATCATACATATACTGAGGGGGGGGGGGGGCTGCAGCATGATCCCCTCCTCCCCCCACACATCATACATATACTGAGGGGGAAACTGCAGCATCATCCCCTCCTCCCCCACACATCATACATATACTAGGGGGGGACTGCAGCATCATCCCATCCTCCCCCACACATCATACATATACTGAGGGGGGGGGGGGACTGCGGCATCATCCCCTCCTCCCCCACACATCATACATATACTAGCGGGGGGCTGCAGCATCATCCCCTCCTCCCCCCACACATCATACATATACTGAGGGGGAACTGCAGCATCATCCCCTCCTCCCCCCACACATCATACATATACTGAGGGGGGGGGACTGCAGCATCATCCCCTCCTCCCCCCACACATCATACATATACTAGGGGGGGGCTGCAGCATCATCCTCTCCTCCCCCCACACATCATACATATACTGAGGGGGGGGGGGGGCTGCAGCATCATCCCCTCCTCCCCTCACACATCATACATATACTAGGGGGGACTGCAGCATCATCCCCTCCTCCCCCCACACATCATACATATACTGAGGGGGGGGGGCTGCAGCATCATCCCCTCCTTATCCCCACACATCATACATATACTGAGGGGGAAACTGCAGCATCATCCCCTCCTCCCCCACACATCATACATATACTGAGGGGGGGGGGGGGGACTGCGGCATCATCCCCTCCTCCCCCACACATCATACATATACTAGCGGGGGGCTGCAGCATCATCCCCTCCTCCCCCACACATCATACATATAGTGAGGGGGGGGGGGGACTGCAGCATCATCCCCTCCTCCCCCCACACATCATACATATACTGAGGGGGGGACTGCAGCATCATCCCCTCCTCCCCCCAAACATCATACATATACTGAGGGGGGGGGGGCTGCAGCATCATCCCCTCCTCCCCCCAAACATCATACATATACTAGGGGGGGACTGCAGCATCATCCCCTCCTCCCCCCCACACATCATACATATACTGAGGGGGGGGACTGCAGCATCACCCCCTCCTCCCCCCACACATCATACATAAACTAGGGGGGGCTGCAGCATCACCCCCTCCTCCCCCCACACATCATACATATACTGAGGGGGGGGGGGACTGCAGCATCATCCCCTCCTCCCCCCCACACATCATACATATACTAGGGGGGGACTGCAGCATCATCCCCTCCTCCCCCCACACATCATACATATACTAGGGGGGGACTGCAGCATCATCCTCTCCTTATCCCCACACATCATACATATACTGAGTGGGGGGGGGGGGACTGCAGCATCATCCCCTCCTTATCCCCACACATCATACATATACTGAGTGGGGGGGGGGGGCTGCAGCATCATCCCCTCCTCCCCTTACACATCATACATATACTGAGGGGGGGGGGGGACTGCAGCATCATCCCCTCCTCCCCCCACACATCATACATATACTAGGAGGGACTGCAGCATCATCCCCTCCTCCCCTTACACATCATACATATACTGAGGGGGGGGGACTGCAGCATCATCCCCTCCTCCCCCCACACATCATACATATACTAGGGGGGGACTGCAGCATCATCCCCTCCTCCCCCACACATCATACATATACTAGGGGGGGACTGCAGCATCATCCCCTCCTCCCCCCACACATCATACATATACTAGGGGGGGACTGCAGCATCATCCCCTCCTCCCCCCACACATCATACATATACTAGGGGGGGACTGCAGCATCATCCCCTCCTCCCCCCACACATCATACATATACTGAGGGGGGGGGACTGCAGCATCATCCCCTCCTCCCCCCACACATCATACATATACTGAGGGGGGGGGGCTGCAGCATCACCCCCTCCTCCCCCACACATCATACATATACTGAGGGGGGGGGGGGGACTGCAGCATCATCCCCTCCTCCCCCCCACACATCATACATATACTAGGGGGGGACTGCGGCATCATCCCCTCCTCCCCCCACACATCATACATATACTGAGGGGGGGGGGGACTGCAGCATCATCCCCTCCTCCCCCCACACATCATACATATACTGAGGGGGACTGCAGCATCACCCCCTCCTCCCCTTACACATCATACATATACTGAGGGGGGGGGCTGCAGCATCACCCCCTCCTCCCCTTACACATCATACATATACTAGGGGGGGACTGCAGCATCATCCCCTCCTCCCCCACACATCATACATATACTGAGGGGGGGGGGCTGCAGCATCATCCCCTCCTCCCCCCACACATCATACATATACTAGGGGGGACTGCAGCATCATCCCCTCCTCCCCCCACACATCATACATATACTAGGGGGGGACTGCAGCATCATCCCCTCCTCCCCCACACATCATACATATACTGAGGGGGGGGGGCTGCAGCATCACCCCCTCCTCCCCTTACACATCATACATATACTAGGGGGGGACTGCAGCATCATCCCCTCCTCCCCCCACACATCATACATATACTGAGGGGGGGGGGACTGCAGCATCATCCCCTCCTCCCCCACACATCATACATATACTAGGGGGGGACTGCGGCATCATCCCCTCCTCCCCCCACACATCATACATATACTAGGGGGGGGACTGCAGCATCACCCCCTCCTCCCCTTACACATCATACATATACTAGGGGGGGACTGCAGCATCATCCCCTCCTCCCCCCCACACATCATACATATACTGAGGGGGGGGGGGGCTGCAGCATCATCCCCTCCTCCCCCACACATCATACATATACTGAGGGGGGGGGGGGGCTGCAGCATCATCCCCTCCTCCCCCACACATCATACATATACTGAGGGGGGGGGGGACTGCAGCATCATCCCCTCCTCCCCCCACACATCATACATATACTAGGGGGGGACTGCAGCATCATCCCCTCCTCCCCCACACATCATACATATACTGAGGGGGGGGGGACTGCAGCATCATCCCCTCCTCCCCCCACACATCATACATATACTAGGGGGGGACTGCAGCATCATCCCCTCCTCCCCCCACACATCATACATATACTAGGGGGGGACTGCAGCATCATCCCCTCCTCCCCCACACATCATACATATACTAGGGGGGGACTGCAGCATCATCCCCTCCTCCCCCCACACATCATACATATACTAGGGGGGGACTGCAGCATCATCCCCTCCTCCCCCACACATCATACATATACTAGGGGGGGACTGCAGCATCATCCCCTCCTCCCCCACACATCATACATATACTGAGGGGGGGGGGACTGCAGCATCATCCCCTCCTCCCCCCACACATCATACATATACTAGGGGGGGACTGCAGCATCATCCCCTCCTCCCCTCCATGGATCAGCCTATCACCCTGCCTTATGTCCTCCACCCCTGCTGACCATAACATCACTGGGCACCTGAATAAAATACATCCGATTCTCATGGGTGAAAGCGGCATCTACTGCCCCCTGCAGGTTAGTCCAGGTGTGATTGAGAGGCCAGGCGTGCCATCCATCCTTATTGCTGTCCACTCGGAAGTACCAGCCTCCTGGAGAGAAGATAGAGATCAGTGGGTCCCTCATCCCCGTGCCCACAGTCCGCCCCTCCTCCCCCCCCCTCGTACCCCTCCCACCCGTGCCCACAATCCGCCCCTCCCCCCGTGCCCACAATCCGCCCCTCCCCCCGTGCCCACAGTCCGCCCCTCCACCACCCGTACCCCTCCCACCCGTGCCCACAATCCGCCCCTCCCCCCGTGCCCATAGTCCGCCCCTCCCCCCCATGCCACTCCCCCCCCGTGCCCACAGTCCACCTCTCCCCCCGTGCCCACAGTCCGCCACTCCCCCCCGTGCCACTCCCCCCCGTGCCCACAGTCCGCCCCTCCCCCCGCCGTGCCCACAGTCCGCCCCTCCCCCCGTGCCCACAGTCCACCCCTCGCCCCCGTGCCCACAGTCCGCCCCTCACCCACGTGCCCCCACAGTCTGCCCCTCCTCCACATGCTCACAGTCCGCCCCTTGCCCCCAGTCCGCCTATCGACCCTGTGCCCACAATCTGCCCCTCGCCCCCATGTCCACAGTCCACCCCTTGCCCCCACAGTCCGCCCCTCCTCCACGTGCCCACAGTTTGCCCCTCGCCCCCACAGTCCACCCCTCGCCCCCGGGCCCACAGTCCGCCCCCACAGTCCACCCCTCCTCCACGTGCCCACAGTCCACCCCTCGCCCCCGTGCCCACAGTCCACCCCTCGCCCCCGTGCCCACAGTCCACCCCTCGCCCCCACAGTCCACCCCTCGCCCCCAGTCCACCCCCACAGTCCACCCCTCCTCCACGTGCCCACAGTTTGCCCCTCGCCCCCACAGTCCACCCCTCGCCCCCGTGCCCACAGTCCACCCCTCGCCCCCGTGCCCACAGTCCACCCCTCGCCCCCGTGCCCACAGTCCACCCCTCGCCCCCGTGCCCACAGTCCACCCCTCGCCCCCAGTCCACCCCTCCTCCACGTGCCCACAGTTTGCCCCTCGCCCCCACAGTCCACCCCTCGCCCCGTGCCCACAGTCCACCCCTCGCCCACAGTCCACCCCTCGCCCCCGTGCCCACAGTCCACCCCTCGCCCCCGTGCCCACAGTCAGCGCTCACAGTCTACCCCTCGCCCCCGGGCCCACAGTCCGCCCCCACAGTCCACCCCTCCTCCACGTGCCCACAGTCCACCCCTCGCCCCCCATGCCCACAGTCCACCCCTCGCCCCCGGGCCCACAGTCTGCCCCCACAGTCCACCCCTCCTCCACGTGCCCACAGTCCACCCCTCGCCCCGGGCCCACAGTCCGCCCCCATGCCCACAGACCACCCCTCGCCCCCGGGCCCACAGTCCACCCCTCGTCCCCGGGCCCACAGTCCACCCCTCGTCCCCGGGCCCACAGTCCACCCCTCGTCCCCGGGCCCACAGTCCACCCCTCGTCCCCGGGCCCACAGTCCACCCCTCGTCCCCGGGCCCACAGTCCACCCCTCGTCCCCGGGCCCACAGTCCACCCCTCGTCCCCGGGCCCACAGTCCACCCCTCGCGTCCGGGCCCACAGTCCACCCCTCGCGTCCGGGCCCACAGTCCACCCCTCGCGTCCGGGCCCACAGTCCACCCCTCCTCGCGTCCGGGCCCACAGTCCACCCCTCCTCCACGTGCCCACAGTTTGCCCCTCGCCCCCACAGTCCACCCCTCGCCCCGTGCCCACAGTCCACCCCTCGCCCCCGTGCCCACAGTCCACCCCTTGCCCCATGCCCGCCCCTCGCCCGGTGCACACAGTCCGCTGACATGGGCACAGTCACCTCGGAAGGCGTAGATACGGGACTTGTCATCAGAGCTGAAGGCCTCAAAAGATCTATTGCTGCAGCGGTTGTTGATGGCCGTAAGCGTGGCGTTGTGTCGGGCAGCGTGTCCGTGTCCTGGGAGGAGGAGAAGCACAGCATGAGGTCAGGGAGGTGATGGAGCGGTTCTCCCCCAGGGTCTGTAATGGGGCATGGAGTAAGGAGAGGATATGTCCACCATGATGGCGCCCCATGTTACTCACCTCTCCCCGGACACCTGACAAAGTAATCCCTGGTGTCCAGCGGACGTGGCGACAGGACCTGCCCGCTCACCGGATCAAATCGGGTAAAGTTGATGCCACTGAAGCAGTAATATCTCTCCAGCCACCTGACGGCAGCCGTGCACCTCCCCAGGGCCGCCCAGTGCCGCTGCTTTACCGCAGGCTTCTCCGCATAGCTGTAGATATATACCGTGTCATCTGGGGAGAGATAGAGCGTCAGTGACTCCCACCCTCATACCGTAACCTCCCCGGTGCCCCCGGGGCAACAGGCCAGGGTATATACCCCATGACTATACCCTGGGGAACAGGCCAGAGTATATACCCCTAGACAATACCCCGGGCAACAGGCCAGGGTATATACCCCCAGACTATACCCTGGGGAACAGGCCAGAGTATATACCCCTAGACTATACCCGGGGCAACAGGCCAGGGTATATACCCCCAGACTATACCCGGGGCAACAGGCCAGGGTTTATACCCCCAGACTATACCCAGAGCAACAGGCCAGAGTATATACCCCCAGACTATACCCGGGGCAACAGGCCAGAGTATATACCCCCAGACTATACCCTGGGGAACAGGCCAGAGTATATACCCCTAGACTATACCCGGGGCAACAGGCCAGGGTATATACCCCCAGACTATACCCTGGGGAACAGGCCAGAGTATATACCCCTAGACTATACCCGGGGCAACAGGCCAGGGTATATACCCCCAGACTATACCCTGGGGAACAGGCCAGAGTATATACCCCTAGACTATACCCGGGGGAACAGGCCAGAGTATATACCCCCAGACTATACCCGGGGGAACAGGCCAGAGTATATACCCCCAGACTATACCCGGGGCAACAGGCCAGAGTATATACCCCTAGACTATACCCTGGGGAACAGGCCAGGGTATATACCCCCAGACTATACCCTGGGGAACAGGCCAGAGTATATACCCCCAGACTATACCCAGGGCAACAGGCCAGAGTATATATCCCCAGACTATACCCTGGGGAACAGGCCAGGGTATATACCCCCAGACTATACCCGGAGCAACAGGCCAGGGTATATACCCCCAGACTATACCCGGAGCAACAGGCCAGAGTATATATCCCCAGACTATACCCTGGGCAACAGGCCAGAGTATATACCCCCGGACTATACCCTGGGGAACAGGCCAGAGTATATACCCCCGGACTATACCCTGGGGAACAGGCCAGGCTATATACCTGCAGTGTCCCAGAACAGGCTGTGTTTCTCACTTTTATTACTATAGCCATGCCTGTCCTGGAAACTATATGCACTGCAGCTGTGACTATATAGTCCCTATTACGCTCAGGTTCATGTGTTTATCTTGTGTGCATAACTCTGTGCAGTGGTATGCAAAGGCTGGTGATCACGTGACCGTGCCCTGTAACCATGGTTCCTCCAATGGCCGTCGAGCTTTGGCCAGGAGTACCATGTGACTTCCCCTTGCTAGTTAGTTCCGGCCCCTGCTCCCAAGCAAGGAAGTCGTGTGTTTGTGTCCCTCTTCACCTTCAGAAGAGTGGACCTGGTGCTCTGCTGTAACAGATCCTGGCTGTCCGTCTGCTCAAGTGCCTGGAGTATCCTCTCATCTGGGTGTCGTTCCTGTTATTCATCTCCTCATCAAGTCAAGATTCATACCGCAAGTACTCTAATCCACCCAGCCTCTCTATTCCTCTCTCACTACTACTCCCATCATCCGGCACGCTTCACCTCAGCCTATGCAGTACCACCTTAGCTCTGTCTATATAAGTCTGCTATATACCTGGTTGCATCCGGAAGAGACTGTTGCTACCAGTTACCTCAGTTACAATAAAAGTGTAACCACCGCTGTTACTGAGCCCTGGCATTGGTGTCCGTGTACTGGTGCCCTGACTAGGTACAGCGAAGAATCGCATGCCCAGTATCCCGCATAGAACCGCAGACTGGCCTACAGCTGTGCCACCCTTGTGCCAGTACCGTGACAACTCTATACCCTGCAGCTGCCCCGGTTCCTGCCAGCTAGTAACACCTGCACTGCGGAGTGGCCATCACGGGTCAGGGCATCGCATTTTTGGCGTCACGAACAGGATACACCACGCGGTGTCTATTAACCTACTGTCTACCAGCTAGTCATCCCCCTCAGAGACATTGCCTACAAAGAGGTTAAACCAGGGGCTAGCGTACTGTTTCCCGCGCGCACGTGCATGCCGTCCAAGCCCCGCCCCGGCCCCTGCATCATTTAAGCCTCCGTTGCCGGGGGGGGAAGGAGATTGTGCCTGGGCCACCGGAAGTGCCAGGCCTGACTTCCGCCCTATTCATCTCCGATCCCGGACACCCTGGATTACAGGACCCGCTGATCCTGCAGCCTGTCGTCATCGCTGTTCCCTGCCAGGCGCAGCACACCGGAACACAGCAACATGTCCACTGGTCACGGCAGCGATTCCGATGGCTCGGGAAGTCCGTCTGCGGCACGGGCTGCCCGCTCTGCTCCGGCAGCTATAGCTACCGCAGCAGTGCCGTTCTTCATTGGGCCCTCCAATCTCCCCAGCTATAAAGGAGAACCCCACACATTAGCTGCTTTTAAAGAAAAGATCTCCCGCACCCTTAAACTTGTCTCACTCTCTCCCCCTCAGCAGGTGCAGTTGCTGCTAGGACAACTCGAGGGTCCCGCTGCAGAGGAGGTGCGATCATGGCCCGCTACGGAGAAGGCTGATGTGCAGCAGATCCTGGCCCGGCTGGGTAAGAGTTTGAGGTACAATCACCCACAGAGGTCCGCCTTAAGTTCTACGACCGACGACAAAGGAAGGGCGCGGAGCGGGCGCAGTATACACCGATCAGCACATGACGTGTAATACAGCGATCAGCACATGGCGTGTAATACACCGATCAGCACATGGGGTGTAATACACCGATCAGCACATGTAATACACCGATCAGCACATGACGTGTAATACACCGATCAGCACATGTAATACACCGATCAGCACATGACGTGTAATACACCGATCAGCACATGTAATACACCGATCAGCACATGACGTGTAATACACCGATCAGCACATGTAATACACCGATCAGCACATGACGTGTAATACACCGATCAGCACATGACATGTAATACACCGATCAGCACATGACGTGTAATACACCGATCAGCACATGACGTGTAATACACCGATCAGCACATGTAATACACCGATCAGCACATGTAATACACCGATCAGCACATGACGTGTAATACACCGATCAGCACATGTAATACACCGATCAGCACATGACATGTAATACACCGATCAGCACATGACGTGTAATACACCGATCAGCACATGGCGTGTAATACACCGATCAGCACATGTAATACACCGATCAGCACATGTAATACACCGATCAGCACATGTAATACACCGATCAGCACATGTAATACACCGATCAGCACATGACATGTAATACACCGATCAGCACATGGCGTGTAATACACCGATCAGCACATGGCGTGTAATACACCGATCAGCACATGTAATACACCGATCAGCACATGTAATACACCGATCAGCACATGACATGTAATACACCGATCAGCACATGACGTGTAATACACCAATCAGCACATGGCGTGTAATACACCGATCAGCACATGACATGTAATACACCGATCAGCACATGACGTGTAATACACCGATCAGCACATGTAATACACCGATCAGCACATGACATGTAATACACCGATCAGCACATGGCGTGTAATACACCGATCAGCACATGGCGTGTAATACAACGATCAGCACATGGCGTGTAATACACCGATCAGCACATGACGTGTAATACACCGATCAGCACATGACGTGTAATACACCGATCAGCACATGAAATACACCGATCAGCACATGTAATACACCGATCAGCACATGTAATACACCGATCAGCACATGACATGTAATACACCGATCAGCACATGGCGTGTAATACACCGATCAGCACATGGCGTGTAATACACCGATCAGCACATGGCGTGTAATACACCGATCAGCACATGACGTGTAATACACCGATCAGCACATGTAATACACCGATCAGCACACGGGGTGTAATCCACCGATCAGCACATGGCGTGTAATACAGGGATCAGCACATGACGTGTAATACACCGATCAGCACATGTAATACACCGATCAGCACATGACGTGTAATACACCGATCAGCACATGTAATACACCGATCAGCACATGTAATACACCGATCAGCACATGTAATACACCGATCAGCACATGTAATACACCGATCAGCACATGTAATACACCGATCAGCACATGACGTGTAATACACCGATCAGCACATGTAATACACCGATCAGCACATGTAATACACCGATCAGCACATGTAATACACCGATCAGCACATGTAATACACCGATCAGCACATGTAATACACCGATCAGCACATGTAATACACCGATCAGCACATGTAATACACCGATCAGCACATGTAATACACCGATCAGCACATGTAATACACCGATCAGCACATGACGTGTAATACACCGATCAGCACATGGCATGTAATACACCGATCAGCACATGACGTGTAATACACCGATCAGCACATGACGTGTAATACACCGATCAGCACATGACGTGTAATACACCGATCAGCACATGTAATACACCGATCAGCACATGTAATACACCGATCAGCACATGGCGTGTAATACACCGATCAGCACATGACGTGTAATACACCGATCAGCACATGTAATACACCGATCAGCACATGTAATACACCGATCAGCACATGGCGTGTAATACACCGATCAGCACATGTAATACACCGATCAGCACATGTAATACACCGATCAGCACATGTAATACACCGATCAGCACATGTAATACACCGATCAGCACATGTAATACACCGATCAGCACATGTAATACACCGATCAGCACATGTAATACACCGATCAGCACATGTAATACACCGATCAGCACATGTAATACACCGATCAGCACATGTAATACACCGATCAGCACATGTAATACACCGATCAGCACATGTAATACACCGATCAGCACATGTAATACACCGATCAGCACATGGGGTGTAATACACCGATCAGCACATGACGTGTAATACACCGATCAGCACATGACATGTAATACACCGATCAGCACATGTAATACACCGATCAGCACATGTAATACACCGATCAGCACATGTAATACACCGATCAGCACATGTAATACACCGATCAGCACATGTAATACACCGATCAGCACATGACGTGTAATACACCGATCAGCACATGGCGTGTAATACACCGATCAGCACATGTAATACAGCGATCAGCACATGTAATACACCGATCAGCACATGGCGTGTAATACACCGATCAGCACATGTAATACACCGATCAGCACATGTAATACACCGATCAGCACATGGCGTGTAATACACCGATCAGCACATGACGTGTAATACACCGATCAGCACATGACATGTAATACACCGATCAGCACATGACGTGTAATACACCGATCAGCACATGGCGTGTAATACACCGATCAGCACATGGGGTGTAATACACCGATCAGCACATGACGTGTAATACACCGATCAGCACATGTAATACACCGATCAGCACATGTAATACACCGATCAGCACATGTAATACACCGATCAGCACATGTAATACACCGATCAGCACTTGACGTGTAATACACCGATCAGCACATGACGTGTAATACACCGATCAGCACATGACGTGTAATACACCGATCAGCACATGTAATACACCGATCTGCGATGCCCTGGCCCCTGGGGGCCACTTCCGCAGTGCTGGTGTTATGAGCGGGCAATGACCGGGGCAGCTGTAGGGTGTATACTTGTCACGGTATAGGCCTGAGGGCGGCACAGCTGTAGGGACGGTCTGTGGAATCTGCGGGTGATGATGGGCATGCGATTCTTCGCTGCACTTAGTCAGGGCACCAGTTAGTGGACACCAATGCCAGGGTTCAGTAACAGCGGTTTTATTATAGATGAGGTAACTAGTAGCAACAGTTCTGTCCGGATGCAACCGGGTATATAGCAGGCTTTGACAAATAAAGCAGGAGTGGTGCTGCATAGGCTGTGAGAATACGTGCCGGATGATGGGAGTAGGAGTATGAGAGAAATAGCGTTGCTGGGTGGATTAGCTTGAGAATAATACTTGCTGTGAATCCTTGCAGCGATGAGGAGAGATAACGGAATGACACCCAGATGAGAGAGAAGAATCCGGTCACTTGAGCAGGCAGAAACAGCCGAAGACTTGAATACAGCAGAGCACCTGATCCACACTTCTAGTGGTGAAGTGGGAGCTGCAGAGAAGAAGCCCAACTCCTCTGAGGCAGGAGAGGGACGACACACATCCTCCTTGCTTGGAAGCAGGGGGAAGACTAACTTGTTAGGAGAAAGTGGGAGGTCACATGGTTGCTCCTGGCCAGAACTAGTCGGCCATTGGAGGAACCATGGTTACAGGTCACGTGATCAACAGCCTTGCATACCACTGTACACTGTAATAATACACAGGAATACATGACAATACACATGAAAATGCACATTACCAGAGAATACTAGGGGAAAACCAGCAGCAGTTGCAGTGCAAACACTTACCAGAACAGGCATTGACACAGCAATGGAAATGGCCATAATAGGAGTAGTAGTCTGTATGTTCTGGGACACTGCATACCTCCCTAGCAAATTTGAGCCGACCTCGGCGAATCTAGAAGGCAGCAAACATGAATAGACTGGACAATCAAACAACAGGAATGAATGATGAGAGTGAGTGTGATGAGGTGTGTGTTTCCCACGCCCAAGGCACAGGTGAGAAGAGAGAGAGGATGAGAAACCCTAGTGGCAGGACTTCACCTAGGGGTGCCTAACGTACTCTGGCGACCAGGTAGCTAGTGCGTGAACCATCTGACGTGTAAGCCAGGACAACTTAACTGCTGGCGGGTGACCCTCCATATTCCAGCCAGTTAGACAGTAGGTTTTCTGTTAAATGTGTTACCCTACTGGAGGAGAACGTGAAGACCTGTGTACTATCTTGGCGTGTCTGAGTAGTGTCTTGGATACCTGGAAGAGAAAAGAACAAAATAATAAAAGCAAACATACATGGGGGCCCCTTACATACCGGTCAATCATACAACACAATTACTCAATAGGCCAAACACACGAAAGGGTATCCAAGGTGCAGTATGTATGGACCAGTGTGAATGTTAGGTATGACTATGTGTGATTACTACTATGTTGGGACAAGACAGAGGTGAGCTAATACTGGAAACAAAAGGAAAGGAAACACAAGGGACAACAAATACTGCGAGGTCTTGAGGAGAACTGGCTCACATGAATCTGAATGAAACCTGAGAGAAATCTGAATGAAAATCTGAGAAAAAAATCTGCATACAAACTGGCTCAACTAAATCTTTCCAGCTATAGAGATAATAATACACAATACTGAGACTGGATGAGAAAATACACTCCTACATAATCTGGACTTTCTCTGAGGTATATATATATATATATATACTGACTTCTCTTACTCAGAGGAGGAGCTATCTGACTTAGACACTGGAAAATATACTGTTTTACAAAAGAGGCGCTCTACTCTGAGGCAATCTATGTAACCTTGTGCTTACTCAGAGGAGGAAATACAAAGACTTCGATAACACTAGAATGCAATAGTAGAAAAAAAAAATGCAATATTGAAATAGGTGCAATAATACCCTGTGTGGAACACACAATCACAGGAAAGTGCATTAGGAAGGAAGGGGTTAAGTGTCTCTGTGAGGTAGAGTCTCTTTTAGGCAATTAGACATAGTCCATGTAAAAGGCTCTGGGACAGGCACTAGAGAACCTTTTGTTATGGTAAGTGTCCATCAGCTCATGGCTGGTTAGTACAGGGAACTCGGTCAGGAGGACCAGGCACGAACCTTAAACGTTGCAGGAACTGGAACAAAACAGTTAGACAACAGAAACAGTTAAGGACTCTGGTCTCTGTAGCGGAGTGGAGGAATTCCTCTGGTAGAGCGCTCAGACCGTCTCAGCGGAGGATCCTCTTCAACAGTGATTGGTGCAGGTACAGGTGGAAGATCACCCCCAGTGTCTGGTTGTAGAGATGGAGTTGTTGGAGGCACAATTGGAAGTGGAGGGGCCACTGGAATGGGTACAGGGACCGCTGGATAGCCTATGGCCATGAGGAACGGTTCAACTTGGAACATTTCTTCCAGAGAGAGAGGTTTAGCTGGAGCTGCTGGGGGAGCCGGAGGTGTGGATGCAGGTACCGGACACGGTGCTGTAAGGCCCTGTAGGTCCTCCTTAGTGCAACGTTTTATCCTATTCCGATGCACCGTCTGCGGGGCTAGCCCTGGCTTTTTTACTTCATACACATCAGTCTCTGGGTAAGGGATAGAAGAGATGACATAGGGCTCAGGCTCCCAAAGGCTTTCAAGTTTGTGAGAGCGAGGATATTTCTTTAGCCAAACTTTATCTCCCACTTGTAGTGGTGTGGCATTCGCCCTTTGGTTGTAGGCATCCTCCTGGCGCTGCTGAGCTTCCCCCATCCTCCGGTCAACAATTTCCCGGGCATCCTGGATTCTCCTCTGATGCTCCCGAACCCAGTCAGTTTCAGGTTGGGGGTTGAAGGTGTCAGGAGCTTGGACTCCAAGAGCACGGTCCTGAGGAAGTTGGCCTTGGCGGCCGAACATCAGGTAGAACGGGGAGTAGCCAGTGGAACAATGAGTGGTATTGTTATAGATCTCCACTAGTTCATCCAACAAGTGGGGCCACTCTACTCTCTTCATCACTGAAGCCGTTCGGAGCATGTTGATAAAGACCTGGTTAACTTTTTCACACAGACCATTCCCTTGAGGGTGATAGGCCGTGGTACGGAGCTTCTTACATTCATGGTAGGCACACAGCTCCTGGAAAAGTTGCGACTCGAAGGCCGGACCCCGGTCTGTCAGCAGAGACTCTGGGCACCCATAGTGCTTTACATACTCCTTGTAAAAAGTAAGGGCGGTGGTCTTCGCGGTCAAGTCCCTGACAGGTACCACGACTACCCACTTGGAGTAATGGTCGACCATGGTGAGGGCGTAGGTATACCCGCATCTTGTAGGGGCCAGCTTCACATGGTCCAGGGCGACTAGCTGATTCGGCCGGTGGGAGGTGATTGGATGCAAAGGGGCCCTGACTTCTCTTCCCCCAGCTTTGGAGATATTACAGGCAGGGCACTCAGCACACCAGTTCTCGATGTCAGCCCTCATCCCGATCCAGTAGAACCGCTGTCGGATAGTGGCCTCCGTCTTGTGTACCCCGAAATGACCGGACCGGTCATGGTAGGCATCTAGCACCATCTTAGCGTCTCGTCGGGGAATGAGGATCTGGTGGCACCTCTCCCCGGAGACCGGGTCAAGAGAGTTCCGCAGGATCAGTCCCTTCTGTAGGAAGAGCCTCTTTCTTTGCCTCCAGAGTCGCCTTAGCTCGACATCAGGATAGGGCCTCTTTATCCGCATGGGGACCCGACCAGTAGAGAGGTAGTCATAGATCTCCCCCAGGATGCGGGACTCTTCCTGGATGGTCTGCCACCTGGCCAAGTCTTGCGGGGCCCTAGGTGGAGGCGAAGGCGTTTCAGGCCTAACTGCATCAATAGCACTCTGGGTAGCGAACCTTTGGTAGAAGGGAGGCATTTCTACATCTTCCCAATCGCTGTCCTCTGGGGCCTCTTCGCCCTTGGGTAGTCGGGACAGGAGGTCTGCATTGACATTAGCCTTGCCACTGCGGTACTTAATTTCAAACTGGAAATTGGCCAGTCGAGAAGCCCACCGCTGTTCCAGGGCGCCCAGCCGAGCAGTGTTGAGATGCGCCAACGGGTTGTTATCCGTATAGATGGTAACAGGGGTGGCAGCCAGGTAGTCCTTGAACTTTTCGGTGACGGCCCACACTAGGGCTAGTAACTCCAACTTGAAGGAGCTATAATTGTTGTCGTTCTTTTCAGCGCCCCGAAGACTCCGGCTGGCATAAGCTACAACTCTCTCTTGGCCATCTTGAACCTGGGACAGCACAGCTCCCAGGCCTTGGAAGCTGGCGTCCGTGTAGAGCCGGAAAGGAAGGTTATAGTCCGGGTAGGCCAGGATAGGAGGCGTAGTCAACAGGCGTTTCAGGGTTTGAAAGGCAACCTCCTGCCGTTCGGACCACTCGACGGGGAGCCGTCGGTTGTAGCTTTCTCGAGGGCAACCCCGGAGTAACTCATTGAGGGGCTCGGCCACTTGGGCAAAGTGGGGAATGAAGCAGCGGTAATAGCCGGCAAATCCCAGAAAACTTCTCACCTCCTTGACGGTCTTAGGGGTATCCCAGCGTTCCACAGCCGAGATCTTCTCTGGATCGGGTTGTATCCCCTCAGCACTCACAACATGCCCCAGATAGTTCACTTGGGGTTTGAGAAGGTGGCACTTGGAAGGCTTGATTTTCAGGCCGTGATCGATTAGGACCTGGAACACTTCAGCCAGATGATGGACGTGATCTTCGTAGGTACGTGAATAGACAATCACATCATCTAGGTAGAGCAGGACACTCTGAAAGTTGAGATGGCCGAGACACCTTTCCATCAACCGCTGGAAGGTAGCGGGGGCGTTGCACAGACCGAAGGGCATGCTGTGAATTCAAAGAGCCCCATGGGGGTGGTGAAGGCCGTCTTCTCACGGTCTTCGGGTGCCATGGGCACCTGCCAGTACCCACTGGTGAGGTCCAAGGTGGAGAAGTAGGCGGCTGACCCCAAAGCAGCAATAGACTCTTCGATCCGGGGCAAAGGATAGGCATCCTTGTGGGTGATTGTGTTTATCTTCCTATAATCCACGCAGAACCGGATGTTACCGTCTTTCTTTTTCACAAGGACAATAGGGGCAGCCCACGGACTCTGACTTTCTTGGATAACGTTAGAGTCTTTCATCTCCTTGAGCAGTTTCTTGACCTGCTGATAGCTGGCAGGGGGGATTGGCCGATGTTTCTCTTTGATAGGCAAATGGTCCCCAGTGTTGATCCGATGCTGGACCAGATTGGTCTTTCTGAAATCGAGGGAGTGTTTGCTGAAGGCCTTGTGATACCTTTTGGCCACCTTGAGGATGCTGTGGAGGTATTCAAGTGGGGTATTGGCATCGTCAATATGGAGCTCGTCCCACCAAGGGGCGAGAGCCCTGTTTGAGTCCCTTTGAGTGCCACGGATGGATCTCTGATAGGCAATTGTCTCCTCACAGACGATGTCCTCAGGATCGAGTTGGTATAGCATGGCCACGGTGGTGAACTTGGGTAGGTCAGCTGGGGAGTCTCCAAGGTTCACCAAACGGACAGGGACCTGACCATTGGAGACGGTCACCAGGCTTCTAGCGGCCCTGACAAGAGGTTGCCCCTCAATTTCAATAGCATCCAGAAGGGCCACATAGTCAGCATTGTTAAGGCCCGGACGGACCCTGCACCAGATGAGGAACTCACTGTTAGCTGGGATGGTGATCGGACGAGCATCTCTAGTGCGGACACGGCAGATTTCTCCTCGAGGATTGGCAAACTTCCGCTGAGCGGTGAGCACTTTAATGGTCTTCTGGACGGCTTGCCTGTACTGAGGAGAAGCACAAGACATAGAGGCATTCAAGGCATCCAACACTTCAGTGAATACATGACGGATAATATTCATGCCTAATACCACGGTCCCACTATCTCCCTGAGCCTCAGTAACAATGATACCCTGACGTGCTAGCTCTTGCTTCCCTATGCAGACAGTGGGTTCCCAGTAACCTAGTTGCACAATAGGACGACCATTACTAGCAATAAGTTTCAGACGGTATTTCTCAACTGGACCTAGGGTTCTCAGATCCCAATGTTCTTCAAACACATGCCTCGGGATAGTGGTAACCTGGGAACCTGTATCTACCAGAGCCTCCAGGGGGACTCCGTCCACCCAGAGAGTCACATGCGGGCATTGTGAGAGGAACCTTGAGAACCACTGTGCTTCCTGCGGGCCTGGATCTCGACCTCCTGGGTGTTGGCCCTCGGACCCAGGGGTAGCCCGTTTAACTGATAGCATTGGGAGCGGTAGTGTCCATGTCGCCTACAGTGGCGGCAATAGGGGCGCTCAGGGGATCTAAGTCTCTGTGGAGGAGGCCGATCGGGAACTGCATACTCAGGGCAGGGGTCCTGTGGTGGTGGAGGTGTTGGATAGGCCCCTTGTAGCCCCCTTAGGGCTTGGCAGAGAGAGTCAACCACTTTCGTAAGGAGAGCAGGGATCGCTGGTGAGCTAGCCGGGATAGACTGTTGGGCAGCTTGTATAGCGGAAACCGGCGGAACCATAGCGGGCACTGGAGGTGAGGGTATAGGTCCCACCGGGTCCGGGCAATCTGAACCTGGAGTACAGCCGGCACAGGGATTGTCAATGCCAACCACCCTCAGAGCCAGAGTCTTGAAGTCCAGGAAAGGCATTGTAGGGTTTTGGGCAGCTAGCATACGCAATTGGCTCTGGATGAGTCTAAAGTCCACCCCCTCTATGAAGCGGTCAGTGATCATACTCTCCACAGCCGAGGGGTCTATGGTATCAACCTGTCTCAGGGCCCGGTAGGCAGATTGGAGTGCTAGTGCATAGTCTCTGAGGGTCTCACCTGGCCTTTGTCGTCGGTCATAAAACTTAAGGCGGACCTCCGTGGGTGACTGTACCTCAAATTCTTTACTCAGCCGGGCCAGGATCTGTTGTACATTAGCTTTCTCCGTAGCTGGCCATGACCGCACCTCCTCTGCAGCGGGACCCTCAAGTTGTCCTAGCAGCAACTGCACCTGCTGAGTGGGAGAGAGTGAGACAAGTTCAAGGGTGCGGGAAATTTTTTCCTTGAAATCAGCCAACGTGTGGGGTTCTCCTTTATAACTGGGAAGGTTGTTGGGCCCAATGAAGAACGGAACCGCTGCGGTAGCCATAGCAACAGGAGCCACAGGTGGCGCCCGGGCCATCGGCGGACTGCCGGACCCGTCAGAGTCACTGTGATGGCCGGTGGACATGATGAGGGGTTCTGGTGCAAAGCGCCTGGAAGAAAGCAGAGGCGAGGAGAGCTTGCGGGAACAGCAGGCACCGATAGGCATGGTGTCCGGGGAGGGATAGGCCGGAAGTCAGCACCAACACTTCCGGTGGTCCGGGCACAATCTCCTTCCTTCCTGCAACAGAGGCTTGGATACCGCAGGGCCGGGGCGGAGCTGGGGCGGAGCGCGCGCGCGCGAAGACAGTGCGTCACCAGCTGACTTGACCCCTTAGCAGGCCGCAGCGCGGCAATAGCAGAGTCTCTGAGGATGATGAGGGGTAGCAAATATGAACACCACGGGGTGTACGGATCCTGTTCGTGACGCCAAAAATGCGATGCCCTGGCCCCTGGGGGCCACTTCCGCAGCGCTGGTGTTATGAGCGGGCAATGACCGGGGCAGCTGCAGGGGTTATACTTGTCACGGTATAGGCCTGAGGGCGGCACAGCTGTAGGGCCGGTCTGTGGAATCTGCGGGTGATGATGGGCATGCGATTCTTCGCTGCACCTAGTCAGGGCACCAGTTAGTGGACACCAATGCCAGGGTTCAGTAACAGCGGTTTTATTATAGAAAAGGTAACTAGTAGCAACAGTTCTGTCCGGATGCAACCGGGTATATAGCAGGCTTTGACAAATAAAGCAGGAGTGGTGCTGCATAGGCTGTGAGAATACGTGCCGGATGATGGGAGTAGGAGTATGAGAGAAATAGCGTTGCTGGGTGGATTAGCTTGAGAATAATACTTGCTGTGAATCCTTGCAGCGATGAGGAGAGATAACGGAATGACACCCAGATGAGAGAGAAGACTCCGGACACTTGAGCAGGCAGATACAGCCGAAGACTTGAATACAGCAGAGCACTCGATCCACAACTCCTCTGAGGAAGGAGAGGGACGACACACACAACCTCCTTGCTCAGCAGCAAGGGGAAGACTAACTTGTTAGGAGGAAGTGGGAGGTCACATGGTTGCTCCTGGCCAGAGCTAGTCGGCCATTGGAGGAACCATGGTTACAGGTCACGTGATCCACAGCCTTGCATACCACTGTACACTGTAATAATACACAGGAATACATGAGAATACACATGAGAATGCACATTACCAGAGAATACTAGGGGAAAACCAGCAGCAGTTGCAGTGCAAACACTTACCAGAACAGGCATGGACACAGCAAGAGAAATGGCCATAATAGGAGTAGTAGTCTGTATGTTCTATCAGCACATGTAATACACCGATCAGCACATGACGTGTAATACACCGATCAGCACATGATGTGTAATACACCGATCAGCACATGACGTGTAATACACAGATCAGCACATGTAATACACCGATCAGCACATGACGTGTAATACACCGATCAGCACATGACGTGTAATACACAAATCAGCACATGACGTGTAATACACAGATCAGCACATGACGTGTAATACACCGATCAGCACATGTAATACACCGATCAGCACATGTAATACACCGATCAGCACATGTAATACACCGATCAGCACA
Source organism: Dendropsophus ebraccatus (assembly GCA_027789725.1). Classification (NCBI taxonomy): domain Eukaryota; kingdom Metazoa; phylum Chordata; class Amphibia; order Anura; family Hylidae; genus Dendropsophus; species Dendropsophus ebraccatus. Next base: position 2,131,647 of record JAQFWZ010000047.1, on the reverse strand, counting down.
TGTAATACACCGATCAGCACATGTAATACACCGATCAGCACATGTAATACACCGATCAGCACATGTAATACACCGATCAGCACATGACGTGTAATACACCGATCAGCAAATGTAATACACCGATCAGCACATGACGTGTAATACACCGATCAGCACATGTAATACACCGATCAGCACATGTAATACACCGATCAGCACATGTAATACACCGATCAGCACATGTAATACACCGATCAGCACATGTAATACACCGATCAGCACATGTAATACACCGATCAGCACATGGCGTGTAATACACCGATCAGCACATGTAATACACCGATCAGCACATGTAATACACCGATCAGCACATGTAATACACCGATCAGCACATGTAATACACCGATCAGCACATGACGTGTAATACACCGATCAGCACATGACGTGTAATACACCGATCAGCACATGACGTGTAATACACCGATCAGCACATGTAATACACCGATCAGCACATGACGTGTAATACACCGATCAGCACATGGCGTGTAATACACCGATCAGCACATGACATGTAATACACCGATCAGCACATGTAATACACCGATCAGCACATGGCGTGTAATACACCGATCAGCACATGACATGTAATACACCGATCAGCACATGACGTGTAATACACCGATCAGCACATGACGTGTAATACACCGATCAGCACATGGCGTGTAATACACCGATCAGCACATGACGTGTAATACACCGATCAGCACATGTAATACACCGATCAGCACATGTAATACACCGATCAGCACATGTAATACACCGATCAGCACATGACGTGTAATACACCGATCAGCACATGTAATACACCGATCAGCACATGTAATACACCGATCAGCACATGTAATACACCGATCAGCACATGACGTGTAATACACCGATCAGCACATGTAATACACCGATCAGCACATGACGTGTAATACACCGATCAGCACATGTAATACACCGATCAGTACATGACGTGTAATACACCGATCAGCACATGTAATACACCGATCAGCACATGACGTGTAATACACCGATCAGCACATGACGTGTAATACACAGATCAGCACATGTAATACACCGATCAGCACATGACGTGTAATACACCGATCAGCACATGTAATACACCGATCAGCACACGGCGTGTAATACACCGATCAGCACATGTAATACACCGATCAGCACATGTAATACACCGATCAGCACATGGCGTGTAATACACCGATCAGCACATGTAATACACCGATCAGCACATGTAATACACCGATCAGCACATGTAATACACCGATCAGCACATGGCGTGTAATACACCGATCAGCACATGTAATACACCGATCAGCACATGTAATACACCGATCAGCACATGTAATACACCGATCAGCACATGTAATACACCGATCAGCACATGACGTGTAATACACCGATCAGCACATGACGTGTAATACACCGATCAGCACATGACGTGTAATACACCGATCAGCACATGTAATACACCGATCAGCACATGTAATACACCGATCAGCACATGGCGTGTAATACACCGATCAGCACATGACATGTAATACACCGATCAGCACATGTAATACACCGATCAGCACATGACGTGTAATACACCGATCAGCACATGACGTGTAATACACCGATCAGCACATGGCGTGTAATACACCGATCAGCACATGACGTGTAATACACCGATCAGCACATGTAATACACCGATCAGCACATGTAATACACCGATCAGCACATGTAATACACCGATCAGCACATGTAATACACCGATCAGCACATGTAATACACCGATCAGCACATGACGTGTAATACACCGATCAGCACATGTAATACACCGATCAGCACATGTAATACACCGATCAGCACATGTAATACACCGATCAGCACATGACGTGTAATACACCGATCAGCACATGTAATACACCGATCAGCACATGACGTGTAATACACCGATCAGCACATGTAATACACCGATCAGTACATGACGTGTAATACACCGATCAGCACATGTAATACACCGATCAGCACATGTAATACACCGATCAGCACATGACGTGTAATACACCGATCAGCACATGACGTGTAATACACAGATCAGCACATGTAATACACCGATCAGCACATGACGTGTAATACACCGATCAGCACATGTAATACACCGATCAGCACATGTAATACACCGATCAGCACATGTAATACACCGATCAGCACATGTAATACACCGATCAGCACATGTAATACACCGATCAGCACATGATGTGTAATACACCGATCAGCACATGTAATACACCGATCAGCACATGTAATACACCGATCAGCACATGTAATACACCGATCAGCACATGTAATACACCGATCAGCACATGTAATACACCGATCAGCACATGATGTGTAATACACCGATCAGCACATGTAATACACCGATCAGCACATGTAATACACCGATCAGCACATGACGTGTAATACACCGATCAGCACATGACGTGTAATACACCGATCAGCACATGTAATACACCGATCAGCACATGTAATACACCGATCAGCACATGACGCGTAATACACCGATCAGCACATGACGTGTAATACACCGATCAGCACATGTAATACACCGATCAGCACATGACGTGTAATACACCGATCAGCACATGACGTGTAATACACCGATCAGCACATGGGGTGTAATACACCGATCAGCACATGACGTGTAATACACCGATCAGCACATGACGTGTAATACACCGATCAGCACATGACGTGTAATACACCGATCAGCACATGTAATACACCGATCAGCACATGTAATACACCGATCAGCACATGTAATACACCGATCAGCACATGTAATACACCGATCAGCACATGTAATACACCGATCAGCACATGTAATACACCGATCAGCACATGTAATACACCGATCAGCACATGTAATACACCGATCAGCACATGTAATACACCGATCAGCACATGTAATACACCGATCAGCACATGATGTGACCTGCCAGTCCTGCAGAGATAGGAGACATCGCACTTTTTAACAAAGTACACAAAGAGACAGTGTGAGAAAACCAGTGAAGTGATAACATTGTGACCTGGAGGGATATAAGTCTCTTTTATAGGGGTTGTCCGGCGCTAAAAAATTATTAACAGAATAACACACATTACAAAGTTATACAACTTTGTAATGTATGTTATGTCTGTGAATGTCCCCCTTCCCCGTGTCCCACCACCCCCGCCCGTGTACCCGGAAGTGTTGGTGCATTATACATTACCTGATCCGTGTCGAGGGCCGTCCGCCATTTTGTGTCAAACGTCATCTTCGGACCGACGGCCGAATCCCTGCCGCCGTCCCCCCTCCGTCGCGTCACAACTGTGCTCAGCCGCGATTGGCTGAGCACAGTTATCGCGGCAGATGACGCAGCGGAGGGGGGGGGGGGCGGCGGCAGGGATTCGGCCGTCGGTCCGAAGATGACTTTTGACACAAAATGGCGGACGGCCCTCGACACGGATCAGGTAATGTATAATGCACCAACACTTCCGGGTACACGGGCGGGGGTGGTGGGACACGGGGAAGGGGGCCATTCACAGACATAACATACAGTACAAAGTTGTATAACTTTGTAATGTGTGTTATTCTGTGAATAATTTTTTAGCGCCGGACAACCCCTTTAAGCTATTTTATACAGCAGGGTATACTCTGGCCTAGGCTATTTTATACAGCGAGGTATACTCTGGCCTAGGCTATTTTATACAGCGGGGTATACTCTGGCCTAAGCTATTTTATACAGCGATGTATACCCTGGCCTAGGCTATTTTATACAGCGAGGTATACTCTGGCCTAGGCTATTTTATACCCCGGGGTATACTCTGGTCTAGGCTATTTTATACAGCGGGGTATACTCCGGCCTAGGCTATTTTATACAGCGGGGTATACTCTGGCCTAGGCTATTTTATACAGCGGGGTATACTCTGGCGTAGGCTATTTTATACAGCGGGGTATACTCTAGCCTAGGCTATTTTATACAGCAGGGTATACTCTGGCCTAGGCTATGTTATACAGCGGGGTATACTCTGGCCTAGGCTATGTTATACAGCGGGGTATACTCTGGTCTAGGCTATTTTATACAGCGGGGTATACTCCGGCCTAGGCTATTTTATACAGCGGGGTATACTCTGGCCTAGGCTATTTTATACAGCAGGGTATACTCTGGCCTAGGCTATGTTATACAGCGATGTATACTCTGGCCTAGGCTATGTAATACAGCGGGGTATACTCCGGCCTAGGCTATTTTATACAGCGGGGTATACTCTGGCCTAGGCTATTTTATACAGCGGGGTATACTCTGGTCTAGGCTATTTTATACAGCAGGGTATACTCTGGCCTAGGCTATGTTATACAGCGGGGTATACTCCGGCCTAGGCTATGTTATACAGCGATGTATACTCTGGCCTAGGCTATGTAATACAGCGGGGTATACTCCGGCCTAGGCTATTTTATACAGCGGGGTATACTCTGGCCTAGGCTATTTTATACAGCGGGGTATACTCTGGTCTAGGCTATTTTATACAGCGGGGTATATTCTGGCCTGGAGGGGTATACTCTGGCCTAGCCCATTTTATACCCGGGTATATTCTGGCCTGGAGGGGTATACTCTGGCCTAGCCCATTTTATACCCGGGTATAATCTGGACGGGGGTTAATCTGGCCTGCTACACCGGCACTTGTGTGGTGAGCCCCCGGATGATGTTGTAGCGATGGGACGGCCGGTCATTTGCTCCATGGAACTGTGACGCCACTACTGTGGTGGATGGCCGAGATACAGCCGGACCTTAGGGTTTTGTCATGTGATGCCAGTGCCAGGTGGGCACACAGATGTGATGGCACGCCTGCTGTTATAGTGTAAGGCCGGTTGTACCCTTCTCCCCTGTGGTCGGTGTCCTGTCGGGCTGCTACCGGGTCTCTTGGGATAGTGTAGTCACAGGTGGTCATGACTCGGTGTAGGAGGAGGCGGTATAATAACCCTCCCGGATAGTAGGACCCACCACCCACAGAATGGGGGGGATGTCCCAAGGCCGCGGTGTATATGCTGTGCAGGTGGTGGTGAGTAATCTCAGAGTCTGTGGATAACATTGACTTGGTTTACTACTTGTAGGGTAAATTCACACAGGCGGATCCGCAGCGGATTTAATGCCGCGAATTCACAGCTAAATCGGCAGCGGATCAATCCCCTGTGAATTTCAATGCAATTACATACTCGGAGCGGGATTGTCATCTCGCTGCCAGTATGTAAGTGCCGGCCGCATTAACCCCCGCCGCCCGGGATGATACTTTACCGGCACCACAATCCAGCCGCATCTGAGGCTCCCAGAGGTCCCACGCAGCCGATCAGTGACTGTGACGGGGCCGTGCACTGATTGGTTGTGCCTCAGTTGGTTGGTGGAGCCTCAGATGGCACCGGATCGTGGTGCCGGTAATGTATCATCCTGGGTGGCGGGGGTTAATGCGGCCGGCACTTACGTACTGGCAGCGGGATGACAATCCTGCTGCGAGTATGTAATTGCATTGGAATTCACAGGGGATCGATCCGCTCCCGATTTAGCTGCGTATTCGCAGCGTTAAATCCGCTGCAGATCCACCCGTGTGAATTTACCCGTGAAGGTGCAGCAGGTGATACAACAGATCTTTGATACAGTTCCAATAAATACACAAACATAAAACCACCAGATCTGTGGGATAAGTGCGGAGTAGGATGTAGTAGAGTTGATAAGGTTGTACTGAGGTAGTAGAGAGGAGGGGGCCGTGAGAGTGTGAACCCAAGTAGTAATTTGTTCTGCCAGGATGTTGGAGCATGAAGAAGAAGAAAGAAGAAGAAGAAACAGCCTGTGCCTGTGTTGTGACCTTTCCTATAGTCTTTACACCACCTTATGCCCACTAGCTTTGGTGGAACCGTACCAATGGGTGACACAGTCCCCAGACCTTGTTACCTGGGATGAATGGTTAGGATTTCCTAAGTATAGCTGCGCTGCGAGATGGAGTTCATAGACTTTACGCAGCTTTGCTCCACCCGGATCAGTTCCTAGCTCTTTGGCTCTCTTGTGGATACTGTCCTGCACTGTGGTTACTCCTTGTCCTCTGCGTGGGTTGACGTTATCTGTAGGCTAGTCCTCTCCTGAAGGGCTTAACAGAGCATTACACAGCGTGTGTGGTGCTTCAAGAAAAAGGTTTGTCAGAGAGCTCCATTCTACATTCTACCCATGCGGGGTACTGACTAAGACCGACTTGTAGAGGGGCCCAGGTAGAACCACGGTGGAGAGCTATCTGAGCTGCGTCCTTTCTCCACCAAAGCTCAGCTAAAACTCCTTCTTCACCCAAGGGACTAACTTCCTACTTCAGCTGCGCAGCTTCTAGACCTTAGTTACACACTATAGTGACATCTAGTGGTCATCTCTGGTAACACTATAGCTGTGACAAGACCACAAACAAGTACAGACTTCTATAAGGGGTGTAAAGACCACAGTGGGACACCACAACTGCCCAGGTAACCAGGTGCTGAAGCCGGCCCTGCAGTGACTCCCACCATCTCACTGTAACCTTCCCGGTGTCTTCCGTTACGGCTCATCATTACAGATTCTGACCTTTGAAGAAGATGACACTGTCCGTCCGGCACTCGCCCCGGTGACACTCTACGGCTGCGTCCAGGTCATCAGGAATTCCAGGGAACTCTTGGCTGATCGGACGAGGGAAACCACTCACCAAATTACCTTCAAAGAAACTCCAGACCTGGGAGCCCTGAAACAAAGCAGCAGTGAAGGTCAGGAGCAACACAAGGCCGCGGAGGAGGCTACATGACCACAGACCTACGCGCCTGGGATCACTTTGCTGGGGTTCTCCATGGAGGCCGACTATTGGCTCATCTCTTAGTCGGTGACTATTGATGTTCCTCACCATTGATGTTCCTCACCTTGAAGAGATAGATCCTCTGGTGCTCCTGTGGCTTTTCCTCGTTGTAGTTCCTGAAGGCGGCATCGATAGGTCCGGTCACCCCGGCCCAGCTCTCATTTATACCGCACGTTGGCCCCTGGAACCCCATCCATTCTGAATCTCCTGAAAAGAGAAGGATATAAGACCCCTGGGACTCCTAGAGTATACGGGAGCGAGCTGCTATACAGGAGCAGATACAGGGGGACTCCTAGAGGAGATGGTATACGGGAGTGAGCTGGTATATGGGAGCAGATACTGGAGTCTGGAAGGAGGAGGCGGTATACGGGAGCAGATACTGGGGGGACTCCTAGAGGAGGCGGTATACGGGAGCAGATACTGGGGGACTCCTAGAGGAGGCGGTATACGGGAGCAGATACTGGGGGGACTCCTAGAGGAGGCAGTATACGGGAGCAGATACTGGGGGGACTCCTAGAGGAGGCAGTATACGGGAGCAGATACTAGGGCCTGGAGGGAGGAGGCGGTATATGGCAGCAGATACAGGGGGACTCCTAATGGAGATGGTATACGGGACTCAGCTGGTATATGGGAGCAGAGGAAGGAGGAGGCGGTATACAGGAGCAGGTACTGGGGGACTCCTAGAGGAGGCGGTATACGGGAGCAGATACAGGGGGACTCCTAGAGGAGGCGGTATACGGGAGCAGGTACTGGGGGACTCCTAGAGGAGGCGGTATACGGGAGCAGATACTGGGGGACTCCTAGAGGAGGCGGTATACGGGAGCAGATACAGTGGGACTCCTAGAGGAGGCGGTATACGGGAGCAGGTACTGGGGGACTCCTAGAGGAGGCGGTATACAGGAGTGAGCTGGTATACGGGAGCAGGTACAGGGGGACTCCTAGAGGAGGCGGTATACGGGAGCAGATACAGGGGGACTCCTAGAAGAGGCGGTATACGGGAGCAGATACAGGGGGACTCCTAGAGGAGGCGGTATACGGGAGCAGGTACTGGGGGACTCCTAGAGGAGGCGGTATACGGGAGCAGATACTGGGGGACTCCTAGAGGAGGCGGTATACGGGAGCAGATACAGGGGGACTCCTAGAGGAGGCGGTATACGGGAGCAGATACTGGGGGGACTCCTAGAGGAGGCGGTATACAGGAGTGAGCTGGTATACGGGAGCAGATACAGGGGGACTCCTAGAGGAGGCGGTATACGGGAGCAGATACAGGGGGACTCCTAGAGGAGGCGGTATACGGGAGCAGATACTGGGGGACTCCTAGAGGAGGCGGTATACGGGAGCAGATACTGGGGGACTCCTAGAGGAGGCGGTATACGAGAGCAGATACTGGGGGACTCCTAGAGGAGGCGGTATACGGGAGCAGATACAGGGGGACTCCTAGAGGAGGCGGTATACGGGAGCAGATACTGGGGGGACTCCTAGAGGAGGCGGTATACAGGAGTGAGCTGGTATACGGGAGCAGATACAGGGGGACTCCTAGAGGAGGCGGTATACGGGAGCAGATACTGGGGGACTCCTAGAGGAGGCGGTATACGGGAGCAGATACTGGGGGACTCCTAGAGGAGGCGGTATAGGGGAGCAGATACTGGGGGACTCCTAGAGGAGGCGGTATACGGGAGCAGATACTAGGGCCTGGAGGGAGGAGGCGGTATATGGCAGCAGATACAGGGGGACTCCTAATGGAGATGGTATACGGGACTCAGCTGGTATATGGGAGCAGAGGAAGGAGGAGGCGGTATACAGGAGCAGGTACTGGGGGACTCCTAGAGGAGGCGGTATACAGGAGTGAGCTGGTATACGGGAGCAGGTACAGGGGGACTCCTAGAGGAGGCGGTATACGGGAGCAGATACTGGGGGGCTCCTAGAGGAGGCGGTATACGGGAGCAGATACTGGGGGACTCCTAGAGGAGGCGGTATAGGGGAGCAGATACTGGGGGACTCCTAGAGGAGGCGGTATACGGGAGCAGATACAGGGGGACTCCTAGAGGAGGCGGTATACGGGAGCAGATACTGGGGGACTCCTAGAGGAGGCGGTATACGGGAGCAGATACTGGGGGACTCCTAGAGGAGGCGGTATACGGGAGCAGATACTGGGGGACTCCTAGAGGAGGCGGTATACGGGAGCAGATACAGGGGGACTCCTAGAGGAGGCGGTATACGGGAGCAGATACTGGGGGACTCCTAGAGGAGGCGGTATGCGGGAGCAGATACTGGGGGACTCCTAGAGGAGGCGGTATACGGGAGCAGATACTGGGGGACTCCTAGAGGAGGCGGTATACGGGAGCAGATACTGGGGGACTCCTAGAGGAGGCGGTATACGGGAGCAGGTACTGGGGGACTCCTAGAGGAGGCGGTATACGGGAGCAGATACTGGGGGACTCCTAGAGGAGGCGGTATACGGGAGCAGATACTGGGGGACTCCTAGAGGAGGCGGTATACGGGAGCAGATACTGGGGGACTCCTAGAGGAGGCGGTATACGGGAGCAGATACTGGGGGACTCCTAGAGGAGGCGGTATACGGGAGCAGATACTGGGGGGACTCCTAGAGGAGGCAGTATACGGGAGCAGATACTGGGGGGACTCCTAGAGGAGGCGGTATACGGGAGCAGATACTGGGGCCCTTCTGGCGATTCTCTGGTCAACAGCCAAAAAGGTTCCGACAGGAAAACAATTGATCTTAACTAATATTTGGGGCTGAGATCGAAAATGATGTTCAAATTTTGAAATTGTCTGTAATGTCCAAGATATAGAGGCACTTTCTACACTTCTCACAGCCTGTGATACAATACTGGGAAAAGTTTGCATCATCCACTGGTAGATTGCATCATCTTAAAATGAACAATATGGAAAAAAGGTATCAGGGTAAGGCTAGGTTCACACGGTTTTTGAAATCCGTTTTTTTTTTGCAAAAAACGGATGAAAAAAAAAAGTTTGCATTTGTGTGCATCCGTTCTTCCATTGACTTCCATTATAAAAATAAAAAAAAACGGACCAAAACAGATCTGTTTTTTTGACGGACACAAAAGTAGTGTCAGCTAAGTTTTTGTGTCCGTTAAAAAAACGGATCCTTTTTTTTTTTTTTTACAATGGAAAAATGGATCAAAACAGATGCACACAAATGCATCCTTTTTTTGCAAAAAAGACGGATTGCAAAACCGCAGTGTGAACCTAGCCTAAGGTATGGGGGTAAATGGAAGCCATCAATGCTGGCAGATTACTGTTGGACAGTTATCAGAGACAATCCCGTGTATGAATACAAAAGACAGGTGTAAATGCAGCGAGAAGCCATGGAATAAGGAGCGACATCCCAGAGGTCAAGAAACATTAGTCATTTGTACAAATTCTTGGATCTGCCTGTAAATTGCAGCTGATCTCTAGAACGACGTTTCCTAGGAATATATTTCAGGGGTTTCTGAGCAGTAACCGCGATTCCTTATGATGCAGAAGTAATAAATATGTCGGCTATTATACTGGATCCTATACAATTCAGTCACATGAGAACTCTCCCATATCATAGATACTAGAGACAATTCACAGTCACATGAGAACTCTCCAATATCATAGAAACTAGAGACAATTCACAGTCACATGAGAACTCTCCCATATCATAGAAATTAGAGACAATTCACAGTCACATGAGAACTCTCCCATATCATAGAAACTAGGGACAATTCACAGTCACATGAGAACTCTGAGATATCATAGAAACTAGAGACAATTCACAGTCACATGAGAAATCTCCGATATCATAGAAACTAGAGACAATTCACAGTCACATGAGAACTCTCCCATATCATAGAAACTAGAGACAATTCACAGTCACATGAGAAATCTCCGATATCATAGAAACTAGAGACAATTCAGTCACATGAGAACTCTCTGATCTCATAGAAACTAGAGACAATTCACAGTCACATGAGAACTCTCCCGTATCATAGAAACTAGAGACAATTCACAGTCACATGAGAACTCTCCCATATCATAGAAACTAGAGACAATTCACAGTCACATGAGAACTCTCCCATATCATAGAAACTAGAGACAATTCACAGTCACATGAGAACTCTCCCATATCATAGAAACTAGAGACAATTCAGTCACATGAGAACTCTCCGATATCATAGAAACTAGAGACAATTCACAGTCACATGAGAACTCTGAGATATCATAGAAACTAGAGACAATTCACAGTCACATGAGAACTCTCCAATATCATAGAAACTAGAGACAATTCACAGTCACATGAGAAATCTCCGATATCATAGAAACTAGAGACAATTCACAGTCACATGAGAACTCTCCAATATCATAGAAACTAGAGACAATTCACAGTCACATGAGAACTCTCCGATATCATAGAAACTAGAGACAATTCACAGTCACATGAGAACTCTCTGATATCATAGAAACTAGAGACAATTCACAGTCACATGAGAACTCTCCCATATCATAGAAACTAGAGACAATTCAGTCACATGAGAACTCTGAGATATCATAGAAACTAGAGACAATTCAGTCACATGAGAACTCTCCGATATCATAGAAACTAGAGACAATTCACAGTCACATGAGAACTCTCTGATATCATAGAAACTAGAGACAATTCACAGTCACATGAGAACTCTCTGATATCATAGAAACTAGAGACAATTCACAGTCACATGAGAACTCTGAGATATCATAGAAACTAGAGACAATTCAGTCACATGAGAACTCTCTGATATCATAGAAACTAGAGACAATTCACAGTCACATGAGAACTCTCCCATATCATAGAAATTAGAGACAATTCACAGTCACATGAGAACTCTCCGATATCATAGAAACTAGAGACAATTCACAGTCACATGAGAACTCTGAGATATCATAGAAACTAGAGACAATTCACAGTCACATGAGAAATCTCCGATATCATAGAAACTAGAGACAATTCACAGTCACATGAGAACTCTCCCATATCATAGAAACTAGAGACAATTCACAGTCACATGAGAAATCTCCGATATCATAGAAACTAGAGACAATTCAGTCACATGAGAACTCTCTGATCTCATAGAAACTAGAGACAATTCACAGTCACATGAGAACTCTCCCATATCATAGAAACTAGAGACAATTCAGTCACATGAGAACTCTCCGATATCATAGAAACTAGAGACAATTCACAGTCACATGAGAACTCTGAGATATCATAGAAACTAGAGACAATTCACAGTCACATGAGAACTCTCCAATATCATAGAAACTAGAGACAATTCACAGTCACATGAGAAATCTCCGATATCATAGAAACTAGAGACAATTCACAGTCACATGAGAACTCTCCAATATCATAGAAACTAGAGACAATTCACAGTCACATGAGAACTCTCCGATATCATAGAAACTAGAGACAATTCACGGTCACATGAGAACTCTCTGATATCATAGAAACTAGAGACAATTCACAGTCACATGAGAACTCTCCCATATCATAGAAACTAGAGACAATTCAGTCACATGAGAACTCTGAGATATCATAGAAACTAGAGACAATTCAGTCACATGAGAACTCTCCGATATCATAGAAACTAGAGACAATTCACAGTCACATGAGAACTCTCTGATATCATAGAAACTAGAGACAATTCACAGTCACATGAGAACTCTCTGATATCATAGAAACTAGAGACAATTCACAGTCACATGAGAACTCTGAGATATCATAGAAACTAGAGACAATTCAGTCACATGAGAACTCTCTGATATCATAGAAACTAGAGACAATTCACAGTCACATGAGAACTCTCCCATATCATAGAAATTAGAGACAATTCACAGTCACATGAGAACTCTCCGATATCATAGAAACTAGAGACAATTCACAGTCACATGAGAACTCTGAGATATCATAGAAACTAGAGACAATTCACAGTCACATGAGAAATCTCCGATATCATAGAAACTAGAGACAATTCAGTCACATGAGAACTCTCTGATCTCATAGAAACTAGAGACAATTCACAGTCACATGAGAACTCTCCCATATCATAGAAACTAGAGACAATTCACAGTCACATGAGAACTCTCCCATATCATAGAAACTAGAGACAATTCACAGTCACATGAGAACTCTCCCATATCATAGAAACTAGAGACAATTCAGTCACATGAGAACTCTCCGATATCATAGAAACTAGAGACAATTCACAGTCACATGAGAACTCTGAGATATCATAGAAACTAGAGACAATTCACAGTCACATGAGAAATCTCCGATATCATAGAAACTAGAGACAATTCACAGTCACATGAGAACTCTCCAATATCATAGAAACTAGAGACAATTCACAGTCACATGAGAACTCTCCGATATCATAGAAACTAGAGACAATTCACAGTCACATGAGAACTCTCTGATATCATAGAAACTAGAGACAATTCACAGTCACATGAGAACTCTCCCATATCATAGAAACTAGAGACAATTCAGTCACATGAGAACTCTGAGATATCATAGAAACTAGAGACAATTCAGTCACATGAGAACTCTCCGATATCATAGAAACTAGAGACAATTCACAGTCACATGAAAACTCTCCGATATCATAGAAACTAGAGACAATTCACAGTCACATGAGAACTCTCCGATATCATAGAAACTAGAGACAATTCAGTCACATGAGAACTCTCTGATCTCATAGAAACTAGAGACAAATCACAGTCACATGAGAACTCTCTGATATCATAGAAACTAGAGACAATTCACAGTCACATGAGAACTCTCCCATATCATAGAAATTAGAGACAATTCACAGTCACATGAGAACTCTCTGATATCATAGAAAGTAGAGACAATTCAGTCACATGAGAACTCTCTGATATCATAGAAACTAGAGACAATTCACAGTCACATGAGAACTCTCCCAAATCATAGAAACTAGAGACAATTCACAGTCACATGAGAACTCTGAGATATCATAGAAACTAGAGACAATTCACAGTCACATGAGAACTCTCCCAAATCATAGAAACTAGAGACAATTCACAGTCACATGAGAACTCTGAGATATCATAGAAACTAGAGACAATTCACAGTCACATGAGAACTCTCCGATATCATAGAAACTAGAGACAATTCACAGTCACATGAGAACTCTCCGATATCATAGAAACTAGAGACAATTCACAGTCACATGAGAACTCTGAGATATCATAGAAACTAGAGACAATTCAGTCACATGAGAACTCTCCGATATTATAGAAACTAGAGACAATTCACAGTCACATGAGAACTCTCCGATATCATAGAAACTAGAGACAATTCACATTTTTCCTTGTGATATTTGAATTCAGCAGATAAAAATCATTAAGAAATGGAGAATTTTATTTCGGAACCAAACAACTTTTGACAATGTGTAGGCCGGTGTATCAGATCAGTGATATCATGAGTGATGGTTGTTACCTCGGAAATAATGCATGACTCCTTTATCATCTAAGGTGATTGCCCCGAAGCCTTCATCTGTGCAGCGATCTGCCATTCCTGAGGATAAGAAAGAGTGATGTCATCCAGGGGGCGGGGCTGTGACTACCTCTCAGCATCCACACTAGTGTAGGGGCGGCTCACCTGGCACCTTGTAGTCGGGGTCGGGGGCAGAGTGCAGGTTGGTGCCGGTGTCATTGTGTCTTCCTTTTAACCTGTAATAGAGGACAGGGCAGGTAAAAGACGAAGTACCAGGGGGGATCAGAGGAGGGCGCTCTAACTGCACACCCCATGCATGTAATCCTGTCTGCCCTCTGCTAGGGACAGTATTACATGGGAGATGCACCCCCTCCCACCAGCAGAGGGCAGACATTGTAACATACAGGGAGGATGTGGACAGTGTGTGTGTCACAGCATGTGTGTATGTCACAGTGTGTGTGTGTGTGTGTGTGTAGGTGTCACAGTGTGTGTGTGTGTGTGTGTAGGTGTCACATTGTAACATACAGGGAGGATGTGGACAGTGTGTGTGTATGTCACAGTGTGTGTGTGTGTCACAGTGTGTGTGTGTGTGTGTGTGTAGGTGTCACATTGTAACATACAGGGAGGATGTGGACAGTGTGTGTGTGTCACAGCGTGTGTGTGTGTGTGTGTGTCACAGCGTGTGTGTGTGTGTGTGTCACAGCGTGTGTGTGTGTGTCACAGCGTGTGTGTGTGTGTGTAGGTGTCACATTGTAACATACAGGGAGGATGTGGACAGTGTGTGTGTCACAGCGTGTGTGTGTGTGTCACAGCGTGTGTGTGTGTGTGTGTGTAGGTGTCACATTGTAACATACAGGGAGGATGTGGACAGTGTGTGTGTATGTCACAGTGTGTGTGTGTGTGTGTCACAGCGTGTGTGTGTGTGTCACAGCGTGTGTGTGTGTGTGTAGGTGTCACATTGTAACATACAGGGAGGATGTGGACAGTGTGTGTGTCACAGCGTGTGTGTGTGTGTCACAGCGTGTGTGTGTGTGTGTGTCACAGCGTGTGTGTGTGTGTCACAGCGTGTGTGTGTGTGTCACAGCGTGTGTGTGTGTGTCACAGCGTGTGTGTCACAGCGTGTGCGTGCGGGTCACAGCGTGTGCGTGCGGGTCACAGCGTGTGCGTGCGGGTCACAGCGTGTGCGTGTGGGTCACAGCGTGTGTGTGTGGGTCACAGCGTGTGTGTGTGTCACAGCGTGTGTGTGTGTGTCACAGCGTGTGTGTGTGTGTCACAGCGTGTGTGTGTGTGTCACAGCGTGTGTGTGTCACAGCGTGTGTGTGTGTGTCACAGCGTGTGTGTGTGTGTCACAGCGTGTGTGGCTGGGTCACAGCGTGTGTGGCTGGGTCACAGCGTGTGTGGCTGGGTCACAGCGTGTGTGGCTGGGTCACAGCGTGTGTGGCTGGGTCACAGCGTGTGTGGCTGGGTCACAGCGTGTGCGTGCGTGTCACAGCGTGTGCGTGCGTGTCACAGCGTGTGCGTGTGTGTCACAGCGTGTGCGTGTGGGTCACAGCGTGTGTGTGTGGGTCACAGCGTGTGTGTGTGTCACAGCGTGTGTGTGTGTCACAGCGTGTGTGGCTGGGTCACAGCGTGTGTGTGTGTGTGTGTGTGTGTGTGTACAGTGTGTATGTAGGTGTCACAGTGTGTGTGTGTGTACTGTGTGTGTGTGTCACAGTGTGTGTGTGTACAGTGTGTATGTGTCACATAGTTGACAACAGTCCAGTTTTTCGCCAGCCCTGTCCCGGCCAGTCCCGGCTAAGTAAGCTCCACCCCCTGTGATGTCATACCCCGCCCCCATAACGGCCCCCAATGCATTGAAGCCAAAGCATAGGCTTTTTGGCTGGAGACTGTATATATATGTGTATATTCTGCCTCCAGCCACTAGAGGCCGCTCTCTCCTCCCAGCTACAGGGCCGGGCAGGGAGGTCACCCACCCCCGCCTCTGGGATAGAAGAGCAAGATGGCCGTATACTGCAGGGAGCCCGGTAATAAGGTCACCACATGAGGGGGATTATACTGAAGGAAATAAAGCTCCAGTCTGCCCCAGCTACCCCCAGTCACCCCCAGCTACCCCCAGTCTGACCCCAGTCACCCCCAGCTACCCCCAGTCACCCCCAGCTACCCCCAGTCACCCCCAGCTACCCCCAGTCACCCCCAGCTACCCCCAGTCTGACCCCAGTCACCCCCAGCTACCCCCAGTCTGACCCCAGTCACCCCCAGCTACCCCCAGTCTGACCCCAGTCACCCCCAGCTACCCCCAGTCTGCCCCCAGTCTGCCCCAGCTACCCCCAGTCTGACCCCAGTCACCCCCAGTCTGCCCCAGCTACCCCCAGTCACCCCCAGCTACCCCCAATCTGCCCCAGCTTCCCCCAGTCACCCCCAGTCTGCCCCAGCTACCCCCAGTCACCCCCAGCTACCCCCAGTCTGACCCCAGTCACCCCCAGTCACCCCCAGCTACCCCAGTCTGCCCCCAGCTACCCCCAGTCTGCCCCAGCTACCCCCAGTCACCCCCAGTCTGCCCCAGCTACCCCCAGTCTGCCACAGCTACCCCCAGTCACCCCCAGTCTGCCACAGCTACCCCCAGTCTGCCACAGCTACCCCCAGTCACCCCCAGTCATCCCCAGCTACCCCCAGTCACCCCCAGTCTGCCCCAGCTACCCCCAGTCTGCCCCAGCTACCCCCAGTCTGCCCCTAGTCACCCCCAGTCTGCCCCAGCTACCCCCAGTCACCCCCAGTCTGCCCCAGTCACCCCCAGTCTGCCCCAGCTACCCCCAGCTACCCCCAGTCTGACCCCAGTCACCCCAGCTACCCCCAGTCACCCCCAGTCTGACCCCAGTCACCCCCAGCTACCCCCAGTCTGCCCCAGCTACCCCCAGTCACCCCCAGTCTGCCCCAGCTACCCCCAGTCTGCCCCCAGTCTGCCCCAGCTACCCCCAGTCACCCCCAGTCTGCCCCAGCTACCCCCAGCTACCCCCAGTCTGCCCCAGCTACCCCCAGCTACCCCCAGTCTGCCCCAGCTACCCCCAGTCACCTCCAGTCTGCCCCAGCTACCCCCAGTCACCTCCAGTCTGCCCCAGCTACCCCCAGTCACCTCCAGTCTGCCCCAGCTACCCCCAGTCACCTCCAGTCTGCCCCAGCTACCCCCAGTCTGCCCCAGCTACCCCCTAGTCTGCCCCAGTCACCCCCAGTCTGCCCCAGCTACCCCCAGTCACCCCCAATCTGCCCCAGCTACCCCCAGTCACCCCCCAGTCTGCCCCAGCTACCCCCAGTCACCCCCAGTCTGCCCAGCTACCCCCAGTCTGCCCCAGCTACCCCCAGTCTGCCCCAGCTACCCCCAGTCTGCCCCAGCTACCCCCAGTCACCCCCAGCTACCCCCAATCTGCCCCAGTCTGCCCCAGTCTGCCCCAGTCTGCCCCCAGTCTGCCCCAGCTACCCCCAGTCTGCCCCAGTCTGCCCCAGCTACTCCAGTCACCTCCAGTCTGCCCCAGCTACCCCCAGTCTGCCCCAGCCACCCCCAGTCACCCCCAGTCTACTCTAGCTATCCCCAGTCTTCCCCAGCTACACCCAGTCTGCCACAGCTACCCCCCAGTCTGCCACAGCTACCCCCCAGTCTGCCACAGCTACCCCCCAGTCTGCCACAGCTACCCCCCAGTCTGCCACAGCTACCCCCAGTCTGCCCCAGCCTGCCCCAGCTACTCCAGCCACCCCCAGTCACCTCCAGTCTGCCCCAGCTACCCCCAGTCTGCCCCAGCTACCCCCAGTCTGCCCCAACTACTCCAGTCACCCCCAGTCTGCCCCAGCTACCCCCAGTCTGCCCCAGCTACTCCAGTCACCCCCAGTCTGCCCCAGCTACCCCAGTCATCCCCAGTCTGCCCCCAGTCACCCCCAGTCTGCCCCAGCTACCCCCACAGTCTGCCCCAGCTACCCCCACAGTCTGCCCCAGCTACCCCCACAGTCTGCCCCAGTCTGCCCCCACAGTCTGCCCCCACAGTCTGCCCCCACAGTCTGCCCCAGCTACCCCCAGTCTGCTTCAGCTACCCCCAGTCACCCCCAGTCTGCCCCAGCTACCCACAGTCACCCCCAATAACCACCTGCCCGGCTGTAACTATACACAGGTCTCACCTTACTAACCAGGATACACAATAACCTCCTGCCCGGCTGGTATATACACAGGTCTCACCTTACTGACCAGGATACACAATAACCTCCTGCCCGGCTGGTATATACACAGGTCTCACCTTACTGACCAGGATACACAATAACCACCTGCCCGGCTGGTATATACACAGGTCTCACCTTACTGACCAGGATACACAATAACCTCCTGCCTGGCTGGTATATACACAGGTCTCACCTTACTGACCAGGATACACAATAACCACCTGCCCGGCTGGTATATACACAGGTCTCACCTTACTGACCAGGATACACAATAACCTCCTGCCCGGCTGGTATATACACAGGTCTCACCTTACTGACCAGGATACACAATAACCTCCCGCCCGGCTGTAACTATACACAGGTCTCACCTTACTGACCAGGATACACAATAACCTCCTGCCCGGCTGGTATATACACAGGTCTCACCTTACTGACCAGGATACACAATAACCTCCTGCCCGGCTGGTATATACACAGGTCTCACCTTACTGACCAGGATACACAATAACCACCTGCCCGGCTGGTATATACACAGGTCTCACCTTACTGACCAGGATACACAATAACCTCCTGCCCGGCTGGTATATACACAGGTCTCACCTTACTGACCAGGATACACAATAACCTCCTGCCCGGCTGTAACTATACACAGGTCTCACCTTACTGACCAGGATACACAATAACCTCCTGCCCGGCTGTAACTATACACAGGTCTCACCTTACTGACCAGGATACACAATAACCTCCTGCCCGGCTGGTATATACACAGGTCTCACCTTACTGACCCGGATACACAATAACCTCCTGCCCGGCTGTAACTATACACAGGTCTCACCTTACTGACCAGGATACACAATAACCTCCTGCCCGGCTGGTATATACACAGGTCTCACCTTACTGACCAGGATACACAATAACCTCCTGCCCGGCTGTAACTATACACAGGTCTCACCTTACTGACCAGGATACACAATAACCACCTGCCCGGCTGGTATATACACAGGTCTCACCTTACTGACCAGGATACACAATAACCTCCTGCCCAGCTGGTATATACACAGGCCTCACCTTACTGACCAGGATACACAATAACCTCCTGCCCGGCTGGTATATACACAGGTCTCACCTTACTGACCAGGATACACAATAACCTCCTGCCCAGCTGGTATATACACAGGTCTCACCTTACTGACCAGGATACACAATAACCACCTGCCCAGCTGGTATATACACAGGTGTCACCTTACTGACCAGGATACACAATAACCTCCTGCCCGGCTGGTATATACACAGGTCTCACCTTACTGACCAGGATACACAATAACCACCTGCCCGGCTGGTATATACACAGGTCTCACCTTACTGACCAGGATACACAATAACCTCCTGCCCGGCTGTAACTATACACAGGTCTCACCTTACTGACCAGGATACACAATAACCTCCTGCCCGGCTGGTATATACACAGGTCTCACCTTACTGACCAGGATACACAATAACCTCCTGCCCGGCTGGTATATACACAGGCCTCACCTTACTGACCAGGATACACAATAACCACCTGCCCGGCTGGTATATACACAGGCCTCACCTTACTGACCAGGATACACAATAACCTCCTGCCCGGCTGGGCTCTATACACAGGTCTCACCTTACTGACCAGGATACACAATAACCTCCTGCCCGGCTGGTATATACACAGGTCTCACCTTACTGACCAGGATACACAATAACCTCCTGCCCGGCTGGTATATACACAGGTCTCACCTTACTGACCAGGATACACAATAACCTCCTGCCCGGTCGGTATATACACAGGTCTCACCTTACTGACCAGGATACACAATAACCTCCTGCCCAGCTGTAACTATACACAGGTCTCACCTTACTGACCAGGATACACAATAACCTCCTGCCCAGCTGTAACTATACACAGGTCTCACCTTACTGACCAGGATACACAATAACCTCCTGCCCGGCTGGTATATACACAGGTCTCACCTTACTGACCAGGATACACAATAACCTCCTGCCCGGCTGGTATATACACAGGTCTCACCTTACTGACCAGGATACACAATAACCTCCTGCCCGGCTGGTATATACACAGGTCTCACCTTACTGACCAGGATACACAATAACCTCCTGCCCGGCTGGTATATACACAGGTCTCACCTTACTGACCAGGATACACAATAACCACCTGCCCGGCTGGTATATACACAGGCCTCACCTTACTGACCAGGATACACAATAACCTCCTGCCCGGCTGTAACTATACACAGGTCTCACCTCACTGACCAGGATACACAATAACCACCTGCCCAGCTGGTATATACACAGGTCTCACCTTACTGACCAGGATACACAATAACCTCCTGCCCGGCTGGTATATACACAGGTCTCACCTTACTGACCAGGATACACAATAACCTCCTGCCCGGCTGGGCTCTATACACAGGTCTCACCTTACTGACCAAGATACACAATAACCTCCTGCCCGGCTGGTATATACACAGGTCTCACCTTACTGACCAGGATACACAATAACCACCTGCCCGGCTGGTATATACACAGGTCTCACCTTACTGACCAGGATACACAATAACCTCCTGCCCGGCTGGTATATACACAGGTCTCACCTTACTGACCAGGATACACAATAACCTCCTGCCCGGCTGGTATATACACAGGTCTCACCTTACTGACCAGGATACACAATAACCTCCTGCCCAGCTGTAACTATACACAGGTCTCACCTTACTGACCAGGATACACAATAACCTCCTGCCCGGCTGGTATATACACAGGTCTCACCTTACTGACCAGGATACACAATAACCACCTGCCCGGCTGTAACTATACACAGGTCTCACCTTACTGACCAGGATACACAATAACCTCCTGCCCAGCTGGGCTCTATACACAGGTCTCACCTTAGTGACCAGGATACACAATAACCTCCTGCCCGGCTGGTATATACACAGGTCTCACCTTACTGACCAGGATACACAATAACCTCCTGCCCGGCTGGTATATACACAGGTCTCACCTTACTGACCAGGATACACAATAACCTCCTGCCCGGCTGGTATATACACAGGTCTCACCTTACTGACCAGGATACACAATAACCTCCTGCCCGGCTGTAACTATACACAGGTCTCACCTTACTGACCAGGATACACAATAACCTCCTGCCCGGCTGGGCTCTATACACAGGCCTCACCTTACTGACCAGGATACACACTAACCTCCTGCCCGGCTGGTATATACACAGGTCTCACCTTACTGACCAGGATACACAATAACCTCCTGCCCGGCTGTAACTATACACAGGTCTCACCTTACTGACCAGGATACACAATAACCACCTGCCCTGCTGGTATATACACAGGTCTCACCTTATTGACCAGGATACACAATAACCTCCTGCCCGGCTGGTATATACACAGGTCTCACCTTATTGACCAGGATACACAATAACCTCCGGCCCGGCTGGTATATACACAGGTCTCACCTTACTGACCAGGATACACAATAACCTCCTGCCCGGCTGGTATATACACAGGTCTCACCTTACTGACCAGGATACACAATAACCTCCTGCCCGGCTGGTATATACACAGGTCTCACCTTACTGACCAGGATACACAATAACCTCCTGCCCGGCTGGTATATACACAGGTCTCACCTTACTGACCAGGATACACAATAACCTCCTGCCCGGCTGGGCTCTATACACAGGTCTCACCTTACTGACCAGGATACACAATAACCTCCTGCCCGGCTGTAACTATACACAGGTCTCACCTTACTGACCAGGATACACAATAACCTCCTGCCCGGCTGGTATATACACAGGTCTCACCTTACTGACCAGGATACACAATAACCACCTGCCCGGCTGGTATATACACAGGTCTCACCTTACTGACCAGGATACACAATAACCTCCTGCCCGGCTGTAACTATACACAGGTCTCACCTTACTGACCAGGATACACAATAACCTCCTGCCCGGCTGGTATATACACAGGTCTCACCTTACTGACCAGGATACACAATAACCTCCTGCCCGGCTGGTATATACACAGGTCTCACCTTACTGACCAGGATACACAATAACCTCCTGCCCGGCTGGTATATACACAGGTCTCACCTTACTGACCAGGATACACAATAACCTCCTGCCCGGCTGGTATATACACAGGTCTCACCTTACTGACCAGGATACACAATAACCTCCTGCCCGGCTGGTATATACACAGGTCTCACCTTACTGACCAGGATACACAATAACCTCTTGCCCAGCTGTAACTATACACAGGTCTCACCTTACTGACCAGGATACACAATAACCTCCTGCCCGGCTGGGCTCTATACACAGGTCTCACCTTACTGACCAGGATACACAATAACCTCCTGCCCGGCTGGTATATACACAGGTCTCACCTTACTGACCAGGATAAACAATAACCTCCTGCCCGGCTGTAACTATACACAGGTCTCACCTTACTGACCAGGATACACAATAACCACCTGCCCAGCTGTAACTATACACAGGTCTCACCTTACTGACCAGGATACACAATAACCTCCTGCCCGGCTGGTATATACTCAGGTCTCACCTTACTGACCAGGATACACAATAACCACCTGCCCAGCTGTAACTATACACAGGTCTCACCTTACTGACCAGGATACACAATAACCACCTGCCCGGCTGGTATATACACAGGTCTCACCTTACTGACCAGGATACACTATAACCTCCTGCCCGGCTGGTATATACACAGGTCTCACCTTACTGACCAGGATACACAATAACCTCCCGCCCGGCTGGTATATACACAGGTCTCACCTTACTGACCAGGATACACAATAACCTCCTGCCCGGCTGGTATATACACAGGTCTCACCTTACTGACCAGGATACACAATAACCACCTTCCCAGCTGGTATATACACAGGTCTCACCTTACTGACCAGGATACACAATAACCACCTGCCCGGCTGGTATATACACAGGTCTCACCTTACTGACCAGGATACACAATAACCACCTGCCCGGCTGGTATATACACAGGTCTCACCTTACTGACCAGGATACACAATAACCTCCTGCCCGGCTGGTATATACACAGGTCTCACCTTACTGACCAGGATACACAATAACCTCCTGCCCAGCTGTAACTATACACAGGTCTCACCTTACTGACCAGGATACACAATAACCTCCTGCCCGGCTGGTATATACACAGGTCTCACCTTACTGACCAGGATACACAATAACCTCCTGCCCGGCTGGTATATACACAGGTCTCACCTTACTGACCAGGATACACAATAACCTCCTGCCCGGCTGGTATATACACAGGTCTCACCTTACTGACCAGGATACACAATAACCTCCTGCCCGGCTGGTATATACACAGGTCTCACCTTACTGACCAGGATACACAATAACCACCTGCCCGGCTGGTATATACACAGGTCTCACCTTACTGACCAGGATACACAATAACCTCCTGCCCGGCTGGTATATACACAGGTCTCACCTTACTGACCAGGATACACAATAACCTCCTGCCCGGCTGGTATATACACAGGTCTCACCTTACTGACCAGGATACACAATAACCTCCTGCCCGGCTGGTATATACACAGGTCTCACCTTACTGACCAGGATACACAATAACCACCTGCCCAGCTGTAACTATACACAGGTCTCACCTTACTGACCAGGATACACAATAACCACCTGCCCGGCTGTAACTATACACAGGTCTTACCTTACTGACCAGGATACACAATAACCTCCTGCCCGGCTGGTATATACACAGGTCTCACCTTACTGACCAGGATACACAATAACCTCCTGCCCGGCTGGTATATACACAGGTCTCACCTTACTGACCAGGATACACAATAACCTCCTGCCCGGCTGGTATATACACAGGTCTCACCTTACTGACCAGGATACACAATAACCTCCTGCCCAGCTGGTATATACACAGGTCTCACCTTACTGACCAGGATACACAATAACCACCTGCCCGGCTGTAACTATACACAGGTCTCACCTTACTGACCAGGATACACAATAACCTCCTGCCCGGCTGTAACTATACACAGGTCTCACCTTACTGACCAGGATACACAATAACCTCCTGCCCGGCTGGTATATACACAGGTCTCACCTTACTGACCAGGATACACAATAACCTCCTGCCCGGCTGGTATATACACAGGTCTCACTTTACTGACCAGGATACACAATAACCACCTGCCCAGCTGTAACTATACACAGGTCTCACTTTACTGACCAGGATACACAATAACCTCCTGCCCGGCTGGTATATACACAGGTCTCACCTTACTGACCAGGATACACAATAACCTCCTGCCCGGCTGTAACTATACACAGGTGTCACCTTACTGACCAGGATACACAATAACCACCTGCCCAGCTGTAACTATACACAGGTCTCACCTTACTGACCAGGATACACAATAACCTCCTGCCCGGCTGTAACTATACACAGGTCTCACCTTACTCACCAGGATACACAATAACCACCTGCCCGGCTGGTATATACACAGGCCTCACCTTACTGACCAGGATACACAATAACCTCCTGCCCAGCTGGTATATACACAGGTCTCACCTTACTGACCAGGATACACAATAACCTCCTGCCCGGCTGGTATATACACAGGTCTCACCTTACTGACCAGGATACACAATAACCACCTGCCCGGCTGGTATATACACAGATCTCACCTTACTGACCAGGATACACAATAACCTCCTGCCCGGCTGGTATATACACAGGTCTCACCTTACTGACCAGGATACACAATAACCTCCTGCCCGGCTGTAACTATACACAGGTCTCACCTTACTGACCAGGATACACAATAACCTCCTGCCCGGCTGTAACTATACACAGGTCTCACCTTACTGACCAGGATATACAATAACCACCTGCCCGGCTGTAACTATACACAGGTCTCACCTTACTGACCAGGATACACAATAACCTCCTGCCCGGCTGGTATATACACAGGTCTCACCTTACTGACCAGGATACACAATAACCACCTGCCCGGCTGGTATATACACAGGTCTCACCTTACTGACCAGGATACACAATAACCACCTGCCCGGCTGGTATATACACAGGTCTCACCTTACTGACCAGGATACACAATAACCTCCTGCCCGGCTGGGCTCTATACACAGATCTCACCTTACTGACCAGGATACACAATAACCTCCTGCCCGGCTGGGCTCTATACACAGGTCTCACCTTACTGACCAGGATACACAATAACCTCCTGCCCGGCTGGTATATACACAGGTCTCACCTTACTGACCAGGATACATAATAACCTCCTGCCCGGCTGGTATATACACAGGTCTCACCTTACTGACCAGGATACACAATAACCACCTGCCCGGCTGGGCTCTATACACAGGTCTCACCTTACTGACCAGGATACACAATAACCTCCTGCCCGGCTGTAACTATACACAGGTCTCACCTTACTGACCAGGATACATAATAACCTCCTGCCCGGCTGGGCTCTATACACAGGTCTCACCTTACTGACCAGGATACACAATAACCACCTGCCCGGCTGTAACTATATACAGGTCTCACCTTACTGACCAGGATACACAATAACCTCCTGCCCGGCTGTAACTATACACAGGTCTCACCTTACTGACCAGGATACACAATAACCTCCTGCCCGGCTGGGCTCTATACACAGGTCTCACCTTACTGACCAGGATACACAATAACCTCCTGCCCGGCTGGGCTCTATACACAGGTCTCACCTTACTGACCAGGATACACAATAACCTCCTGCCCGGCTGGTATATACACAGGTCTCACCTTACTGACCAGGATACACAATAACCTCCTGCCCGGCTGGTATATACACAGGTCTCACCTTACTGACCAGGATACACAATAACCTCCTGCCCGGCTGGTATATACACAGGTCTCACCTTACTGACCAGGATACACAATAACCTCCTGCCCGGCTGGTATATACACAGGTCTCACCTTACTGACCAGGATACACAATAACCTCCTGCCCGGCTGTAACTATACACAGGTCTCACCTTACTGACCAGGATACACAATAACCACCTGCCCGGCTGGTATATACACAGGTCTCACCTTACTGACCAGGATATACAATAACCTCCTGCCCGGCTGGTATATACACAGGTCTCACCTTACTGACCAGGATACACAATAACCTCCTGCCCGGCTGGGCTCTATACACAGGTCTCACCTTACTGACCAGGATACACAATAACCTCCTGCCCGGCTGGGCTCTATACACAGGTCTCACCTTACTGACCAGGATACACAATAACCTCCTGCCCGGCTGGGCTCTATACACAGGTCTCACCTTACTGACCAGGATACACAATAACCACCTGCCCGGCTGGGCTCTATACACAGGTCTCACCTTACTGACCAGGATACACAATAACCTCCTGCCCGGCTGTAACTATACACAGGTCTCACCTTACTGACCAGGATACATAATAACCACCTGCCCGGCTGGGCTCTATACACAGGTCTCACCTTACTGACCAGGATACACAATAACCACCTGCCCGGCTGTAACTATATACAGGTCTCACCTTACTGACCAGGATACACAATAACCTCCTGCCCGGCTGTAACTATACACAGGTCTCACCTTACTGACCAGGATACACAATAACCTCCTGCCCGGCTGGTATATACACAGGTCTCACCTTACTGACCAGGATACACAATAACCTCCTGCCCGGCTGGGCTCTATACACAGGTCTCACCTTACTGACCAGGATACACAATAACCTCCTGCCCGGCTGGGCTCTATACACAGGTCTCACCTTACTGACCAGGATACACAATAACCTCCTGCCCAGCTGGTATATACACAGGTCTCACCTTACTGACCAGGATACACAATAACCTCCTGCCCGGCTGTAACTATACACAGGTCTCACCTTACTGACCAGGATAAAC
The DNA here is from genome assembly GCA_027789725.1 of Dendropsophus ebraccatus. Taxonomy (NCBI): domain Eukaryota; kingdom Metazoa; phylum Chordata; class Amphibia; order Anura; family Hylidae; genus Dendropsophus; species Dendropsophus ebraccatus. The sequence continues at coordinate 2,103,975 of JAQFWZ010000047.1, read as the reverse complement.
AATAACCTCCTGCCCGGCTGGTATATACACAGGTCTCACCTTACTGACCAGGATACACAATAACCTCCTGCCCGGCTGGTATATACACAGGTCTCACCTTACTGACCAGGATACACAATAACCTCCTGCCCGGCTGGTATATACACAGGTCTCACCTTACTGACCAGGATACACAATAACCACCTGCCCGGCTGGTATATACACAGGTCTCACCTTACTGACCAGGATATACAATAACCTCCTGCCCGGCTGGTATATACACAGGTCTCACCTTACTGACCAGGATACACAATAACCTCCTGCCCGGCTGGTATATACACAGGTGTCACCTTACTGACCAGGATACACAATAACCTCCTGCCCGGCTGTAACTATACACAGGTCTCACCTTACTGACCAGGATACACAATAACCTCCTGCCCGGCTGGTATATACACAGGTCTCACCTTACTGACCAGGATACACAATAACCTCCTGCCCGGCTGGTATATACACAGGTCTCACCTTACTGACCAGGATACACAATAACCTCCTGCCCGGCTGTAACTATACACAGGTCTCACCTTACTGACCAGGATACACAATAACCTCCTGCCCGGCTGGTATATACACAGGTCTCACCTTACTGACCAGGATACACAATAACCTCCTGCCCGGCTGGTATATACACAGGTCTCACCTTACTGACCAGGATACACAATAACCACCTGCCCGGCTGTAACTATACACAGGTCTCACCTTACTGACCAGGATACACAATAACCTCCTGCCCGGCTGGTATATACACAGGTCTCACCTTACTGACCAGGATACACAATAACCTCCTGCCCGGCTGGTATATACACAGGTCTCACCTTACTGACCAGGATACACAATAACCTCCTGCCCGGCTGGTATATACACAGGTCTCACCTTACTGACCAGGATACACAATAACCTCCTGCCCGGCTGGTATATACACAGGTCTCACCTTACTGACCAGGATACACAATAACCTCCTGCCCGGCTGTAACTATACACAGGTCTCACCTTACTGACCAGGATACACAATAACCTCCTGCCCGGCTGGGCTCTATACACAGGTCTCACCTTACTGACCAGGATACACAATAACCTCCTGCCCGGCTGGTATATACACAGGTCTCACCTTACTGACCAGGATACACAATAACCTCCTGCCCAGCTGGTATATACACAGGTCTCACCTTACACAATAACCACCTGCCCGGCTGGTATATACACAGGTCTCACCTTACTGACCAGGATACACAATAACCTCCTGCCCGGCTGGTATATACACAGGTCTCACCTTACTGACCAGGATACACAATAACCTCCTGCCCGGCTGGTATATACACAGGTCTCACCTTACTGACCAGGATACACAATAACCTCCTGCCCGGCTGTAACTATACACAGGCCTCACCTTACTGACCAGGATACACAATAACCTCCTGCCCGGCTGTAACTATACACAGGCCTCACCTTACTGACCAGGATACACAATAACCTCCTGCCCCGCTGGTATATACACAGGTCTCACCTTACTGACCAGGATACACAATAACCTCCTGCCCGGCTGGTATATACACAGGTCTCACCTTACTAACCAGGATACATAATAACCACCTGCCCGGCTGGGCTCTATACACAGGTCTCACCTTACTGACCAGGATACACAATAACCACCTGCCCGGCTGGGCTCTATACACAGGTCTCACCTTACTGACCAGGATACACAATAACCTCCTGCCCGGCTGGGCTCTATACACAGGTCTCACCTTACTGACCAGGATACACAATAACCTCCTGCCCGGCTGTAACTATACACAGGTCTCACCTTACTGACCAGGATACACAATAACCTCCTGCCCGGCTGGTATATACACAGGTCTCACCTTACTGACCAGGATACACAATAACCTCCTGCCCGGCTGGTATATACACAGGTCTCACCTTACTGACCAGGATACACAATAACCTCCTGCCCGGCTGGTATATACACAGGTCTCACCTTACTGACCAGGATACACAATAACCTCCTGCCCGGCTGTAACTATACACAGGCCTCACCTTACTGACCAGGATACACAATAACCTCCTGCCCAGCTGGTATATACACAGGTCTCACCTTACTGACCAGGATACACAATAACCTCCTGCCCAGCTGGTATATACACAGGTCTCACCTTACACAATAACCACCTGCCCGGCTGGTATATACACAGGTCTCACCTTACTGACCAGGATACACAATAACCTCCTGCCCGGCTGTAACTATACACAGGCCTCACCTTACTGACCAGGATACACAATAACCTCCTGCCCCGCTGGTATATACACAGGTCTCACCTTACTGACCAGGATACACAATAACCTCCTGCCCGGCTGGTATATACACAGGTCTCACCTTACTAACCAGGATACATAATAACCACCTGCCCGGCTGGGCTCTATACACAGGTCTCACCTTACTGACCAGGATACACAATAACCACCTGCCCGGCTGGGCTCTATACACAGGTCTCACCTTACTGACCAGGATACACAATAACCTCCTGCCCGGCTGGGCTCTATACACAGGTCTCACCTTACTGACCAGGATACACAATAACCTCCTGCCCGGCTGGTATATACACAGGTCTCACCTTACTGACCAGGATACACAATAACCTCCTGCCCGGCTGGTATATACACAGGTCTCACCTTACTGACCAGGATACACAATAACCACCTGCCCGGCTGGTATATACACAGGTGTCACCTTACTGACCAGGATACACAATAACCTCCTGCCCGGCTGGGCTCTATACACAGGTCTCACCTTACTGACCAGGATACACAATAACCTCCTGCCCGGCTGGTATATACACAGGTCTCACCTTACTGACCAGGATACACAATAACCACCTGCCCAGCTGGTATATACACAGGTCTCACCTTACTGACCAGGATACACAATAACCTCCTGCCCGGCTGGTATATACACAGGTCTCACCTTACTGACCAGGATACACAATAACCTCCTGCCCGGCTGGTATATACACAGGTCTCACCTTACTGACCAGGATACACAATAACCTCCTGCCCGGCTGGTATATACACAGGTTTCACCTTACTGACCAGGATACACAATAACCTCCTGCCCGGCTGTAACTATACACAGGTCTCACCTTACTGACCAGGATACACAATAACCTCCTGCCCGGCTGGTATATACACAGGTCTCACCTTACTGACCAGGATACACAATAACCTCCTGCCCGGCTGGTATATACACAGGTCTCACCTTACTGACCAGGATACACAATAACCTCCTGCCCGGCTGGTATATACACAGGTCTCACCTTACTGACCAGGATACACAATAACCTCCTGCCCGGCTGTAACTATACACAGGTCTCACCTTACTGACCAGGATACACAATAACCACCTGCCCGGCTGGTATATACACAGGTCTCACCTTACTGACCAGGATACACAATAACCTCCTGCCCGGCTGGTATATACACAGGTCTCACCTTACTGACCAGGATACACAATAACCTCCTGCCCGGCTGGTATATACACAGGTCTCACCTTACTGACCAGGATACACAATAACCTCCGGCCCGGCTGGTATATACACAGGTCTCACCTTACTGACCAGGATACACAATAACCACCTGCCCGGCTGGTATATACACAGGTCTCACCTTACTGACCAGGATACACAATAACCTCCTGCCCAGCTGGTATATACACAGGTCTCACCTTACTGACCAGGATACACAATAACCTCCTGCCCAGCTGGTATATACACAGGTCTCACCTTACTGACCAGGATACACAATAACCTCCTGCCCGGCTGGTATATACACAGGTCTCACCTTACTGACCAGGATACACAATAACCTCCTGCCCGGCTGTAACTATACACAGGTCTCACCTTACTGACCAGGATACACAATAACCACCTGCCCGGCTGGTATATACACAGGTCTCACCTTACTGACCAGGATACACAATAACCTCCTGCCCTGCTGGGCTCTATACACAGGTCTCACCTTACTGACCAGGATACACAATAACCTCCTGCCCGGCTGGTATATACACTGGTCTCACCTTACTGACCAGGATACACAATAACCACCTGCCCGGCTGGGCTCTATACACAGGTCTCACCTTACTGACCAGGATACACAATAACCACCTGCCCAGCTGGTATATACACAGGTCTCACCTTACTGACCAGGATACACAATAACCTCCTGCCCGGCTGTAACTATACACAGGCCTCACCTTACTGACCAGGATACACAATAACCTCCTGCCCGGCTGTAACTATACACAGGTCTCACCTTACTGACCAGGATACACAATAACCTCCTGCCCGGCTGGGCTCTATACACAGGTCTCACCTTACTGACCAGGATACACAATAACCTCCTGCCCGGCTGGTATATACACAGGTCTCACCTTACTGACCAGGATACACAATAACCTCCTGCCCGGCTGGTATATACACAGGTCTCACCTTACTGACCAGGATACACAATAACCTCCTGCCCGGCTGGTATATACACAGGTCTCACCTTACTGACCAGGATACACAATAACCTCCTGCCCGGCTGTAACTATACACAGGTCTCACCTTACTGACCAGGATACACAATAACCACCTGCCCGGCTGGTATATACACAGGTCTCACCTTACTGACCAGGATACACAATAACCTCCTGCCCTGCTGGGCTCTATACACAGGTCTCACCTTACTGACCAGGATACACAATAACCTCCTGCCCGGCTGGTATATACACTGGTCTCACCTTACTGACCAGGATACACAATAACCACCTGCCCGGCTGGGCTCTATACACAGGTCTCACCTTCCTGACCAGGATACACAATAACCTCCTGCCCGGCTGGGCTCTATACACAGGTCTCACCTTACTGACCAGGATACACAATAACCACCTGCCCAGCTGGTATATACACAGGTCTCACCTTACTGACCAGGATACACAATAACCTCCTGCCCGGCTGTAACTATACACAGGTCTCACCTTACTGACCAGGATACACAATAACCTCCTGCCCGGCTGTAACTATACACAGGTCTCACCTTACTGACCAGGATACACAATAACCTCCTGCCCGGCTGGGCTCTATACACAGGTCTCACCTTACTGACCAGGATACACAATAACCTCCTGCCCGGCTGGTATATACACAGGTCTCACCTTACTGACCAGGATACACAATAACCTCCTGCCCGGCTGGTATATACACAGGTCTCACCTTACTGACCAGGATACACAATAACCTCCTGCCCGGCTGTAACTATACACAGGTCTCACCTTACTGACCAGGATACACAATAACCTCCTGCCCGGCTGTAACTATACACAGGTCTCACCTTACTGACCAGGATACACAATAACCTCCTGCCCGTCTGGTATATACACAGGTCTCACCTTACTGACCAGGATACACAACCTCCTGCCCGGCTGGGCTCTATACACAGGTCTCACCTTACTGACCAGGATACACAATAACCTCCTGCCCGGCTGTAACTATACACAGGTCTCACCTTACTGACCAGGATACACAATAACCACCTGCCCGGCTGGTATATACACAGGTCTCACCTTACTGACCAGGATACACAATAACCACCTGCCCGGCTGTAACTATATACACAGGTCTCACCTTACTGACCAGGATACACAATAACCTCCTGCCCGGCTGGTATATACACAGGTCTCACCTTACTGACCAGGATACACAATAACCTCCTGCCCGGCTGTAACTATACACAGGTCTCACCTTACTGACCAGGATACACAATAACCTCCTGCCCGTCTGGTATATACACAGGTCTCACCTTACTGACCAGGATACACAACCTCCTGCCCGGCTGGTATATACACAGGTCTCACCTTACTGATCAGGATACACAATAACCTCCTGCCCGGCTGGTATATACACAGGTCTCACCTTACTGACCAGGATACACAATAACCTCCTGCCCAGCTGTAACTATACACAGGTCTGACCTTACTGACCAGGATACACAATAACCTCCTGCCCGGCTGGTATATACACAGGTCTCACCTTACTGATCAGGATACACAATAACCTCCTGCCCGGCTGTAACTATACACAGGTCTCACCTTACTGACCAGGATACACAATAACCTCCTGCCCGGCTGGTATATACACAGGTCTCACCTTACTGATCAGGATACACAATAACCTCCTGCCCGGCTGGTATATACACAGGTCTCACCTTACTGACCAGGATACACAATAACCTCCTGCCCAGCTGTAACTATACACAGGTCTCACCTTACTGACCAGGATACACAATAACCACCTGCCCGGCTGGTATATACACAGGTCTCACCTTACTGACCAGGATACACAATAACCTCCTGCCCGGCTGATATATACACAGGTCTCACCTTACTGACCAGGATACACAATAACCTCCTGCCCGGCTGGGCTCTATACACAGGTCTCACCTTACTGACCAGGATACACAATAACCTCCTGCCCAGCTGTAACTATACACAGGTCTCACCTTACTGACCAGGATACACAATAACCTCCTGCCCAGCTGGTATATACACAGGTCTCACCTTACTGACCAGGATACACAATAACCTCCTGCCCGGCTGGTATATACACAGGTCTCACCTTACTGACCAGGATACACAATAACCACCTGCCCGGCTGGTATATACACAGGTCTCACCTTACTGACCAGGATACACAATAACCTCCTGCCCGGCTGGTATATACACAGGTCTCACCTTACTGACCAGGATACACAATAACCTCCTGCCCGGCTGGTATATACACAGGTCTCACCTTACTGACCAGGATACACAATAACCACCTGCCCGGCTGGGCTCTATACACAGGTCTCACCTTACTGACCAGGATACACAATAACCTCCTGCCCGGCTGGTATATACACAGGTCTCACCTTACTGACCAGGATACACAATAACCTCCTGCCCGGCTGTAACTATACACAGGTCTCACCTTACTGACCAGGATACACAATAACCTCCTGCCCGGCTGGTATATACACAGGTCTCACCTTACTGACCAGGATACACAATAACCTCCTGCCCGGCTGGGCTCTATACACAGGTCTCACCTTACTGACCAGGATACACAATAACCTCCTGCCCGGCTGGTATATACACAGGTCTCACCTTACTGACCAGGATACACAATAACCTCCTGCCCGGCTGAGCTCTATACACAGGTCTCACCTTACTGACCAGGATACACAATAACCTCCTGCCCGGCTGGTATATACACAGGTCTCACCTTACTGACCAGGATACACAATAACCACCTGTTCAGCTGGTATATACACAGGTCTCACCTTACTGACCAGGATACACAATAACCTCCTGCCCGGCTGGTATATACACAGGTCTCACCTTACTGACCAGGATACACAATAACCACCTGCCCGGCTGGTATATACACAGGTGTCACCTTACTGACCAGGATACACAATAACCTCCTGCCCGGCTGGGCTCTATACACAGGTCTCACCTTACTGACCAGGATACACAATAACCACCTGCCCGGCTGTAACTATACACAGGTCTCACCTTACTGACCAGGATACACAATAACCTCCTGCCCGGCTGGTGTATACACAGGTCTCACCTTACTGACCAGGATACACAATAACCACCTGCCCGGCTGGTATATACACAGGTCTCACCTTACTGACCAGGATACACAATAACCTCCTGCCCGGCTGGTATATACACAGGTCTCACCTTACTGACCAGGATACACAATAACCTCCTGCCCGGCTGGTATATACACAGGTCTCACCTTACTGACCAGGATACACAATAACCACCTGCCCGGCTGGTATATACACAGGTGTCACCTTACTGACCAGGATACACAATAACCTCCTGCCCGGCTGGGCTCTATACACAGGTCTCACCTTACTGACCAGGATACACAATAACCACCTGCCCGGCTGTAACTATACACAGGTCTCACCTTACTGACCAGGATACACAATAACCTCCTGCCCGGCTGGTATATACACAGGTCTCACCTTACTGACCAGGATACACAATAACCTCCTGCCCGGCTGGGCTCTATACACAGGTCTCACCTTACTGACCAGGATACACAATAACCTCCTGCCCGGCTGGTATATACACAGGTCTCACCTTACTGACCAGGATACACAATAACCACCTGTTCAGCTGGTATATACACAGGTCTCACCTTACTGACCAGGATACACAATAACCTCCTGCCCGGCTGGTATATACACAGGTCTCACCTTACTGACCAGGATACACAATAACCACCTGCCCGGCTGGTATATACACAGGTGTCACCTTACTGACCAGGATACACAATAACCTCCTGCCCGGCTGGGCTCTATACACAGGTCTCACCTTACTGACCAGGATACACAATAACCACCTGCCCGGCTGTAACTATACACAGGTCTCACCTTACTGACCAGGATACACAATAACCTCCTGCCCGGCTGTAACTATACACAGGTCTCACCTTACTGACCAGGATACACAATAACCACCTGCCCGGCTGGTATATACACAGGTCTCACCTTACTGACCAGGATACACAATAACCTCCTGCCCGGCTGTAACTATACACAGGTCTCACCTTACTGACCAGGATACACAATAACCTCCTGCCCAGCTGGTATATACACAGGTCTCACCTTACTGACCAGGATACACAATAACCTCCTGCCCGGCTGGTATATACACAGGTCTCACCTTACTGACCAGGATACACAATAACCTCCTGCCCGGCTGGTATATACACAGGTGTCACCTTACTGACCAGGATACACAATAACCTCCTGCCCAGCTGGTATATACACAGGTCTCACCTTACTGACCAGGATACACAATAACCTCCTGCCCGGCTGGTATATACACAGGTCTCACCTTACTGACCAGGATACACAATAACCTCCTGCCCGGCTGGGCTCTATACACAGGTCTCACCTTACTGAGCAGGCAGGAATAGATGAGAGCAGTGTCTGACCAGGTCAGTGGCCTCCAGGCTCTCAGCCTCCTCCAGCCTCTGAGCTGCCTCTTCTGTGCTGGAGCGATTACTCCTACTTACACCTGTGTGTACAGGAGGGGGAGGGAATGAACGGTTCCACTACCAAACCTGCCCGCCATTCCAATAGCATCCAGCCTGATAAGGCTGGGTTCACACTGCGTTTTTTTCATCTGTTTTTTATGAAAAACGGATGAAAAAAAGGGATGCATTTGTGTGCATCCGTTTTTCCATTGACTTCCATTGTAAAAAAAAACGATCAAAACTGATCCGTTTTTTTTTTATAGACGCAAAAACGTAGCTGACACTATTTTTGTGTCCGTTAAAAAAAAACGGATCCGTTTTGATCCTTCTTTTTTTACAGTGGAAGTCAATGGAAAAACGGATCAAAATGGATGCACACAAATGCATCCCTTTTTTTCATCCGTTTTTCAAAAAACGGATTGCAAAAACGCAGTGTGAACCCAGCCTTACACTACAGAACAGGTCAGCAGCACAGCTCTGCTCAACTATACATCAGCTCATCCCAGCTAGCAGCCTGTACACCCCCTCCACTTCCTGACCACTCACAGTACCTGACCACTCACCTGTCCACATATCCCTCCAGTACCTGACCACTCACCTGTCTACATATCCTTCCAGTACCTGACCACTCACCTGTCTACATATCCCTCCAGTACCTGACCACTCACCTGTCTACATATCCCCCCAGTACCTGACCACTCTCCTGTCCACATATCCCTCCAGTACCTGACCACTCACCTGTCCACATATCCCTCCAGTACCTGACCACTCACCTGTCCACATATCCCTCCAGTACCTGACCACTCACCTGTCCACATATCCTTACAGTACCTGACCACTCACCTGTCCACATATCCCCCAGGTACCTGACCACTCACCTGTCCACATATCCCTCCAGTACCTGACCACTCACCTGTCCACATATCCCTCCAGTACCTGACCACTCACCTGTCCACATATCCCTCCAGTACCTGACCACTCACCTGTCTACATATTCCCCCAGTACCTGACCACTCACCTGTCCACATATCCCTCCAGTACCTGACCACTCACCTGTCCACATATCCTTACAGTACCTGACCGCTCACCTGTCCACATATCCCCCAGTACCTGACCACTCACCTGTCTACATATCCCTCCAGTACCTGACCACTTACCTGTCCACATATCCCCCAGTACCTGACCACTCACCTGTCCACATATCCCTCCAGTACCTGACCACTCACCTGTCCACATATCCCTCCAGTACCTGACCACTCACCTGTCCACATATCTCCCCAGTACCTGACCACTCACCTGTCTACATATCCCCCAGTACCTGACCACTCACCTGTCCACATACCCCCTAGTACCTGACCACTCACCTGTCCACATATCCCCCAGTACCTGACCACTCACCTGTCCACATATTCCTACAGTACCTGACTACTCACCTGTCCACATATCCTTACAGTACCTGACCACTCACCTGTCCACATATCCCTACAGTACCTGACTACTCACCTGTCCACATATCCTTACAGTACCTGACCACTCACCTGTCCACATATCCCCCAGTACCTGACCACTCACCTGTCTACATATCCCCCCAATACCTGACCACTCACCTGTCCACAGTATGTATAGCGTTGGACTGTGTAGTTATATGTAGTTATGTATGTACGTGTTTGTTTGTTCGTTTACATATGAGATGTCCCACCACGGGTGTTGCTATTAATGTAATGGTAATGTAGCAGTACCAAAGTTTTACCACTAGATGTCGTTGTTACAAGTATTTGTGTCCAGATATTGCCTGGCTGTAGGAGCTAAAGGGCTATTATTGTTGTTTATGCACCACATGGATCTGTTCTTTCTTCTTCTAACCTATCATCTTTCTCTTTGTACCTTACACACGCACTCCTCACCCACTCACAGCACAGGTTACACATGCTGTAGGAAGGAAGTCACATGGGTAGAGGAAGTGTGGGGTCTTTTGCCTGATATTCTGTAGAGCAGTGATTTTCAACCAGTGTGCCGCGGGGAAAGTTCCCCAAACTATGGTGCCCCTGCAGATCGCCCCGCTGCTGCTGTCCGCCTCACCTACTGGCCGCCTGTAGCGCCTGGACGTGCTCCTCCTATCCAATCAGCGGAGATCGGGAGCGTGGTGCGCTGCGGCGGGCCGTGATACACGCATCCAATCAACGTGTGCGCTACGGTCTCCGCTGTTTGGAGGAGCACATCCGGGCCCTACGGGCGGCCAGTAGGTGAGGCGGACAGCAGCGGCGACCATCTCGGAGGAGGTGAGGAGGAAGGGGGGAGAGAAACCTGGGGATGGGGGAGAGAAACAGCGGAGAGGAGCAGAAGGGAGAGAAGTTTGGTGAAGAGAAGCAAGTGGGAAAGAAGCACAGGAGAGAAGTATGGTGGAGAGAAGTATGGTGGAGAGAAGCAGGGGGGAGAAGTATGGTGGAGAGAAGCACAGGAGAGAAGCAGGGGGGAGAAGTATGGTGGAGAGAAGCACAGGAGAGAAGCAGGGGGGAGAAGTATGGTGGAGAGAAGCACAGGAGAGAAGCATGGTGGAGAGAAGCATGGGGGAGAGAAGCACAGGAGAGAAGCAGGGGGAGAAGTATGGTGGAGAGAAGCACAGGAGAGAAGTAGGGGGGAGAGAAGCACAGGAGAGAAGTAGGGGGGAGAGAAGCACAGGAGAGAAGCATCGGGGAGAGAAGCAGGGGGGAGAAGTATGGTAGAGAGAAGCAGAGGGGAGAAGCATGGTGGAGAGAAGCATGGTGGAGAGAAGCACAGGAGAGAAGTATGGTGGAGAGAAGCACAGGAGAGAAGTATGGTGGAGAGAAGCACAGGAGAGAAGCATCGGGGAGAGAAGCAGGGGGGAGAAGTATGGTGGAGAGAAGCACAGGAGAGAAGCATCGGGGAGAGAAGCAGGGGGGAGAAGTATGGTGGAGAGAAGCAGAGGGGAGAAGCATGGTGGAGAGAAGCACAGGAGAGAAGCAGGGGGAGAGAAGCACAGGAGAGAAGTATGGTGGAGAGAAGCACAGGAGAGAAGCAGAGGGGAGAAGCATGGGGGAGAGAAGCACAGGAGAGAAGCATGGGGGAGAGAAGCACAGGAGAGAAGCACAGGAGAGAAGTATGGTGGAGAGAAGCACAGGAGAGAAGTAGAGGAGAGAAGCACAGGAGAGAAGCACATGAGAGAAGCACAGGAGAGAAGTATGGTGGAGAGAAGCACAGGAGAGAAGTATGGTGGAGAGAAGCACAGGAGAGAAGCATGGGGGAGAGAAGCACAGGAGAGAAGCATGGGGGAGAGAAGCACAGGAGAGAAGCATCGGGGAGAAGTATGGTGGAGAGAAGCACAGGAGAGAAGCATGGTGGAGAGAAGCAGAGGGGAGAAGCATGGTGGAGAGAAGCACAGGAGAGAAGCAGGGGGAGAGAAGCACAGGAGAGAAGCACAGGAGAGAAGCACAGGAGAGAAGCACAGGAGAGAAGTATGGTGGAGAGAAGCACAGGAGAGAAGCAGGGGGGAGAGAAGCACAGGAGAGAAGCATCGGGGAGAGAAGCAGGGGGGAGAAGTATGGTAGAGAGAAGCATGGTGGAGAGAAGCAGAGGGGAGAAGCATGGTGGAGAGAAGCACAGGAGAGAAGTATGGTGGAGAGAAGCACAGGAGAGAAGCAGAGGGGAGAAGCATGGGGGAGAGAAGCATGGGGGAGAGAAGCACAGGAGAGAAGTATGGTGGAGAGAAGCACAGGAGAGAAGTAGAGGAGAGAAGCACAGGAGAGAAGTATGGTGGAGAGAAGCACAGGAGAGAAGTATGGTGGAGAGAAGCACAGGAGAGAAGCATGGGGGAGAGAAGCACAGGAGAGAAGCATCGGGGAGAAGTATGGTGGAGAGAAGCACAGGAGAGAAGCATGGTGGAGAGAAGCAGAGGGGAGAAGCATGGTGGAGAGAAGCACAGGAGAGAAGCAGGGGGAGAGAAGCACAGAAGAGAAGTATGGTGGAGAGAAGCACAGGAGAGAAGCAGAGGGGAGAAGCATGGTGGAGAGAAGCACAGGAGAGAAGCAGAGGAGAGAAGCACAGGAGAGAAGTATGGTGGAGAGAAGCACAGGAGAGAAGCAGAGGGGAGAAGCACAGGAGAGAAGCACAGGAGAGAAGTATGGTGGAGAGAAGTATGGTGGAGAGAAGCACAGGAGAGAAGCAGAGGGGAGAAGCATGGTGGAGAGAAGCACATGAGAGAAGCACATGAGAGAAGCAGAGGAGAGAAGCACAGGAGAGAAGCGCAGGAGAGAAGTAGGGGGGAGAAGCAAAGGGGGGAGAAGAAAACAGGCCCAGGTTTCACACTGAGTATAAATACATTTAGAATCTATATTATTAACTATATGTATAATATGTCCTGTTTTAGTGTCATTTTGTGCCATTTTGGTGGGTGGTGTGCCCCGGGATTTTTTAAATATAAAAAATGTGCGGTGGCTCAAAAAAGGTTGAAAATCACTGGTGTAGAGGAAGGATGCAAGCTAGGACGCTCCCTACAGCGGTCAAGTTGGGCCCTGGCTCCAGGCAGCTCCCCAGTCCAGGGTGTCTAGTCTAGACGTTGAGCAGAGCACCTAGACACAGTTTTCCTGTAAGCAGCCGTATTCCACACTATGCCAGTGATGGCTAACCTTGACACTCCAGCTGTTCCAAAACTACAATTCCCATCATGCCAACAACCAAAGATATGGCTTTGGCTGCCCAGGTATGATGGGAATTGTAGTTGGAATGTCAAGGTTAGCCATCACTGCACTATGCGCAGTAAAGGAAATGATCCGGATAGAGCAAAGTTGCTAGAAGCCTAAGCACTCTATCTTGCAGTGTGAGTATAATCAGAGAACTTGACCACTCTGCTCATCCCAGGTAACAAGGTCTGGGGCTTGTGTCACCTTCTAGGACAGGTCACCTGACACTGGTGGGCCAATAGGTGGTGCAAAGACCAAAGAGTCAAAACACAGGCACAAGTATTCTCTCTCTCTCTCTTCTCAAGTGTTCTACTTTTTCTGGAAGAAGGTAGAGTAAGGTCGGCACTGACAGTAACGCTTGCTCCAGGGCATTACTAGAAGGACGAGACTGACTGACGAGATAGACTTGTGATGGTGGTGCTCCCAGGATAGGAGAAGCATGTATAGAACAACAAACCAAGAGCAAAAGACTGGGGCACTCACCAGGCTCCCAAGTTCAATCTTAGTGCTTTATTGCAGCAAACTCAATCCATACGGTGAGGGAGGACAAGATGGACTAGCGGGCGCGTACACCCCCGGGACGACGTTTCACGTCCTTACGGCGCTTCTTCCTGCTGGGTCCCGGGGGTGTACGCACCCGCTAGTCCATCTTGTCCTCCCTCACCGTATGGATTGAGTTTGCTGCAATAAAGCACTAAGATTGAACTTGGGAGCCTGGTGAGTGCCCCAGTCTTTTGCTCTTCGTTTGTTGTTCTACTTCTTCTACCTCCGTAGTTCCGGCAGAGCACAGTACTACATTGGGTTGGGACTCTCTCGACATCCTCCTCTCTGCTCTTCTGATCCTTCTTCTACCTCTCAGCACACAACCCAGTCAGCACGACTGTATCTCCCTCTTCGCTCTCAGTACAGATCTGTTCCAAGTCTAAAAGTAACTTATCAAGACGGAAGCATATTGTACACCTCTGTATCAGTGACGGATTAAATGTACCCTGGGCCCCGGGCTGTCCACCCAACCTGCCCCCCCCCCCAGTCAATCTGCCCACATTATGATCCGCTACTGCCCCCCCCCCCCCCACTGTCCCCAATAAACACTGCCTGCCTCCCCTCCCTGCTGGCCCCAATAAACATAATGTTTGGTCCCTTGCTGCTACCCCCAGTAAGCATTGCCCACCCCACCTCCACTGCCCCCAATAAACATATCGCCACCTCACCTGGTCCCCTGATGTTGCCCCCCCCCAAGGTCACAGCAGCACAGAGGATGTCAGGAGAGGAGGGTGCTGATCTTATAGGAGAGGTCCAGCAGCACAGAGGATGTCAGGAGAGGAGGGGGCTGATCTTATAGGAGAGGTCACAGCAGCACAGAGGATGTCAGGAGAGGAGGGGGCTGATACTATAGGAGAGGTCCAGCAGCACAGAGGATGTCAGGAGAGGAGGGGGCTGATCTTATAGGAGAGGTCCAGCAGCACAGAGGATGTCAGGAGAGGAGGGTGCTGATCTTATAGGAGAGGTCACAGCAGCACAGAGGATGTCAGGAGAGGAGGGGGCTGATCTTATAGGGGAGGTTCCAGCAGCACAGAGGATGTCAGGAGAGGAGGGGGCTGATACTATAGGAGAGGTCACAGCAGCACAGAGAATGTCAGGAGAGCAGGGGGCTGATACTATAGGGGAGGACACAGCAGCACAGAGGATGTCAGCAGAGGAGGGGGCTGATACTATAGGGGAGGTCCCAGCAGCACAGAGGATGTCAGGAGAGGAGGGTGCTAATCCTATAGGAGATAGTCCCCCTTTATAGATGGTCCCCCCTCTTTCCCCCCTTATAGCTGGTCCCCCTCTCCCCCCTTATAGATGGTCCCCCTCTTCCCCCCTTATAGCTGGTCCCTCTTCCCCCCTTATAGATGGTCCCTCTCCCCCCCCCTTATAGATGGTCCCCCTCTTTCCCCCCTTATAGATGGTCCCCCTACCCCCCCTTATAGCTGGTCCTCCTTTTCCCCCTTATAGCTGGTCCCCCTCTGTCCCCCCTTATAGATGGTCCCCCTCTTCCCCCCCTTATAGATGGTCCCCCTCTTCCCCCCCTTATAGCTGGTCCCCCTCTTTCCACCCTTATAGATGGTCCCCCTCTTCCCCCCTTATAGATGGTCCCCCTCTTCCCCCCTTATAGCTGGTCCCTCTTCCCCCCTTATAGATGGTCCCTCTCCCCCCCCCCTTATAGATGGTCCCCCTCTTTCCCCCCTTATAGATGGTCCCCCTACCCCCCCTTATAGCTGGTCCTCCTTTTCCCCCTTATAGCTGGTCCCCCTCTGTCCCCCCTTATAGATGGTCCCCCTCTTCCCCCCCTTATAGCTGGTCCCCCTCTTCCCCCCCTTATAGATGGTCCCCCTCTTCCCCCCCCCCCTTATAGATGGTCCCCCTCTTCCCCCCCTTATAGATGGTCCCCCTCTTCCCCCCCCCCCCCTTATAGATGGTCCCCCTCTTCCCCCCCCCCTTATAGCTGGTCCCCCTCTTTCCCCCCTTATAGCTGGTCCTCCTCCCCCCCCCCCCTTATAGCTGGTCCCCCTCTTCCCCCCCTTATAGATGGTCCCCCTCTTCCCCCCCTTATAGATGGTCCCCCTCTTCCCCCCCCCTTATAGCTGGTCCCCCTCTTCCCCCCCCCCCTTATAGCTGGTCCCCCTCTTCCCCCCCTTATAGCTGGTCCCCCTCTTTCCCCCCTTATAGCTGGTCCCCCTCTTCCCCCCCTTATAGCTGGTCCCCCTCTTTCCCCCCTTATAGCTGGTCCTCCTTTCCCCCCTTATAGATGGTCCCCCTATCCCCCCCCTTATAGCTGCTCCCCCTTCCCCCCCCCCTTATAGCTGGTCCCCCTCCCCCCCCCCTTATAGCTGGTCCCCCTCTTTCCCCCCCCCCCCCCTTATAGCTGGTCCCCCTCTTCCCCCCCCCCTTATAGCTGGTCCCCCTCCCCCCCCCCCCTTATAGCTGGTCCCCCTCTTCCCCCCCTTATAGCTGGTCCCCCTTCCCCCCCCATTATAGCTGGTCCCCCTCTTACCCCCCCTTATAGCTGGTCCCCCTCTTACCCCCCCTTATAGCTGGTCCCCCTATCCCCCCCCCTTATAGCTGGTCCCCCTCTTCTCCCCTTTATAGCTGCCCCCCCTTTATAGATGCCCCCCCCAGTGAGTAAATAACACAAAAATAACAAAATATAACTCACCTACCCTGCGTTCCCCCGTCGATCCTCTCTCCGTCTGCAGTCTCCGGCTGAGCGCGGCTGCCGGGGGTGTCCGGTCCTCTCCCCGGCAGCGCGCGCATCACACAGCTCCTAGTGCCGCCTGGGCCCTGACTTCCGGTACCTGCGCTCCCAGTACCGGAAGTCAGGGCCCCAGGCGGCAATAGGAGCTGTGAGATGCGCGCGCTGCCGGGGAGAGGACGGGACACCCCCCGCAGCCGCGCATCAGCCGGAGGCAGCCGGAGACTCTTGTGACCGACAGCGAAACAATGCTTGCGGTCACAAGAGCCTGCAGTGGCGAGGGGGCCTCCCGGGCGGCATTATAATGTGGGCGGCAAGGCATGGGCCCCCCCGGAGCCTCGGGCCCCGGGCGGCCGCCCAAACCGCCTACATTATAATCCGCCATTGCTCTGTATACAGTGTCTTCACAATAAACAAGATTATATTTATATTAATGGGACTCTGTGGTTCTTCACTAAGCCCCGACACAGCACACACCTTCCCGGGGTCATCTCCCCTTTCTGTGGGTGGCAGTGCCAATAGTCCGGGTGGGTCACTATTCCCCTCCAGACCACCATGATAATCACCCAAGGCACCCCCAGACAGCCCGACAGGTCACCGACCACAGGGTAAAGGGTATGGCCGGCCCACTCACACTAAAAGAAGGTGCCCCCATACCTGTGTGCCCAACCGGCACTGGCGTCACAACAACATACTACCAGGCAGGGCTGTACCTCGGTGACTAGCCGCCTGTCTCTGCTCACCAGCAGGGTGGTCACCACACATACAGTATGTGTATGACGTACCCGTCCCTCTCCTGCTCCTCCTGGCACTAGGCAACATCCCCTTCAGCCTCAGGTATCACACAGATGAGATACATGTACCTCTCCCTCTCAGATTGTAGCTAACACTCTTACCTGAGAAACATAACATTGGGCAGACTTGGATACACCATAGTATCACACATGATTAGTTATATCTGCTCCTAGTATCAGACTTAATAGGCTTAGATACAGTTTTCATTGAGTAAGATCATGGAAGGCTTAGATACATCATCAGTGTGTTACTCACAGTGGGTAGGACAAGGCCAGGGGCAGGAGGAAGAGCAGGGTGTAGGGTAAATATCCGACCTTCATGCTGGCTGTCCGCTGGCGTTGTTTCCCGCAGGTCTCGGACGCTGTCTTTATATCACATATCACCTGGTTACACAATCTCTTCCCAGCAGCAGGTGAGAAGCCCGACCTCTGAGCTGTTACCTCATCCTTCCCGGCAGTGTAACCTGAGGGTGGTAGAGGGGGAGGAGAGGATGAGCAGTGTCCTTCCCGGCAGTGTAACCTGAGGGTGGTAGAGGGGGAGGAGAGGATGAGCAGTGTCCTTCCCGGCAGTGTAACCTGAGGGTGGTAGAGGGGGAGGAGAGGATGAGCAGTGTCCTTCCCGCGGTGTAACCTGAGGGTGGTAGAGGGGGAGGAGAGGATGAGCAGTGTCCTTCCCGGCAGTGTAACCTGAGGGTGGTAGAGGGGGAGGAGAGGATGAGCAGTGTCCTTCCCGCGGTGTAACCTGAGGGTGGTAGAGGGGGAGGAGAGGATGAGCAGTGTCCTTCCAGGCAGTGTAACCTGAGGGTGGTAGAGGGGGAGGAGAGGATGAGCAGTGTCCTTCCAGGCAGTGTAACCTGAGGGTGGTAGAGGGGGAGGAGAGGATGAGCAGTGTCCTTCCCGGCAGTGTAACCTGAGGGTGGTAGAGGGGGAGGAGAGGATGAGCAGTGTCCTTCCCGCGGTGTAACCTGAGGGTGGTAGAGGGGGAGGAGAGGATGAGCAGTGTCCTTCCCGGCAGTGTAACCTGAGGGTGGTAGAGGGGGAGGAGAGGATGAGCAGTGTCCTTCCCAGCAGTGTAACCCGAGGGTGATGGGGGGGGGGGGGAGGATGAGCAGTGTCCTTCCTGGCAGTGTAACCCTAGGGTGATGGGGTTGGGGAGGGGGAGCATTATCCTTCCCGGCAGTGTAACCCAAGGGTGATGGGGGGGGGGGGAGCATTATCCTTCCCGGCAGTGTAACCCGAGGGTGATGGGGGGGGGGGGAGGATGAGCAGTGTCCTTCCCAGCAGTGTAACCCAAGGGTGATGGGGGGGGAGGGGGAGCATTATCCTTCCCGGCAGTGTAACCCAAGGGTGATGGGGGGGGGGGAGCATTGTCCTCCCCAGCAGTGTAACCTGAGGGTGATTGGGGGGGGGATGAGCATGGTTTTTCCCAGCAGTGTAACATGAGGGTAATATGAGGGGGGTGGGAGATGCTCTCTACTTCTAGCCTATCTCTTTTTTTTTTTTGCACACACTCCTTTCCACCACTCACAGGGTACCTTACCTAGCCCCTGTAGGAAGTTACCTGGTGGGAGGAGGTGTAGCATCAGTTCTTACCCAGATTCTCGTGGGAGGACACACAGAGCAAACGTCCCTGCTGTAGCCAAGCCAGGGCCTTGCTTATGCCAAAGAAAGAGTCTAAGACATGTGTATACAGATGCAGCTAGAGACAACAACTTTTTCCAGTATTCCTACTATATCTAAGGGAGAAGAGTCTAGGAACATCCTAGCCCACACTATGAACCAGTCTAAAACATGCAGGGCAATATCCTCATATACAGGAGGAACTAGCCTGGATAGGACAAAGCTACCACAGGGTCTACGTATCCTATCTCGCAGTGCAGATAACTGGGACACCCCGGTAGCTTAGCTTCGCCAGGTAACCATGACTGGGGCTTGTATCACCCTAGGAGGACGAGTCACTCGACACTATAGGGCAGAAGATGGTCAGACTGTAGTCTATGCATGGTACTAAAGTTTTCTCAACAGTTCAGGCAGAGTACATTGCTACATTGGGTTGGGAGTTGGCACTCCCTCAACAAACTCTTCTCCTCTATGCCACTCTACTTCTAACTCTTTTGGCACTGCTACAACTACCTCTACTCTACTTCAAGCATCTGCTCAGCTCAAACGAGTTCAAGCACTAAAGTCTGTGTAAAGATTGATCTATTTGCTGCCAAAGTGTTCTGTATTATCCAGAGTCTGTACAGTAAAGCTGTTCTATTTCTATCACTGGGACTCAGTCATCTCTTCCTCTGCACCAGCACCTATACACACTAGCCGCACACCTTGGGCCATTTTCCCCTTTCTGTGGGTGGCGGTACTGACACTCGGGTGGGTCAATTGCCACTCAGGACTACTGTGACAAGAGCCCAAGGGACCCATCACAGCCCAGCAGGCCACCGACCTATTGGGGAGTACAGCCAGCCACAACACAAAGCAGGTACCAACACCACACCTGTGAGCTGTGCGATGATGCCCCCTGTGAAGTGCGACCAGTCACTTGCCAGGTGGTGAAGTGTGACGCCACTCCGGTTGGTTGGTCAGGCACAGCTCAGCCAAGTGTTATGTTGTCGTGACGCCAATGCCGATTGGGCACACAGGTATGGGGGCACACCTGCTTTTATTTTGAGTGGGCTGGCTATACCTTTTCCCCTGTGCACAGTGACCTACCCGGCTGTTTGAGGGTCCCTTGAGCAATTGTCACGGTGGTCCGGAGTTGAGTTATGACCCACAATGCCATCCACAGAAAGGGGAGATGTCCCAAGGAAGGTGCAATTACTGTGTCGGTGCTTGGTGAAGAACCACAGAGTCCCGTTTAAAAAAACATATATTTGTTTGCTGTGAAGATACTTGATACACAGAACATATAATACACTTTCGCCTTGATACGTTGCTTTATACTAAAGGTCTGTACCGAGAGTGAAAAGGTGACACAGCCGTGCTGGTTGGGTTGCGTGCTGAGAGATAGAAGAAGTTCAGAAGAGTAGAGAGGAGGATGTTGAGAGAGTCCAAACCCAAGGAGTACTGTGCTCTGCCGGGACTTTAGAATAAGTAGAATGTGTGGAGGTAGAGTGTAGTCGGCCCTGCCAGTAACGCTAACTCCAGGCACTTGTATGAGGATGAGACTGACAGAAGAACCTATACTTGTGGTGCTCCCAAATAAAAAAGCATATGTAGTACAGCATGCAAAGAGCAAAGAGCTGGGGCACTCACCAGGCTTCAAAATCTTAGTCATTATTGCATTAAACTCAATCCATCAGGTGGGGCGTGAAACGTTGTCCCGGGGGTGTACACGCCTGCTGGTCCACCTTGTCCTCCCTTACCCCATGGATTGAGTTTGATGCAATAAAGACTAAGATTTTGAACTTGGAAGCCTGGTGAGTGCCCCAGCTCTTTGCTCTTTGCATGCTGTACAGAATAAGTAGAATACTAGAGACTAAGGAGAATACTTGTGCCCGTGTTTTGACTCTTTGCTCTGCCTGATACTACCCAGGTATAGGATGGTTTCTAATTGAGAGCAGCTACAGTTCTGCTTACACCTTAAAGTCACAGACACCTGATGCACGCATCAGTAACATAAGTTTGGGCAGCGCCCCCTTTATTATTTTGTGTTAACTTTTATAGACAAAATATGGGGCGGTACTACTCATGCGCAGTGTATTCCCACGAAATATATAAACTTTCAATACAGGCGGGGTCTGAAGTCACAAGACACATACATGTCGCACTCTGATAGGTCAGTCCATAGATGGTCAGCAGTTTCCTGTCCTGCGCAGTCAGGCTGGCACAATGTGTTGTTTACCCTTATTTGTTTTTTTTTATCAGTGTCTCTTCCTTGCATCTGTATTGTGGCTGCAATGTAAGTTGAAGGTTCTGTGCTCTATGGCCTGCTGCCAGTATTCCTTTTCTTCTTCCAGACCATCTTTCTGTCACGCTGTGATCACGTTCTGATTCAGAGGGCTGTATATATAGGTGTAGTCCCACAGGTACGGTGTAAGCAGATAGAATCACATCACCTAGCCTTATGAGTCTTTGCACCAGCTATTGCCCACTAGTGTCGGGTGACCCATCCTAGAGGGTGACACAAGTCCCAGACCTTGTTACCTGGGATGAGCAGAGTTCTCTGATTACACCCGCGCTGCAAGATAGAGTGCTTAGGCTTCTAGCAACTTTGCTCTATCCGAATCAGTTCCTTTACTTCTTGTGGATACTGTCCTGCACTGTTTTACGATGTCCATGGCATGGATTAGGGTGATCCCTGACTTAACACTGCATAGTGTGTAATTGCTTGAAGAAAAACTGTGTCTAGGTCTCGCATATACATGTGCTGTGCTCAACGTCTAGACTAGACACTCTGGACTGGGGACCTGGCAGGAGCCAGGGCCCAACTTGACCCCTGTAGGAAGCGTCCTAGCTTGCATCCTTCCTCTACAGAATCTCAGGCAAAAGACCCTACACTTCCTCTACCCATGTGACTTCCTTCCTACAGCATATGTAACCTGTGCTGTGAGTGGGTGAGGAGTGCGTGTGTAAGGTACAAAGAGAAAGATGATAGGTTAGAAGAAGAAAGAACTCTCATTGGTCTACAGATCCATGTGGTGCATAAAAAAACAATAATAGCCCTTTAGTTCCTACAGCCAGGCAATATCAGGAAACAAATACTTGTAACAACGACATCTAGTGGTAAAACATTGGTACTGCTACATTACCACTTTTTGGGGTTAAGACTTTTGCGAAGGGCGTAACCAATAGGGACACCGCAGCTGGACTAGCACTGGCGTCACCACACTAACATCACTGGCTGAGTGGGGAGGATGAGCATTGTCCATCCTAGCAGTGTAACCTGAGGGTGATAGGGAGGAGGATGAGCATTGTCCTTCCCGGCAATGTAACCTGGGCTGAGGAGAGTGATGGGCGGGGGGGGGGGGGGATGGGCATGGTCCTTCCCAGCAGTGTAACCTGATGCTGAGGAGGGTGATGGGGGAGGATGAGTATGGTCCTTCCCGGCAGTGTAACCTGGGCTGAGGAGGGTGATGGGGGGGGGGGGGGGAGGGGGAGGGGAGGATGAGCATTGTCCTTCGCAGTGTACAGCATTGTTTTTCCCCTATGATCCAGCATTGTTCTCTTCCACCATTGTTCTCTACCTTCCATCATTGTTCTCCTCCACCATTGTTCTCTACCTTCCATCATTGTTCTCTTCCACCATTGTTCTCTACCTTCCAGCATTGTTCTCCTCCACCATTGTTCTCTACCTTCCAGCATTGTTCTCCTCCACCATTGTTCTCTACCTTCCAGCATTGTTCTTCACCCTCCAGCATCGCTCTCCTTTACCATCCAGCATTGCTCTGCTCTGCAGTTCACCATGGTTCTCCACCCTCCAGCATTGTTTTCCTTCACAGTCCAGCATTGTTCTTTTCCCTCTACTATTGTTCTCCATCTCTGGCTAGCTGTTCTCCTCCACCCTCTGGCAATGTTCTCCACCATCCCGCAATGTTCTCCACAGGCCAGCATTGTCCTCCTCCACCCTGCGGCATTATCCTCTGCTGGCAGTATTGTCCTCCTCTCCACCCTGCGGCATTGTCCCCAACCGTCCAGCATTGTTCTCCTCCACCCTACGGCATTATCCTCCATTGGCAGTATTGTTATCCTCAACCCTCTTGCATTGTTCTCCACTGGCGGCATTGTCCTCCTCCACCCTCCGGCGGCATTGTCCTCCTCCAGGCAACACTGTTCTTCTCCACACTCCGGCATTGTCCTCCTCCACCCTCCAGCGGCATTGTCCTCCTCCAAAGCAGTAATTGGCTGATCCTTGCCATGTTAAAAATAATCAGCAGCCAGCTGCACATGGCTCAGTGTAGTGGTGCACGGCTGACAGCTGATCACAGTGTCAAAATAATAAAGATGATACTTACCTATGCTCCTCCGGTGTCCTGCATCGTGTTCCTTGCGCACTCTCATCTCTTCAGTGTCAGACTGCTTAGCCGCTGGCTGTCCCATCTCGGCAAGCCTGTCAGAGTGGCTGAGCGGCCTGACACTGAAGAGACGGCTACAGAATGGTCAGCAGTGAGCGGGGAACATGATGCAGGACACAGCGGGAGAACAGGTAAGTATCATCTATTATTTTTCTTGAAAAAACGAGAATTGCACATCACACACACACAGATATATATATACATCTATAGATACACACACATATATAGCAAGGGCTGCACGGAAATTATTAACTATATACAGTATATATATACACACACACACACATATACTATATATATATATATACATCTATAGATACACACACATATATA
The DNA here is from genome assembly GCA_027789725.1 of Dendropsophus ebraccatus. Classification (NCBI taxonomy): domain Eukaryota; kingdom Metazoa; phylum Chordata; class Amphibia; order Anura; family Hylidae; genus Dendropsophus; species Dendropsophus ebraccatus. The sequence continues at coordinate 2,079,798 of JAQFWZ010000047.1, read as the reverse complement.
GCAAGGGCTGCACGGACATTATTAACTATATATATATATATATATATATATATATATATACACACACACACATATAGTAAAGGCTGCACGGACATCACTAACCATACATATAGTCTCAGGAAGAAAGCAGCACAACGTAGTGTAAAGGTGGTGCAGGCTGGTAAGGACTATAGATCCACTAAATAAACCAGCATAACCCAGTGGCATAGCTACCATAGAGGCAGGGAAGGCGGTTGCTATGGGGCCTGTGGAGAGAGGGGGCCCAGGGAAGATAAGAGCCTCCTGTGTCCTTTTGCTTAACCCCTTATTTACTGCAGTGTATAAGTGACCGAGTGTTCTCTAACATGCTGCAACACAAACAAAGGATTATTCAGAAGACAATTAGCTCTCTGCCTGACTACTCTGATAACCTCTGACCTCTGTTCTCTAAGTTACTGCAGAGGTCAGGGGTTATCAGTGCAGGAGTAGCAGAGCTAATTGTCTTCTGTATTAACCCTTTGTTTGTGTTGCAGCATGTAAGAGAACACTTGGGTTGTGCTGTTCTCCTCACTTATCTGTATGTTATTCAGATGTTTTATAACTGCATTGTTTACATTCATTCCTTGTTGTATTTATTACATGTATTCTTGTTGTGCTGCCATCTGCTGGCCAAGAGTTTAGACTCCCCTCCATTTTCACATTTTTTGGTTTGTCCCTTAGTGGGTGTGTCTTATAGCCCAGTCTCCACGTCACTTCCTGTAGCAGGCATTCTTCATCCTGCTTCTGACTGGAGAAGTAGTGCTTGCTTGGGCTTATCAGAGTCATAATCTTCTGACCAGAAATTACAAGTGTCAGCAAGGTATCTTCTAGGAAAGCAGCAACAGCCCAATATAACTACTATACCGCATCTGTGACTAAGCTGTATGTGACGTTATTAAACTACGTTCTGCTCAATTTCCTACTCTACCTGACGCTTATTCTGGTTCCTGTCTGCCTCATATGCTGGAATACAAGGTAGGAATCTCCAGTCAGGCCCACTAGTCAGATAAACCTTCACTCGCCGCATGTGGGGACAGAACAGTCAGAAGATTCACTTAAAAAGCCCAAAATCACAGCTAGAAATTGCCTGTAACCCAGACCAGTCAGAGGTCTCCATAGCAACAAGCACATGGTCAGCTAATCTGAGACAGCACGTCTGGACAGGCCTCAGGACAAGCACAATGTGTGTCTGCTGTATTCTACACCTGCATAGAAGTCTTCCACAAAGCATCCCAAGCTGTTTCTCATATCTTACATGAACCTTTCATCACTCAGTAGAAGAACAGTTTGTGTGTGAAGCTCCCTCAGACCATACCCCTCCTAAGAGACTTGCTGCATACTACCTCCCGTTGGTCTGGCCACCCAGACTTGAAAACCCCACAAATCACTCAAATAACGCTGGGAATCATATCGGGGTGTCCTAAAGAAGCTGTGCTGCGATTTTCAGACCCCAATTCCAAAGTTAATTTTCTTAAAGAGACAGTACACTTTAAATCAAAATGGCCGAAAAGCATCCCGAGCAACTCCCCAGTGATAAAACACAGCAAGGACAAGTCGATAGTGATGATTTGGAACAGCAGGAAGCAGGACTCACACTTCCAACAGACCAAGTTGTCCGACCAAGACGCTCTCTTAAACCGACACTAAAAGTAATTGAAAATTATCATACTGCTAAAAATGAGCTCTGTGATGACCTGGAGGAGAGATGGAAACGAGTTACCTCCCTCGTGGCAAGTCTTCAATCCTTCAAGGGTGACGCCGAGAGTCAACAAGATGCTGTTGCACGGCTGAATACAGAGCATGAAAGATATAAGAGACTGTTTGCAAAGTATATCACCTTCTTAAAAGCCTCTAATATCGATGAAGCCTTAACAGAGCTGATCAAGGCAGAATCATCAGAAATAGAAAGAGACGCCATGGTGCAGAATGCTAAAGATAAAGCGGAGCTCCGTATCTCTCATCTACAAGAGACTAGATCGCACAGATCAAATTCATCTAAACGTTCATCACGGTCATACAGATCCTTGTGCTCAAGAAGCTCAGTCCTGAGTGACAGAATACTAGAGGCCCGCATAGATGCAGAGCAATCCAAAATAAGACGTGCCTTCAGAGAAAAGGAAGTAATGGCCGAAGCTAAGGCTAAAGAAGCAGAGGCTCAGATAAAGATCCTTCAAACAGAGATGGAAGAGGAAATTGCATTGGCCGAAGCTAAGGCTAAAAAAGAGAGTGCAGAAGCAGAGGCTCAGATAAAGATCCTTCAAACAGAGATGGAAGAGGAAATTGCAATGGCCGAAGCTAAGGCTAAAAAAGAGAGTGCAGAAGCAGAGGCTCAGATAAAGATCCTTCAAACAGAGATAGAAGAGGAAATTGCATTGGCCAAAGTAAAGGTACTTGAGCAAGCAATGAGCCAAGGTCTCGATCCAGTTTGCTTGCCACAAGAAACAGACAATCCTGTCGATCACACCAATGACTATGTGCTGAATCAGTTACCTGCGGCCCCCCCTATTTCTAGCACCATTCAAGCTGACAACACTGAAATCTCCAAGTCAGCTCTACCTGCAGCTACGGTGCCACCTATAGCACCCGCACAAACTGATGATCATCACCCAGATGTGCCTTCTCAAGGACAACTATCACAGGAAGATGGTTACCGAGTGTTTTCTGGCCTAGTCGCGCAGCACAAGCAGCGGTCGTCAGAACTTATAGAGGCTAAACCACAGCTCAACCCTGCAGCAACATCATTCTACCCTGGAACATCTCACCCTTTCACGCCAACCAACCCATACGCCCAAGGGGTACAACGAGTTGACACGGCAACAAGAAGTGAGAAAACAGATATATCTGAGTTCGCAAGGTACATGGTTAGCAGGGAGCTGATCAACACCAGTCTCTCCAAATTTGACGACCGCGCAGAGAGCTACAGAGCCTGGAAAGCAACCTTCAAAGCTGCCATCGCCAACCTCAACCTTACCGCAGAGCAGGAGCTTGATCTCATGGTCAAATGGCTGGGCCCTGGCTCTACAAATCGCATCAAGAGCTTAAGGACTGTCTATGTGGGACAAGCTGAAGCAGGTCTTGCCGCTGCCTGGCAGAGACTTGAACGTACCTTTGGCAGTGCCGAAGCAATAGAGAAAGCCCTATTCAAGAGACTGCAGAACATCCCAAAGATTAATCTGAAGGAAGTCCACAAGCTTCAGGACTTAAGCGATCTGCTCATGGAACTGGAACTTGCTAAAAGAGATCCTCGTCTATCTGGACTATGCTATCTGGATACCGCCCATGGGGTAAACCCAATCGTCACAAAGCTGCCATACAGTTTGCAGGAGAAGTGGGCAACATCAGTCTCAAGATATAAGAGAGCACATGATGTCACCTTTCCACCATTCATCCACTTCTGCAGGTTCATCGACGAACAGGCCCAGATGAGGAATGACCCCAGTCTTGACTTCCTGGAGCTCAACATTCCAGCTGCATCATCATCAAGGTATGAAGGTGCCACACAGAAACACAGAGACTTTAAGAGCTGTGCGAGTGTTAGAAAGACTAACCTGCCACCACCTGCAGCATCCACGGGTAAACACCAAACTAACTCATCAAGAGACAAGTCCTTTAATCGTGAATGTCCCATTCATAAAAAACCTCACTCACTAAATAAATGCAGAGGCTTCAGGTCCAAACCCATACAGGAACGCAAGAAAATCCTCACTGAGCTAGGAGTATGTTTCAGATGCTGCGCCTCATTGGAGCATATGGCTAAGGACTGTAAATCTGCCATTAAGTGTGAGGAGTGTCACAGCGACAGACATGTCACGGTTATGCACCTAACCCCACTCACCAGCGATTCATCGGCTGCAATTACCAGTATTCCCACTACAAGCCATGGCGGGGAGCCTCAGAATCGTGCTAACTCTACCACTGATGTTTCCTGTTCATGTTCGGAGGTATGTGGGGAGAACCAAAGGGACAAATGTTGTGCCAGAATATGTCTGATCAAGGTTTACCCAGAAGGACAACCAAAAAAGGCTCTAAAAATGTATGCAATCATTGATGACCAGAGCAACCGGTCCCTAGCCGGACCTAAATTCTTTGAAGCCTTTGGGATCGAGGGACCCACAAAACCCTATACCTTAAACACCTGCTCAGGCAGCATAGAGACTTGTGGCAGAAGAGCACAGGGATTCATCGCTTCTCCCATCAATGGAGACACAGAGATACCCTTACCTACACTGATTGAATGTGACCAAATACCTGATCACAGGGATGAGATTCCTACCCCAGAAGCTGCATTTCACCAGCCACACCTAAGGCACCTGACCAGTGTTATCCCACCCTTGGATATGGACGCTGAAATTCTACTCCTGCTTGGCAGAGACAATCTAAGGGTACACAAGGTGCGTCAGCAGTGTAACGGTCCTGACTATGCCCCATACGCCCAGAGACTGGACTTGGGATGGGTAATCATTGGGAATGTATGCTTGGATCAATCAGGAATTGACTCCTTTAAGACTTACGTGCACAGGGACGGACGCACATCTTGCATCAAGCCGTGCCCTCATCACTATAAAGTCAAGGAGAAACCTCCAGACCTCATACAGCTGCCTGACGTCATTCCCTCCCCCTATGCTGACAACTTGGGGAGATCAGTGTTCCTCACAACGAAGGATGACGATAAAGTAGCCTTGTCAGTAGAGGACAGAGACTTTGTCAAGATAATGGACAGTGAATTCTCTAAGGAGGAAACCAATCACTGGGTTTCTCCACTACCGTTCAGAGCTTCCAGGGTAAGACTCCCAAACAACCGGGAACAAGCTTTGCAAAGATTTAACTCTCTTCAGCGTTCCCTAAACAGCAAGCCTGAAATGAGAGAACACGTTGTCACGTTTATGGAAAGAATATTCCGGAACAACCATGCAGAACCAGCTCCATCTTTGAAGAAGAACGAGGAGTGCTGGTACTTACCTTCATTCGGAGTATACCATCCCAGAAAACCTAATCAAATTAGGGTTGTATTTGACTCAAGCGCCAAACATCAAGGTGTGTCTCTTAACGACGTCCTTCTCACAGGTCCCAATCTGACAAATAACCTTGTCGGAGTCTTGATGAGGTTCAGAAAAGAGCCTGTTGCCATCACCGCTGATATTGAACAGATGTTCCACTGCTTCATAGTCAGAGAGGACCACAGGAACTTCCTCAGATTTCTGTGGTACAAGGACAATGACACCACCAAGGAGATGATGGAGTACCGCATGAGGGTACATGTATTTGGGAACAGCCCTTCACCTGCTGTAGCGACTTATGGCCTTCGCAGAACCGCCAAAGAGGGAGAGTCCCAGTATGGAAAGGATGCCAGAGACTTTGTAGAAAAGGACTTCTACGTAGATGATGGACTCAAATCATTACCTACTGAAGAAGAGGCAATTGATTTACTTAAAAGGACTCAAAACATGCTGTACCAAGCCAAACTACGGCTACACAAAATCGCTTCAAACAGCCTGGCTGTCATGAGAGCCTTCGAGTCAGATGATCATGCTCCTGGATTCAAAGACATAAACCTGGGACAAGACGATCCACCAGTGCAAAGAAGCTTAGGCCTGAGGTGGGATCTGTCCGCCGACTCCTTTGGCTTTCAAGTAAGTCGTGCAGACAAACCCTTTACAAAACGTGGTGTCCTGTCAGTTGTGAACAGCCTATACGATCCACTGGGATTTGTAGCGCCCATTACCATACAAGGTAAATCCCTACTGAGACAGCTTTCTGAAACCATCAAGGATTGGGATGCCCCCCTTCCTTCTGATAAGGAGCAAAAGTGGGAAGCCTGGAAGCAATCTTTGTATGCCTTGGATCAGATCCACATCCCAAGATGCTATGTCAAAGCCTCACTTACTGCCAGCAAGGGGAAAGAACTGAATATTAGCACCAAGCCCATCCAAGATCAGCTGGCAGAGAAGGGTTGCACCTGGATTTTCAATCCTCCTTATAGTTCCCACATGGGAGGCGCCTGGGAAAGGATGATCGGGATCTCACGCAGCATCTTGAACTCTATGCTTATGGATGTGAATTCTTCAAGACTCACACATGAGACCCTGGTTACTCTTCTTGCTGAGGTTTCCGCCATCATCAACTCAAGACCCCTTGTTCCAGTATCAATGGATCCTGAAGCACCAGCTATACTGACTCCAGCTACTCTTCTCACCCAGAAAACTGGGAATCAACTGACGCCAAGTAGAGAGTACACTCATGGAAACATCTACCAAAAACAGTGGAAACGTGTACAACACTTAGCGGATTACTTCTGGAACAGATGGCGAAAGGAGTATCTTGTGATTCTTCAAGGAAGAAGAAAATGGCAACACCAGAAACCAAACTTGAAAAAAGGAGACCTCATATTGATGAAGGAACAACAAACCGAAAGGATGGACTGGCCTATGGGACTAGTTACAAAAGTTCTTCCCAGCAAGGATGGCAAGATCCGGAAGGTGGAGTTGAAGATCTCCAGGAAGGGTGAGACCAAAACGTTTGCAAGGCCTATCAACGAACTGATCCTGATATTGCCTGTTGAGGATGTTCCTGGCGGATGAACAGGACTGAACTTTCCTTTAAAGAACTTTATCCCTCAGTTATGAAACAGGATTATCTCACTGTTTATATTGCATATTAACATGTTTTGTTTCAGGTTTTGCACTATGTTTCATAGAAATTAGTTTATAGTGAAATCCCCCTAAGGGAATTTCAGACGGGGAGTGTGCTGTTCTCCTCACTTATCTGTATGTTATTCAGATGTTTTATAACTGCATTGTTTACATTCATTCCTTGTTGTATTCATTACATGTATTCTTGCTGTGCTGCCATCTGCTGGCCAAGAGTTTAGACTCCCCTCCATTTTCACATTTTTTGGTTTGTCCCTTAGTGGGTGTGTCTTATAGCCCAGTCTCCACGTCACTTCCTGTAGCAGGCATTCTTCATCCTGCTTCTGACTGGAGAAGTAGTGCTTGCTTGGGCTTATCAGAGTCATAATCTTCTGACCAGAAATTACAAGTGTCAGCAAGGTATCTTCTAGGAAAGCAGCAACAGCACAATATAACTACTATACCGCATCTGTGACTAAGCTGTATGTGACGTTATTAAACTACGTTCTGCTCAATTTCCTACTCTACCTGACGCTTATTCTGGTTCCTGTCTGCCTCATATGCTGGAATACAAGGTAGGAATCTCCAGTCAGGCCCACTAGTCAGATAAACCTTCACTCGCCGCATGTGGGGACAGAACATGGGTCACTTACACACTGCAGTAAATAAAGGGTTAAGCAAAAGGTAGTCTGCCCCCGCACCTATGTATATACCCATAGGATTCTGCCTCTGGCCACAAGAGAATTTTATATATGTATTAGTGTGTAGGGGAGGGGGGGCATACAGTTTTTTGCTATGGGGCCCCATGAATCCTGGCTACGCCCCTGGCAGCACCGCTTCACTGAAATAACGCAGGTGTATTATTTCATTCCAAGCATTGCGACGTTTAAACCGCACGGCACGGCCATTTTCAAGCATCATGCTTGTAATGAAATAAACACCTGTGTTACTTTTCACTGAAGAAGCGCTGCTGGGTAATCCTGGTTTAATTCATATAGTCATATAAAGCGTAGAAGCCCCTGGCACTGTCTCTTCGTGCGGTTTTGGTGGGGGCTGCTGGCGTCCACATGTATGACGTGTATAGCAGGGGGAGGGGGGCTGGCAGCGCTCGCTTGCTCCTCGTTCCCCTCTCACTGCCGCCGCTATTACACGAGTGAGAGCCGGGAGGGGGTGCGGGGGGGCTGCCAGGGTGATCGCTGATATAGGATAGCGGCGGTCTGATGCCTCCTATTCCCCGGAGTGGCGGCAGCAGATCGCTGCTATCCTGGTCATTTGTCTTTCAAACATGTTGAAAGACAACCATCAGCCGACATCGTTCACCATTGTCTCCTATTACACCAGACGATTATCGGCCGTAACGGCTGATATCGGCCAAATACAGCTGATAATCCTAGTGTAATAGGGCCTTAAGTCAGTAGGAGGACTCATCAATGGGAGAGCGGCCATACAGTGGGAGGGCACCGCACACAAGTTGTCACTTACTTCTCACATGCAGTAAAGTGACATCCAAGTTCCAGTCTGGCTCCGCCCTCCAGGCACTTCAGCTCTCTCACAAGTCCTCCCCCAGTGGTAGTGGTGCGTGACGCTGGCTCAGTCCCCTCTGCTCTACAGCCTGTCTGCAGTCTCCTTCTCTTGTTCCTGGACCTACTGGCCGTTCTACCTGCCTCCCGGGCCGTTCTATCTGCCTACCAGGCCTGCATAAACCCTACTTGGCATAAAAGCTATCCCCATCCTCGTAACATAATGTAAAATAAAACAACACATAAGCATATTGCAAATACATTGCACTAATGAAGTTATATGACTTTACAACATAAAAATGATATATATATAATATAGCAGCAGTAAGGGGTGATATGGGCCGTGTGATTAGTGTGCCCCGGGGGCAGGAGAGCCTAACCTGTGGGTGTGTCCCACTCAGGCTGCGGCCGTTTCACACTTCCACTGGCCTCATAATCCCAGTCATGTGTCCGTGTGTCATGTTTTTACATTGGGAAAACTATTAGGTATTGTGACGTCCCACGCTCCACCAGGAGTACGGGAGGTCAGCTGGGTATTGATTTACACCGCCACCCTGTCCACGTGGGCACAGGAAGACTGGTAAAGCTGCCACCAGCTTCTCGTTAAGATATAATAATACTATATCGGGCCAGAAGTCAGCCCTGAGAGATAGCAATAGCTGGCGAACAAGGACGTGTGGGTACGTTGATCGAGACAAAAGAACGGCCACAGATTAAATAGGATATTTAATTGCCTTAAGGGCGCACTAAACAACACACAATATACACAGGATAATATATACAGTGGTCAGAGACAAAGTACAGGTGGTAGCACAGACAGTTTTAGCAATTGGTCGTTACCGTAATTTGGGTGGTAAAGCGAAGCATGGGAGGCGTGTGCTTGCTGCGTTGGTTTTCAGGAACTTCTCCGACCTATCGTCATGGCCTCCCCGGACAAAGAACAATGGGTCCTAGCTAGCCCCTGGGATATATACACCTGGCCGCCATGCCCCCCTCCCAGGTGTGGGCCGGTCTCAGCACTCCCCCTTGGGCTTACAGCCCAAAACCCCTATAACCCCAAATTGGGTCATATCTTCCTAACATCGGGTCATAGGGAGATGGTTCTGGTACCACTGGGTCCGGCTGGGCCCCTAGAACGTTTGGAGACCAAACACGACTCCTTTACCCAGCTCGGTCTACCAGTTCTTTGTATCTCCCTATCCCGGGGTCCCAGAGAGGAGTGAGACGCAGAGGTAAAGTCGGGTGGGTCAGACGATTCAGATAATATATTTTCCATAGGGTTAGGCCGCACGGAAATTCCATAACTCATTATGGAATTATGGTTCCACTCAGTCTGGAGATATTTGCTCTGATCTAGGTAGGGAATCTGTTATCAGGGCTTTGGATGCCTGCTGGCCTCCAGGAGTGATACTTTTCACACTTATGGCCCTATTCCACGGAACGATTATCGTTCGTTTTCGGACGATATCGACCGCTACGGATGATAATCGTTCCGTGGAATAGAGTGCAACGATCAGCCGACATCTTTCATGTCGGCTGATCGTTGCAGTCGCTTGTTTTTCAACATGTTGAAAAACAAGCGACTGATATAGCAGCGATCTGCTGCCGTCGCTCCGTTGAATAGGAGCATCGGCAGCAGACGCTGCTATATCCTATGGGCTGCCCGGACGATCTAGCGATCCCCCGGGCCGCCCCCCCGCAGCTCCCCGCCGCCCCCTCCCGCACTCACCCGCTCGCTGCAGCCGCGTTGAATAGCGGCGGCAGCGAGCGGCGAACGAGGAGCAAACGAGCGCTGACAGCGCTCGTTTGCTCCTCCAACGACCCGTGGAATACGGGCTTTAGGGACCTGGAGGGCTCTGGACACTAGACCCCCCTGCGGAGTATGGCTTCCTGGCAGATGGTGAGCCATGGGCTATATTGATATATAGTTATATCAATATATTGATGAACCATACTCCCTTTTCCTCACATGTATCTACATGTCAGATCTGTCAGGTATCTATATGTCAGATCTGTCATGTATCTATATGTCAGATCGATTAGGTATCTATATGTCAGATCGATCAGGTGTGTATATTTCAGATCAATCAGGTATCTATATGTCAGATCGATCAGGTGTGTATACGTCAGATTGATCAGGTGTGTATACATCAGATCGATCAGGTGTGTATATGTCAGATTGATCAGGTGTGTATATGTCAGATCGATCAGGTGTGTATATATCAGATCGATCAGGTGTGTATATGTCAGATCTATCAGGTATCTATATGTCAGATCGATCAGGTATCTATATGTCAGATCGATCAGGTGTGTATATGTCAGATCGATCAGGTGTCTATATGTCAGATCGATCAGGTATCTATATGTCAGATCGATCAGGTGTGTATATTTCAGATCGATCAGGTATCTATATGTCAGATCGATCAGGTGTGTATACGTCAGATCGATCAGGTGTGTATACGTCAGATTGATCAGGTGTGTATATGTCAGATTGATCAGGTGTGTATATATCAGATCGATCAGGTGTGTATATGTCAGATCGATCAGGTATCTATATGTCAGATCGATCAGGTGTGTATACGTCAGATCGATCAGGTGTGTACATGTCAGATCGATCAGGTGTGTATATGTCAGATCGATCAGGTGTGTATACGTCAGATCGATCAGGTGTGTATATGTCAGATCGATCAGGTGTGTATACGTCAGATCGATCAGGTGTGTATATGTCAGATCGATCAGGTGTGTATACGTCAGATCGATCAGGTGTGTATATATCAGATCGATCAGGTGTGTATTAATCAGATCGATCAGGTGTGTATATGCCAGATCGATCAGGTGTGTATACGTCAGATCGATCAGGTGTGTATATGTCAGATCGATCAGGTGTGTATATGTCAGATCAATCAGGTGTGTATATGTCAGATCGATCAGGTGTGTATATTTCAGATCGATCAGGTATCTATATGTTAGATCGATCAGGTGTGTATACGTCAGATCGATCAGGTGTGTATATGTCAGATCGATCAGGTGTGTATATGTCAGATCGATCAGGTATCTATATGTCAGATCTATCAGGTGTGTATATGTCAGATCGATCAGGTATCTATATTTCAGATCGATCAGGTATCTATATGTCAGATCGATCAGGTGTGTATATTTCAGATCGATCAGGTATCTATATGTCAGATCGATCAGGTGTGTATACGTCAGATCGATCAGGTGTGTACATGTCAGATCGATCAGGTGTGTACATGTCAGATCGATCAGGTGTGTACATGTCAGATCGATCAGGTGTGTATACGTCAGATCGATCAGGTATGTATATGTCAGATCGATCAGGTATCTATATGTCAGATCGATCAGGTGTGTATATGTCAGATCGATCAGGTGTGTATACGTCAGATCGATCAGGTGTGTATACGTCAGATCGATCAGGTGTGTATACGTCAGATCGATCAGGTGTGTATACGTCAGATCGATCAGGTGTGTATACGTCAGATCGATCAGGTGTGTATACGTCAGATCGATCAGGTGTGTATACGTCAGATCGATCAGGTGTGTATACGTCAGATCGATCAGGTGTGTATACGTCAGATCGATCAGGTGTGTATATGTCAGATCGATCAGGTGTGTATACGTCAGATCGATCAGGTGTGTATACGTCAGATCGATCAGGTGTGTATACGTCAGATCGATCAGGTGTGTATATGTCAGATCGATCAGGTGTGTATATGTCAGATCGATCAGGTATCTATATGTCAGATCTATCAGGTATCTATATGTCAGATCCATCAGGTGTGTATATGTCAGATCGATCAGTTGTGTATATTTCAGATCGATCAGGTATCTATATGTCAGATCGATCAGGTGTGTATACGTCAGATTGATCAGGTGTGTATACGTCAGATTGATCAGGTGTGTATATATCAGATCGATCAGGTATCTATATGTCAGATCGATCAGGTATCTATATGTCAGATCGATCAGGTGTGTATACGTCAGATCGATCAGGTGTGTACATGTCAGATCGATCAGGTGTGTATATGTCAGATCGATCAGGTGTGTATACGTCAGATCGATCAGGTGTGTATATGTCAGATCGATCAGGTGTGTATATGTCAGATCGATCAGGTGTGTATATGTCAGATCGATCAAGTATCTATATGTCAGATCGATCAGGTGTGTATATGTCAGATCAATCAGGTGTGTATATGTCAGATCGATCAGGTATCTATATGTTAGATCGATCAGGTGTGTATACGTCAGATCGATCAGGTGTGTATATGTCAGATCGATCAGGTATCTATATGTCAGATCTATCAGGTGTGTATATGTCAGATCGATCAGGTGTGTATATTTCAGATCGATCAGGTATCTATATGTCAGATCGATCAGGTGTGTATACGTCAGATCGATCAGGTGTGTACATGTCAGATCGATCAGGTGTGTATAAGTCAGATCGATCAGGTGTGTATTAATCAGATCGATCAGGTGTGTATACGTCAGATCGATCAGGTGTGTATACGTCAGATCGATCAGGTGTGTATACGTCAGATCGATCAGGTGTGTATACGTCAGATCGATCAGGTGTGTATACGTCAGATCGATCAGGTGTGTATACGTCAGATCAATCAGATCTATCAGGTATCTATATGTCAGATCCATCAGGTGTGTATATGTCAGATCGATCAGTTGTGTATATTTCAGATCGATCAGGTATCTATATGTCAGATCGATCAGGTGTGTATACGTCAGATTGATCAGGTGTGTATACGTCAGATTGATCAGGTGTGTATATATCAGATCGATCAGGTATCTTTATGTCAGATCGATCAGGTATCTATATGTCAGATCGATCAGGTATCTATATGTCAGATCTATCAGGTATCTATACGTCAGATCGATCAGGTGTGTACATGTCAGATCGATCAGGTGTGTATATGTCAGATCGATCAGGTGTGTATACGTCAGATCGATCAGGTGTGTATATGTCAGATCGATCAGGTGTGTATATGTCAGATCGATCAGGTGTGTATATGTCAGATCGATCAAGTATCTATATGTCAGATCGATCAGGTGTGTATATGTCAGATCAATCAGGTGTGTATATGTCAGATCGATCAGGTGTGTATATGTCAGATCGATCAGGTGTGTATATGTCAGATCGATCAGGTGTGTATACGTCAGATCGATCAGGTGTGTATATGTCAGATCGATCAGGTGTGTATATGTCAGATCGATCAGGTGTGTATATGTCAGATCGATCAAGTATCTATATGTCAGATCGATCAGGTGTGTATATGTCAGATCAATCAGGTGTGTATATGTCAGATCGATCAGGTGTGTATATGTCAGATCGATCAGGTGTGTATACGTCAGATCGATCAGGTGTGTATATGTCAGATCGATCAGGTGTGTATATGTCAGATCGATCAGGTGTGTATATGTCAGATCGATCAAGTATCTATATGTCAGATCGATCAGGTGTGTATATGTCAGATCAATCAGGTGTGTATATGTCAGATCGATCACGGTATCTATATGTCAGATCGATCAAGTATCTATATGTCAGATCGATCAGGTGTGTATATGTCAGATCAATCAGGTGTGTATATGTCAGATCGATCAGGTGTGTATATGTCAGATCGATCAGGTGTGTATACGTCAGATCGATCAGGTGTGTATATGTCAGATCGATCAGGTGTGTATATGTCAGATCGATCAGGTGTGTATATGTCAGATCGATCAAGTATCTATATGTCAGATCGATCAGGTGTGTATACGTCAGATTGATCAGGTGTGTATATGTCAGATTGATCAGGTGTGTATATATCAGATCGATCAGGTGTGTATATGTCAGATCGATCAGGTATCTATATGTCAGATCGATCAGGTGTGTATACGTCAGATCGATCAGGTGTGTACATGTCAGATCGATCAGGTGTGTATATGTCAGATCGATCAGGTGTGTATACGTCAGATCGATCAGGTATGTATATGTCAGATCGATCAGGTGTGTATACGTCAGATCGATCAGGTATGTATATGTCAGATCGATCAGATGTGTATATGACAGATCGATCAGGTGTGTATACGTCAGATCGATCAGGTGTGTATATGTCAGATCGATCAGGTGTGTATATGTCAGATCGATCAGGTGTGTATATGTCAGATCGATCAGGTGTGTATATGTCAGATCGATCAGGTATCTATATGTCAGATCGATCAGGTGTGTATATGTCAGATCAATCAGGTATCTATATGTTAGATCGATCAGGTGTGTATACGTCAGATCGATCAGGTGTGTATATGTCAGATCGATCAGGTGTGTATATGTCAGATCGATCAGGTATCTATATGTCAGATCTATCAGGTGTGTATATGTCAGATCGATCAGGTGTGTATATTTCAGATCGATCAGGTATCTATATGTCAGATCGATCAGGTGTGTACATGTCAGATCGATCAGGTGTGTATACGTCAGATCGATCAGGTGTGTATAAGTCAGATCGATCAGGTGTGTATACGTCAGATCGATCAGGTGTGTATACGTCAGATCGATCAGGTGTGTATACGTCAGATCGATCAGGTGTGTATACGTCAGATCGATCAGGTGTGTATATGTCAGATCGATCAGGTGTGTATATGTCAGATCGATCAGGTTTGTATACGTCAGATTGATCAGGTGTGTATACGTCAGATTGATCAGGTGTGTATATGTCAGATCGATCAGGTGTGTATATGTCAGATCGATCAGGTGTGTATATATCAGATCGATCAGGTATCTATATGTCAGATCGATCAGGTATCTATATGTCAGATCTATCAGGTATCTATATGTCAGATCGATCAGGTATCTATATGTCAGATCTATCAGGTGTGTATATGTCAGATCAATCAGGTGTGTATATTTCAGATCGATCAGGTATCTATATGTCAGATCGATCAGGTATCTATATGTCAGATCGATCAGGTGTGTATACTTCAGATCGATCAGGTGTGTATATGTCAGATCGATCAGGTGTGTATATGTCAGATCGATCAGGTGTGTATACGTCAGATCGATCAGGTGTGTATATGTCAGATTGATCAGGTGTGTATACGTCAGATCGATCAGGTGTGTATATGTCAGATCGATCAGGTGTGTATATGTCAGATCGATCAGGTATCTATATGTCAGATCGATCAGGTGTGTATACGTCAGATCGATCCGGTGCGTATATGTCAGATTGATCAGGTGTGTATACGTCAGATCGATCAGGTGTGTATATGTCAGATCGATCAGGTGTGTATATGTCAGATCGATCAGGTGTGTATATATCAGATCGATCAGGTGTGTATATGTCAGATCGATCAGGTATCTATATGTCAGATCTATCAGGTATCTATATGTCAGATCCATCAGGTGTGTATATGTCAGATCGATCAGTTGTGTATATGTCAGATCGATCAGGTATCTATATGTCAGATCGATCAGGTGTGTATACGTCAGATTGATCAGGTGTGTATACGTCAGATTGATCAGGTGTGTATATATCAGATCGATCAGGTATCTATATGTCAGATCGATCAGGTATCTATATGTCAGATCGATCAGGTGTGTATACGTCAGATCGATCAGGTGTGTACATGTCACATCGATCAGGTGTGTATATGTCAGATCGATCAGGTGTGTATACGTCAGATCGATCAGGTGTGTATATGTCAGATCGATCAGGTGTGTATATGTCAGATCGATCAGGTGTGTATATGTCAGATCGATCAAGTATCTATATGTCAGATCGATCAGGTGTGTATATGTCAGATCAATCAGGTGTGTATATGTCAGATCGATCAGGTATCTATATGTTAGATCGATCAGGTGTGTATACGTCAGATCGATCAGGTGTGTATATGTCAGATCGATCAGGTATCTATATGTCAGATCTATCAGGTGTGTATATGTCAGATCGATCAGGTGTGTATATTTCAGATCGATCAGGTATCTATATGTCAGATCGATCAGGTGTGTATACGTCAGATCGATCAGGTGTGTACATGTCAGATCGATCAGGTGTGTACAAGTCAGATCGATCAGGTGTGTATAAGTCAGATCGATCAGGTGTGTATACGTCAGATCGATCAGGTGTGTATACGTCAGATCGATCAGGTGTGTATACGTCAGATCGATCAGGTGTGTATACGTCAGATCGATCAGGTGTGTATACGTCAGATCGATCAGGTGTGTATATGTCAGATCGATCAGGTGTGTATATATCAGATCGATCAGGTGTGTATATGTCAGATCGATCAGGTATCTATATGTCAGATCTATCAGGTATCTATATGTCAGATCGATCAGGTATCTATATGTCAGATCTATCAGGTGTGTATATGTCAGATCAATCAGGTGTGTATATTTCAGATCGATCAGGTATCTATATGTCAGATCGATCAGGTATCTATATGTCAGATCTATCAGGTGTGTATATGTCAGATCGATCAGGTGTGTATATGTCAGATCGATCAGGTGTGTATATGTCAGATCGATCAGGTGTGTATATGTCAGATCGATCAGGTGTGTATATGTCAGATCGATCAGGTGTGTATATGTCAGATTGATCAGGTGTGTATATGTCAGATCGATCAGGTGTGTATATGTCAGATCGATCAGGTGTGTATATATCAGATCGATCAGGTCTGTATATTTTAGATCGATCAGGTGTGTATACGTCAGATCGATCAGGTGTGTATATGTCAGATCGATCAGGTGTGTATATGTCAGATCGATCAGGTGTGTATATGTCAGATCGATCAGGTGTGTATACGTCAGATCGATCAGGTGTGTATACGTCAGATCGATCAGGTGTGTATATATCAGATCGATCAGGTGTGTATATGTCAGATCGATCAGGTGTGTATATGTCAGATCGATCAGGTGTGTATACGTCAGATCAATCAGGTGTGTATATGTCAGATCGATCAGGTGTGTATACGTCAGATCGATCAGGCCAGGTGTAGGCTCTCCTCCATTAATGCAGCACATAGTGGAGAGACAGACTAGTGGTCCCAGTGTATTGCGGCTCGCAGGTTTAGAAGTCGCCAACGGGTGTTGCTGCAGACAGAAGCCGTGCGGATCACACAGACTGCAGCCTGGGACTGAACGATGGAAACCATCTCAGTGTAATTGTACATGTAATTGTGTAGATGTTTATTGGGTGTACTGTCTCTTTAATTGCACTTGTATCTATGTTATCATTAGTCTCTATGGATGTGGGTTGGGTATCTAACCTACATATGCCCACGTCATTACGGGTATTACCACGCCAGTTGAAGTGCAGAAGTGTGAAACGGCCGTAGCCTCAGTGGGACACACGTGCCATGTGATTGCCTGTGATCCGATGATCGGTATTGGCCTGAATAAAGCCGTATTTGGATGGTGAGTTGCTGCCTCTTCTTTTGGATACTTGTTTGTGGAACTATACATATATATCCAGCAAGGGCTGCACAGACATCACTAACTATACACATATATCCAGCAAGGGCTGCACAGACATCACTAACTATACATATATATCCAGCAAGGGCTGCACAGACATCACTAACTATACATATATATCCAGCAAGGGCTGCACAGACATCACTAACTATACACATATATCAGGGGCGGGCACAGACTGCAAAGGGCCCCTGTACAAACAATGTGTTTGGGCCCCCATAACCTATTTGTTTTTCCACCTTTTTGCCGTGAATGCGCACAGATATGTACAGCCGGGTATCCGGTACACGTGTCCTGGTTTCTCGGGAGGGGGCTACAGCACAGATGCCAGGGCCCACTAGAGGACTGTACTGCAGTCTGTGCCGGCCCCAGTGTGGGACTGGGGTCCCTGTGGCCACCAATAGAACTGATCATGGGGGGCCCCCAAATAAAGAACCCATCAGAAGCGACATGCTGGCTTGGTCCCATTCTGTACTGATGTATCTCTGACCACAGCTGCCTGAGTAACAAGAACTACAACTCTCAGAATGCTGTGGCGGTGCACTGCTGGCCCCGCTCGGTGAGCAGAGACAGACGGCTGTTCACAAGCTAGATGGAACAGCGTGACTCCACTGGTGCAGTGATTGGCCGAGATACAGCTCTGCCCGGTGGTAATCTGTTGTGACGCCAGTGCTGGTTTGGGCACACAGGTATGGGGGCACACCTACTTTTAGTGTGAGTGGGCTGGCTGCACCTTTTCCCCCTTTGGACAGTGACCTGCTGGGCTTTCGGGGTTCTTTAGGCAAATGTCAACGGTGTTCGAAGTGAAGTAGTGACCCACCCGGACTATTGGCTCTGCCAACAACAGAAAGGGGAGATAACCCAAGGAAAGTACGATTACTGTGTTGGTGTTTAGTGAAGAACCACAGATAAATAAATATAATCTTGTTTACTGTGAAGATACTTGATAAAGGAGAATACAGTGTACTTTCGTCTTGATAAGTTACTCAATACTGTAGAGTTCAGATCTGCACTGAGAGTAAAAGGAGTGACACTGCCGAGCTGACTGAGTAGTGTGCTGAGAGGTAGAAAAGGGGATCAGAAGAGTAGAGAGGAGAATGTCGAGAGAGTCCCAACCCAAGTAGTGCTGTGCTCTGCCGGAACTTCAGAGGTAGAATAAGTAGAATGCTTGAGAGTAGAGAGAATACTTGTGCCCGTGTTTTGACTCTTTGGTCTTTGCACCACCTATTGCCCACCAGTGTCGAGTGACCTGTCCTAGAGGGTGACACAAGCCCCAGACCTTGTTACCTGGGATAAGCAGAGTGGTCAGAGTTTTCTGATTACACCCATGCTGTGAGATAGAGTGCTTAGGCTTCTAGCAACTTTGCTCTATCCGGATCAGTTCCTTTGTGGATACTGTCCTGCGTGTGTGGAGTAAGATTGCTTGAAGAGAAACTGTAGGGTGCGTCCTACCTC
Source organism: Dendropsophus ebraccatus (assembly GCA_027789725.1). NCBI lineage: Eukaryota > Metazoa > Chordata > Amphibia > Anura > Hylidae > Dendropsophus > Dendropsophus ebraccatus. Next base: position 2,060,701 of record JAQFWZ010000047.1, on the reverse strand, counting down.
TACAGAGTCTAAGGCAAAAAGACCTCACACTTCCTCTACCCATGTGACTTTCTTCCTACAGCATGTGTACACTGTGCTGTGAGTGGGTGTGGAGTGTGTGTGCAAGAAGTAAAGAGAGAGATGATAGATTAGAAGAAGAAAGAACTCTCATTGGTTTACAGATCCATGTGTTACATTAGCAAAACAATAACCCTTTAGTTCCTACAGCCATGCAATATCTGGATACAAACACTTGGAACATGTAGTTCTAGTCATCTAGTGGTGAAACTTTGGTACTACTACATTACCACTTACACTTAAAAGTACAGGCTTTTGAGAAGGATGTAACTAACAGCAAAACCCGTGGTGGGACACCACATACTCCCCCACTTTAAAAAAGACGTCCACTTGTAAGACCTTGAGAAAAAGGCTGGACGTTAAGTTAAAGGCACAGCATGGGTTATAAAATTCAAACATATAAAATAACAGTTTCACACCAAAAACAATAATAACAGTGCAAAGGCAATAATCCAATTATCCATGTAGCAAATAACTGGTCATCCAGAGTCCTTGAGAGCAACATATATACTATAGTAATAATCGGTTTTGTTTTGTTTTTTTTCAAATCCCTAATTAACTAAACTAAAATTAACTACTCTACTTATAAACTATGAGGGAAAGAATAAATGGAGGGGCCTAATTCGAGAGGCAAAACTAAACAAATATCAGGTCATGTTAGCGCGCAGGTGGTTGACCTTTTTGTGTTCTTGTAGACCTTCTTAATTGAGGATGTTCTTTTGTGAGGACAACAGAGTCAACCGGGTGGTTGTCCGCCGTTTCATAGGAAGGGATGTGATCTGGGCTTCTTGGCTGAACATAGGGATCCATTGTCGGATATGGCTGCAGGTCATGCAGTCATAAACAGGTAGGTAGAGAGGTTCTGTATGCAGGAGCACTTCTCCTATTGAAGGCAGGCGAGCTGGAGAGGGATACACATTAGTATCTTCTGCAGCTAGCGGTTTGGTGGGTAGGCCTCTGTCGCTGCAGAGTTTCAGCCTGTTGCCGTGTACATTCATGGGTGACTTACTAACTTTTTGAACCTGGTACACACCAGCAGCTTCATAGGGAATGGAGAGGATGGTATAGGGATCTTCCTCCCACAGTGGATCAAGTTTCCCAGAACGATGGCCATCTTTTAGCCAGACTTTATCACCAATCTTAAGAGGTTGGGCATTGGCACGCCGGTTATAGTCTTCCCCTTGACGGTGATGGGCTTCTTTCATCCTTCTGTTGACTATTTCTTGTGCTTCTTGGATTCTCCTCTGGTGCTCTTGAACCCAGTCTGTTTGTGGCAGCAGGTTAGGAGAATCTGTGACTTGGATTCCTAAGGCCCTGTCCTTAGGTAGTTGGCCTTGTCGCCCGAACATCAAGTAGAAGGGAGTACACCCAGTAGAGCAATGGACAATGTTGTAGATTTCCACTAATTCTCCCAGGAGATCAGGCCATTCATCTGGTTTGGATACTGCAGCCGTTCTCATGTTGATGACCACTTCATGCGTTCACACAATTTCCTTGTGGGTGATACGCTGTGGTTCTGAGTTTCTTGCATTCATGATACTGGCATACCTCTGGGAATAGCGGAGATTCAAATGCCGGATTTTGGTTGGAGAGGATGGCTTCAGGGCAACCATAGTGCTTGATGTAATGATGGTACAACATGATGGCTGTAGTTCTAGCTGTCAAGTCTTTCACTGAAACGACTACTGCCCACTTACTGTAGTGGTCAATCATGGTCGGGGCGTAGCTGCAGCCGGATCTGGCTATGGCCACAATCTCTCCTGGTCTGGAGGTGCTGATAGGATGTAGAGGGGCTCTGGCATCTGTCTTCCCTCGCTTGGCAAGATTGCAGTCAGGACAATTTTGACACCGACCTTCAATGTCAGTCTTCATACCGACCCAATAAAAACTTCTTGGGATTGTGGCTTCTGTTTTTTGTACTCTGAAGTGGCTGGACTGATAATGATGGGCAACTAAGATCATCTTGGCATCTCGCCTGGGAATAAGGATCTGCTGAACTCTCTCACCTGTGACAAGATATAGGGAGATTCTGAGAAGTCGGCCTCTCTGCAGGAAGACGCCAGAGTCTCTGTAGCTCAATGTCTGGGAGAGCTTTGTGCAGCCTGATAGGTATCCTGCCTGTGAGCAAGTAGTCTTGGAGCTCTCCAAGTACACGGCTTTCCGCCTGAAGTAACTTCCATTTAGACAGGTCATGACGAGGGTCAATTTTGGGACCTTCTTTATCCTGTTTGACCAGGGTTACCACCTCTTGGTGGGCGAAATGGTCATAGAAGGGTGGCATCTCCACATCTTCCCACTGATCTTCAGATGATGGCTCTTTGCCAGTTTGTAAGCGAGACAACATTTACATTAGCTTTGCCACTGCGGTACTTGATGGTGAAGGTGAAATTGGCCAGGTGCGAGGCCTATCTCTGTTCTAAGGCCCCGTTCCCACTGAGCAAAGGTAGCGGAATTCCGCAACGGAATTGTCCACCGTAGAATGCCGTTAGCCTCCCGCTCATAATGGGAGTCTATGGGAGGCGCGCGCTCCTGCTCTGTACGCGCTGAAGAATGAACATGAATGAACAGCGCGTACAAAGTGTTGAGGTGCGTCAGAGGATTGTTATCCGTATACACTGTGAAACTGAAGGCTGCCAAATAATCTTTCACTTTTTCTGGGACAGCCCAGACTAAGGCCAAGAGTTCCAGCTTGAAGGAGCTATAATTTTGATCATTCTTCTCACTTTCTCTGAGGCTTCTACTAGCATAAGGGATTACTTGCTCTTTGTTTTCTTGGACTTGTGAGAGGACAGTCCCTAGGCCTTGATAGCTGGCATCAGGGCCGGCCTTTGGGGTGTGCGAGCTGTGCGCTTGCACAGGGCGCCTCACTCCCGGCCAGCAGGGGGCGCTCCGGCAGAGAGCTGCACTGCACAGCTCCCAGCCTCGGGTCTCTGTGTCAGAAGCTGCAGTGAGTGTCCTCCACCACAGGGGGGCAGTGTGTGGCAGGCCGGGGCGGCATCATGTCTCTCTCATCCTCCTGTGAGGAGGCAGGAGGAGGGGATCAGCGCTCCATACACACAGCCTGGGCTCCTAACAACGGACTACTGTGCCCAGCACTGCACAGCTCAGCACCAGATACACCATCCGCAGTGGGGGAGGAGCCTCGGGCCGGCAGGGGGCGCTCTTACAGTCATGTTCTGGAGGGAGGAGATGGAGCTCACCCTGGTAGGGCTGCTGCAGGCCTGAGGAGGCCGAGATACAGGCTACAGCATGAGGAAGCTGAGATACAGGCTGCTGCAGGCATGAGGAAGCTGAGATACAGGCTGCTGCAGGCCTGAGGAGGCTGAGATACAGGCTGCTGCAGGCATGAGGAGGCTGAGATACAGGCTGCTGCAGGCATGAGGAGGCTGAGATACAGGCTGCTGCAGGCATGAGGAGGCTGAGATACAGGCTGCTGCAGGCATGAGGAAGCTGAGATACAGGCTGCAGCATGAGGAAGCTGAGATACAGGCTGCTGCAGGCATGAGGAAGCTGAGATACAGGCTACAGCATGAGGAAGCTGAGATACAGGCTGCTGCAGGCATGAGGAAGCTGAGATACAGGCTGCTGCAGGCATGAGGAAGCTGAGATACAGGCTGCTGCAGGCATGAGGAGGCTGAGATACAGGCTGCTGCAGGCATGAGGAGGCTGAGATACAGGCTGCTGCAGGCATGAGGAAGCTGAGATACAGGCTGCTGCAGGCATGAGGAGGCTGAGATACAGGCTGCTGCAGGCATGAGGAGGCTGAGATACAGGCTGCTGCAGGCATGAGGAAGCTGAGATACAGGCTGCAGCATGAGGAAGCTGAGATACAGGCTGCTGCAGGCATGAGGACGCTGAGATACAGGCTCCTGCAGGCCTGAGGAAGCTGAGATACAGGCTGCTGCAGGCCTGAGGAAGCTGAGATACAGGCTGCTGCAGGCATGAGGAGGCTGAGATACAGGCTGCAGCATGAGGAAGCTGAGATACAGGCTGCTGCAGGCATGAGGAAGCTGAGATACAGGCTGCTGCAGGCATGAGGAAGCTGAGATACAGGCTGCTGCAGGCATGAGGAAGCTGAGATACAGGCTGCTGCAGGCCTGAGGAAGCTGAGATACAGGCTGCTGCAGGCATGAGGAAGCTGAGATACAGGCTGCTGCAGGCATGAGGAAGCTGAGATACAGGCTGCTGCAGGCATGAGGTAGCTGAGATACAGGCTGCTGCATGAGGAAGCTGAGATACAGGCTGCTGCAGGCATGAGGAAGCTGAGATACAGGCTGCTGCAGGCATGAGGAAGCTGAGATACAGGCTGCTGCAGGCATGAGGAAGCTGAGATACAGGCTGCTGCAGGCATGAGGAAGCTGAGATACAGGCTGCTGCAGGCATGAGGAAGCTGAGATACAGGCTGCTGCAGGCATGAGGTAGCTGAGATACAGGCTGCTGCATGAGGAAGCTGAGATACAGGCTGCTGCAGGCATGAGGTAGCTGAGATACAGGCTGCTGCATGAGGAAGCTGAGATACAGGCTGCCGCAGGCCTGAGGAAGCTGAGATACAGGCTGCTGCAGGCCTGAGAAAGCTGAGATACAGGCTGCTGCAGGCATGAGGAAGCTGAGATACAGGCTGCTGCAGGCATGAGGAAGCTGAGATACAGGCTGCTGCAGACCTGAGGAAGCTGAGATACAGGCTGCTGCAGGCATGAGGAAGCTGAGATACAGGCTGCTGCAGGCATGAGGAAGCTGAGATACAGGCTGCTGCAGGCATGAGGAAGCTGAGATACAGGCTGCTGCAGGCATGAGGAAGCTGAGATACAGGCTGCTGCAGGCCTGAGGAGGCCGAGATACAGGCTGCTGCAGGCATGAGGAAGCTGAGATACAGGCTGCTGCAGGCATGAGGAAGCTGAGATACAGGCTGCTGCAGGAATGCTGAGATACAGGCTGCTGCAGGCATGAGGAAGCTGAGATACAGGCTGCTGCATGAGGAAGCTGAGATACAGGCTGCTGCAGGCCTGAGGAAGCTAAGATACAGGCTGCTTCAGGCCTGAGAAAGCTGAGATACAGGCTGCTGCAGGCCTGAGGAAGCTGAGATACAGGCTGCTGCAGGCATGAGGAAGCTGAGATACAGGCTGCTGCAGGCATGAGGAAGCTGAGATACAGGCTGCTGCAGGCATGAGGAAGCTGAGATACAGGCTGCTGCAGGCCTGAGGAGGCTGAGATACAGGCTGCTGCAGGTATGAGGAGGCTGAGATACAGGCTGCTGCAGGCATGAGGAAGCTGAGATACAGGCTGCTGCATGAGGAAGCTGAGATACAGGCTGCTACAGGCATGAGGAAGCTGAGATACAGGCTGCTGCAGGCATGAGGAAGCTGAGATACAGGCTGCTGCATGAGGAAGCTGAGATACAGGCTGCTGCAGGCCTGAGGAAGCTGAGATACAGGCTGCTGCAGGCATGAGGAAGCTGAGATACAGGCTGCTGCAGGTATGAGGAGGCTGAGATACAGGCTGCTGCAGGCATGAGGAAGCTGAGATACAGGCTGCTGCAGGCATGAGGAAGCTGAGATACAGGCTGCTGCAGGTATGAGGAGGCTGAGATACAGGCTGCTGCAGGCATGAGGAAGCTGAGATACAGGCTGCTGCATGAGGAAGCTGAGATACAGGCTGCTACAGGCATGAGGAAGCTGAGATACAGGCTGCTGCAGGCATGAGGAAGCTGAGATACAGGCTGCTGCAGGCCTGAGGAAGCTGAGATACAGGCTGCTGCAGGCATGAGGAAGCTGAGATACAGGCTGCTGCAGGAATGCTGAGATATGAGAAGGAAATATGAAATCCATCTAGTAATTACTATACTATGTTTTCTCTTGGGTTTGCTGACCACTACTGCCGGTCACCCAGCTTTCCTAGTGTTCTGTACGGCCATTCTGTTGTTCCTTTCTTACTAAACAACCAGGCAGAGTGTATATAGGAGGATATTGGCTGATCATTACCTGTCACCCAGCTTTCCCAGCCTCCTGAATGTGATGCAGCACTGCTTTCCCCTTACCCCCTGAGGAGGATGCTGGGGACAGTGTTATGTATGATGTGTGTGTGGACATCATTGGGATGGAGGGCGGCCATGATGTGTGTGATGTGTGTGATGTGACGTCCTCTCATAGAGGAGCAGAGCTGTGCCTGGCTGGATGGAGGGGAGAGGCCCAGCAACAGGGGGATGGGGAGGCCTGGGGCCTTATATACAAGCCTGGCCTCTACACACATCATGTATATACTGTATGTATGTCTATATACTGTGTGTATGTGTATATACTGTGTGTATACTGTGTGTATGTGTATATACTGTGTGTATGTGTATATACTGTGTGTATGTGTATATACTGTATGTATGTGTATATACTGTGTGTATACTGTGTGTATGTGTATATATACTGTGTGTATACTGTGTGTATGTGTATATACTGTGTGTATGTGTATATACTGTGTGTATATGTGTATATACTGTGTGTATGTGTATATACTGTGTGTATGTGTATATACTGTGTGTATGTGTATATACTGTGTGTATACTGTGTGTATACTGTGTGTGTGTATGTGTATATATACTGTATGTATGTGTATATACTGTGTGTATGTGTATATACTGTGTGTATATGTGTATATACTGTGTATATGTGTATATACTGTGTGTATGTGTATATACTGTGTGTATGTGTATATACTGTGTGTATACTGTGTGTATGTGTATATATACTGTGTGTATGTGTATATACTGTATGTATGTGTATATACTGTGTGTATGTGTATATACTGTGTGTATGTGTATATATACTGTGTGTATGTGTATATATACTGTATGTATGTCTATATACTGTGTGTATGTGTATATACTGTGTGTATGTGTATATACTGTGTGTGTATATATACTGTATGTATGTGTATATACTGTGTGTATATATTTATTAGAGATGAGCGAATTGCTGGCGCAGCGCTCTGTTCATCAAGCCAATTCAGCGCTGCTCCACTCCCCGCTGCTTCACCCTGGGTGCCAGGGAAAAGCTGGATCCAATCCTGAAAAACTAAGAGAATTTTCCCAGGATTGGATCCAGCTTTTCCTGGGAGGGGTGGCCGGGAGCAGAGCAGGGGTGGCCGGGAGCAGAGCAGCGCTGACAGGCAAACGGCTGGATGAGCAGAGTGCTGAGCAAGAGAAGCACTTAGCTTTGTTGAGATGAGCGTTTCTCTCTCTCTCTCTCGCTCTCTCTCTCTTTATATAATATACATATATATATATATACACACACACACACACTGGGATAAATGAGCTGATATATGAAATGAAACCGCTGTACCAGCTGCACTGCTCTGCTCCTACAGAGGTAGTCACTCAGCTTTCCTAGTCTGCTCTGCTCCTACAGAGGTAGTCACCCAGCTTTCCTAGTCTGCTCTGCTCTTACAGAGGTAGTCACCCAGCTTTCCTAGTCTGCACTGCTCCTACAGAGGTAGTCACCCAGCTTTCCTAGTCTGCTCTGCTCCTACAGAGGTTGTCACTCAGCTTTCCTAGTCTGCACTGCTCCTACAGAGGTAGTCACCCAGCTTTCCTAGTCTGCTCTGCTCCTACAGAGGTTGTCACTCAGCTTTCCTAGTCTGCACTGCTCCTACAGAGGTAGTCACCCAGCTTTCCTAGTCTGCACTGCTCCTACAGAGGTAGTCACCCAGCTTTCCTAGTCTGCACTGCTCCTACAGAGGTAGTAACCCAGCTTTCCTAGTCTGCACTGCTCTTACAGAGGTAGTCACTCAGCTTTCCTAGTCTGCACTGCTCTTACAGAGGTAGTCACCCAGCTTTCCTAGTCTGCACTGCTCCTACAGAGGTAGTCACCCAGCTTTCCTAGTCTGCTCTGCTCTTACAGAGGTAGTCACCCAGCTTTCCTAGTCTGCACTGCTCCTACAGAGGTAGTCACCCAGCTTTCCTAGTCTGCACTGCTCCTACAGAGGTAGTCACCCAGCTTTCCTAGTCTGCACTGCTCCTACAGAGGTAGTCACCCAGCTTTCCTAGTCTGCACTGCTCCTACAGAGGTAGTCACCCAGCTTTCCTAGTCTGCACTGCTCCTACAGAGGTAGTCACCCAGCTTTCCTAGTATACACTGCTCCTACAGAGGTAGTCACCCAGCTTTCCTAGTCTGCACTGCTCCTACAGAGGTAGTCACTCAGCTTTCCTAGTCTGCACTGCTCCTACAGAGGTAGTCACCCAGCTTTCCTAGTCTGCACTGCTCCTACAGAGGTAGTCACCCAGCTTTCCTAGTCTGCACTGCTCCTACAGAGGTAGTCACCCAGCTTTCCTAGTCTGCACTGCTCCTACAGAGGTAGTCACCCAGCTTTCCTAGTCTGCACTGCTCCTACAGAGGTAGTCACCCAGCTTTCCTAGTCTGCACTGCTTCTACAGAGGTAGTCACCCAGCTTTCCTAGTCTGCACTACAGAGGTAGTCACCCAGCTTTCCTAGTCTGCACTGCTCTTACAGAGGTAGTCACCCAGCTTTCCTAGTCTGCACTGCTCCTACAGAGGTAGTCACCCAGCTTTCCTAGTCTGCACTGCTCCTACAGAGGTAGTCACCCAGCTTTCCTAGTCTGCACTGCTCCTACAGAGGTAGTCACCCAGCTTTCCTAGTCTTCACTGCTCCTACAGAGGTAGTCACCCAGCTTTTCCTAGTCTGCACTGCTCTTACAGAGGTAGTCACCCAGCTTTCCAAGTCTGCACTGCTCCTACAGAGGTAGTCACCCAGCTTTCCTAGTCTGCACTGCTCCTACAGAGGTAGTCATCCAGCTTTCCTAGTATACACTGCTCCTACAGAGGTAGTCACCCAGCTTTCCTAGTCTGCACTGCTCCTACAGAGGTAGTCACCCAGCTTTCCTAGTATACACTGCTCCTACAGAGGTAGTCACCCAGCTTTCCTAGTCTGCACTGCTCCTACAGAGGTAGTCACCCAGCTTTCCTAGTCTGCACTGCTCCTACAGAGGTAGTCACCCAGCTTTCCTAGTCTGCACTGCTCCTACAGAGGTAGTCACCCAGCTTTCCTAGTATACACTGCTCCTACAGAGGTAGTCACCCAGCTTTCCTAGTATACACTGCTCCTACAGAGGTAGTCACCCAGCTTTCCTAGTCTACCCTGCTCCTACAGAGGTAGTCACCCAGCTTTCCTAGTATACACTGCTCCTACAGAGGTAGTCACCCAGCTTTCCTAGTCTGCACTGCTCCTACAGAGGTAGTCACCCAGCTTTCCTAGTATACACTGCTCCTACAGAGGTAGTCACCCAGCTTTCCTAGTCTGCACTGCTCCTACAGAGGTAGTCACCCAGCTTTCCTAGTCTGCACTGCTCCTACAGAGGTAGTCACCCAGCTTTCCTAGTCTGCACTGCTCCTACAGAGGTAGTCACCCAGCTTTCCTAGTCTGCACTGCTCCTACAGAGGTAGTCACCCAGCTTTCCTAGTATACACTGCTCCTACAGAGGTAGTCACTCAGCTTTCCTAGTCTGCACTGCTCCTACAGAGGTAGTCACCCAGCTTTCCTAGTCTGCACTGCTCTTACAGAGGTAGTCACCCAGCTTTCCTAGTCTGCACTGCTCCTACAGAGGTAGTCACCCAGCTTTCCTAGTCTGCACTGCTCCTACAGAGGTAGTCACCCAGCTTTCCTAGTATACACTGCTCCTACAGAGGTAGTCACCCAGCTTTCCTAGTCTTCACTGCTCCTACAGAGGTAGTCACCCAGCTTTTCCTAGTATACACTGCTCCTACAGAGGTAGTCACCCAGCTTTCCTAGTCTGCACTGCTCCTACAGAGGTAGTCATCCAGCTTTCCTAGTATACACTGCTCCTACAGAGGTAGTCACCCAGCTTTCCTAGTCTGCACTGCTCCTACAGAGGTAGTCACCCAGCTTTCCTAGTCTGCACTGCTCCTACAGAGGTAGTCACCCAGCTTTTCCTAGTATACACTGCTCCTACAGAGGTAGTCACCCAGCTTTCCTAGTCTGCACTGCCCCTACAGAGGTTGTCACCCAGCTTTCCTAGTCTTCACTGCTCCTACAGAGGTTGTCACCCAGCTTTCCTAGTCTTCACTGCTCCTACAGAGGTAGTCACCCAGCTTTCCTAGTCTGCACTGCTCCTACAGAGGTAGTCACCCAGCTTTCCTAGTATACACTGCTCCTACAGAGGTAGTCACCCAGCTTTCCTAGTCTACCCTGCTTCTACAGAGGTAGTCACCCAGCTTTCCTAGTCTACCCTGCTTCTACAGAGGTAGTCACCCAGCTTTCCTAGTCTGCTCTGCTCCTACAGAGGTAGTCACCCAGCTTTCCTAGTCTGCACTGCTCCTACAGAGGTAGTCACCCAGCTTTCCTAGTCTGCACTGCTCCTACAGAGGTAGTCACCCAGCTTTCCTAGTCTGCACCGCTCCTACAGAGGTAGTCACCCAGCTTTCCTAGTCTGCACTGCTTCTACAGAGGTAGTCACCCAGCTTTCCTAGTCTGCACCGCTCCTACAGAGGTAGTCACCCAGCTTTCCTAGTCTGCACTGCTCCTACAGAGGTAGTCACCCAGCTTTCCTAGTCTGCACTGCTCCTACAGAGGTAGTCACCCAGCTTTCCTAGTCTGCACTGCTCCTACAGAGGTAGTCACCCAGCTTTCCTAGTCTGCACTGCTCCTACAGAGGTAGTCACCCAGCTTTCCTAGTCTGCACCGCTCCTACAGAGGTAGTCACTCAGCTTTCCTAGTCTGCACTGCTCCTACAGCTGTAGTGTGTACATGGGTGTATACATGTAAATACTCGTCTTGTAGTGTGTACAATACAGGATGTGTACATATACGTATACAGCTATGTACACACTACAGGACTTGTATGTAGAGGTATACAGCTATGTACTGCATAACTGTATCACGTCCTGTAGTGGCTGTATACCTGTATATACATGTCCTGTAGTGGCTGTATACCTGTATATACATGTCCTGTAGTGGCTGTATACCTGTATATACACGTCCTGTAGTGGCTGTATACCTGTATATACATGTCCTGTAGTGGCTGTATACCTGTATATACACTCCTGTAGTGGCTGTATACCTGTATATACATGTCCTGTAGTGGCTGTATACCTGTATATACATGTCCTGTAGTGGCTGTATACCTGTATATACATGTCCTGTAGTGGCTGTATACCTGTATATACATGTCCTGTAGTGGCTGTATACCTGTATATACATGTCCTGTAGTGGCTGTATACCTTTATATACATGTCCTGTAGTGGCTGTATACCTGTATATACACTCCTGTAGTGGCTGTATACCTGTATATACATGTCCTGTAGTGGCTGTATACCTGTATATACATGTCCTGTAGTGGCTGTATACCTGTATATACACTCCTGTAGTGGCTGTATACCTGTATATACATGTCCTGTAGTGGCTGTATACCTGTATATACATGTCCTGTAGTGGCTGTATACCTGTATATACACGTCCTGTAGTGGCTGTATACCTGTATATACATGTCCTGTAGTGGCTGTATACCTGTATATACACATTCAGTAGTGGATGTATACCTGTATATACATGTCCTGTAGTGGCTGTATACCTGTATATACATGTCCTGTAGTGGCTGTATAACTGTATATACATGTCCTGTAGTGGCTGTATACCTGTATATACATGTCCTGTAGTGGCTGTATACCTGTATATACATGTCCTGTAGTGGCTGTATACATGTATATACATGTCCTGTAGTGGATGTATACCTGTATATACACTCCTGTAGTGGCTGTATACCTGTATATACATGTCCTGTAGTGGCTGTATACATGTATATACATGTCCTGTAGTGGCTGTATACCTGTATATACATGTCCTGTAGTGGCTGTATACCTGTATATACATGTCCTGTAGTGGCTGTATACCTGTATATACACTCCTGTAGTGGCTGTATACCTGTATATACATGTCCTGTAGTGGCTGTATACCTGTATATACACTCCTGTGGTGGCTGTATACCTGTATATACATGTCCTGTAGTGGCTGTATACCTGTATATACATGTCCTGTAGTGGCTGTATACCTGTATATACACTCCTGTAGTGGCTGTATACCTGTATATACATGTCCTGTAGTGGCTGTATACCTGTATATACATGTCCTGTAGTGGCTGTATACCTGTATATACATGTCCTGTAGTGGCTGTATACCTGTATATACACTCCTGTAGTGGCTGTATACCTGTATATACACGTCCTGTAGTGGCTGTATACCTGTATATACATGTCCTGTAGTGGCTGTATACCTGTATATACATGTCCTGTAGTGGCTGTATACCTGTATATACACTCCTGTAGTGTGAGCATAGCTGTATACCTGTATATACATGTCCTGTAGTGGCTGTATACCTGTATATACACTCCTGTAGTGGCTGTATACCTGTATATACATGTCCTGTAGTGGCTGTATACCTGTATATACATGTCCTGTAGTGTGTACATAGCTGTATACCTGTATATACATGTCCTGTAGTGGCTGTATACCTGTATATACACTCCTGTAGTGGCTGTATACCTGTATATACATGTCCTGTAGTGGATGTATACATGTATATACACGTCCTGTAGTGTGAGCATAGCTGTATACACATGTCCTGTAGTGGCTGTATACCTGTATATACACGTCCTGTAGTGGCTGTATATCTGTATATACATGTCCTGTAGTGGCTGTATACCTGTATATACATGTCCTGTAGTGGCTGTATACCTGTATATACATGTCCTGTAGTGGCTGTATACCTGTATATATACCTGTAGTAGCTGTATACCTGTATATATACCTGTAGTGGATGTATACCTGTATATACACTCCTGTAGTGGCTGTATACCTGTATATACATGTCCTGTAGTGGCTGTATACCTGTATATACATGTCCTGTAGTGGATGTATACCTGTATATACACTCCTGTAGTGGCTGTATACCTGTATATACATGTCCTGTAGTGGCTGTATACCTGTATATACATGTCCTGTAGTGGCTGTATACCTGTATATACATGTCCTGTAGTGGCTGTATACCTGTATATACATGTCCTGTAGTGGCTGTATACCTGTATATACATGTCCTGTAGTGGCTGTATACCTGTATATACACGTCCTGTAGTGGCTGTATACCTGTATATACATGTCCTGTAGTGGCTGTATACCTGTATATACATGTCCTGTAGTGGCTGTATACCTGTATATACATGTCCTGTAGTGGCTGTATACCTGTATATACATGTCCTGTAGTGGCTGTATACCTGTATATACATGTCCTGTAGTGGATGTATACCTGTATATATAGTACATGTCCTGTAGTGGCTGTATACCTGTATATACACGTCCTGTAGTGGCTGTATACCTGTATATACATGTCCTGTAGTGGCTGTATACCTGTATATACATGTCCTGTAGTGGCTGTATACCTGTATATACATGTCCTGTAGTGGATGTATACCTGTATATACATGTCCTGTAGTGGATGTATAACTGTATCACGTCCTGTAGTGGCTGTATACCTGTATATACATGTCCTGTAGTGGCTGTATACCTGTATATACATGTCCTGTAGTGGCTGTATACCTGTATATACATGCCCTGTAGTGGCTGTATACCTGTATATACACTCCTGTAGTGGCTGTATACCTGTATATACATGTCCTGTAGTGGCTGTATACCTGTATATACACTCCTGTAGTGGCTGTATACCTGTATATACATGTCCTGTAGTGGATGTATACCTGTATATATAGTACATGTCCTGTAGTGGCTGTATACCTGTATATACATGTCCTGTAGTGGCTGTATACCTGTATATACACGTCCTGTAGTGGCTGTATACCTGTATATACACTCCTGTAGTGTGAGCATAGCTGTATATACATGTCCTGTAGTGGCTGTATACCTGTATATACACTCCTGTAGTGTGAGCATAGCTGTATATACATGTCCTGTAGTGGCTGTATACCTGTATATACATGTCCTGTAGTGTGAGCATAGCTGTATATACATGTCCTGTAGTGGCTGTATACCTGTATCTACACGTCCTGTAGTGGCTGTATACCTGTATATACATGTCCTGTAGTGGCTGTATACCTGTATATACATGTCCTGTAGTGGCTGTATACCTGTATATACATGTCCTGTAGTGGCTGTATACCTGTATATACATGTCCTGTAGTGGCTGTATACCTGTATATACATGTCCTGTAGTGGCTGTATACCTGTATATACACGTCCTGTAGTGGCTGTATACCTGTATATACATGTCCTGTAGTGGCTGTATACTTGTATATACATGTCCTGTAGTGGCTGTATACCTGTATATACATGTCCTGTAGTGGCTGTATACCTGTATATACACGTCCTGTAGTGGCTGTATACCTGTATATACATGTCCTGTAGTGGCTGTATACCTGTATATACACTCCTGTAGTGTGAGCATAGCTGTATATACATGTCCTGTAGTGGCTGTATACCTGTATCTACACGTCCTGTAGTGGCTGTATACCTGTATATACATGTCCTGTAGTGGCTGTATACCTGTATATACATGTCCTGTAGTGGCTGTATACCTGTATATACATGTCCTGTAGTGGCTGTATACCTGTATATACATGTCCTGTAGTGGATGTATACCTGTATATACATGTCCTGTAGTGGCTGTATACCTGTATATACATGTCCTGTAGTGGCTGTATACCTGTATATACATGTCCTGTAGTGGCTGTATACCTGTATATACATGTCCTGTAGTGGATGTATACCTGTATATATAGTACATGTCCTGTAGTGGCTGTATACCTGTATATACACTCCTGTAGTGTGAGCATAGCTGTATATACATGTCCTGTAGTGGCTGTATACCTGTATATACACTCCTGTAGTGTGAGCATAGCTGTATATACACGTCCTGTAGTGGCTGTATACCTGTATATACATGTCCTGTAGTGGCTGTATACCTGTATATACATGTCCTGTAGTGGCTGTATACTTGTATATACATGTCCTTTAGTGGCTGTATACCTGTATATACATGTCCTGTAGTGGCTGTATACCTGTATATACATGTCCTGTAGTGGCTGTATACCTGTATATACACTCCTGTAGTGTGAGCATAGCTGTATATACATGTCCTGTAGTGGCTGTATACCTGTATCTACACGTCCTGTAGTGGCTGTATACCTGTATATACATGTCCTGTAGTGGCTGTATACCTGTATATACATGTCCTGTAGTGGCTGTATACCTGTATATACATGTCCTGTAGTGGCTGTATACCTGTATATACATGTCCTGTAGTGGCTGTATACCTGTATATACATGTCCTGTAGTGGCTGTATACCTGTATATACATGTCCTGTAGTGGCTGTATACCTGTATATACATGTCCTGTAGTGGCTGTATACCTGTATATACATGCCCTGTAGTGGCTGTATACCTGTATATACATGTCCTGTAGTGGCTGTATACCTGTATATACATGTCCTGTAGTGGATGTATACCTGTATATACACGTCCTGTAGTGGCTGTATACCTGTATATACACTCCTGTAGTGGCTGTATACCTGTATATACACTCCTGTAGTGGCTGTATAACTGTATATACATGTCCTGTAGTGGCTGTATACCTGTATATACATGTCCTGTAGTGGCTGTATACCTGTATATACATGTCCTGTACTGGCTGTATACCTGTATATACATGTCCTGTAGTGGCTGTATACCTGTATATACATGTCCTGTAGTGGCTGTATACCTGTATATACATGTCCTGTAGTGGCTGTATACCTGTATATACATGTCCTGTAGTGGCTGTATACCTGTATATACATGTCCTGTAGTGGCTGTATACCTGTATATACATGTCCTGTAGTGGCTGTATACCTGTATATACACTCCTGTAGTGGCTGTATACCTGTATATACATGTCCTGTAGTGGCTGTATACCTGTATATACACTCCTGTGGTGGCTGTATACCTGTATATACATGTCCTGTAGTGGCTGTATACCTGTATATACATGTCCTGTAGTGGCTGTATACCTGTATATACACTCCTGTAGTGGCTGTATACCTGTATATACATGTCCTGTAGTGGCTGTATACCTGTATATACATGTCCTGTAGTGGCTGTATACCTGTATATACATGTCCTGTAGTGGCTGTATACCTGTATATACACTCCTGTAGTGGCTGTATACCTGTATATACACGTCCTGTAGTGGCTGTATACCTGTATATACATGTCCTGTAGTGGCTGTATACCTGTATATACATGTCCTGTAGTGGCTGTATACCTGTATATACACTCCTGTAGTGTGAGCATAGCTGTATACCTGTATATACATGTCCTGTAGTGGCTGTATACCTGTATATACACTCCTGTAGTGGCTGTATACCTGTATATACATGTCCTGTAGTGGATGTATACATGTATATACACGTCCTGTAGTGTGAGCATAGCTGTATACACATGTCCTGTAGTGGCTGTATACCTGTATATACACGTCCTGTAGTGGCTGTATATCTGTATATACATGTCCTGTAGTGGCTGTATACCTGTATATACATGTCCTGTAGTGGCTGTATACCTGTATATACATGTCCTGTAGTGGCTGTATACCTGTATATATACCTGTAGTAGCTGTATACCTGTATATATACCTGTAGTGGATGTATACCTGTATATACACTCCTGTAGTGGCTGTATACCTGTATATACATGTCCTGTAGTGGCTGTATACCTGTATATACATGTCCTGTAGTGGATGTATACCTGTATATACACTCCTGTAGTGGCTGTATACCTGTATATACATGTCCTGTAGTGGCTGTATACCTGTATATACATGTCCTGTAGTGGCTGTATACCTGTATATACATGTCCTGTAGTGGCTGTATACCTGTATATACATGTCCTGTAGTGGCTGTATACCTGTATATACATGTCCTGTAGTGGCTGTATACCTGTATATACATGTCCTGTAGTGGCTGTATACCTGTATATACATGTCCTGTAGTGGCTGTATACCTGTATATACACGTCCTGTAGTGGCTGTATACCTGTATATACATGTCCTGTAGTGGCTGTATACCTGTATATACATGTCCTGTAGTGGCTGTATACCTGTATATACATGTCCTGTAGTGGCTGTATACCTGTATATACATGTCCTGTAGTGGCTGTATACCTGTATATACATGTCCTGTAGTGGATGTATACCTGTATATATAGTACATGTCCTGTAGTGGCTGTATACCTGTATATACACGTCCTGTAGTGGCTGTATACCTGTATATACATGTCCTGTAGTGGCTGTATACCTGTATATACATGTCCTGTAGTGGCTGTATACCTGTATATACATGTCCTGTAGTGGATGTATACCTGTATATACATGTCCTGTAGTGGATGTATAACTGTATCACGTCCTGTAGTGGCTGTATACCTGTATATACATGTCCTGTAGTGGCTGTATACCTGTATATACATGTCCTGTAGTGGCTGTATACCTGTATATACATGCCCTGTAGTGGCTGTATACCTGTATATACACTCCTGTAGTGGCTGTATACCTGTATATACATGTCCTGTAGTGGCTGTATACCTGTATATACACTCCTGTAGTGGCTGTATACCTGTATATACATGTCCTGTAGTGGATGTATACCTGTATATATAGTACATGTCCTGTAGTGGCTGTATACCTGTATATACATGTCCTGTAGTGGCTGTATACCTGTATATACACGTCCTGTAGTGGCTGTATACCTGTATATACACTCCTGTAGTGTGAGCATAGCTGTATATACATGTCCTGTAGTGGCTGTATACCTGTATATACACTCCTGTAGTGTGAGCATAGCTGTATATACATGTCCTGTAGTGGCTGTATACCTGTATATACATGTCCTGTAGTGTGAGCATAGCTGTATATACATGTCCTGTAGTGGCTGTATACCTGTATCTACACGTCCTGTAGTGGCTGTATACCTGTATATACATGTCCTGTAGTGGCTGTATACCTGTATATACATGTCCTGTAGTGGCTGTATACCTGTATATACATGTCCTGTAGTGGCTGTATACCTGTATATACATGTCCTGTAGTGGCTGTATACCTGTATATACATGTCCTGTAGTGGCTGTATACCTGTATATACACGTCCTGTAGTGGCTGTATACCTGTATATACATGTCCTGTAGTGGCTGTATACTTGTATATACATGTCCTGTAGTGGCTGTATACCTGTATATACATGTCCTGTAGTGGCTGTATACCTGTATATACACGTCCTGTAGTGGCTGTATACCTGTATATACATGTCCTGTAGTGGCTGTATACCTGTATATACACTCCTGTAGTGTGAGCATAGCTGTATATACATGTCCTGTAGTGGCTGTATACCTGTATCTACACGTCCTGTAGTGGCTGTATACCTGTATATACATGTCCTGTAGTGGCTGTATACCTGTATATACATGTCCTGTAGTGGCTGTATACCTGTATATACATGTCCTGTAGTGGCTGTATACCTGTATATACATGTCCTGTAGTGGATGTATACCTGTATATATAGTACATGTCCTGTAGTGGCTGTATACCTGTATATACACTCCTGTAGTGTGAGCATAGCTGTATATACATGTCCTGTAGTGGCTGTATACCTGTATATACACTCCTGTAGTGTGAGCATAGCTGTATATACACGTCCTGTAGTGGCTGTATACCTGTATATACATGTCCTGTAGTGGCTGTATACCTGTATATACATGTCCTGTAGTGGCTGTATACTTGTATATACATGTCCTTTAGTGGCTGTATACCTGTATATACATGTCCTGTAGTGGCTGTATACCTGTATATACATGTCCTGTAGTGGCTGTATACCTGTATATACACTCCTGTAGTGTGAGCATAGCTGTATATACATGTCCTGTAGTGGCTGTATACCTGTATCTACACGTCCTGTAGTGGCTGTATACCTGTATATACATGTCCTGTAGTGGCTGTATACCTGTATATACATGTCCTGTAGTGGCTGTATACCTGTATATACATGTCCTGTAGTGGCTGTATACCTGTATATACATGTCCTGTAGTGGCTGTATACCTGTATATACATGTCCTGTAGTGGCTGTATACCTGTATATACATGTCCTGTAGTGGCTGTATACCTGTATATACATGTCCTGTAGTGGCTGTATACCTGTATATACATGCCCTGTAGTGGCTGTATACCTGTATATACATGTCCTGTAGTGGCTGTATACCTGTATATACATGTCCTGTAGTGGATGTATACCTGTATATACACGTCCTGTAGTGGCTGTATACCTGTATATACACTCCTGTAGTGGCTGTATACCTGTATATACACTCCTGTAGTGGCTGTATACCTGTATATACACTCCTGTAGTGGCTGTATACCTGTATATACATGTCCTGTAGTGGCTGTATACCTGTATATACATGTCCTGTACTGGCTGTATACCTGTATATACATGTCCTGTAGTGGCTGTATACCTGTATATACATGTCCTGTAGTGGCTGTATACCTGTATATACATGTCCTGTAGTGGCTGTATACCTGTATATACATGTCCTGTAGTGGCTGTATACCTGTATATACATGTCCTGTAGTGGCTGTATACCTGTATATACATGTCCTGTAGTGGCTGTATACCTGTATATACACTCCTGTAGTGGCTGTATACCTGTATATACATGTCCTGTAGTGGCTGTATACCTGTATATACATGTCCTGTAGTGGCTGTATACCTGTATATACACTCCTGTAGTGGCTGTATACCTGTATATACACGTCCTGTAGTGGATGTATACCTGTATATACACTCCTGTAGTGGATGTATACCTGTATATACACTCCTGTAGTGGATGTATACCTGTATATACATGTCCTGTAGTGGCTGTATACCTGTATATACATGTCCTGTAGTGGCTGTATACCTGTATATACACTCCTGTAGTGGCTGTATACCTGTATATACACGTCCTGTAGTGGCTGTATACCTGTATATACATGTCCTGTAGTGGCTGTATACCTGTATATACATGTCCTGTAGTGGCTGTATACCTGTATATACATGTCCTGTAGTGGATGTATACATGTATATACACTCCTGTAGTGGATGTATACCTGTATATACACTCCTGTAGTGTGAGCATAGCTGTATATACATGTCCTGTAGTGGCTGTATACCTGTATATACACTCCTGTAGTGTGAGCATAGCTGTATATACATGTCCTGTAGTGGCTGTATACCTGTATATACATGTCCTGTAGTGGCTGTATACCTGTATATACACGTCCTGTAGTGTGAGCATAGCTGTATATACATGTCCTGTAGTGGGTGTATACCTGTATATACATGTCCTGTAGTGGCTGTATACCTGTATATACATGTCCTGTAGTGGATGTATACCTGTATATACACTCCTGTAGTGTGAGCATAGCTGTATATACATGTCCTGTAGTGGCTGTATACCTGTATATACATGTCCTGTAGTGGCTGTATACCTGTATATACATGTCCTGTAGTGGCTGTATACCTGTATATACATGTCCTGTAGTGGCTGTATACCTGTATATACATGTCCTGTAGTGGCTGTATACCTGTATATACACTCCTGTAGTGTGAGCATAGCTGTATATACATGTCCTGTAGTGGCTGTATACCTGTATATACATGTCCTGTAGTGGCTGTATACCTGTATATACATGTCCTGTAGTGGCTGTATACCTGTATATACACTCCTGTAGTGGCTGTATACCTGTATATACACTCCTGTAGTGTGAGCATAGCTGTATATACATGTCCTGTAGTGGCTGTATACCTGTATATACATGTCCTGTAGTGGCTGTATACCTGTATATACATGTCCTGTAGTGTGAGCATAGCTGTATATACATGTCCTGTAGTGGCTGTATACCTGTATATACACGTCCTGTAGTGGCTGTATACCTGTATATACATGTCCTGTAGTGGCTGTATACCTGTATATACACTCCTGTAGTGGCTGTATACCTGTATATACATGTCCTGTAGTGGCTGTATACCTGTATATACATGTCCTGTAGTGGCTGTATACCTGTATATACACTCCTGTAGTGTGAGCATAGCTGTATACCTGTGTATATATTCCCCCAGGCTTCTGCTGAGACCCCCTAATAATAACATATAATAATAATGACTATAGACTGAATGGCGCGGCCTTGTTGTGTTGATGCTCAGTAAGTTCCTTTTTGGCCAAGTGGATGTGGCTTGTTAAAAGGGGCGTGTCATAATTATCGTTACCGTTATGTTAGTTGTTTGGGGGGGCTGGGGGTGGTAGATGTGTGAATGGCGGGGGGGGGGGGAGGCTGAAGGAGCTTTATGTTACATTAAGGGGGGGGGGGGGGCCATTTACCCTAAGGCCGGCCCTGGCTGGCATCAGTGCATAGCCGGAATGGCTGGGAGCGAGAAGAGTTTTCAATGCTTGGAAGGCTTCTTCTTGTTCCTGTCGCCAGTTGATGGACAGTCTCCTGCCAGGAAGGTCTTTCGGGCAGCCACACAGTAGCTCTGTCAAGGGAGCAGCAATTTGGGCAAAGTGTGGGATGAAGCTTCTGTCGTATCCGGTGAATCCCAGGCAACAGCAAGGTCTGGGTCCTGTTCATGACACCAATTCTGGGGTGACTGCCCCGCCGGTGAGCAGGGACAGACGGCCAGTCACTTGCCAAATGGTTAGGTGTGACACCAGTCCTGTGGTGGTTGGCCGAGGAATAGTTCTGCCCGGTGGTGGTTTATTGTGATGCAGGTATGGCGGCACACCTGCTCTTATTTTAATGGGCTTAACTACACCTTGTTCTCCTGTGGACAGTGACCTGCCGGGCTGTGAGGGGGTCTCTTGGGTACTTATCACGGTGGTCCAGAGTGGAGTAATGACCCACCCGGACTATTAGCAGAGATGACCCAAGGAAGCTGTGTGTGCGGTGTCGGTGCTGGACAAGAAATCACAGAGTCTCTTTAGCATCAATATAATCTTGCTTACTCTGAAGATACATTAGATAGGCAGCAGATTATACAGCTTTGCCTTGATACAATACTTCACACTTGATAAGATACTTAATACTTTATAATCCAGATCTGTACTGAGAATGGACGGAGTAATAATAATGCTGAGGGCCTAAGCTATGTTACACCCCGGGGTATATTCTGGCCTAGGCTATGTTACACCCCGGGGTATATTCTGGCCTAGGCTATGTTACACCCCGGGGTATAGTCTGGCCTAAGCTATGTTACACCCCGGGGTATAGTCTGGCCTAGGCTATGTTACACCCCGGGGTATAGTTTGGCCTAGGCTATGTTACACCCTGGGGTATAGTTTGGGTTAGGCTATGTTACACCCCGGGGTATAGTTTGGCCTAGGCTATGTTACACCCCGGGTATAGTCTTGCCTGTAGGGATATAGTCTTGCCTAGGCTATGTTACACCCCGGGGTATACTCTGGCCTAAGCTATGTTACACCCCAGGGTATACTCTGGTCTAGGCTATGTTACACCCCAGGGTATAGTCTGGCCTAGGCTATGTTACACCCTGGGGTATAGTTTGGCCAAATCGATGTTACACCCCGGGGTATAGTCTGGCCTGGAGGAATATAGTCTGGCCTAGGCTATGTTACACCCCGTGGTATACTCTGGCCTAGGCTATGTTACACCCCGGGGTATACTCTGGTCTAGGCTGTGTTACACCCCGGGGTATACTCTGGTCTAGGCTGTGTTACACCCCGGGGTATAGTCTGGCCTAGGCTATGTTACACCCCGGGGTATAGTCTGGCCTAGGCTATGTTACACCCCGTGGTATACTCTGGCCTAGGTTATGTTACACCCCGGGGTATAGTCTGGCCTAGGCTATGTTACACCCCGGGGTATACTCTGGCCTAGGCTATGTTACACCCCGGGGTATAGTCTGGCCTAGACTATGGTACACCCCCGGGTATAGTCTGGCCTGGAGAAGTATAGTTTGGCCTAGGTTATGTTACACCCCGGGGTATAGTTTGGCCTAGGCTATGTTACACCCCGGGGTATAGTCTGGCCTAGGCTATGTTACACCCCGGGGTATAGTCTGGCCTAGGCTATGTTACACCCCGGGGTATAGTCTGGCCTAGGCTATGTTACACCCCGGGGTATAGTTTGGCCTAGGCTATGTTACACCCCGGGGTATACTCTGGCCTAGGCTATGTTACACCCCGGGGTATAGTCTGGCCTAGGCTATGTTACACCCCGGGGTATAGTCTGGCCTAGGCTATGTTACACCCCGGGGTATAGTCTGGGCTAGGCTATGTTACACCCCGGGGTATAGTCTGGCCTAGGCTATGTTACACCCCGGGGTATAGTCTGGCCTAGGCTATGTTACACCCCGGGGTATAGTCTGGCCTAGGCTATGTTACACCCCGGGGTATAGTCTGGCCTAGGCTATGTTACACCCCGGGGTATACTCTGGCCTAGGCTATGTTACACCCCGCGGTATAGTTTGGCCTAGGCTATGTTACACCCCGGGGTATAGTCTGGCCTAGGCTATGTTACACCCCGGGGTATAGTCTGGCCTAGGCTATGTTACACCCCGGGGTATAGTCTGGCCTAGGCTATGTTACACCCCGGGGTATAGTCTGGCCTAGGCTATGTTACACCCCGGGGTATAGTCTGGCCTAGGCTATGTTACACCCCGGGGTATAGTCTGGCCTAGGCTATGTTACACCCCGGGGTATAGTCTGGCCTGCTATATGGGCTGTAGTACAGTGGTGTAGTAGTTGTAGTGTTATTATATTGAGGACCCCCCCATCCCCCGGCTCCTCTTTCTCCATTGTTTGCCGGCTGTGACCTCTTTACCTTGATGATTTGTCTCCCCGGGTTCCGTGTTCCGTGTTCCACTTTGTGGTTTTTGGCTCCTGATTTCACCGTCTGAGCCAGAAGCACAATCCACCCCTCCCCCATCTGAGACGCCCCCAATAACTCTAGCAAATAAAATACTGAGATGTGATACACCTTCCCATCCTCATATACTGAGATACCGAGATGTGATACACCTTCCCATCCTCATATACTGAGATACCGACATGTGATACACTCCCCATCCTCATATACTGAGATACCGAGAATATGTGATACAGCCCCCATCCTCATATACTGAGAAGTTATACACCCACCCCCCCTCCCCTCAGCATTATATCTGCGATGCCCTGGCCCCTAGGGGCCACTCCGCAGTATAGATGGTGATAACAGGCAGGAACCGGGGCAGCTGTAGGATATAGGGTTGTCACGGTGTAGGCACGAGGGTGATACAGCTGGAAACCGGGCCCCTGACCCTGCGGGAATACTGGGCATGCGATTCCTCGTTGTCCTTAGTCAGGGCACCAATTATCACACCAATGCCAAGGTTCAGAAACAACGGTAGTTGTATATTTATAGTAACGGTGGTAACTAGTAGCAACAGTCTCTCCGGATGCAACCGGGAATAAGGCAATCTTGAATAAAGCAGAGTAATGGGTGATGCTGCAATAGGCTGTGAGAGTAGCGTGCTGAATAATGGGAGTAGTAGTGAAACTGAAGCTGAGATGCTGGGTGGAATGAGACTTGAATAAAATACTTGCTGTTGATGATTTGAGGAGATGATGAGGAGAGGAACTGAAGAATGACTGAAGAATCGACACCCAGATGAGAATCTTGAGACTTGAGACAGGAACACAGCCAGTGGACTGGAGCAGCAGAGCACACGCAGGCCTCTCTCTTAGCAGGGAAAGAGGACAAAACCACAACCTATCCCCTATGGGGCAGGAGATAGACACAGAACTTGTCTCCTGAAGGTGGAGAACAAGACTAGACTGCACAGGAAGTCACATGGCAACCCCAGCCAAAAGCTCGATGACCATTGGTGTTACCATGGAAGTAGGGCACAGTCACGTGACATCCAGCCATTGCATCATCACACCATTAGGCATATACAGAGAAATATACATGAGAAGTACCATCCTTGAACACTAGGAGGCGACATAATACCTTTAGACACTGATACCTGAATACACATGCAATAAATGAATGAAATAGCAGACCTGAATACTGCAGGGGTAACACAATACACGCAGTTTGCAGTGGACCATAGCTTTCCAGAACAGAACTAGTTATAATAAAAATATGAGCATAAGAAGGGCTGTTCTGGGACACTGCATACCTCCCTACTATAAATGAGCCGACCTCGGCGAACCACAAGCTGAGGTAGACGTGGCCGAAGGAACATAGAGGACCAGGACAACAAGACAAGAGGAAGGCATGATAGTGTGAGTGAATATGTAGATGTGTGTTTCCCACGCTCAAGGCACAGGTGACAAGAGGAAATATGAAGAGAAAGAAAAACCCTAGTGGCAGGACTTCACCTAGGGGTGCCTAACGTACTCTGGTTACAGGTAGTTAGTGCGTGGACCATGTGACATGGAAGCCAGGACAACCTAACTGCTGGCGGGGGACCCTCAATGTCAGTTTGACAGTAGGTTTCCAATGAAATGAGTTACCCTACTGGAAAGAAAACTGTGAAGACCTGTGTACTACCTTGGGTGTCTGTGAAGTGTCTTGGACACCTGAAAGAGAAAGAATAAAATAAAAAAAGCAAGCATACACCTGGTGCGCCATACATACCAGTCAATAACGCGACACAATTACTCAATAGGCCAAACACACGAAAAGGTATCCAAGGTGCAATGTGTATGGACAAGTGTAAAGGTTGAGTATGACTATGTGTGATAACTACTGTGTTGGGACAAGACAGAGGTGAACAAACACTGAAAACACAAGGAAGGGAAACACAGAAGACAACAAATACTGCGAGGTCTGGAGGAGAACTGGCTCACATAACTCTGAAGACATCTGAAGAAAACTGGCCCCAATAATCTTTCCAGTTGTGGATATAATAGATACAATAATATTATGCATGGAGAAAATAGAAGATCCTTCTGAAAATACACTCGTTAGAAAATACTCCTTTAGAAAATAGACTTTCTCTGAGGCTATAGATATATACTGACTTCTCACTCAGAGGAGGAGGAAACTGTCTGACTCTGACATGAAAATATACACTGTGAGAAAAAAAACTTTTTCTAAAGACACACTTTACTCTGAGACTATCTAAATGACTTTTCTGGTTACTCAGAGGTAGGAAATATATATATATATATACGACTCTGACAAGAAAATAGACTTTTGACTACTGAAGTGCAATCATGAAATACAATAATAAACCTCTGACAATCACACAATCATGACAAGTGCTTTAGGAAGGACTGGATAAGTGTCTCTGTGTGGTAGAGTCTCTTTAGGCAATATACACCATCGTCCATGTAAAGGCTCTGGGACAGGCACTAGAGAACAGTTTGGGTCAATGAGTGTCCATCAGCACATAGCTAGATGATAATAAGGAAACTTGGTCAGGAGGACCAGGCACGAACCCTGAACGTTGCATAGGAATTCTTCAAACCTAAAACAAAACAGTTATATAAACGGTCAAGAACTTTGCTTTCTGTAGTTACGCTTTAATCAAAGGATGCAGGAGGGCCCTGAGTAGGCTTCTTCTTCTTCTCCCACGGGTAGTAGAAGCGTGGAGGGCCTGGAGCAGAAGCATCACTGGAGGCAGTGGTGACCACAATGCTAGGCGCCACTGTGGTAATAGGAGAGATGATGGGGGCCACATGGTAAGTGACCGACGTGGTCGAAGAAGCAGCTTTAGCCACGGCAGTGGGGGCAGTATTAGCAGCTGTGGACTGCCCTGCTGTAGTGGAAGCTGCAGGAGCAGCGCTAGGCATAGCGGTGGCAGCTGTAGTGGCAGGCAACAGGGCAGCAAGGGCCTGCTGAATGTCCTCGATCAGCTGCACAATCTTAGGCCCACGCCCGAGCATCCATTGCGGCAGGGGCGGCGAATCACACCCGGGAGGCTGCCATAGGCCCGGAGATATGGGGCCCTTAACGAGAGTCTTTCCCCCCGGTTCAGGATCTGGGGGCGATGGAGGTGACTCGTCTATGATCCAGTCGTCCTTGGAGGAGACGGATGGCCCCGTGGAGAAAATGAAATTTGAGGAGCCGGAGTGATTAGGACCCCGGGAGATACTGAGATCAGACGTAGTCTCCTCACCTAATTCAGCGGAGGTCGGAGTAGAGGCCCGGCTTTGATCCCTATCTTAGGACTGGACGGATCCCCAGCTGCTGTCACTATCCGAGGGCAGCGGAGCCAGCAGGCATGCCGGATCGAACGCTGGCAGAGAGGCGGGAGGCTCTGGTAGCACGGGTACAGCGGTAGCAGGCGTGCACTCCTTGCAGGACGCCATCTTGCTGCGCACTGGCGTGGTCTTGAGGACCTAGGAGGAGGCGGAGCGCAGAGGCTGAAATTCCGGTCCAGCAATCTGCCCAGCAACTGTGACGTCACTCGGCACGGGCAGCCAATCAGAAGAATTCACAGTAAAGTCTATGGCGCCGGGCGATTCCCGCGCTTTGGCAGCATGGCGGTTAACCCCCTCCTGTCTGGGGTATGGCGCAGTTAGAAATTGAAGAAGGCAGCGGCCATCTTGTGTACAGTCTAGGGCCCTCAGCACCTCGATTACCCCCATGGTGATATGGCAAAGTCTCTTTGGGGTTGCGGCACACTGTTGGGGGCACACAATGCGATCGTTATCCTGTTCGTGACGCCAAATGCGATGCCCTGGCCCCTAGGGGCCACTACGCAGTATAGATGGTGATAACAGGCAGGAACCGGGGCAGCTGTAGGATAATGTGGTCATGGTGTAGGCACGAGGGTGATACAGCTGGAAACCAGGCTCCTGACCATGCGGGAATACTGGGCATGCGATTCTTCGTTGTCCTTAGTCAGGGCACCAATTATCACACCAATGCCAAGGGTCAGAAACAACGGTAGTTGTGTATTTATTGTAACGGTGGTAACTAGTAGCAACAGTCTCTCCGGATGCAACCGGGAATAAGGCAGACTTGGATAAAGCAGAGTAATGGGTGATGCTGCAATAGGCTGTGAGAGTAGCGTGCTGAATGATGGGAGTAGTAGTGATACTGAGGATGAGATGCTGGGTGGAATGAGACTTGAATGAAATACTTGCTGTTGATGATTAGAGAAGATGATGATGAGAGGAACTGAAGAATGACTGAAGAATCGACACCCAGATGAGAATCTTGAGACTTGAGACAGGAACACAGCCAGTGGACTGGAGCAGCAGAGCACACGCAGGCTTCTCTCTTAGCAGGGAGAGAGGACAGACACACAACCTATCCCCTATGGGGCAGGAGATAGACTGAGGTAGCACAGGAAGTCACATGGTAACCCCAGCCAAAAGCTCGATGACCATTGGTGTTACCATGGAAGCAGGGCACAGTCACGTGACATCCAGCCATTGCATCATCACACCATTAGGCATATACAGAGGAATATACATGAGAAGTACCATCCTTGAACACTAGGAGGCGACATAATACCATTAGACACTGATACCTGAATATACATGCAATAAATGAATGGAATAGCAGACCTGAATACTGCAGGGGTGAAACAATACACGCAGTTTGCAGTGGACCATAGCTTTCCAGAACAGAACCAGTTATAATAAAAGTATGAGCATAAGAAGGGCTGTTCTGGGACACTGCATATCTATGAGGTCATCTCTGATCTGGTGATGTAACCACGCTGCACAGAGCTGGGGGCCGAAGATGCTGGCACTGGAGGGGGGGGGGCAGAGATGCTGGCACGGGGGGGGCGTTGATGCTGGCACTGGGGGGGGGGGTGCGGAGATGCTGGCACGGGGGGGGGGGCGTTGATGCTGGCACTGGGGGGGGGGGCGAAGATGCTGGCACTGGGGGGGGGAGATGCTGACTGCATACAGACAAGCAACTCACAGCAAACTTAACTAACCCGCCGCCTGAAATAAAAACACGGGATACTGTATTTCCAACTCTTTGCTGGGTGGAGATCGGCCACAGCATTTGTTTATTAAATAACATTCTTCAAACTTTCCAACCAACGGGCACTATGTGCCGAACCATAACCGTAGCATACGGTGCACCGACGGCGGACTCCCACCGTGCGCGTCCGTTCAGCTATCACCACCGGGTAATTTTCCGCTGCTGTGACTTCACCATCAACACCATATCTGAAATACACAACACTTCAGTGTCTCTTCCCAAACAGTTAGCAATTCCCTACTTTCCATGGTAGTGCTTAACCTATATTTCTTTATGATAACACCTTTTTTAATGAACACATTTTTTTTTTTTTTTTTTATCCTCATATTATTTATATAGAGGGAGGGAGGGAAAACTGCACCAGGGGCTCGTGTGGACTGAGCGGGAACCAGGAAGCCCGTTCAGTAAGGTAAACCTGACTACGCCCCCCCAGTGTATCATAGGCTGTAAAGCCCGGGAAAACTTACTATAGGCTGCTTTGGTAGTCGGGGGAGGAGAAGGAGAGTAAGGGGAGGATATAATTTTAACCCCTCGCAGGCGGCCCCAATGCTTCTCCTGAGGGGAGGTGGGGGGAGATTGCCGCATGCAGTCAGCCTACACCTCCCCTATACAGTAAGGTGTGCTACAGGCACTGGGGGGGGGGGGGGCAGAGATGCGGGCGCTGGGGGGAGGGGGGGCGGAAATGCTGTCACTGGGGGTGGGGGGCGGAGATGCTGGCACTGGGGGGGGCGGAGATGATGGAGCTGGGGGGGGCGAAGATGCTGGCACTAGGGGGGGCGGAGATGCTGGCGCTGGGGGGGGCAGAGATGCTGGAATTGGGGTTGCGGAGATGCTGGCACTGGGGCGGGGGCGGAGATGATGGAGCTGGGGGGGCGGAGATGCTGGCGCTGGGGGGGCAGTTATGCTGGCTGGCACTAGGGGGCCAGAGATACTGGCACTGGATGCGCTGGGAATGCTGGCGCTGGGGGGGGGGCAGAGATGCTGGCACTGGGGGAGGGCGGAGATGCTGGCGCTCGGGGGCTGGAGATGCTGGAGCTGGGGGGGGGGGCGAAGATGCTGGCGCTAGGGGGCCGGAGATACTGGCACTGGAGGGGCTGGGAATGCTGGCGCTGGGGGGGCTGGAGATGCTGGCGCTGGGGGGGGCAGAGATGCTGGCGCTGGGGGAGGGCGGAGATGCGGGCACTGGGGGAGGGTGGAGATGCTGGCGCTGGGGGTGTGTGGAGATGCTGGCGCTAGGGGGCGGAGATGCTGGCGCTGTGGGGGGGGCGGAGATGCTGGCGCTGGGAGGGCGGAGATGCTGGTGCTGGGGGGGCTGGGAATACTGGCGCTGGGGGGGCTGGAAATGCTGGCGCTGGGGGGCCAGAGATGCTGGCGGTGGGTGGGGGGGGGGGGCGGAGATGCTGGCACTGGTGGGGGGGGAAATGCCGGCGCTGGGGGGGCAGAGATGCTGGCACTGGAGTGGGGAGATGCAGGCGCTGGGGGGGGCGGAGATGCTGGCCCTGGAGTGGGGAGATGCAGGCGCTGGGGGGGGGGGGGGGCGGCGGAGATGCTGGCACTGGAGGGAGATGCAGGCGCTTGGGGGGGGCGGAGATGCTGGCACTGGAGGGGCTGGGAATGCTGGCGCTGGGGGGGGTGTCGGAGATGATGAGTGAACATGTTCGTACCAACATGTCGCTACTAATTGTTTGTGTTCGCCGATCACGAACAATTTGTTCTTTATTCGGAATGGTTATAACGGTGATATACAAGCATATTCAAACGTTGCGAACGTACACCACTGCGTAATTCACGCTTTGCACCTGATAATCTGTACGCATGTGCGTAGATGGAGACGTATGCTTCTTTTGTACATTTGTTGTGTCTTCCTGAATGCTCGCCGAACACAAACCGATCACAATCCTTTTTTTTTTAATGTTCGCGTTCAGGATCCGAACCACAAATCGGGATGTTCACTTATGACTAATTGACAGGGCCGATGATGTCCGGAGGGTTCTTGGGGCCTAGTAGAGGCTCTGCAGATCGCTGATCTTACAGGTTGCTGATCGTCCTCTGTTTCCTTTTCTTCTCCGCTCAGTAGTCAGGGCGATCTCTGCAGGAGGGACCCCACCACCTGCCGCCGGGCGGCTTTGTCGCTTCTAGGACTGTGAAATCTGCAATCACCATCCGAGGAAATGTACATTTAGGATTCCAGCACACAGAGGCGATTGCCAAGAACTTTGTGCCGTGAGGCTGATGTGTACACAAGACTGGTGACCCCGCACCTGCCGGCCGTTGTTTACTCATATCACGAGTCCAGAGCCGGAGGACCGGAGTGGAGGCGTTGCAGGCTCGTCTGCTGTGGCAGAAGGGGTTAAAATAAGCAGTACTTGTGGTGTCTCACTACGGGAGTTTCTAGTCTTTACACCCCTCACAAAAGTCTATACTTTAAAGTAAAAATGGTAATGAAGTAGTACTAATACGTTTTGCCACTAGATGTCGCTAATATGTACATTGTGTACCTAAGTATTTAACATCTGGATGTAACTAAAGGGTTATTGTTTTAGGATCTGTGCACTAATGAGAGTTCTTTCTCTTTTCTACCTATCCCTATCCTTCTCTTCCACTCTCTTCTCATCCACTCAGAGCACACCCTCCAAATGCTGTAGAAGGAAGTCACATGGGAAGAGAAAGTGTAGCCACACCTTAGTGACAGTAGTTGGTCTCTGTAGTGAACGGACTCACATGAGACACCTTAGCACTTGTTTCTTGAAAGCAGCACTATGCAGTGCTGAACGCACACTTAGAGAGGACAAGTCAAGGATCACCCCAACCCACCCCAAGAACCAGTCTAAAAGTGCAGGACAGTATCCAACAGAAGAATGGAACCGATCCTGATAGAGTACGTAGGCTTCTAGCAACTTTGCTCTATCTTGCAGCGCAGGTGTAATCAGAGAACTCTGACCACTCTGCTCAACCCAGGTAACAAGGTCTGGGGCTCGTGTCACCCTCTAGGACGGGTCACCTGACACTGGTGGGCAATAGGTGGTGCAAAGACCAAAGAGTCAAAACACGGGCACAAGTATTCTCTCTACTCTTAAGTATTCTACTTATTCTCCTTCTAAAGTTCTGGCAGAGCACATTTCTACTCTGGGTTAGGACTCTCTCGACATCCTCCAACCTACTTCTCTGAACCCCTTCTACCTCTCAGCACGCAACTCAGTCAGCACAACTATACCTCACTCTAAACTCCCAGCACAGATCAGGTTGCTAAAGATCCAAGTATATGATTAAGTCAAAATCCTATAGTATATCACTGTGTTCTGCCTTCCTGCAGTAAAGAAGAAGTTTATTTAAGCGCCTACACAGCCATTGCATCCTCCTTGGGTCATCTCCCCTTGCTGTGGGTGGAGGTACCAACAGTCCAGGTTAGTCATAACTCCACTCCGGACCACTGTGATAAGTACCCAAGGGACCCCCAAACAGCCCGGCAGGTCACCGACCACAGGGGAAAGGGTATAGCCAGCCTACGTAAACTAAAAGCAGGTGTGCCACCATCTTTATTGTTTCAGGACTGTATCCTGTATTTTCTAGCTACGCCACCACTTTTGAAAAGCCCGCCAGCGCAAACGCAGGAAATTTGCACTAAAGCGCGGAAAGACTTTAGCAGAAGCGCACCAAAGCCTCAGCATCGCCCCCTGGCGGAACACAGGTGTACACACGTGTTTCTGTGAGGACCCTGATGGTGAGACACACTCCCGCCTGTACTTTCGGTGCGGCCATGTTGGAGAAGGCGGACGCCCCCGGAAGTCCCCTACGCTTCACCAGAAGTGATCACTCCGCCCTCAGTTGTGACAAGATGGCGAGCGGAGAACAATGAATCGATGGACGCTGCATCTAACGCAGTCGTGGAGATCATGGGATCCCTGGCAAGCGAGTCAGCGATGACCGCAGCTCCTGTCCCTGCAGCCTCTGGTCCGGCACTGCCACTGAGACCTCCGGTGACACAGCCGACCCCCTGGGGGGAGGCCCAAGGCGAAGAACCCAACTTCTTCTTCGGGATCCAGGACCCCGATCAAGACAGTGACGCATATTTTGGCTTTTCCGTCATCGAGGAGGAAGAGTATGTGGTGGACACCACCTTTGACGATGACGACTGCGTTGCTATCCAGGCGCCACCAACTAGGCCTCAGACTCTGGCCCCAGCAGAATCCAGGTGCCACCAACTAGGCCTCAGACTCTGGCCCCAGCAGAATCCAGGCGCCACCAACTAGGCCTCAGACTCTGGCCCCAGCAGAATCCAGGCGCCACCAACTAGGCCTCAGACTCTGGCCCCAGCAGAATCCAGGCGCCACCAACTAGGCCTCAGACTCTGGCCCCAGCAGAATCCTGGCGCCACCAACTAGGCCTCAGACTCTGGCCCCAGCAGAATCCAGGCACCACCAACTAGGCCTCAGACTCTGGCCCCAGCGGAATCCAGGCGCCACCAACTAGGCCTCAGATTCTGGCCCCAGCAGAATCCAGGCGCCACCAACTAGGCCTCAGACTCTGGCCCCAGCAGAATCCAGGCGCCACCAACTAGGCCTCAGACTCTGGCCCCAGCAGAATCCAGGCGCCACCAACTAGGCCTCAGATTCTGGCCCCAGCAGAATCCAGGCGCCACCAACTAGGCCTCAGACTCTGGCCCCAGCAGAATCCAGGCGCCACCAACTAGGCCTCAGACTCTGGCCCCAGCAGAATCCAGGCGCCACCAACTAGGCCTCAGACTCTGGCCCCAGCAGAATCCTGGCGCCACCAACTAGGCCTCAGACTCTGGCCCCAGCCGAATCCAGGCGCCACCAACTAGGCCTCAGACTCTGGCCCCAGCAGAATCCAGGCGCCACCAACTAGGCCTCAGACTCTGGCCCCAGCAGAATCCAGGCGCCACCAACTACGCCTCAGACTCTGGCCCCAGCAGAATCCAGGCGCCACCAACTAGGCCTCAGACTCTGGCCCCAGCAGAATCCAGGCGCCACCAACTAGGCCTCAGACTCTGGCCCCAGCAGAATCCTGGCGCCACCAACTAGGCCTCAGACTCTGGCCCCAGCGGAATCCAGGCGCCACCAACTAGGCCTCAGACTCTGGCCCCAGCAGAATCCAGGCGCCACCAACTAGGCCTCAGACTCTGACCCCAGCAGAATCCAGGCGCCACC
Organism: Dendropsophus ebraccatus; assembly: GCA_027789725.1. Lineage (NCBI taxonomy): Eukaryota > Metazoa > Chordata > Amphibia > Anura > Hylidae > Dendropsophus > Dendropsophus ebraccatus. The sequence continues at coordinate 2,026,441 of JAQFWZ010000047.1, read as the reverse complement.
AACTAGGCCTCAGACTATGGCCCCAGCAGAATCCAGGCGCCACCAACTAGGCCTCAGACTCTGGCCCCAGCAGAATCCAGGCGCCACCAACTAGACCTCAGACTCTGGCCCTAGCAGAATCCAGGCGCCACCAACTAGACCTCAGACTCTGGCCCCAGCAGAATCCAGGCGCCACCAACTAGGCCTCAGACTATGGCCCCAGCAGAATCCAGGCGCCACCAACTAGGCCTCAGACTCTGGCCCCAGCAGAATCCAGGCGCCACCAACTAGGCCTCAGACTCTGGCCCCAGCAGAATCCAGGCGCCACCAACTAGGCCTCAGACTATGGCCCCAGCAGAATCCAGGCGCCACCAACTAGGCTTCAGACTATGGCCCCAGCAGAATCCAGGCGCCACCAACTAGGCCTCAGACTCTGGCCCCAGCAGAATCCAGGCGCCACCAACTAGGCCTCAGACTCTGGCCCCAGCAGAATCCAGGCGCCACCAACTAGGCCTCAGACTCTGGCCCCAGCAGAATCCAGGCGCCACCAACTAGGCCTCAGACTATGGCCCCAGCAGAATCCAGGCGCCACCAACTAGGCCTCAGACTCTGGCCCCAGCAGAATCCAGGTGCCACCAACTAGGCCTCAGACTCTGGCCCCAGCAGAATCCAGGCGCCACCAACTAGGCCTCAGACTCTGGCCCCAGCAGAATCCAGGCGCCACCAACTAGGCCTCAGACTCTGGCCCCAGCAGAATCCAGGCGCCACCAACTAGACCTCAGACTCTGGCCCCAGCAGAATCCAGGCGCCACCAACTAGGCCTCAGACTCTGGCCCCAGCAGAATCCAGGCGCCACCAACTAGGCCTCAGACTCTGGCCCCAGCGGAATCCTGGCGCCACCAACTAGGCCTCAGACTCTGGCCCCAGCGGAATCCAGGCGCCACCAACTAGGCCTCAGACTCTGGCCCCAGCAGAATCCAGGCGCCACCAACTAGGCCTCAGACTCTGGCCCCAGCAGAATCCAGGCGCCACCAACTAGGCCTCAGACTATGGCCCCAGCAGAATCCAGGCGCCACCAACTAGGCCTCAGACTCTGGCCCCAGCAGAATCCAGGCGCCACCAACTAGACCTCAGACTCTGGCCCTAGCAGAATCCAGGCGCCACCAACTAGACCTCAGACTCTGGCCCCAGCAGAATCCAGGCGCCACCAACTAGGCCTCAGACTATGGCCCCAGCAGAATCCAGGCGCCACCAACTAGGCCTCAGACTCTGGCCCCAGCAGAATCCAGGCGCCACCAACTAGGCCTCAGACTCTGGCCCCAGCAGAATCCAGGCGCCACCAACTAGGCCTCAGACTATGGCCCCAGCAGAATCCAGGCGCCACCAACTAGGCCTCAGACTCTGGCCCCAGCAGAATCCAGGCGCCACCAACTAGGCCTCAGACTATGGCCCCAGCAGAATCCAGGCGCCACCAACTACACCTCAGACTCTGGCCCCAGCAGAATCCAGGCGCCACCAACTAGGCCTCAGACTCTGGCCCCAGCAGAATCCAGGCGCCACCAACTAGGCCTCAGACTCTGGCCCCAGCAGAATCCAGGCACCACCAACTAGGCCTCAGACTCTGGCCCCAGCAGAATCCAGGCGCCACCAACTACACCTCAGACTATGGCCCCAGCAGAATCCAGGCGCCACCAACTAGGCCTCAGACTCTGGCCCCAGCAGAATCCAGGCGCCACCAACTAGGCCTCAGACTATGGCCCCAGCAGAATCCAGGCGCCACCAACTACACCTCAGACTCTGGCCCCAGCAGAATCCAGGCGCCACCAACTAGGCCTCAGACTCTGGCCCCAGCAGAATCCAGGCGCCACCAACTAGGCCTCAGACTCTGGCCCCAGCAGAATCCAGGCACCACCAACTAGGCCTCAGACTCTGGCCCCAGCAGAATCCAGGCGCCACCAACTACACCTCAGACTATGGCCCCAGCAGAATCCAGGCGCCACCAACTAGGCCTCAGACTCTGGCCCCAGCAGAATCCAGGCGCCACCAACTAGACCTCAGACTCTGGCCCCAGCAGAATCCAGGCGCGCAACCCTTCCGAGGCGGGACCGCCTCCACTACCTGTGCTGCCACAGCGTACGCCCAGAGACAAGGCGATAGTCACTGTCGTATATATATATATATATATATATATATATATATATATATATTTTTTTTTTTTTGTAGAAATCAATAGTCCAGGCGATTTTAAGAAACTTTGTAATTTGGTTTATTAGGCAAATATGCCATTATCTGCATTCAGAAAGCCTTTTCCCAGGTCCCCCCCACCCCACACTCTTTTCCATTCACTGCAAAATATCAGGAAATTGTGACTTGTTGCAACAGACACAACCCTGTCTGTTCTATAGAGAGGGGAGGGGGGAGGAAGGAGATTAGTCGGCAGCAGAGAGCAGAGAACAAAGGATTACACAACACGGAGCTGGGTGACAGCAGTATTCAGAGGTCTGAGAGGTCAGTGCTGACTGTCAGAGGAGAGAGACGGTGATTAAAGAGGTAGTGCAGCACTAAACTTTAATTCACAAAATAACACACATTACAAAGTTGTATAACTTTGTAATGTGTGTTATGTATGTGAATGGCCCCCTTCCCAGTGTTCCCCCCCACCCACGCTAGACCCGGAAGTGTGGTGCATTATACTTACCACATTCGTGTCGACCCCCGGCCACCATCTTGTGACAATGATGTCATCTTCTGGAGGCCGGCCGGACCGCTCCAGCTGTCCCTCATGCCGGCCCTCCTCTGCCGCGTCATCAGCTACTCAGCCGCGATTGGCACACAGGCACCACACTTCCAGGTATAGCGTGGGTACACGGGTGGGGGTGGGGAACACGGGGAAGGGGGCCATTCACAAACATAACATACATTACAAAGTACCCGATATACGCAGACGGAGAGGCAGTGCCTAGCTATATTTCTCTTACACACATTACAAAGTTGTATAACTTTGTAATGTGTGTTATTTTGTCAATTAAAGTTTAGCGCCACACTACACCATTACCTGGAGATTAACTCTTTGTTGTCCTGTTTTGGTGCCTCATCTCTCTCCACCCGTCCCCTCTCCATAAGCAAGCCATGAAGACAGGGGGAGAGCTTCAAACTGTTTTTTCATGATAAAAATGCATTTTTGGCTAATAAACCCAATTACAAAGTTTCTTAAAATCGCCTGGACTATTGATTTCTGAAAAAAAATTAAACGTCAGCGACACTTTAATGATTTTAAACATTCTCAAGGACATTCCTCCGGCTAAGCAGCCATCTTCTGTCATCTGGCGACAGTGAGGGATGACACATGACATGAGACAACCCTGGTGGTGACAACTCCAACACAGCCAAGTCATCTGGTTAGGCCCCATTCACACGTCAGTTTTTACTGTCAGGAAATCCTGATCAGGCCTCAAATGTCATCAGGAAAGTATCAGGATTTCCTGACAGTAATCCGTTTTTACCTTCAGGATTTCCTGATCAGAAGAAAAAAATAGGACATGATGGGAGTAGTACTTCTGCAGCCTGTGGTCATCCAGTTTGCAGAACTACATCTCCCATCATGGCCTGTCAGCAGGACAGGGTGGGAGTTTTAGTTCGGGAGGGGGGGCTGGCCGATCGGCATAATTTCGGGCAGCATCAACTGGCATGAGGAGTCCCGGCGGCCGATGGTCAGCGCTGGAGGCCAGGGACAGCGGTACAGGGGAAGCAGGGGGTGAGGTCGCGGGGCATCATCAGGCGGGGCGGGTGCTGGTAAGGAGTCCCGGCGGCCGATCAGCGCTGGGGGCTGGGGACCACCAGTGAGATTTGGGGAGGGGGGGGGAGAAAATCACCTGGTCGGGGGGAATCATCAGGCCTCGGGGAGTGTGCGGAGGGTCGGGCGGTGAGCTTAGGGGGCAGGGAGGCTGTCCGTGGGGGTGCTGCAAGCGGGAATGCCAGCAGGCTCTTACCAATCCGGAATTCCGGGCGCTTTACTGATGTACATGACTTCTTTACTGATTTACGCTTTACTGATGTACAAGACTTCTATGGGGGCGTCCGGGCCGGAATTCCGGACAAAAATAGGATATGTCCTATTTTTTCCGGATCTATTTTCCGGAACGGACCCCCTTCAGGAAAAATCTGGAGGGATGTCCGTGACTAATTAAAGTCTATGGGTCCGGAAAACCGTCCGGATTTCCTAATAGGAAATCCAGGTGGTTTTTCTGGATGTGTGAAGGGGGCCTTACCCAACGGGTATTCACAGCTAAGCTGGAGCCTCATCAGACGACTAGAGCGGCCACCCTCCCCGGCAGACAATGTGAATATCCCCTCCCCCACAGCAGCTCCGCACTGAATGACCTGCTAGGACCTTCCACTAGGACTACAGAGGCTCCGCCCCCCTCCTCACCATGTGACCTCTTCCCTGTCTGACTGCTGGAGGCTGTGCCGACTTCTGGAGCTGCTGTCAGGTGAGTTCACTGACTGACTGACTGACTTTCCTCATCCTGTAGTTGTAGGAAGGCTGGGAGTGCTGGAAGGAGGGGCCGCCATCAGGGCATAACTGGCAGTACAGGTGTATGGGGCACGGCCTATGGGGGGGCCCGGGTCTCCCACACACTACACTTTGTGAGAAGCCTGGTATACAGACAGTGCAGGGAGAGGGGAGAGCTCCGCAGATGCAAGGGGCCCCTTCTACTTAACTAAAATCATTAGGCCCTCCTCCCCCCTGCACTGTCTGTGGACCGGGCTGCAGAATCCCCCCCCCTCCCTCCCCAATGGATTGGCCCCCTCCCTCCCCAATGGATTGGCCCCCTCCTCAGCAGCTCCCAGGCTTGTGCGGAGCTGGTGACTTCCGGCCTGTGTGCTCTCCCAGGTGACAGAAAGATGCAGCGGGCCCCCTCTCCTTTCTCCTCTCTCCTGCCTCCCCCTCCCTCCCAGCTGTGACGATTGTTCCCTCCAGTATACAGCTCTGCAGTCGGGGCAGGGGAGGAGGGGCTGCAGGCTGCTGACTGGGAGCAGAGACTTCACTCACTGGGGGCCTCAAGGATAAAAAGTAAGTGTGAGTGTATGTGAGTGTGTGTGTGAGAGAGAGAGTGTGTGAGAGAGAGTGTATGTGAGAGAGTGTGTGTGTGAGTGTCACTGATATCCGTATCTGAGCTATAGACGAGTCACTGTTATCCGTGTCTGAGCTATAGACGTGTCACTGATATCCGTATCTGAGCTATAGACGTGTCACTGATATCCGTATCTGAGCTATAGACGTGTCACTCATATCCGTATCTGAGCTATAGACGTGTCACTGATATCTGTATCTGAGGTATAGACGTGTCACTGATATCTGTATCTGAGCTATAGACGTGTCACTGATATCCGTATCTGAGCTATAGACGTGTCACTCATATCCGTATCTGAGCTATAGACGTGTCACTGATATCTGTATCTGAGCTATAGACGAGTCACTCATATCCGTATCTGAGCTATAGACGTGTCACTCATATCCGTATCTGAGCTATAGACGTGTCACTGATATCCGTATCTGAGCTATAGACGTGTCACTCATATCCGTATCTGAGCTATAGACGTGTCACTGATATCTGTATCTGAGCTATAGACGTGTCACTGATATCCGTATCTGAGCTATAGACGTGTCACTCATATCCGTATCTGAGGTATAGACGTGTCACTCATATCCGTATCTGAGCTATAGACGTGTCACTCATATCCGTATCTGAGCTATAGACGTGTCACTCATATCCGTATCTGAGCACTGTATCACTGGGGGCCTCAAGGATAAAAAGTAAGTGTGTATGTGTGTGTGAGAGAGAGAGTGTGTGTGTGTGTGTGTGTTTGAGCCTCTGATACACACATGCAGATTACATATATATATATATATATATATATATATATATATATGTAATCTGCATGTGTGTATCTGCATCTATGCTATGTGTCTGTGTAGAGGTATATATATATATATATATATATGTAATCTGCATGTGTGTATCTGCATCTATGCTATGTGTCTGTGTAGAGGTATATATATATATATATATATGTAATCTGCATGTGTGTATCTGCATCTATGCTATGTGTCTGTGTAGAGGTATATATATAATCTGCATGTGTGTATCTGCATCTATGCTATGTGTCTGTGTAGAGGTATATATATAATCTGCATGTGTGTATCTGCATCTATGCTATGTGTCTGTGTAGAGGTATATATATATATATGTAATCTGCATGTGTGTGTATCTGTGTAATTTCTCTATGTTGGTATATTTGTGTATCCTGTAATCTGCCTATATGTGTGTATACATGTATTGTGGATCTATATGTATCTGTGTGATGTGTGTGCATACATGTGTGTATCTGCCTATATGTGTGTATACATGTATTGTGGATCTATATGTATCTGTGTGATGTGTGTGCATACATGTGTGTATCTGCCTATATGTGTGTATACATGTATTGTGGATCTATATGTATCTGTGTGATGTGTGTGCATACATGTGTGTATCTGCCTATATGTGTGTATACATGTATTGTGGATCTATATGTATCTGTGTGATGTGTGTGCATACATGTGTGTATCTGCCTATTTGTACTGTTGGGTTTGTGCATCTATTGTCTATATATATTAAAGGAGAAGTCAGGCAAAACATTATTGTGATTATGATGTGTCAGTATTATTTGTGGAAAAAAACCATGACATTTTTCAGCCATTCTTTTATAAAACAATAGTTATTTTTAAGGCTGAAAACATGGCCTAACTGACTCCTAATGTAACACATATTATGGGCTTTAAATAGCCAAACGTATGTCCTGAGTTGAAGATTTTTTGGATGAATGCCTTTAGTAAGGTGGGGGCCCAGACAAGGTGGCAGCATGGGGCCCTGGGATTCCTGATGGGGAGGTGTATGTGGTAGGATCAGTATATGGCGCTGTGACAGGGGAGGTGTATGTGGTAGGATCAGTATATGGCGCTGTGATAGGGGAGGTGTATGTGGCAGGATCAGTATATGGCGCTGTGATAGGGGAGGTGTATGTGGTAAGATCAGTATATGGCGCTGTGATAGGGGAGGTGTATGTGGCAGGATCAGTATATGGCGCTGTGACAGGGGAGGTGTATGTGACAGGATCAGTATATGGCACTGTGACAGGAGGTGTATGTGGTAGGATCAGTATATAGCGCTGTGACAGGGGAGGTGTATGTGGTAGGATCAGTATATGGCGCTGTGATAGGGGAGGTGTATGTGGTAGGATCAGTATATGGCACTGTGATAGGGGAGGTGTATGTGACAGGATCAGTATATGGCGCTGTGATAGGGGAGGTGTATGTGACAGGATCAGTATATGGCACTGTGACAGGAGGTGTATGTGGTAGGATCAGTATATAGCGCTGTGACAGGGGAGGTGTATGTGGTAGGATCAGTATATGGCGCTGTGATAGGGGAGGTGTATGTGGTAGGATCAGTATATGGCGCTGTGATAGGGGAGGTGTATGTGGTAGGATCAGTATATGGCGCTGTGATAGGGGAGGTGTATGTGGTAGGATCAGTATATGGCGCTGTGACAGGGGAGGTGTATGTGGTAGGATCAGTATATGGCACTGTGACAGGGGAGGTGTATGTGGTAGGATCAGTATATGGCGCTGTGATAGGGGAGGTGTATGTGACAGGATCAGTATATGGCGCTGTGATAGGGGAGGTGTATGTGGTAGGATCAGTATATGGCGCTGTGATAGGGGAGGTGTATGTGGTAGGATCAGTATATGGCGCTGTGATAGGGGAGGTGTATGTGGTAGGATCAGTATATGGCGCTGTGACAGGGGGAGGTGTATGTGGACAGGATCAGTATATTGGCGCTGTGATAGGGAGGTGTATGTGACAGGATCAGTATATGGCACTGTGACAGGAGGTGTATGTGGTAGGATCAGTATATAGCGCTGTGACAGGGGAGTGTGTATGTGGACAGGATCAGTATATTGCGCTGTGATAGGGGAGGTGTATGTGGCAGGATCAGTATATGGCGCTGTGACAGGGGAGGTGTATGTGGTAGGATCAGTATATGGCGCTGTGATAGGGGAGGTGTATGTGACAGGATCAGTATATGGCGCTGTGATAGGGGAGGTGTATGTGACAGGATCAGTATATGGCGCTGTGATAGGGGAGGTGTATGTGGCAGGATCAGTATATGGCGCTGTGACAGGGGAGGTGTATGTGGTAGGATCAGTATATGGCGCTGTGACAGGGGAGGTGTATGTGGTAGGATCAGTATATGGCGCTGTGACAGGGGAGGTGTATGTGGCAGGATCAGTATATGGCGCTGTGATAGGGGAGGTGTATGTGGCAGGATCAGTATATGGCGCTGTGATAGGGGAGGTGTATGTGACAGGATCAGTATATGGCGCTGTGATAGGGGAGGTGTATGTGGTAGGATCAGTATATGGCGCTGTGATAGGGGAGGTGTATGTGACAGGATCAGTATATGGCGCTGTGATAGGGGAGGTGTATGTGGCAGGATCAGTATATGGCGCTGTGATAGGGGAGGTGTATGTGACAGGATCAGTATATGGCGCTGTGATAGGGGAGGTGTATGTGGCAGGATCAGTATATGGCGCTGTGATAGGGGAGGTGTATGTGACAGGATCAGTATATGGCGCTGTGATAGGGGAGGTGTATGTGACAGGATCAGTATATGGCGCTGTGATAGGGGAGGTGTATGTGACAGGATCAGTATATGGCGCTGTGATAGGGGAGGTGTATGTGGTAGGATCAGTATATGGCGCTGTGATAGGGGAGGTGTATGTGACAGGATCAGTATATGGCGCTGTGATAGGGAGGTGTATGTGGCAGGATCAGTATATGGCGCTGTGATAGGGGAGGTGTATGTGACAGGATCAGTATATGGCGCTGTGATAGGGGAGGTGTATGTGGTAGGATCAGTATATGGCGCTGTGATAGGGGAGGTGTATGTGACAGGATCAGTATATGGCGCTGTGATAGGGGAGGTGTATGTGGCAGGATCAGTATATGGCGCTGTGATAGGGGAGGTGTATGTGACAGGATCAATATATGGCGCTGTGATAGGGGAGGTGTATGTGGTAGGATCAGTATATGGCGCTGTGATAGGGGAGGTGTATGTGACAGGATCAGTATATGGCGCTGTGATAGGGGAGGTGTATGTGGCAGGATCAGTATATGGCGCTGTGATAGGGGAGGTGTATGTGACAGGATCAGTATATGGCGCTGTGATAGGGGAGGTGTATGTGACAGGATCAGTATATGGCGCTGTGACAGGGGAGGTGTATGTGGTAGGATCAGTATATGGCGCTGTGATAGGGGAGGTGTATGTGACAGGATCAGTATATGGCACTGTGACAGGAGGTGTATGTGGTAGGATCAGTATATGGCGCTGTGATAGGGGAGGTGTATGTGACAGGATCAGTATATGGCGCTGTGATAGGGGAGGTGTATGTGACAGGATCAGTATATGGCGCTGTGATAGGGGAGGTGTATGTGACAGGATCAGTATATGGCGCTGTGACAGGGGAGGTGTATGTGGTAGGATCAGTATATGGCGCTGTGACAGGGGAGGTGTATGTGGTAGGATCAGTATATGGCGCTGTGATAGGGGAGGTGTATGTGGTAGGATCAGTATATGGCGCTGTGACTGTCAGGGTTAGGGGAGGTGTATGTGACAGGATCAGTATATGGTGCTGTGACAGGGGAGGTGTATGTGGTAGGATCAGTATATGGCGCTGTGACTGTCAGGGTTAGGGGAGGTGTATGTGGTAGGATCAGTATATGGCGCTGTGATAGGGGAGGTGTATGTGGTAGGATCAGTATATGGCGCTGTGACTGTCAGGGTTAGGGGAGGTGTATGTGGTAGGATCAGTATATGGCGCTGTGATAGGGGAGGGGTATGTGGTAGGATCAGTATATGGCGCTGTGATAGGGGAGGTGTATGTGACAGGATCAGTATATGGCGCTGTGACAGGGGAGGTGTATGTGACAGGATCAGTATATGGCGCTGTGACAGGGGAGGTGTATGTGGCAGGATCAGTATATGGCGCTGTGATAGGGGAGGTGTATGTGACAGGATCAGTATATGGCGCTGTGATAGGGGAGGTGTATGTGACAGGATCAGTATATGGCGCTGTGACAGGGGAGGTGTATGTGACAGGATCAGTATATGGCGCTGTGATAGGGGAGGTGTATGTGGTAGGATCAGTATATGGCGCTGTGATAGGGGAGGTGTATGTGACAGGATCAGTATATGGCGCTGTGACAGGGGAGGTGTATGTGGCAGGATCAGTATATGGCGCTGTGACAGGGGAGGTGTATGTGACAGGATCAGTATATGGCGCTGTGATAGGGGAGGTGTATGTGACAGGATCAGTATATGGCGCTGTGATAGGGGAGGTGTATGTGGCAGGATCAGTATATGGCGCTGTGACAGGGGAGGTGTATGTGGTAGGATCAGTATATGGCGCTGTGATAGGGGAGGTGTATGTGGCAGGATCAGTATATGGCGCTGTGATAGGGGAGGTGTATGTGACAGGATCAGTATATGGCGCTGTGACAGGGGAGGTGTATGTGGCAGGATCAGTATATGGCGCTGTGATAGGGGAGGTGTATGTGGCAGGATCAGTATATGGCGCTGTGATAGGGGAGGTGTATGTGGTAAGATCAGTATATGGCGCTGTGATAGGGGAGGTGTATGTGACAGGATCAGTATATGGCGCTGTGATAGGGGAGGTGTATGTGGTAGGATCAGTATATGGCGCTGTGATAGGGGAGGTGTATGTGGTAGGATCAGTATATGGCGCTGTGACAGGGGAGGTGTATGTGACAGGATCAGTATATGGCGCTGTGACAGGGGAGGTGTATGTGGCAGGATCAGTATATGGCGCTGTGACAGGGGAGGTGTATGTGGTAGGATCAGTATATGGCGCTGTGACTGTCAGGGTTAGGGGAGGTGTATGTGGTAGGATCAGTATATGGCGCTGTGATAGGGGAGGGGTATGTGGTAGGATCAGTATATGGCGCTGTGATAGGGGAGGTGTATGTGACAGGATCAGTATATGGCGCTGTGACAGGGGAGGTGTATGTGACAGGATCAGTATATGGCGCTGTGACAGGGGAGGTGTATGTGGCAGGATCAGTATATGGCGCTGTGATAGGGGAGGTGTATGTGACAGGATCAGTATATGGCGCTGTGATAGGGGAGGTGTATGTGGCAGGATCAGTATATGGCGCTGTGATAGGGGAGGTGTATGTGACAGGATCAGTATATGGCGCTGTGACAGGGGAGGTGTATGTGGCAGGATCAGTATATGGCGCTGTGATAGGGGAGGTGTATGTGGCAGGATCAGTATATGGCGCTGTGATAGGGGAGGTGTATGTGGTAAGATCAGTATATGGCGCTGTGATAGGGGAGGTGTATGTGGCAGGATCAGTATATGGCGCTGTGATAGGGGAGGTGTATGTGGCAGGATCAGTATATGGCGCTGTGACAGGGGAGGTGTATGTGGCAGGATCAGTATATGGCGCTGTGACAGGGGAGGTGTATGTGACAGGATCAGTATATGGCGCTGTGATAGGGGAGGTGTATGTGGTAGGATCAGTATAAGGCGCTGTGATAGGGGAGGTGTATGTGACAGGATCAGTATATGGCGCTGTGACAGGGGAGGTGTATGTGGCAGGATCAGTATATGGCGCTGTGACAGGGGAGGTGTATGTGGTAGGATCAGTATATGGCGCTGTGATAGGGGAGGTGTATGTGGCTGGATTAGTATATGGCGGCTCCTGTGCTGCATCACTTTCTCTGTTCCTGATGTCTGTAACGCTGTATATTCCTGTTACCTCTAGGACAATGTGCGCCATCATTATACCCGAGGGGCCTGGTGTGTGACACCTAAATTCTCAGGATGCCATGTGTGACACTACTACATTCAGGTGACACGGTGTGTTACAGTCAGGGGGTACAGTATACACGTCCTGTTACAGTCAGGGGGTACAGTATACATGTCCTGTTACAGTCAGGGGGTACAGTATACATGTCCTGTTACAGTCAGGGGGTACAGTATACATGTCCTGTTACAGTCAGGGGGTACAGTATACACGGTCCTGTTACAGTCAGGGGGTACAGTATACATGGTCCTTTTACAGTCAGGGGGTACAGTATACACGGTCCTGTTACAGTCAGGGGGTACAGTATACACGGTCCTGTTACAGTCAGGGGGTACAGTATACACGGTCCTGTTACAGTCAGGGGGTACAGTATACATGGCCCTGTTACAGTCAGGGGGTACAGTAAACATGTCCTGTTACAGTCAGGGGTACAGTGTACATGTCCTGTTACAGTCGGGGGGTACAGTATACATGTCCTGTTACAGTCAGGGGGTACAGTATACACGATCCTGTTACAGTCGGGGGGTACAGTATACATGGTCCTGTTACAGTCAGGGGGTACAGTATACACAGTCCTGTTACAGTCAGGGGGTACAGTATACACGGTCCTGTTACACTCAGGAGGTACAGTATACACGGTCCTGTTACAGTCAGGGGGTACAGTATACACGGTCCTGTTACAGTCAGGGGGTACAGTATACATGACCCTGTTACAGTCAGGGGGTACAGTATACACGGTCCTGTTACAGTCAGGGGGTACAGTATACATGTCCTGTTACAGTCAGGGGGTACAGTATACACGGTCCTGTTACAATCAGGGGGTACAGTATACACGGTCCTGTTACAGTCAGGGGGTACAGTATACACGGTCCTGTTACAGTCAGGGGGTACAGTATACATGGTCCTGTTACAGTCATGGGGTACAGTATACAGGGTCCTGTTACAGTCAGGGGGTACAGTATACATGGTCCTGTTACAGTCATGGGGTACAGTATACAGGGTCCTGTTACAGTCAGGGGGTACAGTATACACGGTCCTGTTACAGTCAGGGGGTACAGTATACATGGTCCTGTTACAGTCAGGGGGTACAGTATACACGGTCCTGTTACAGTCAGGGGGTACAGTATACAGTCCTGTTACAGTCAGGGGGTACAGTATACACGGTCCTGTTACATTCAGGGGGTACAGTATACATGGTCCTGTTACATTCAGGGGGTACAGTATACAGGGTCCTGTTACAGTCAGGGGGTACAGTATACAGGGTCCTGTTACAGTCAGGGGGTACAGTATACACGGTCCTGTTACAGTCAGGGGGTACAGTATACACGGTCCTGTTACAGTCAGGGGGTACAGTATACATGGTCCTGTTACAGTCAGGGGGTACAGTATACATGTCCTGTTACAGTCAGGGGGTACAGTATACACGGTCCTGTTACAGTCAGGGGGTACAGTATACATGGTCCTGTTACAGTCAGGGGGTACAGTATACAGGGTCCTGTTACAGTCAGGGGGTACAGTATACAGGGTCCTGTTACAGTCGGGGGGTACAGTATACAGGGTCCTGTTACAGTCGGGGGGTACAGTATACATGGTCCTGTTACAGTCGGGGGGTACAGTATACACGGTCCTGTTACAGTCGAGGGGTACAGTATACATGTCCTGTTACAGTCGGGGGGTACAGTATACATGGTCCTGTTACAGTCGGGGGGTACAGTATACATGTAGTGTTACAGTCGGGGGGTACAGTATACAGGGTCCTGTTACAGTCAGGGGGTACAGTATACATGTCCTGTTACAGTCAGGGGGTACAGTATATATGGTCCTGTTACAGTCAGGGGGTACAGTATACACGGTCCTGTTACAGTCAGGGGGTACAGTATACACGGTCCTGTTACAGTCAGAGGGGTACAGTATACAGTCCTGTTACAGTCAGAGGGTACAGTATACAGGGTCCTATTACAGTCAGGGGGTACAGTATACACGGTCCTGTTACAGTCAGAGGGGTACAGTATACAGTCCTGTTACAGTCAGGGGGTACAGTATACAAGGTCCTATTACAGTCAGGGGGTACAGTATACACGGTCCTGTTACAGTCAGGGGGTACAGTATACAGGGTCCTGTTACAGTCAAGAGGGGTACAGTATATATGGTCCTGTTACAGTCGGGGGGTACAGTATACATGGTCCTGTTACAGTCGGGGGGTACAGTATACATGGTCCTGTTACAGTCAGGGGGTACAGTATACAGGGTCCTGTTAGTCAGGGGGTACAGTATACATGGTCCTGTTAGTCAGGGGGTACAGTATACACGGTCCTGTTAGTCAGGGGGTACAGTATACATGGTCCTGTTAGTCAGGGGGTACAGTATACATGGTCCTGTTACAGTCAGGGGGTACAGTATACACGGTCCTGTTAGTCAGGGGGTACAGTATACACGGTCCTGTTACAGTCAGGGGGTACAGTATACACGGTCCTGTTACAGTCAGGGGGTACAGTATACACGGTCCTGTTACAGTCAGGGGGTACAGTATACACGGTCCTGTTACAGTCAGGGGGTACAGTATACACGGTCCTGTTACAGTCAGGGGGTACAGTATACACGGTCCTGTTACAGTCAGGGGGTACAGTATACACGGTCCTGTTACTGGACCCAGGAGACTTCCTCCAGCCTAGGTAGAAAGCATCACTCACCTACCAACAGCAGTTCCAGAAGCACTAGAGAGTGTCCCATGACATCAATGTAAGGAGGCTTTGCTGTCCCACAGATGAAGAAGCTCGGCTGAGCTTTTGTTGAGCCACGTTGGCTCCCAAGTTTTGAGTGTCGGCCATTTGCAACATCCTTGATCTAGTTCCTGCACACGGCCTAGCCGACATCCCCTTCCTTTATCCCCCTGTCTTGTGAGGAACAAGCCTCACTGTTTTACCAAGACACATCATGGCACCAGTCAGGGGGCATATGGACAGATGCATCCAGAGTTCCAGGTTTCATTGTGGACAATTGTATTGCCCAAGACCAAAGTTTTAGATGCACTTATGTTTTATATAGATATCTGTACTAATATAACCCTTGCAGTGCCTTTAGCTTTCCATCCAGCCTTTTTCTTACCCACTCAGAGCACACCTTACAAATGCTGTAGAAGGAAGTCACATGGGGAGAGGAGGTGTAGCCACACCTTAGTGAGTCTTACTTTGGCTGTAGTAGAGGAAGGACGCAAGCAAGAAAGGTCCCTGTAGTAGCCAAGGAGGGCCCTGGCTTATGCCAGGTCCTCTGAGGACAGTGGTTGCTCTCTGTAGAGAACGGACGCACATGAGACACCTTAGCACTTGTTTCTTGAAAGTAGCACTTCCACACACTATGCAGTGCTGAACGCACACTTAGAGAGAACAAGTCAGGGATCACCCCATCCCATGCCGAGAACCAGTCTTAAAGTTCAGGACAGTATCCAATAGAAGAAAGGAACCGATCTGGACAGAGCAAAGTTGCTAGAAGCCTACGTGCTCTATCTTGCAGCACGGGTGTCATCACAGAACTCTGTCCACTCTGCTCAACCCAGGTAAAAAGGTCTGGGGCTTGTGTCACCCTCTAGGACGGGTCGCCCGACACTGGTGGGCAATAGGTGGTGTAAAGACAAGAGTCAAAACACGGGCACAAGTATTCTCTCAACCTTCAAGTATTCTACTTATTCTCCTTCTAACGTTCCTGCAGAGCACATTTCTACCCTGGGTTAGGACTCTCTCAACATCCTCCTCTCTACTTCTCTGAACCCCTTCTACCTCTCAGCACGCAACTCAGTCAGCACAACTATATGTTAGGATCCGGTCCTGGTTTAATGTTATGCTGTCATTGTGGGCATTTCTGCCTCTTTGCAAAATGGCCACTACAGCTTCAGTGGCCATCTTACCTGCTCTCTGAGGCTATATTAAAGGGGTCATCCAGTGCTACAAAAACATGGCCACTTTCTTTCAGAGACAACACGACTTTTGTCTCCAGTTCAGGTGTGGTTTGCAATTAAAGGGGAACTCCAGGTAGAGGTTAAAAAAATGAAACTTCTGCAGAAGCATATAAGAATACTTACCTGTCTATTCCAGTTTTGAAACAACCAAAAATCCATTTGTTTGCGGGGGGTTTGTTCTGTTTTGTGTTTCTGTACTTTCTGGTTGAGCAGATGTACTCAGTACTACAGGTTCCAGAATTCAATGCTTTTCCTCAGCTGTTCATCACAGTCCCCCACCCTGCCTATTCCCCGCCCAAATCTACTGCAGAAAATCTAGGCTGTGTTCACACATTGCAGTTTCATTGTGTTACTGAATTATTTGCAGTACTTTATCATTTCATTGTTGTCCCACCCGCACAGCACGCTGTATTCTCTACCTGTAACACCACACAGCGCGCTGTATTCTCTACCTGTAACACCACACAGCACGCTGTATTCTCTACCTGTAACACCACACAGAACTGTATTCTCTACCTGTAACGCCACACAGCACTGTATTCTATACCTGTAACACCACACAGCACTGTATTCTCTACCTGTAATACCACACAGCACGCTGTATTCTCTACCTGTAACACCACACAGCACGCTGTATTCTCTACCTGTAACACCACACAGCACACTGTATTCTCTACCTGTAACACCACACAGCACGCTGTATTCTCTACCTGTAACACCACACTGTATTCTCTACCTGTAACACCACACAGCACTGTATTCTCTACCTGTAACACCACACAGCACCCTGTATTCTCTACCTGTAACACCACACAGCACGCTGTATTCTCTACCTGTAACACCACACAGCACGCTGTATTCTCTACCTGTAACACCACATAGCACTGTATTCTCTACCTGTAACACCACACAGCACACTGTATTCCCTACCTGTAACACCACACAGCACGCTGTATTCTCTACCTGTAACACCACACAGCACTGTATTCTCTACCTGTAACACCATACAGAACTGTATTCTCTACCTGTAACACCACACAGCACACTGTATTCTCTACCTGTAACACCACACAGCACGCTGTATTCTCTACCTGTAACACCACACAGCACGCTGTATTCTCTACCTGTAACACCACACAGCACGCTGTATTCTCTGCCTGTAACACCACACAGTACGCTGTATTCTCTACCTGTAACACCACACAGCACACTGTATTCTCTACCTGTAACACCACACAGCACGCTGTATTCTCTACCTGTAACACCACACAGCACACTGTATTCTCTACCTGTAACACCACACAGCACGCTGTATTCTCTACCTGTAACACCACATAGCATGCTGTATTCTCTACCTGTAACACCACACAGCACACTGTATTCTCTACCTGTAACGCCACACAGCGCTGTATTCTCTACCTGTAACACCACACAGCACACTGTATTCTCTACCTGTAACGCAGATATTGGAATAAAATAAAGAAGTTTTAGAATTTTTTTTCTTTTTATTTCCATGCACATATAGTGATCAAGCATCTTTTATCTTTGAAGTTGAGCCCCACAATAAGGCTCTGATCCTCTCTGCCGTTTACCATCATTTACTTGTGTTATTGCATCATTTTTGTGGACACGCTGCAGTACTGCAATGACACTCCAACATGTGTGAACATATCCCTATTGTCACTGCAGACTTTTGCACAATCAGTTAAATCAGTGCAGCAGCCACTTCTGGCTGGTCAGAGATGGTGAATCAGTCAGGGGATTGGGGGATCCAGCCCCGCCTCCTGTGACATCACGCCCTGCCCCCTGTCTGCATCATCAGCCTGTGCTCAGCAAACACACACAATGTGAGACAGAGGCATGGAAGATTTGTCTCCTAAGGAGGGATAGCAGAGGGAGCAGGAGACAATGTGGATTGGCGCAGAGGCCATTTTTCTTCACTTCCTGGATGTCTATCAGCTCCCAGTGTGTCAGAACCGTACAGATACAGTAATACATTATACAGACACATCTATATCTTTTAATGTACTTTTAATAGAAAACAAGTTTTCCTTATCCGGAGTTCCCCTTTAAGCTCTATTCACTTCAGTGGAACTGAGCAGCAAAACCCCACCCAAGCTGGAGACAAGAGTTGGGCTGTTTCTGGAAGAAAGTGGCCATGTTTTTGTAGCGCTGGAGAACCCCTTTAATGTGTGCACCTCTGCCCTCCCTGCCCGAGTATCAGATAGAACCTAGTTTCTGTTGGCCTCCGGCTTACAGACTCTCCTGTTTGTATATCCCTGCCGTCCTCTTATTCCGCAGTCCTGCGACATGACCTCCTGCTTATACTACTGCTGCACATGGGGTCACTCTGCTGTTTAAAGTCCTCAGCAAACTATACCTCTCTCTAAACCCCTGGCAAAGATCGGGTGGCTAAAGATTCAAGGATATGATCAGATTCAAGGATATTATCAGGTATATCCCTGTGCAGGAGTCTTCCTGCAGTAAAGAAGAAGTTATTTATTCTAATTGGACTCAGTGGTTATTCGCTAAGCACCTACACAACCATTGCTTCCTCCTTGGGTCATCTCCCCTTTCTGTGGGTGGCGGTAATGATAGTCTGGGTGGGTCACAGCTCCACTCCGGACCACCGTGATAAGTACCCAAGGGACCCTCTGACAGCCGGCAGGTCACCGACCACAGGGGAAAGGGTATAGCCAGCCTCACTTAAATAAAAGCAGGTGTGCCCCCATACCTGTGTGCCCACCTTGCACTGGCGTCACCGCATCCTAACATCTGGCAGAGCTATACTCCGACCAACCACCATAGAAGTGGTGTCACATGTTACTATCTAGCAAGTGACGAGCATACACCACATACTCACCAAATCCATAACAATGATGGAAGGAGAGAAGCCCCCCGCAGTGTCTGTGCCCCCCGATCACCTGCCGCCCCATATACAGGACATAGCTGCCAAGAAACAACCGTGCAGGAAAGGAAAAGTTGCATGCAGGTTATCTGATGAAGAGGGCTGAGGCTCTGGAAAGTCTTTTACCCTCCCCATACAGCTGGTGTCGGGGCGGCCATCTTTTAACCTCCCCGTACAGCTGGTGTCGGGGCGGCCGCGTTTTATCCTCCCCGTACAGCTGGTGTCGGGGCGGCCGTCTTTTATCCTCCCCGTACAGCTGGTGTCGGGGCGGCCGTCTTTTATCCTCCCCGTACAGCTGGTGTCGGGGCGGCCGTCTTTTATCCTCCCCGTACAGCTGGTGTCGGGGCGGCCGCGTTTTATCCTCCCCGTACAGCTGGTGTTGGGGCGGCCGTCTTTTTTACCCTCCACGTACAGCTGGTGTCGGGGCGGCAGCGTTTTATCCTCCCCGTACAGCTGGTGTCGGGGCGGCAGCGTTTTATCCTCCCCGTACAGCTGGTGTCGGGGCGGCTGTGTTTTATCCTCCCCGTACAGCTGGTCTCGGGGCGGCCGTCTTTTATCCTCCCCGTACAGCTGGTCTCGGGGCGGCCGTCTTTTATCCTCCCCGTACAGCTGGTCTCGGGGCGGCCGTCTTTTATCCTCCCTGTACAGCTGGTGTCGGGGTGGACGTCTTTTATACTCCCCGTACAGCTGGTGTCGGGGCGGACGTCTTTTATACTCCCTGTACAGATGGTGTTGGGGAGGCCAGAGGGCTATATACCAGGGGGTATATACAGAGGGCTATATACCAGGGGGTATACCAGGGGCAACGCGGCTCTGCAGCCCCTATAGTAAGGAGTGTACAGGGGCAGGATGGTGTATGGGCCCCAGGGCCGATTCTAGGTTCTATGCTGCCTGAGGCGAAAATTGAAACTGCGCCCCTTCCCCCGCAAACACAACTATATACCAGCAGTGAACATTGCATATATAACTACATACCAACAGTGCATACAGAACTATATAACAGAAGTGCATACACTAAGGGTATGTTCACACTGAGTAAAACAGGTGGAATTCCGCGGTGGAACTCTCCGCCGCAGGATCCCGCCTGTCTCACTGTCCCATAGCCCGTCTATGGGAGAGCGTGCGCTCCTCCGCAGCCGCCGCTCTCCGCTCAAAGAAGTAACATGATACTGCAGCGGCGGCTGCGGAGGAGCAGGTATAAGTGCCAGTCTTAATGGTGGTGACATATGGGGAGCCAAGTGTTAGAGACCCCCTAATAGTATAGGTCTCAGACGGCCTAATACTGCCAGCTTCAGACCCTCAATAATACTGTTAGCCTCAGAGACCACCTTACCCATATCATCATACTACTCCCCCCTTCATCCTCCATCATCATACTACTCCCCCCTTCATCCTCCATCATCATACTACTCCCCCCTTCATCCTCCATCATCATACTACTCCCCCCTTCATCCTCCTGCCCTATCATCATACTACTACCCCCACCTTTATCCTCCAGACCCTCCATTATCATACTACGACCCACTTTATCATCCTCCTGCCCTTCCATCATCATAGTACTACCCCTCTCATCCTCCTGCCCTTCCATCATCATAGTACTACCCCCCTCATCCTCCTGCCCTTCCATCATCATAGTATAACCCCCCTCATCCTCCTGCCCTTCCATCATCATAGTACTACCCCTCTCATCCTCCTGCCCTTCCATCATCATAGTACTACCCCCCTCATCCTCCTGCCCTTCCATCATCATAGTACTACCCCTCTCATCCTCCTGCCCTTCCATCATCATAGTACTACCCCCCTCATCCTCCTGCCCTTCCATCATCATAGTATAACCCCCCTCATCCTCCTGCCCTTCCATCATCATAGTACTACCCCTCTCATCCTCCTGCCCTTCCATCATCATAGTACTACCCCTCTCATCCTCCTGCCCTTCCATCATCATAGTATAACCCCTCTCATCCTCCTGCCCTTCCATCATCATAGTACTACCCCTCTCATCCTCCTGCCCCTCCATCATCATAGTACTACCCCTCTCATCCTCCTGCCCTTCCATCATCATAGTACTACCCCTCTCATCCTCCTGCCCTTCCATCATCATAGTATAACCCCCCTCATCCTCCTGCCCTTCCATCATCATAGTACTACCCCTCTCATCCTCCTGCCCATCCATCATTATAGTACTACCCCTCTCATCCTCCTGCCCCTCCATCATCAAACTACAACCCCTCTCATCCTCCTTCCTCCTCCATCCTCATAGTACTACCCCTCTCATCCTCCTGTCCCTCCATCATCATACTACTACCCCTCTCATCCTTCTGCCCTTTCATCATCATAGTATAACCCCTCTCATCCTCCTGCCCTTCCATCATCATAGTATAACCCCCCTCATCCTTCTGTCCCTCCATCATCATACTACTTCTCCCTTCATCCTTCTCCTGTGCCTTCATCATCATACCACTAGCCCCTTCATCTGTATTTAAAACAAAAAAAGCCATACTCACCTCACCAGTATGGACCCTCTAGTCTTCCAGGGACTCCTCTCCCGATCTGCATGGGTGACATCACTCGCGCTCGGCAGGGGGCGGGGCTTTCCGCGGCAGGGCGGGGCTTCCCGGGACATGGTTTTGCCGGGGCTGTCTCATCAGAATCAGGACAGTCCCGGCAAAACCTGAGGGCCCCCACCTGCTCCCCTCCTCACCATCCGGACCGGGATCTACCGCTTCTCCTTTCCCACGGTGACAGGAGAAGACGCCACACAGGCCCCTCCCCCAGGCCAGGTCACAGCGCCATACACGCTCTCTGTTGTACAGCATTGTGACCTGGCCTGGGGGAGGGGCCTGTCACCCAGCGGATGCCGTACAGGGGAGAGGATTACAGTATAAGTGGGGGCGTCTTGGCGGAAGTCTGGCGGCGTCTGGGGGCGTCAAGTCTGGCGGCAGTGCATCCCTAGAAGCTGCAGAGCTGCAGCTTCTAGGGATGCGGAAAGTGGGACACCTGAGCAGGCGGCGGGAGTCAGATGACAGGGCAGAAGTTGCCGCCCCTAAAGGGACCCCAAAATGTGCCACCTGAGGCGGAATACTCATTCCGCCTCATGGCAGAAGCGGCCCTGATGGGCCCCTATAGTAAGGAGTGTACAGGATGGTGTATGGGCCCCTATAGTAAGGAGTGTACAGGATGGTGTATGGGCCCCTATAGTAAGGGGTGTACAGGATGGTGTATGGGCCCCTATAGTAAGGAGTGTACAGGATGGTGTATGGGCCCCTATAGTAAGGAGTGTACAGGATGGTGTATGGGCCCCTATAGTAAGGGGTGTACAGGATGGTGTATGGGCCCCTATAGTAAGGAGTGTACAGGATGGTGTATGGGCCCCTATAGTAAGGAGTGTACAGGATGGTGTATGGGCCCCTATAGTAAGGAGTGTACAGGATGGTGTATGGGCCCCTATAGTAAGGGGTGTACAGGATGGTGTATGGGCCCCTATAGTAAGGAGTGTACAGGATGGTGTATGGGCCCCTATAGTAAGGAATGTACAGGATGGTGTATGGGCCCCTATAGTAAGGGGTGTACAGGATGGTGTATGCGCCCCTATAGTAAGGAGTGTATAGGTACAGGATGGTGTATGGGCCCCTATAGTAAGGAGTGTACAGGATGGTGTATGGGCCCCTATAGTAAGGAGTGTACAGGGGCAGGATGGTGTATGGGCCCCTATAGTAAGGAGTGTACAGGATGGTGTATGGGCCCCTATAGTAAGGAGTGTACAGGATGGTGTATGGGCCCCTATAGTAAGGAGTGTACAGGATGGTGTATGGGCCCCTATAGTAAGGAGTGTACAGGATGGTGTATGGGCCCCTATAGTAAGGAGTGTACAGGATGGTGTATGGGCCCCTATAGTAAGGAGTGTACAGGATGGTGTATGGGCCCCTATAGTAAGGGGTGTACAGGATGGTGTATGGGCCCCTATAGTAAGGAGTGTACAGGGGCAGGATGGTGTATGGGCCCCTATAGTAAGGGGTGTACAGGATGGTGTATGGGCCCCTATAGTAAGGAGTGTACAGGATGGTGTATGAACCCCTATAGTAAGGGGTGTACAGGATGGTGTATGGGCCCCTATAGTAAGGGGTGTACAGGATGGTGTATGGGCCCCTATAGTAAGGAGTGTACAGGATGGTGTATGGGCCCCTATAGTAAGGAGTGTACAGGATGGTGTATGGGCCCCTATAGTAAGGAGTGTACAGGATGGTGTATGGGCCCCTATAGTAAGGAGTGTACAGGGGCAGGATGGTGTATGGGCCCCTATAGTAAGGAGTGTACAGGGGCAGGATGGTGTATGGGGTGTAGGGAGTATGTACCAGAGGCTATACACCAGGGGGTATATACAGAGGGCTGTATATGAGGGCTATATACTAGGGGTATATACAGGGGCTATATACAGAAAGCTATATACCAGCGGGTATATACAAAGGGCTATACACAGAGCATCTGCACTTCCACTGAACTGACAGCACGTGGCGATAACATGACACCATTACACATGGTGTGAGTACAGGATAATCCACAAGATGGCGCCAAGTGGGCAACGCGGCTCTGCAGCCCCTATAGTAAGGAGTGTACAGGATGGTGTATGGGCCCCTATAGTAAGGAGTGTACAGGATGGTGTATGGGCCCCTATAGTAAGGAGTGTACAGGATGGTGTATGGGCCCCTATAGTAAGGAGTGTACAGGGGCAGGATGGTGTATGGGCCCCTATAGTAAGGAGTGTACAGGGGCAGGATGGTGTATGGGCCCCTATAGTAAGGAGTGTACAGGGGCAGGATGGTGTATGGGCCCCTATAGTAAGGAGTGTACAGGATGGTGTATGGGCCCCTATAGTAAGGAGTGTACAGGGGCAGGATGGTGTATGGGCCCCTATAGTAAGGAGTGTACAGGATGGTGTATGGGCCCCTATAGTAAGGAGTGTACAGGATGGTGTATGGGCCCCTATAGTAAGGAGTGTACAGGATGGTGTATGGGCCCCTATAGTAAGGAGTGTACAGGATGGTGTATGGGCCCCTATAGTAAGGAGTGTACAGGATGGTGTATGGGCCCCTATAGTAAGGAGTGTACAGGATGGTGTATGGGCCCCTATAGTAAGGAGTGTACAGGATGGTGTATGGGCCCCTATAGTAAGGAGTGTACAGGATGGTGTATGGGCCCCTATAGTAAGGAGTGTACAGGATGGTGTATGGGCCCCTATAGTAAGGAGTGTACAGGGGCAGGATGGTGTATGGGCCCCTATAGTAAGGGGTGTACAGGGGCAGGATGGTGTATGGGCCCCTATAGTAAGGAGTGTACAGGGGCAGGATGGTGTATGGGGTGTAGGGAGTATGTACCAGAGGCTATACACCAGGGGGTATATACAGAGGGCTGTATATGAGGGCTATATACTAGGGGTATATACAGGGGCTATATACAGAAAGCTATATACCAGCGGGTATATACAAAGGGCTATACACAGAGCATCTGCACTTCCACTGAACTGACAGCAGGTGGCGATAACATGACACCATTACACATGGTGTGAGTACAGGATAATCCACAAGATGGCGCCAAGTGGGCAACGCGGCTCTGCAGCCCCTATAGTAAGGAGTGTACAGGATGGTGTATGGGCCCCTATAGTAAGGAGTGTACAGGATGGTGTATGGGCCCCTATAGTAAGGGGTGTACAGGATGGTGTATGGGCCCCTATAGTAAGGAGTGTACAGGATGGTGTATGGGCCCCTATAGTAAGGAGTGTACAGGATGGTGTATGGGCCCCTATAGTAAGGGGTGTACAGGATGGTGTATGCGCCCCTATAGTAAGGAGTGTATAGGTACAGGATGGTGTATGGGCCCCTATAGTAAGGAGTGTACAGGGGCAGGATGGTGTATGGGCCCCTATAGTAAGGAGTGTACAGGATGGTGTATGCGCCCCTATAGTAAGGAGTGTACAGGATGGTGTATGGGCCCCTATAGTAAGGAGTGTACAGGATGGTGTATGAACCCCTGTAGTAAGGAGTGTACAGGGGCAGGATGGTGTATGAACCCCTATAGTAAGGAGTGTACAGGGGCAGGATGGTGTATGGGCCCCTATAGTAAGGAGTGTACAGGATGGTGTATGAACCCCTGTAGTAAGGAGTGTACAGGGGCAGGATGGTGTATGAACCCCTATAGTAAGGAGTGTACAGGGGCAGGATGGTGTATGGGCCCCTATAGTAAGGAGTGTACAGGATGGTGTATGGGCCCCTATAGTAAGGAGTGTACAGGATGGTGTATAGGCCCCTATAGTAAGGAGTGTACAGGATGGTGTATAGGCCCCTATAGTAAGGAGTGTACAGGATGGTGTATGGGCCCCTATAGTAAGGAGTGTACAGGATGGTGTATGGGCCCCTATAGTAAGGAGTGTACAGGATGGTGTATGGGCCCCTATAGTAAGGAGTGTACAGGATGGTGTATGGGCCCCTATAGTAAGGAGTGTACAGGATGGTGTATGGGCCCCTATAGTAAGGAGTGTACAGGATGGTGTATGGGCCCCTATAGTAAGGAGTGTACAGGATGGTGTATGAACCCCTGTAGTAAGGAGTGTACAGGGGCAGGATGGTGTATGAACCCCTATAGTAAGGAGTGTACAGGGGCAGGATGGTGTATGGGCCCCTATAGTAAGGAGTGTACAGGATGGTGTATGAACCCCTGTAGTAAGGAGTGTACAGGGGCAGGATGGTGTATGAACCCCTATAGTAAGGAGTGTACAGGGGCAGGATGGTGTATGGGCCCCTATAGTAAGGAGTGTACAGGATGGTGTATGGGCCCCTATAGTAAGGGGTGTACAGGATGGTGTATGGGCCCCTATAGTAAGGAGTGTACAGGGGCAGGATGGTGTATGGGCCCCTATAGTAAGGGGTGTACAGGATGGTGTATGGGCCCCTATAGTAAGGAGTGTACAGGGGCAGGATGGTGTATGGGCCCGTATAGTAAGGAGTGTACAGGATGGTGTATGGGCCCCTATAGTAAGGAGTGTACAGGATGGTGTATGGGCCCCTATAGTAAGGAGTGTACAGGATGGTGTATGGGCCCCTATAGTAAGGAGTGTACAGGGGCAGGATGGTGTATGGGCCCCTATAGTAAGGGGTGTACAGGATGGTGTATGGGCCCCTATAGTAAGGAGTGTACAGGATGGTGTATGGGCCCCTATAGTAAGGAGTGTACAGGATGGTGTATGGGCCCCTATAGTAAGGAGTGTACAGGATGGTGTATGGGCCCCTATAGTAAGGAGTGTACAGGATGGTGTATGGGCCCCTATAGTAAGGAGTGTACAGGATGGTGTATGGGCCCCTATAGTAAGGAGTGTACAGGATGGTGTATGGGCCCTATAGTAAGGAGGTGTACAGCGCTGGTGATTTGCGCGCCCCTATAGTAAGGAAGGTGTACAGGATGGTGTATGGTCACCTTATAGTAAGGAGTGTACAGGATGTGTATGGGCCCCTATAGTAAGGAGTGTCACCGGGGCAGGATGGTTATGGGCCCCTATAGTAAGGAGCTGTACAGGGCAGGATGGATGTATGGGCCCCTATAGTAAGGAGTGTACAGGATGGTGTATGGGCCCCTATAGTTAAGGCTGTGTACATGGATGGTGTATGCGGCCCCTAATAGTAAGGAGTGTACAGGGCGGATGGTGTATGGGCCCCTATTAGTAAGGGGTGTACAGGATGGGTATGGGCCCCTATCTTATAGAGGTGGTGCCACAGGGGTCCAGGATCGGTGTATGGGCCCCGTATTACGTAAGGAGTTGTACAGGGGATGGTGTGTATGGGCCCTATATGTAAGGGGTTACAGGGGATGGGTGTATGGGCCCCTATAGTAAGGAGTGTACAGGATGGTGTATGGGCCCCTATAGTAAGGAGTGTACAGGGGGCAGGGATGGTGTATGAGCCCCTATAGTAAGGGATTGTACAGGATGGTGTATGGGCCCCTATAGTAAGGAGTGTAAACAGGATGGTGTATGGGCCCTATAGTAAGGAGTGTACATGGATGGTGTATGGGCCCCATATAGTAAGGGAGTGTACAGGATGGTGTATGGGACCCTATAGTAAGGAGTGTACAGGATGGTGTATTGGCCCCTATAGTAAGGAGTGTACAGGATGGTGTATGGGCCCCTATAGTAGAGAGTGTACAGGATGGTGTATGGCCCCTATAGTAAGGAGTGTACAGGATGGTGTATGGGCCCCTATAGTAGAGGGAGTGTACAGGGATGCGTGTATGAACCCCTATAGTAAGGGGTGTACAGGATGGTGTTATGGGCCCCTATAGTAAGAGTGTACAGGATGGGTGTATGGGCCCCTATAGTAAGGAGTGTACAGGGATGGTGTATGGGCCCCTATAGTAAGGAGTGTACAGGATGGTGTATGGGCCCCTATAGTAAGGAGTGTACAGGATGGTGTATGGGCCCCTATAGTAAGGAGTGTACAGGATGGTGTATGGGCCCCTATAGTAAGGAGTGTACAGGATGGTGTATGGGCCCCTATAGTAAGGAGTGTACAGGATGGTGTATGAACCCCTATAGTAAGGGGTGTACAGGATGGTGTATGGGCCCCTATAGTAAGGGGTGTACAGGATGGTGTATGGGCCCCTATAGTAAGGAGTGTACAGGATGGTGTATGGGCCCCTATAGTAAGGAGTGTACAGGATGGTGTATGGGCCCCTATAGTAAGGAGTGTACAGGATGGTGTATGGGCCCCTATAGTAAGGGGTGTACAGGGGCAGGATGGTGTATGGGCCCCTATAGTAAGGAGTGTACAGGATGGTGTATGGGCCCCTATAGTAAGGAGTGTACAGGATGGTGTATGGGCCCCTATAGTAAGGAGTGTACAGGATGGTGTATGGGCCCCTATAGTAAGGAGTGTACAGGATGGTGTATGCGCCCCTATAGTAAGGAGTGTACAGGATGGTGTATGGGCCCCTATAGTAAGGAGTGTACAGGATGGTGTATGGGCCCCTATAGTAAGGAGTGTACAGGGGCAGGATGGTGTATGGGCCCCTATAGTAAGGAGTGTACAGGATGGTGTATGGGCCCCTATAGTAAGACATGTGGGGGGCAGGATGGTGTATGGGCCCCTATAGTAAGGAGTGTACAGGATGGTGTATGGGCCCCTATAGTAAGGAGTGTACAGGATGGTATATGGGCCCCTATAGTAAGGAGTGTACAGGATGGTGTATGGGCCCCTATAGTAAGGGGTGTACAGGGGCAGGATGGTGTATGAACCCCTATAGTAAGGAGTGTACAGGATGGTGTATGGGCCCCTATAGTAAGGAGTGTACAGGATGGTGTATGGGCCCCTATAGTAAGGAGTGTACAGGATGGTGTATGGGCCCCTATAGTAAGGGGTGTACAGGATGGTGTATGGGCCCCTATAGTAAGGGGTGTACAGGATGGTGTATGGGCCCCTATAGTAAGGAGTGTACAGGATGGTGTATGGGCCCCTATAGTAAGGGGTGTACAGGGTGGTGTATGGGCCCCTATAGTAAGGGGTGTACAGGGGCAGGATGGTGTATGGGCCCCTATAGTAAGGGGTGTACAGGATGGTGTATGGGCCCCTATAGTAAGGGGTGTACAGGATGGTGTATGGGCCCCTATAGTAAGGAGTGTACAGGGGCAGGATGGTGTATGGGCCCCTATAATAAGGAGTGTACAGGATGGTGTATGGGCCCCTATAGTAAGGAGTGTACAGGATGGTGTATGGGCCCCTATAGTAAGGAGTGTACAGGGGCAGGATGGTGTATGGGCCCCTATAGTAAGGAGTGTACAGGATGGTGTATGGGCCCCTATAGTAAGGAGTGTACAGGATGGTGTATGGGCCCCTATAGTAAGGAGTGTACAGGATGGTGTATGGGCCCCTATAGTAAGGAGTGTACAGGATGGTGTATGGGCCCCTATAGTAAGGAGTGTACAGGATGGTGTATGGGCCCCTATAGTAAGGAGTGTACAGGATGGTGTATGGGCCCCTATAGTAAGGAGTGTACAGGATGGTGTATGGGCCCCTATAGTAAGGAGTGTACAGGATGGTGTATGGGCCCCTATAGTAAGGAGTGTACAGGATGGTGTATGAACCCCTATAGTAAGGGGTGTACAGGATGGTGTATGGGCCCCTATAGTAAGACATGTGGGGGGCAGGATGGTGTATGGGCCCCTATAGTAAGGGGTGTACAGGATGGTGTATGGGCCCCTATAGTAAGGAGTGTACAGGGGCAGGATGGTGTATGGGCCCCTATAGTAAGGGGTGTACAGGATGGTGTATGGGCCCCTATAGTAAGGAGTGTACAGGATGGTGTATGGGCCCCTATAGTAAGGGGTGTACAGGATGGTGTATGGGCCCCTATAGTAAGGAGTGTACAGGGGCAGGATGGTGTATGGGCCCCTATAGTAAGGAGTGTACAGGATGGTGTATGGGCCCCTATAGTAAGGGGTGTACAGGATGGTGTATGGGCCCCTATAGTAAGGAGTGTACAGGATGGTGTATGGGCCCCTATAGTAAGGAGTGTACAGGGGCAGGATGGTGTATGGGCCCCTATAGTAAGGAGTGTACAGGATGGTGTATGGGCCCCTATAGTAAGGAGTGTACAGGGGCAGGATGGTGTATGGGCCCCTATAGTAAGGAGTGTACAGGATGGTGTATGGGCCCCTATAGTAAGGAGTGTACAGGATGGTGTATGGGCCCCTATAGTAAGGAGTGTACAGGATGGTGTATGGGCCCCTATAGTAAGGGGTGTACAGGATGGTGTATGGGCCCCTATAGTAAGGAGTGTACAGGATGGTGTATGGGCCCCTATAGTAAGGAGTGTACAGGATGGTGTATGGGCCCCTATAGTAAGGGGTGTACAGGATGGTGTATGGGCCCCTATAGTAAGGAGTGTACAGGGGCAGGATGGTGTATGAACCCCTATAGTAAGGAGTGTACAGGATGGTGTATGGGCCCCTATAGTAAGGAGTGTACAGGATGGTGTATGGGCCCCTATAGTAAGGAGTGTACAGGATGGTGTATGGGCCCCTATAGTAAGGAGTGTACAGGATGGTGTATGGGCCCCTATAGTAAGGGGTGTACAGGATGGTGTATGGGCCCCTATAGTAAGGAGTGTACAGGATGGTGTATGGGCCCCTATAGTAAGGAGTGTACAGGGGCAGGATGGTGTATGAACCCCTATAGTAAGGAGTGTACAGGATGGTGTATGGGCCCCTATAGTAAGGAGTGTACAGGATGGTGTATGGGCCCCTATAGTAAGGAGTGTACAGGATGGTGTATGGGCCCCTATAGTAAGGAGTGTACAGGGGCAGGATGGTGTATGAACCCCTATAGTAAGGAGTGTACAGGATGGTGTTTGGGCCCCTATAGTAAGGAGTGTACAGGATGGTGTATGGGCCCCTATAGTAAGGAGTGTACAGGATGGTGTATGGGCCCCTATAGTAAGGAGTGTACAGGGGCAGGATGGTGTATGGGCCCCTATAGTAAGGAGTGTACAGGATGGTGTATGGGCCCCTATAGTAAGGAGTGTACAGGATGGTGTATGGGCCCCTATAGTAAGGAGTGTACAGGATGGTGTATGGGCCCCTATAGTAAGGGGTGTACAGGATGGTGTATGGGCCCCTATAGTAAGGAGTGTACAGGGGCAGGATGGTGTATGGGCCCCTATAGTAAGGAGTGTACAGGATGGTGTATGGGCCCCTATTGTAAGGAGTGTACAGGATGGTGTATGGGCCCCTATAGTAAGGAGTGTACAGGATGGTGTATGGGCCCCTATAGTAAGGAGTGTACAGGATGGTGTATGGGCCCCTATAGTAAGGAGTGTACAGGATGGTGTATGGGCCCCTATAGTAAGGAGTGTACAGGATGGTGTATGGGCCCCTATAGTAAGGAGTGTACAGGATGGTGTATGGGCCCCTATAGTGAGACATGTAGGGGCAGGATGGTGTATGGGCCCCTATAGTAAGGAGTGTACAGGGGCAGGATGGTGTATGGGCCCCTATAGTAAGGAGTGTACAGGATGGTGTATGGGCCCCTATAGTAAGGAGTGTACAGGATGGTGTATGGGCCCCTATAGTAAGGGGTGTACAGGATGGTGTATGGGCCCCTATAGTAAGGAGTGTACAGGATGGTGTATGGGCCCCTATAGTAAGGAGTGTACAGGGGCAGGATGGTGTATGGGCCCCTATAGTAAGACATGTGGGGGGCAGGATGGTGTATGGGCCCCTATAGTAAGGAGTGTACAGGATGGTGTATGGGCCCCTATAGTAAGGAGTGTACAGGATGGTGTATGGGCCCCTATAGTAAGGAGTGTACAGGATGGTGTATGGGCCCCTATAGTAAGGGGTGTACAGGGGCAGGATGGTGTATGGGCCCCTATAGTAAGGAGTGTACAGGATGGTGTATGGGCCCCTATAGTAAGGAGTGTACAGGGGCAGGATGGTGTATGGGCCCCTATAGTAAGGAGTGTACAGGATGGTGTATGGGCCCCTATAGTAAGGAGTGTACAGGGGCAGGATGGTGTATGGGCCCCTATAGTAAGGAGTGTACAGGATGGTGTATGGGCCCCTATAGTAAGGAGTGTACAGGATGGTGTATGGGCCCCTATTGTAAGGAGTGTACAGGATGGTGTATGGGCCCCTATAGTAAGGAGTGTACAGGATGGTGTATGGGCCCCTATAGTAAGGAGTGTACAGGATGGTGTATGGGCCCCTATAGTAAGGAGTGTACAGGATGGTGTATGGGCCCCTATAGTAAGGAGTGTACAGGATGGTGTATGGGCCCCTATAGTAAGGAGTGTACAGGATGGTGTATGGGCCCCTATAGTAAGGAGTGTACAGGATGGTGTATGGGCCCCTATAGTAAGGAGTGTACAGGATGGTGTATGGGCCCCTATAGTAAGGAGTGTACAGGATGGTGTATGGGCCCCTATAGTAAGGAGTGTACAGGGGCAGGATGGTGTATGGGCCCCTATAGTAAGGAGTGTACAGGATGGTGTATGGGCCCCTATAGTAAGGAGTGTACAGGATGGTGTATGGGCCCCTATAGTAAGGAGTGTACAGGATGGTGTATGGGCCCCTATAGTAAGGAGTGTACAGGATGGTGTATAGGCCCCTATAGTAAGGAGTGTACAGGATGGTGTATGGGCCCCTATAGTAAGGAGTGTACAGGATGGTGTATGGGCCCCTATAGTAAGGAGTGTACAGGATGGTGTATGGGCCCCTATAGTAAGGAGTGTACAGGATGGTGTATGGGCCCCTATAGTAAGGAGTGTACAGGATGGTGTATGGGCCCCTATAGTAAGGGGTGTACAGGATGGTGTATGGGCCCCTATAGTAAGGAGTGTACAGGATGGTGTATGGGCCCCTATAGTAAGGAGTGTACAGGATGGTGTATGGGCCCCTATAGTAAGGAGTGTACAGGATGGTGTATGGGCCCCTATAGTAAGGAGTGTACAGGATGGTGTATGGGCCCCTATAGTAAGGAGTGTACAGGATGGTGTATGGGCCCCTATAGTAAGGAGTGTACAGGATGGTGTATGGGCCCCTATAGTAAGGAGTGTACAGGATGGTGTATGGGCCCCTATAGTAAGGAGTGTACAGGATGGTGTATGGGCCCCTATAGTAAGGAGTGTACAGGGTGGTGTATGGGCCCCTATAGTAAGGAGTGTACAGGATGGTGTATGGGCCCCTATAGTAAGGAGTGTACAGGATGGTGTATGGGCCCCTATAGTAAGGAGTGTACAGGATGGTGTATGGGCCCCTATAGTAAGGAGTGTACAGGATGGTGTATGGGCCCCTATAGTAAGGAGTGTACAGGATGGTGTATGGGCCCCTATAGTAAGGAGTGTACAGGATGGTGTATGAACCCCTATAGTAAGGGGTGTACAGGATGGTGTATGGGCCCCTATAGTAAGACATGTGGGGGGCAGGATGGTGTATGGGCCCCTATAGTAAGGGGTGTACAGGATGGTGTATGGGCCCCTATAGTAAGGAGTGTACAGGGGCAGGATGGTGTATGGGCCCCTATAGTAAGGGGTGTACAGGATGGTGTATGGGCCCCTATAGTAAGGAGTGTACAGGATGGTGTATGGGCCCCTATAGTAAGGGGTGTACAGGATGGTGTATGGGCCCCTATAGTAAGGAGTGTACAGGGGCAGGATGGTGTATGGGCCCCTATAGTAAGGAGTGTACAGGATGGTGTATGGGCCCCTATAGTAAGGGGTGTACAGGATGGTGTATGGGCCCCTATAGTAAGGAGTGTACAGGATGGTGTATGGGCCCCTATAGTAAGGAGTGTACAGGGGCAGGATGGTGTATGGGCCCCTATAGTAAGGAGTGTACAGGATGGTGTATGGGCCCCTATAGTAAGGAGTGTACAGGGGCAGGATGGTGTATGGGCCCCTATAGTAAGGAGTGTACAGGATGGTGTATGGGCCCCTATAGTAAGGGGTGTACAGGATGGTGTATGGGCCCCTATAGTAAGGAGTGTACAGGATGGTGTATGGGCCCCTATAGTAAGGAGTGTACAGGATGGTGTATGGGCCCCTATAGTAAGGAGTGTACAGGATGGTGTATGGGCCCCTATAGTAAGGAGGTGTACAGGATGGTGTATGGGCCCCTATAGTAAGGAGTGTACAGGATGGTGTATGGGCCCCTATAGTAAGGAGTGTACAGGATGGTGTATGGGCCCCTATAGTAAGGAGTGTACAGGGGCAGGATGGTGTATGGGCCCCTATAGTAAGGAGTGTACAGGATGGTGTATGGGCCCCCTATAGTAAGGAGTGTACAGGATGGTGTATGGGCCCCTATAGTAAGGAGGTGTACAGGATGGTGTATGGGCCCCTATAGTAAGGGGTGTACAGGATGGTGTATGCGGCCCCTATAGTAAGGAGTGTACAGGGGCAGGATGGTGTATGGGCCCCTATAGTAAGGAGTGTACAGGATGGTGTATGGGCCCCTATAGTAAGGGAGTGTACAGGATGGTGTATGGGCCCCTATAGTAAGGAGTGTACAGGATGGTGTATGGGCCCCTATAGTAAGGAGTGTACAGGATGGTGTATGGGCCCCTATAGTAAGGAGTGTACAGGATGGTGTATGGGCCCCTATAGTAAGGAGTGTACAGGATGGTGTATGGGCCCCTATAGTAAGGAGTGTACAGGATGGTGTATGGGCCCCTATAGTGAGACATGTAGGGGCAGGATGGTGTATGGGCCCCTATAGTAAGGAGTGTACAGGGTCAGGGATGGTGTATGGGCCCCTATAGTAAGGAGTGTTACAGGATGGTGTATGGGCCCCTATAGTAAGGAGTGTACAGGATGGTGTATGGGCCCCTCTAGTAAGGGGCTGTACAGGATGGTGTATGGGCCCCTATAGTAAGGAGTGTACAGGATGGTGTATGGGCCCCTATAGTAAGGAGTGTACGGGCAGGATGGTGTATGGGCCCCTATAGTAAGGACTGTGGGGTACAGGATGGTGTATGGGCCCCTATAGTAAGGAGTGTACAGGATGGTGTATGGGCCCCTATAGTAAGGAGTGTACAGGGAAGGATGGTGTATGGGCCCCTATAGTAAGGAGTGTACAGGATGGTGTATGGGCCCCTATAGTAAGGAGTGTACAGGGGCAGGATGGTGTATGGGCCCCTATAGTAAGGGGTGTACAGGATGGTGTATGGGCCCCTATAGTAAGGAGTGTACAGGGGCAGGATGGTGTATGGGCCCCTATAGTAAGGAGTGTACAGGATGGTGTATGGGCCCCTATAGTAAGGAGTGTACAGGGGCAGGATGGTGTATGGGCCCCTATAGTAAGGAGGTGTACAGGATGGTGTATGGGCCCCTATAGTAAGGAGTGTACAGGGGCAGGATGGTGTATGGGCCCCTATAGTAAGGAGTGTACAGGATGGTGTATGGGCCCCTATAGTAAGGAGTGTACAGGATGGTGTATGGGCCCCTATAGTAAGGAGTGTACAGGATGGTGTATGGGCCCCTATAGTAAGGGGTGTACAGGATGGTGTATGGGCCCCTATAGTAAGGAGTGTACAGGATGGTGTATGGGCCCCTATAGTAAGGAGTGTACAGGATGGTGTATGGGCCCCTATAGTAAGGAGTGTACAGGATGGTGTATGGGCCCCTATAGTAAGGAGTGTACAGGGGCAGGATGGTGTATGGGCCCCCTATAGTAAGGAGTGTACAGGATGGTGTATGGGCCCCTATAGTAAGGAGTGTACAGGATGGTGTATGGGCCCCTATAGTAAGGAGTGTACAGGGGCAGGATGGTGTATGGGCCCCTATAGTAAGGAGTGTACAGGGGCAGGATGGTGTATGGGCCCCTATAGTAAGGAGTGTACAGGATGGTGTATGCGCCCCTATAGTAAGGGGTGTACAGGATGGTGTATGGGCCCCTATAGTAAGGAGTGTACAGGATGGTGTATGGGCCCCTATAGTAAGGAGTGTACAGGATGGTGTATGGGCCCCCTATAGTAAGGAGTGTACAGGATGGTGTATGGGCCCCTATAGTAAGTGAGTGTACAGGATGGTGTATGGGCCCCTATAGTAAGGAGTGTACAGGATGGTGTATGGGCCCCTATAGTAAGGAGTGTACAGGATGGTGTATGGGCCCCTATAGTAAGGAGTGTACAGGATGGTGTATGGGCCCTATAGTAAGGGGTGTACAGGATGGTGTATGGGCCCCTATAGTAAGGAGTGTACAGGATGGTGTATAGGCCCCTTATAGTAAGGAGTGTACAGGTATGGTGTATGGGCCCCCTATAGTAAGGAGTGTACAGGATGGTGTATGGGCCCCTATAGTAAGGGGTGTACAGGATGGTGTATGGGCCCCTATAGTAAGGAGTGTACAGGGGCAGGATGGTGTATGGGCCCCTATAGTAAGGAGTGTACAGGGGCAGGATGGTGTATGGGCCCCTATAGTAAGGAGTGTACAGGATGGTGTATGGGCCCCTATAGTAAGGAGTGTACAGGGGCAGGATGGTGTATGGGCCCCTATAGTAAGGAGTGTACAGGATGGTGTATGGGCCCCTATAGTAAGGAGTGTACAGGATGGTGTATGGGCCCCTATAGTAAGGAGTGTACAGGGGCAGGATGGTGTATGGGCCCCTATAGTAAGGAGTGTACAGGATGGTGTATGGGCCCCTATAGTAAGGAGTGTACAGGATGGTGTATGGGCCCCTATAGTAAGGAGTGTACAGGATGGTGTATAGGCCCCTATAGTAAGGAGTGTACAGGGGCAGGATGGTGTATGGGCCCCTATAGTAAGGAGTGTACAGGATGGTGTATGGGCCCCTATAGTAAGGAGTGTACAGGATGGTGTATGGGCCCCTATAGTAAGGAGTGTACAGGATGGTGTATGGGCCCCTATAGTAAGGAGTGTACAGGATGGTGTATGGGCCCCTATAGTAAGGGGTGTACAGGATGGTGTATGGGCCCCTATAGTAAGGAGTGTACAGGATGGTGTATGGGCCCCTATAGTAAGGGGTGTACAGGATGGTGTATGGGCCCCTATAGTGAGACATGTGGGGGGCAGGATGGTGTATGGGCCCCTATAGTAAGGGGTGTACAGGGGCAGGATGGTGTATGGGCCCCTATAGTAAGGGGTGTACAGGATGGTGTATGGGCCCCTATAGTAAGGAGTGTACAGGGGCAGGATGGTGTATGGGCCCCTATAGTAAGGAGTGTATAGGATGGTGTATGGGCCCCTATAGTAAGGAGTGTACAGGGGCAGGATGGTGTATGGGCCCCTATAGTAAGGAGTGTACAGGATGGTGTATGGGCCCCTATAGTAAGGGGTGTACAGGATGGTGTATGGGCCCCTATAGTAAGGAGTGTACAGGATGGTGTATGGGCCCCTATAGTAAGGAGTGTACAGGATGGTGTATGGGCCCCTATAGTAAGGAGTGTACAGGGGCAGGATGGTGTATGGGCCCCTATAGTAAGGAGTGTACAGGATGGTGTATGGGCCCCTATAGTAAGGGGTGTACAGGGGCAGGATGGTGTATGGGCCCCTATAGTAAGGAGTGTACAGGATGGTGTATGGGCCCCTATAGTAAGGAGTGTACAGGATGGTGTATGGGCCCCTATAGTAAGGAGTGTACAGGATGGTGTATGGGCCCCTATAGTAAGGAGTGTACAGGATGGTGTATGGGCCCCCTATAGTAAGGAGTGTACAGGATGGTGTATGGGCCCCTATAGTAAGGAGTGTACAGGGGCAGGATGGTGTATGGGCCCCTATAGTAAGGAGTGTACAGGATGGTGTATGGGCCCCTATAGTAAGGAGTGTACAGGGGCAGGATGGTGTATGGGCCCCTATAGTAAGGAGTGTACAGGATGGTGTATGGGCCCTTATAGTGAGACATGTGGGGGGCAGGATGGTGTATGGGCCCCTATAGTGAGACATGTAGGGGGCAGGATGGTGTATGGGCCCCTATAGTGAGACATGTAGGGGGCAGGATGGTGTATGGGCCCCTATAGTGAGACATGTAGGGGGCAGGATGGTGTATGGGCCCCTATAGTGAGACATGTAGGGGCCAGGATGTTTTCGGTACATGGTTGGAGCTGGGATGTAGCAGAGTTGGAGGCGTTGAGGCAGGAATGTGTAAATCATGTTGGTTTATGAGGGAGCTGGTCGGCAGATGTGTAGTGTCAGGCCCGTATACTGCTGACCTCTGACCTTTAATACAATCTTCCCACAATATGGTTGGGGTCCCGCAGCCTTTACACTCGGGAGTCATGTATCCGGGTGCGTGAGAGGTGAGCGCTCCATCATCTGCTCGCACCACGGGCTGGGGGGGGGGGGGGGGCTGTATCTACTTCGCTATTTGGGTTTTTGACTTGTTAACAAATATTACAGTCACCTGGTATCCAGTACAGGAGGCGGCCATATTGGTTACTCCATGTGAGGTACACCGGGACCCTACAAGCTTCCCGCACATCTGACATGGTGTGTAATATACGAGGGCTACCCCCCGTAGTACACAAGGTGTTATATAAGAGTACACAGGGTATGATATATGCGCACGCGGAGTTTAGTATACGAGTACAGGGGGGGGGGGGGGGTGGTAAACAAGTACGAGGGGTGTGATATAGATATATATACACGAGTACGCGGGGTGCGATATATACGAGTACGCGGGGTGTAATATATGAGCACGCGGAGGGGTGATATACCAGTACACATGGTGTGGTATACGAGTACACGGGGGGGAGGGTTGATATACAAGTACGCGGGGTTATATACAAGTACGTGGGGTGTGATACAAGAGTATGCTGGGTGTGATATACGAGTATGTGAGGTGTGATATACGAGTACGCGGGGTAAGATATATATACGAGTACGCTGGGTGTGATATGTATATATGAGTACACTGGGTGTGAGATATATATATATATATATATATATATATATATATGAGTATACGGGGTGTGATATATAAATGAGTACACGGGGTGTGATATATAAATGAGTACACTGGGTGTGATATATATATATATGAGTATACGGGGTGTGATATATATATGAGTACACTGGGTGTGATATATATATATATGAGTATACGGGGTGTGATATATATATGAGTACACGGGGTGTGATATATAAATGAGTACACTGGG
Organism: Dendropsophus ebraccatus; assembly: GCA_027789725.1. Classification (NCBI taxonomy): domain Eukaryota; kingdom Metazoa; phylum Chordata; class Amphibia; order Anura; family Hylidae; genus Dendropsophus; species Dendropsophus ebraccatus. The sequence continues at coordinate 1,988,013 of JAQFWZ010000047.1, read as the reverse complement.
TGTGATATATATATATATGAGTATACGGGGTGTGATATATATATGAGTACACTGGGTGTGATATATATATATGAGTATACGGGGTGTGATATATATATGAGTACACTGGGTGTGATATATATATATATATATATATATGAGTATACGGGGTGTGATATATATATGAGTACACTGGGTGTGATATATATATATGAGTATACGGGGTGTGATATATATATGAGTACACTGGGTGTGATATATATAAATGAGTATACGGGGTGTGATATATATATGAGTACACTGGGTGTGATATATATATGAGTATACAGGGTGTGATATATATGAGTGCACTGGGTGTGATATATATATATATATATATATATATATATATATATATATATATGAGTATGCAGGGTGTGATATATAAATGAGTTCACTGGGTGTGATATATATATATATATATATATATATATATATATTTATATATGAGTATACGGGGTGTGATATATATATGAATACACTGGGTGTGATATATATAAATGAGTATATGGGGTGTGATATATATATGAGTACACTGGGTGTGATATATATGAGTATACAGGGTGTGATATATATGAGTATAAAGGGTGTGATATATATGAGTGCACTGGGTGTGATATATGTGAGTACGCGGGTTTTGATACAAGAGTACGTGGGATGTGATACAGGTGTACGCCAGGTGTAATATACAAGTATACGGGATGAGATATACGAGTATTCGGGGTGTGATACAAGAGTACACGGGGGGTGTGATATACGAGTACGCGGGGTGTGATATACGAGTACGCGGGGGTGGGTGATGTACGAGTACACGGGGGGTGTGATATACGAGTACACGGGGGGTGTGATATAAGAGTACGCGGGGTGTGATATACGAGTACACGGGGGGTGTGATATACGAGTACGCGGGGTGTGATATACGAGTACGCGGGGTGTGATATACGAGTACGCGGGGTGTGATATACGAGTACGCGGGGTGTGATATACGAGTACGCGGGGGGGTGATATACGAGTACGCTGGGGGGTGATATACGAGTACACGGGGGGGTGATATACGAGTACTCGGGGGGGGGGGTGATATACAAGTACTCGGGGGGGGGTGATATACGAGTACACGGAGGGGTGTTATTTGAGTACGCGGGGTGTGTGATATACGAGTACACGGGGGGGGTGATATACGAGTACGCGGGGGGGGTGATATACGAGTACGCGGGGGGCGTGATATACGAGTACACGGGGGGCGTGATATACGAGTACACGGGGTGTGTGATATACGAGTACACGGGGGGTGTGCTATACGAGTACACGGGGGGCGTGCTATACGAGTACGCGGGGGGCGTGATATACGAGTACACGGGGGGCGTGATATACGAGTACACGGGGTGTGTGATATACGAGTACACGGGGGGTGTGCTATACGAGTACGCGGGGGGCGTGATATACGAGTACACGGGGGGCGTGATATACGAGTACACGGGGTGTGTGATATACGAGTACACGGGGGGTGTGCTATACGAGTACACGGGGGGTGTGCTATACGAGTACACGGGGGGTGTGATATACGAGTACACGGGGGGTGTGCTATACGAGTACACGGGGGGCGTGATATACGAGTACACGGGGGGTGTGATATACGAGTACACGGGGGGGGGGGTGATATACAAGTACTCGGGGGGGGGGGGGGTGATATACGAGTACACGGGGGGGGTGATATACGAGTACTCGGGGGGGGTGATATACAAGTACTCGGGGGGGGGTGATATACGAGTACACGGGGGGTGTGATATACGAGTACACGGGGGGTGTGATATACGAGTACACGGGGGGTGTGATATACGAGTACGCGGGGTGTGATATACGAGTACGCGGGGTGTGATATACGAGTACGCGGGGTGTGATATACGAGTACGCGGGGGGGTGATATACGAGTACACGGGGGTGTGCTATACGAGTACGCGGGGGGCGTGATATACGAGTACACGGGGGGCGTGATATACGAGTACACGGGGTGTGTGATATACGAGTACACGGGGGGTGTGATATACGAGTACACGGGGGGTGTGCTATACGAGTACACGGGGGGTGTGATATACGAGTACACGGGGGGTGTGCTATACGAGTACACGGGGGGCGTGATATACGAGTACACGGGGGGTGTGATATACGAGTACACGGGGGGGGGGTGATATACAAGTACTCGGGGGGGGGGGGGTGATATACGAGTACACGGGGGGGGTGATATACGAGTACTCGGGGGGGGGTGATATACAAGTACTCGGGGGGGGGGTGATATACGAGTACACGGGGGGTGTGATATACGAGTACACGGGGGGTGTGATATACGAGTACACGGGGGGTGTGATATACGAGTACGCGGGGTGTGATATACGAGTACGCGGGGTGTGATATACGAGTACGCGGGGTGTGATATACGAGTACGCGGGGGGGTGATATACGAGTACGCTGGGGGGTGATATACGAGTACACGGGGGGGGTGATATACGAGTACTCGGGGGGGGGGTGATATACAAGTACTCGGGGGGGGGTGATATACGAGTACACGGAGGGGTGTTATTTGAGTACGCGGGGTGTGTGATATACGAGTACACGGGGGGTGTTATATACGAGTACACGGGGGGCGTGATATACGAGTACACGGGGGGTGTGATATACGAGTACACGGGGGGTGTGCTATACGAGTACACGGGGTGTGTGATATACGAGTACACGGGGGGGGTGCTATACGAGTACACGGGGGGTGTGCTATACGAGTACACGGGGGGTGTGATATACGAGTACACGGGGGGTGTGCTATACGAGTACACGGGGGGCGTGATATACGAGTACACGGGGTGTGTGATATACGAGTACACGGGGGGTGTGCTATACGAGTACACGGGGGGTGTGATATATGAGTACACGGGTTGTGATATATATATATATAATCACACCCCATGTACTCTTGTATTACACCCCGTGTACTTGTATATCACAGCACTCGTGTATCACACCCCGCGTACTCGTATATATATCACACCCCATGTACGTATATACAACCCCCCCCCCCCCCCCGGTGTACTCGTATATCACACCCCGAATACTCGTATATCACACCCCGCATACTCGCATATATCACACCCAGTGTATTTAAATATATATAGATAGATAGATAGATATGAGTATACGGGGTGTGATATATATAGGAGTATGCAGGGTGTGATATATGTACGAGTATGCGGGGTGTGATATATACAAGAACACGGGGAGTGATATAGGGTCATGTATGTGATATAGGGTGATGGATGTGATATAGGGTGATGGATGTGATATAGGGTGATGGATGTGATATAGGGTGATGGATGTGATATAGGGTGATGGATGTGATATAGGGTCATGTATGTGATATAGGGTGATGGATGGGATATAGGGTGATGGATGGGATATAGGGTGATTGATGGGATATAGGGTGATGGATGTGATATAGGGTCATGTATGTGATATAGGGTGATGGATGTGATATAGGGTCATGTATGTGATATAGGGTGATGGATGTGATATAGGGTCATGTATGTGATATAGGGTGATGGATGGGATATAAGGTGATGGATGTGATGTAGGGTGATGGATGGGATATAGGGTGATGGATGGGATATAGGGTGATGGATGTGGTATAGGGTGATGGATGTGGTATAGGGTGATGGATGTGATATAGGGTCATGTATGTGATATAGGGTGATGGATGTGATATAGGGTGAGGGATGGGATATAGGGTGATGGATGGGATATAGGGTGATGGATGTGATATAGGGTGATGGATGGGATATAGGGTGATGGATGGGATATAGGGTGATGGATGTGGTATAGGGTGATGGATGTGATATAGGGTGATGGATGTGATATAGGGTGAGGGATGTGATATAGGGTGATGGATGTGGTATAGGGTGATGGATGTGATATAGGGTGATGGATGGGATATAGGGTGATGGATGTGGTATAGGGTCATGTATGTGATATAGGGTGATGGATGGGATATAGGGTGATGGATGGGATATAGGGTGATGGATGGGATATAAGGTGATGGATGTGATGTAGGGTGATGGATGGGATATAGGGTGATGGATGGGATATAGGGTGATGGATGTGGTATAGGGTGATGGATGTGGTATAGGGTGATGGATGTGATATAGGGTGATGGATGTGATATAGGGTGAGGGATGGGATATAGGGTGATGGATGGGATATAGGGTGATGGATGTGATATAGGGTGATGGATGGGATATAGGGTGATGGATGGGATATAGGGTGATGGATGTGGTATAGGGTGATGGATGTGATATAGGGTGATGGATGTGATATAGGGTGAGGGATGTGATATAGGGTGATGGATGGGATATAAGGTGACGGATGTGGTATAGGGTGACGGATGTGATATAGGGTGACGGATGTGGTATAGGGTGATGGATGTGGTATAGGGTGATGGATGTGATATAGGGTGATGGATGGGATATAGGGTGATGGATGTGGTATAGGGTGATGGATGTGATATAGGGTGATGGATGGGATATAGGGTGATGGATGTGGTGTAGGGTGATGGATGTGATATAGGGTGATGGATGTGATATAGGGTGATGGATGTGGTATAGGGTGATGGATGTGATATAGGGTGATGGATGTGATATAGGGTGATGGATGTGATATAGGGTGATGGATGTGGTATAGGGTGATGGATGTGGTGTAGGGTGATGGATGTGATGTAGGGTGATGGATGTGGTATAGGGTGATGGATGTGGTATAGGGTGATGGATGTGATATAGGGTGATGGATGGGATATAGGGTGATGGATGTGGTATAGGGTCATGTATGTGATATAGGGTGATGGATGGGATATAGGGTGATGGATGTGATATAGGGTCATGTATGTGATATAGGGTGATGGATGTGATATAGGGTCATGTATGTGATATAGGGTGATGGATGTGATATAGGGTGATGGATGTGGTATAGGGTGATGGATGTGGTATAGGGTGATGGATGTGGTATAGGGTGATGGATGGGATATAGGGTGATGGATGTGGTATAGGGTCATGTATGTGATATAGGGTGATGGATGGGATATAGGGTGATGGATGTGATATAGGGTCATGTATGTGATATAGGGTGATGGATGTGATATAGGGTCATGTATGTGATATAGGGTGATGGATGGGATATAGGGTGATGGATGTGATATAGGGTCATGTATGTGATATAGGGTGATGGATGTGATATAGGGTCATGTATGTGATATAGGGTGATGGATGTGATATAGGGTGATGGATGGGATATAGGGTGATGGATGTGATATAGGGTGATGGATGTGATATAGGGTGATAGATGTGGTATAGGGTGATGGATGGGATATAGGGTGATGGATGTGATATAGGGTGATGGATGGGATATAGGGTGATGGATGTGGTGTAGGGTGATGGATGTGATATAGGGTGATGGATGGGATATAGGGTGATGGATGTGATATAGGGTGATGGATGTGATGTAGGGTGATGGATGTGATATAGGGTGATGGATGTGATGTAGGGTGATGGATGTGATATAGGGTCATGTATGGGATATAGGGTGATGGATGGGATATAGGGTGATGGATGTGATATAGGGTCATGTATGTGATATAGGGTGATGGATGTGATATAGGGTCATGTATGTGATATAGGGTCATGTATGTGATATAGGGTGATGGATGTGATATAGGGTGATGGATGTGATATAGGGTCATGTATGTGATATAGGGTGATGGATGTGATATAGGGTCATGTATGTGATATAGGGTGATGGATGTGATATAGGGTCATGTATGTGATATAGGGTGATGGATGTGATATAGGGTGATGGATGTGGTATAGGGTGATGGATGTGGTATAGGGTGATGGATGTGGTATAGGGTGATGGATGTGGTATAGGGTGATGGATGTGGTATAGGGTGATGGATGTGATATAGGGTGATGGATGGGATATAGGGTGATGGATGTGGTATAGGGTCATGTATGTGATATAGGGTGATGGATGTGATATAGGGTGATGGATGTGGTATAGGGTCATGTATGTGATATAGGGTGATGGATGGGATATAGGGTGATGGATGTGATATAGGGTCATGTATGTGATATAGGGTGATGGATGTGATATATGGTCATGTATGTGATATAGGGTGATGGATGGGATATAGGGTGATGGATGTGATATAGGGTCATGTATGTGATATAGGGTGATGGATGTGATATAGGGTCATGTATGTGATATAGGGTGATGGATGTGATATAGGGTGATGGATGTGATATAGGGTGATAGATGTGGTATAGGGTGATGGATGGGATATAGGGTGATGGATGTGATATAGGGTGATAGATGTGGTATAGGGTGATGGATGTGGTGTAGGGTGATGGATGTGATATAGGGTGATGGATGGGATATAGGGTGATGGATGGGATATAGGGTGATGGATGTGATGTAGGGTGATGGATGTGATATAGGGTGATGGATGTGATATAGGGTGATGGATGTGGTATAGGGTGATGGATGTGGTATAGGGTGATGGATGTGGTATAGGGTGATGGATGTGGTATAGGGTGATGGATGTGGTATAGGGTGATGGATGTGGTATAGGGTGATGGATGTGATATAGGGTGATGGATGGGATATAGGGTGATGGATGTGGTATAGGGTCATGTATGTGATATAGGGTGATGGATGTGATATAGGGTCATGTATGTGATATAGGGTGATGGATGGGATATAGGGTGATGGATGTGATATAGGGTCATGTATGTGATATAGGGTGATGGATGTGATATATGGTCATGTATGTGATATAGGGTGATGGATGGGATATAGGGTGATGGATGTGATATAGGGTGATAGATGTGGTATAGGGTGATGGATGGGATATAGGGTGATGGATGTGATATAGGGTGATAGATGTGGTATAGGGTGATGGATGTGGTGTAGGGTGATGGATGTGATATAGGGTGATGGATGGGATATAGGGTGATGGATGGGATATAGGGTGATGGATGTGATGTAGGGTGATGGATGTGATATAGGGTGATGGATGTGATGTAGGGTGAGGGATGTGATGTAGGGTGATGGATGTGGTGTAGGGTGATGGATGTGGTATAGGGTGATGGATGTGGTATAGGGTGATGGATGTGGTGTAGGGTGATGGATGTGATATAGGGTGATGGATGTGATGTAGGGTGATGGATGTGATATAGGGTGATGGATGTGGTGTAGGGTGATGGATGTGATATAGGGTGATGGATGTGATGTAGGGTGATGGATGTGATGTAGGGTGATGAATGGGATGTAGGGTGATGGATGTGATGTAGGGTGATGGATGGGATGTAGGGTGATGGATGTGATATAGGGTGATGGATGTGGTATAGGGTGATGGATGTGATATAGGGTGATGGATGTGATATAGGGTGATGGATGGGATATAGGGTGATGGATGTGATATAGGGTGATGGATGTGATGTAGGGTGAGGGATGTGATATAGGGTGATGGATGTGATGTAGGGTGATGGATGTGATATAGGGTGATGGATGTGGTGTAGGGTGATGGATGTGATATAGGGTGATGGATGTGGTGTAGGGTGATGGATGGGATGTAGGGTGATGGATGTGATGTAGGGTGATGGATGGGATGTAGGGTGATGGATGTGATGTAGGGTGATGGATGTGATATAGGGTGAGGGATGGGATATAGGGTGATGGATGTGGTATAGGGTGATGGATGTGGTGTAGGGTGATGGATGGTGCAGGCAGTGCAGACCACCGTGTAGGGACCCTCCATATATGACATCTTGCAGGGTTATGAAGGGTTAAGCGCAGTCTGTGGAGCAGCTGGGACTCTTTTATTAGCTTCCAGCATCTTTTATTAGTCCCTGGTGCGGTGACAGAGGGACATGTGTGTGACAGGCGCTCACGCCTCAGCTACACGCCGCAGGATGTTTCCTCTACACGCTGGAATGCATGTCACTGCCGGGAGCCCCGAGCGCCAAACACATCCTGCTGCAGGGAGATTCCAGAGCCACGCCGCCGGCAGCCGAAGAGAGACACCACTGGCAGCCGAAGAGAGACACCGCCACTGGCTACAGAGATACACCTCTGGCAGCCGAAGAGAGGGATGCAGCCACCGGCCACTGAGAGTCACCACCGGCAGCTGAAGAGAGAGACGCCGCTACCGGCCACTAAGAGACACCACCGGCAGCTGAAGAGAGAGACGCCACCACCGGCCCCTGAGAGACACCATCGGCAGCTAAAGAGAGAGACGCCACCACCGGCCCCTGAGAGACACCATCGGCAGCTAAAGAGAGAGACGCCACCACCGGCCCCTGAGAGACACCACCGGCAGCTGAAGACAGAGACGCCGCCACCGGCCACTAAGAGACACCACCGGCAGCTGAAGAGAGACACCGCCACCGGCCCCTGAGAGACACCACCGGTAGCTAAAGAGAGAGACCACCGGCCCCTGAGAGACACCACCGGCAGCTGAAGAGAGAGACGCCGCCACCGCCCCCTGAGAGACACCACCGGCAGCTGAAGAGAGAGACTCCGCCACCGCCCCCTGAGAGACACCACCGTCAGCTGAAGAGAGAGACGCCGCCACCGCCCCCTGAGAGACACCACCGGCAGCTGAAGAGAGAGACGCCGCCACCGCCCCCTGAGAGACACCACCGGCAGCTGAAGAGAGACACGCCGCCACCGGCCACTGAGAGACACCACGGACAGCCGAAGAGAGAGACACCACCACCGGCCACAGAGCCACACCGCCGACAGCCGAAGAAAGAGACGCCGCCACCGGTCACAGAGCCACGCCGACAGCAGCCGAAGAGAGACACCGCCACTGGCTACAGAGATACACCTCTGGCAGCTGAAGAGAGAGATGCCGCCACTGGCCACAGAGAGACAACACCAGCAGCCGAAGAGAGAGACGCCACCACTGGCCACTGAGAGACCTAACCGGCAGCTGAAGAGAGAGACACCGCCACTGGCCACTGAGAGACCTAACCAGCAGTCGAAGAGAGAGACACTGCCACCGGCCACAGAGATACACTGCCGCAGCCGAAGAGAGAGACGCCGCCACCAGCCACAGAGATATCCCCACAGATATCTCTGATTGGCAGCCAAAGAAAAAGACATCGCCACAGAGACACACCGCCGGCAGCCACACCGGCCATAGAGAGACCTAACCGGCAGCCGACGAGAGAGACGTCGCCACAGAGAGAAACAGATCGCTGATCCCTGGGAGACCAGCAAAACGACAACACCGCCGGCTGCTAGTGAAAGCGCTCAATGCAGTCAAGTCCTAGGTGCATTGCCCCCTGGGAAACAGGAATTTGCAAAAGGAGAGCCCCTGGAGCCTCATCAAAGAGTCTCGAAACAAAGGACTAGCCAGAATCCTGCTCCACACTGATGAGGGGCAACACCCCGAAACAGCTGTATGTGGATGGTTACCTGGCCTTGGTATTTCCCTTGTCATTACACTGACTTATAGGGCCACTTAATATGGTGGTTTTAGTGGTTTCCCTACAGGAGCCGGCCCTTGGCTGGGTCCTTCCCGGAGGGTTATCTGGCTGGTCCTGAGTTTCGAGACTCTTTGATGACGCTCCACGGACTCTTCTTTTGCGCCTCCACAGAGAAACACTGCCGGTAGCCAAATAGAGAGACGCCGCCACAGAGAGACACTGCCGGCAGGTGAAGACACTGCTGCTACCAGGCACAGAGATACCTAATTGGCAGCCGAAGAAAGAGACATCGCCACACCGCCGGCAGCCGAAGAGAGAGACTCCACCAACGGCCACAGAGAGACACTGCCGGCAGCTGAAGCGAGAGACGCTGCAACTGGCCACAGAGAGACCAAATTGGCATCCGAAGAAAGAGACACGGACACCAAACAGATACCACCAGCAGCCGAATAAAGAGACGCTGCCACTGACCACAAAGAGACACCGCCGGCAGCCGAAGAGAGAGAGACACCGCTGCCGGTCACAGAGATGCAGCCACCAACAACAGAGAGATAGAGATAGACACCACCGGCCGCAGAGAGACTTCACCGGCAGCTGAAGAGAGATGCCGCAACCGGCCACAGAGAGATCTAACTGGCAGCCGAAGAAAGAGACACCGCCGGCAACCAAAGAGAGAGACACTGCCACAAAGAGACCTAACTGGCAGTCGAAGAAAGAGACACCACCACTGGCAACAGAGAGACACTGCTGGCAGCCGAAGAGAGAGACACTGCCACTGGACACAGAGAGACGCTGCCACCAGCCACAGAGAGACACTGCCTGCAGCCGAACAGAGACGTCGCTACCGGCCACAGAGATACACTGCCGGCAGCCTAAGAGAGAGACGCCGTCATCGGCCACAGAGATACACCGGCAACAGAGAGACACTGCCACCGGCCACAGAAAGACCCAACGGTCATCCGAAGAGAGAGACGCCACCACCGGCCACAGAGAGACACCACTGGCAGCCGAACATAGAGACGCTGCCACCAGCCACAGGGAGACTTTTCTTGCAAACAAAAAGAGAGAGACGCCGCTACCAGCCACAGAGAGACACCACCGTCAGCCAAAGAGAGAGACTTTGTCACCAGCCACAGTGATCACCGCCACAGAGAGACATTGCCAGCAGCCAAAAAGAGAGACGCCGCCACTGGCCACAAAGCGACACTGCTGGCAGCCGAAGAGAGAAATGCTGCCACTGGCCACAGAAAGCCCTTATTGGCAGCCGAAGAAAGTGACACGGCCACCGGCCACAGACAGGCACTGCCGGCAGCCGAATAGAGAGACCTAACTAGCAGCCGAAGAAAGAGACACCTCTAGCAGCCAAAGAGAGAGACAGTGCCACCGGCCACAGAGAGACGCTGCCACCGGCCACAGAGAGACATCACCAGCAGCCAAAAAGAGACGCCGCCACTGGCCACAGAGACCTAACCGGCAGCCAGAGATAGAGGCCACCACCAGGCACAGAGAGACCTAACCGGCAGCGGAAGAGATAGACACCGCCACAGAGAGACACCGGTAGCCGTAGAGAGAGGCGCTGCCACCAGCCACAGAGAAACTTCTCTTGCAACCGAAAAGAGAGAGACACCACCATTGGCCACAGAGAGACACTGCCGGAAGCCAAAGAGAGACGCTACCACCGGCCACAGAGAGACTTCACTGGCAGCCAAAAAGAGAGACCCTGTCACCGGCCACAGAGAGACACCACCAGCAGCCAAAAACAGACGCTGCCACCACCAGCCACAGAAAGACTTCACTGACAGCCGAAGAGAGAGATGCCGCCACCGTCCACAGAGAGATCTAACTGGCGGCCCTAGAGAGATGTCACCACCAGAGGCACAGTCAAACGGCAGTCAAAGAGAGAGAGACTCCGCCACTGGCCACAGAGAGACCTCATCGGCATTCAAAGAAAGGGACGCTGCCACCAGCCACACAGAGAAGCTACCACCAGCCACAGAAAGACGCCGCCACCGAGGGGCACCACCGACAGCCTAACAGAGAGATGCCGCCACCGTCCACAGAGAGATCTAACTGGCGGCCCAAGAGAGATGTCACCACCAGAGGCACAGTCAAACGGCAGTCAAAGAGAGAGATGCCGCCACTGACCACAGAGAGACATAACTGGCAACCGAAAAGAGAGACACTGCCACCAGCTCATATACACGTATGACGGGACTGGGACCCCCCTCATTATACACGTATGACGGGACCGGGACCCCCCTTATTATACATGTATGATGAGACCGGGACCCCCCTTATTATACATGTATGATGAGACCAGGACCCCCCTCATTATACATGTATGACGGGACCGGGACCCCCCTCATTATACATGTATGACAGGACCGGGACCCCCCTCATTATACATGTTTGACGGGACCCCCCTCATTATACATGTATGATGAGACCGGGACCCCCCTCATTATACATGTATGATGAGACCGGGACCCCCCTCATTATACATGTATGACGGGACCGGGACCCCCCTCATTATACATGTATGACGGGACCGGGACCCCCCTCATTATACATGTATGACGGGACCGGGACCCCCCTCATTATACATGTATGACGGGACCGGGACCCCCCTCATTATACACGTATGACGGGACCGGGTCCCCCCTCATTATACATGTATGACGGGACCGGGACCCCCCTCATTATACATGTATGACGGGACCGGGACCCCCCTCATTATACATGTATGACGGGACCGGGACCCCCCTCATTATACATGTATGACGGGACCGGGACCCCCCTCATTATACACGTATGACGGGACCGGGTCCCCCCTCATTATACATGTACGATGGGACCAGGACCCCCCTTATTATACACGTATGGCGGGACCCTCGCACACAGTGCAGCCCCCTCCCATGATGACTCTTCTCCTCTATCCTCATGTGTTGAGGCCACAGGATGTTTTCATTTCCTGAGGGGAGGCCGCAGTGTGACGTGAGGAGGACGGAGAACACAACACCACAGCACCACACTTATATATAGATCAAAGAGACAAAAGACTGCGCACAACTACAGCACCAAACAGGGACACGCAACACAGCGCCAACGACACTGCTACATACAACCCACACTATACACACAGCTACATACAACCCACACTATACACACAGCTACATACACCTCACACTATACACACAGCTACACACAACCCACACTATACACACAGCTACACACCTCACACTATACACACAGCTACATACAACCCACACTATACACACACAGCTACACACCTCACACTATACACACAGCTACACACCTCACACTATACACACAGCTACATACAACCCACACTATACACACACAGCTACACACCTCACACTATACACACAGCTACATACAACCCACACTATACACACACAGCTACACACCTCACACTACACACACCTCACACTATACACACAGCTACACACACCTCACACTATACACACAGCTATATACAACCCACACTATACACACAGCTACATACAACCCACACTATACACACACCTCACACTATACACACAGCTACATACAACCCACACTATACACACAGCTACACACCTCACACTATACACACAGCTACACATCTCACACTATACACACAGCTACACACCTCACACTATACACACACCTCACACTACACACACCTCACACTATACACACAGCTACATACAACCCACACTATACACACAGCTACATACAACCCACACTATACACACAGCTGCACACACCTCACACTATACACACAGCTACATACAACCCACACTATACACACAGCTACATACAACCCACACTATACACACAGCTACATACAACCCACACTATACACACAGCTACATACAACCCACACTATACACACAGCTACATACACCTCACACTATACACACAGCTACACACAACCCACACTATACACACAGCTACACACCTCACACTATACACACAGCTACATACAACCCACACTATACACACACAGCTACACACCTCACACTATACACACAGCTACATACAACCCACACTATACACACACAGCTACACACCTCACACTACACACACCTCACACTTTACACACAGCTACACACACCTCACACTATACACACAGCTACATACAACCCACACTATACACACACCTCACACTATACACACAGCTACATACAACCCACACTATACACACAGCTACACACCTCACACTATACACACAGCTACACACCTCACACTATACACACAGCTACACACCTCACACTATGCACACACCTCACACTACACACACCTCACACTATACACACAGCTACATACAACCCACACTATACACACAGCTACATACAACCCACACTATACACACAGCTGCACACACCTCACACTATACACACAGCTACATACAACCCACACTATACACAGCTACATACAACCCACACTATACACACAGCTACATACAACCCACACTATACACACAGCTACACACAACCCACACTATACACACAGCTACACACAACCCACACTATACACACAGCTACACACAACCCACACTATACACACAGCTACATACAACCCACACTATACACACAGCTGCACACACCTCACACTATACACACAGCTACACACACCTCACACTATACACACAGCTACACACAACCCACACTATACACACAGCTACATACAACCCACACTATACACACACCTCACACTATACACACAGCTACATAAAACCCACACTATACACACAGCTACATACACCTCACACTATACACACAGCTACACACAACCTACACTATACACAGCTACACACCTCACACTACACACACCTCACACTATACACACAGCTACATACAACCCACACTATACACACAGCTACATACAACCCACACTATACACACAGCTACATACAACCCACACTATACACACAGCTACATACAACCCACACTATACACACAGCCACATACACCTCACACTATACACACACAGCTACACACCTCACACTATACACACAGCTACATACAACCCACACTATACACACAGCTACACACACCTCACACTATACACACACCTCACACTATACACACAGCTACACACACCTCACACTATAGACACAGCTACATACACCTCACACTATACACACAGCTACATACACCTCACACTATACACACAGCTACACACACCTCACACTATACACACACCTCACACTATACACACAGCTACACACACCTCACACTATACACACAGCTACATAAAACCCACACTATACACACAGCTACATACACCTCACACTATACACACAGCTACACACACCTCACACTATACACACAGCTACATACACCTCACACTATACACACAGCTACACACACCTCACACTATACACACAGCTACATACACCTCACACTACACACACCGCTACATACAACCCACACTATACACACAGCTACATACAACCCACACTATACACACAGCCACATACACCTCACACTATACACACACAGCTACACACCTCACACTATACACACAGCTACATACAACCCACACTATACACACAGCTACACACACCTCACACTATACACACACCTCACACTATACACACAGCTACACGCACCTCACACTATAAACACAGCTACATACACCTCACACTATACACACAGCTACATACACCTCACACTATACACACAGCTACACACAACCCACACTATACACACAGCTACACACAACCCACACTATACACACAGCTACACACCTCACACTATACACACAGCTACATACAACCCACACTATACACACACCTCACACTATACACACAGCTACACACACCTCAGACTATACACACAGCTACACACACCTCAGACTATACACACAGCTACATACACCTCACACTATACACACAGCTACACACACCTCACACTATACACACACCTCACACTATACACACACAGCTACACACCTCACACTATAGACACAGCTACACACACCTCACACTATACACACACCTCACACTATACACACACCTCACACTATACACACACAGCTACACACCTCACACTATACACACAGCTACACACACCTCACACTATACACACAGCTACACACACCTCACACTATACACACACCTCACACTATACACACAGCTACACACACCTCACGCTATACACACAGCTACATACACCTCACACTATACACACAGCTACAAACACCTCACACTATACCTACCTCACACTATACACACAGCTACACACCTCACACTATACACACAGCTACATACACCTCACACTATACACACAGCTACAAACACCTCACACTATACACACCTCACACTATACACACGGCTACACACCTCACGCTATACACACAGCTACATACACCTCACACTATACACACAGCTACAAACACCTCACACTACACACACCTCACACTATACACACAGCTACACACCTCACACTATATACACAGCTACACACACCTCACACTATACACACACCTCACACTATACACACACCTCACACTATACACACACCCCACACTATACACACTACTACACACCTCACACTACACACAGCTACACACCCTCACACTATACACACAGCTACACACACCTCACACTATACACACAGCTACACACAACCCACACAATACACACAGCTACACACACCTCACACTACACACACCTCACACTATACAGACACCTAACACTATACACACAGCTACACACCTCACACTATACAGACACCTAACACTACACACACAGCTACACACAACCCACACTATACACACACCTCACACTATACACACAGCTACACACACCTCAGACTATACACACAGCTACACACACCTCAGACTATACACACAGCTACATACACCTCACACTATACACACAGCTACACACACCTCACACTATACACACACCTCACACTATACACACACAGCTACACACCTCACACTATAGACACAGCTACACACACCTCACACTATACACACACCTCACACTATACACACACCTCACACTATACACACACAGCTACACACCTCACACTATACACACAGCTACACACACCTCACACTATACACACAGCTACACACACCTCACACTATACACACACCTCACACTATACACACAGCTACACACACCTCACGCTATACACACAGCTACATACACCTCACACTATACACACAGCTACAAACACCTCACACTATACATACCTCACACTATACACACAGCTACACACCTCACACTATACACACAGCTACATACACCTCACACTATACACACAGCTACAAACACCTCACACTATACACACCTCACACTATACACACGGCTACACACCTCACGCTATACACACAGCTACATACACCTCACACTATACACACAGCTACAAACACCTCACACTACACACACCTCACACTATACACACAGCTACACACCTCACACTATATACACAGCTACACACACCTCACACTATACACACACCTCACACTATACACACACCCCACACTATACACACTACTACACACCTCACACTACACACAGCTACACACCCTCACACTATACACACAGCTACACACACCTCACACTATACACACAGCTACACACAACCCACACAATACACACAGCTACACACACCTCACACTACACACACCTCACACTATACAGACACCTAACACTATACACACAGCTACACACCTCACACTATACAGACACCTAACACTACACACACAGCTACACACACCTCACACTATATACACAGCTACACACACCTCACACTATACACACAGCTACACACACCTCACACTATACACACACCTCACACTACACACAGCTACACACCCTCACACTATACACACAGCTACACACACCTCACACTATACACACAGCTACACACAACCCACACTATACACACAGCTACATACAACCCACACTATACACACAGCTACACACCTCACACTATACAGACACCTCACACTATACACACAGCTACACACACCTCACACTATACACACCTCACACTATACAGACACCTAACACTACACACACAGCTACACACACCTCACACTAGACACACAGCTACACACACACCTAACACTATACACACAGCTACACACACCTCACACTATACACACCTCACACTATACACACCACACACAGCTACACACCCTCACACTAGACACACAGCTACACACACCTCACACTATACACACAGCTACACACACCTCACACTATACACCTCACACTACACACAGCTACACACCTCACACTATACACACAGCTACACACACCTCACACTATACACACAGCTACACACAACCCACACTATACACACAGCTACACACCTCACACTATACACACAGCTACACACAACCCACACTATACACACAGCTACACACCTCACACTATACACACAGCTACATACAACCCTCACGGGGAAATCTGGGAGGGGCTGCAGCGAGTTCTGGGGAGGGGGGGGCTGCGAGGAGATGTGGGGGGCTGCAGCGGGATCTGGGAAAAGGGGTCTGCAGGGACATGTGGGGGGGGGGCTGCGGGGAGATGTGGGAGGGGTGGGGGGGCTGCAGCGGGATCTGGGGGGGGGCTGCGGGGAGATGTGGGGGGGGGGCTGCGGGGAGATGTGGGGGGGGGCTGCGGGGAGATGTGGGGGGGGGGGCTGCGGGGAGATGTGGGGGGGGGGCTGCGGGGAGATGTGGGGGGGGGGCTGCAGCGGGATCTGGGGGGGGCTGCGGGGAGATCTGGGGGGGGCTGCGGGGAGATCTGGGGGGGCTGCAGCGGGATCTGGGGGGGGCTGCAGGGAGATCTGGGGGGGCCTGCGGGGAGATGTGGGGGGCACATTCTTTCTGCTTCTTTCTCTCTGTTTGCGGCAGAGATTTTCTCATCATCCAAGTATTTCCCTGATATTGTGTATAATTAGTAACTCCCCGGGGTGACACATGTCTGACAGCTGATCCAGAGGGGGAGGGGGAGCCGCACATGTGACCAGGATCAGGTACACCGCCATTGTCCTGTAATCCCTATGGCTCACACCCCAGAACTGGTCAGTGTATGGGGAGGATGGGGGGGAGGGAGAGGATGGGGGAGGAAGGGGGGGGAGGGAGAGGATGGGGGGGGGAGGGAGAAGATGGGGGGGGAGGGAGAAGATGGGGAGAGGGAGAGGATGGGGGAGAGGGAGAGGATGGGGAGGAGGGAGGGATAGAGGTAGAGAGAGCGGGGACTCCTCCTCCTCCATGCTTTACACTACAGCTCTGCTCCTCCTCCTCCTCCTCCATGCTTTACACTGCAGCACTGCTCTTCCTCCTCCATGCTTTACACTACAACTCTGATCCTCCTCCATGCTTTACACTACAGCTCTGCTCCTCCTCCTCCTCCATGCTTTACACTACAACTCTGATCCTCCTCCATGCTTTACACTACAGCTCTGCTCCTCCTCCTCCATGCTTTACACTACAGCTCTGCTCCTCCTCCTCCATGCTTTACACTACAGCACTGCTCCTCCTCCTCCATGCTTTACACTACAGCACTGCTCTTCCTCCTCCATGCTTTACACTACAGCTCTGCTCCTCCTCCTCCATGCTTTACACTACAGCTCTGCTCTTCTTCCTCCATGCTTTACACTACAGCTCTGCTCCTCCTCCTCCTCCATGCTTTACACTACAGCTCTGCTCCTCCTCCTCCTCCATGCTTTACACTACAGCTCTGCTCCTCCTCCATATATTACACTACAGCTCTGCTCCTCCTCCTCCATGCTTTACACTACAGCTCTGCTCCTCCTCCATGCTTTACACTACAGCTCTGCTCCTCCTCCTCCATGCTTTACACTACAGCTCTGCTCCTCCTCCATGCTTTACACTACAGCTCTGCTCCTCCTCCATGCTTTACACTACAGCTCTGCTCCTCCTCCATGCTTTACACTACAGCTCTGCTCCTCCTCCTCCATGCTTTACACTACAGCTCTGCTCCTCCTCCTCCATGCTTTACACTACAGCTCTGCTCCTCCTCCTCCATGCTTTACACTACAGCTCTGCTCCTCCTTCTCCATGCTTTACACTACAGCTCTGCTCCTCCTTCTCCATGCTTTACACTACAGCTCTGCTCCTCCTCCATATATTACATTACAGCTCTGCTCTTCCTCCTCCATACTTTAGACTACAGCTCTGCTCCTCCTCCTCCTCCATGCTTTACACTACAGCACTGCTCCTCCTCCTCCATGCTTTACACTACAGCTCTGCTCCTCCTCCTCCATGCTTTACACTACAGCTCTGCTCCTCCTCCTCCTCCTCCATGCTTTACACTACAGCACTGCTCCTCCTCCTCCATGCTTTACACTAAAGCTCTGCTCCTCCTCCTCCATGCTTTACACTACAGCTCTGCTCCTCCTCCTCCATGCTTTACACTACAGCTCTGCTCCTCCTCCTCCATGCTTTACACTGCAGCACTGCTCTTCCTCCTCCATGCTTTACACTACAGCTCTGCTCCTCCTCCTCCTCCTCCTCCTCCATGCTTTGCACTACAGCTCTGCTCCTCCTCCATGCTTTACACTACAGCTCTGCTCCTCCTCCTCCATGCTTTACAGTACAGCTCTGCTCCTCCTCCATGCTGTACACTACAGTTCTGCTCCTCCTCCATATATTACACTACAGCTCTGCTCTTCCTCCTCCATGCTTTACACTACAGCTCTGCTCCTCCTCCATGCTTTACACTACAGCTCTGCTCCTCCTACTCCTTCTCCTCCATGCCTTACACTACAGCTCTGCTCCTCCTCCTCCTCCTCCATGCTTTACACTACAGCTCTGCTCCTCCTCCATGCCTTACACTACAGCTCTGCTCCTCCTCCTCCATGCTTTACACTACAGCTCTGCTCCTCCTCCTCCATGCTTTACACTACAGCACTGCTCTTCCTCCTCCATGCTTTACACTACAGCTCTGCTCCTCCTCCTCCATGCTTTACACTACAGCTCTGCTCTTCTTCCTCCATGCTTTACACTACAGCTCTGCTCCTCCTCCTCCTCCATGCTTTACACTACAGCTCTGCTCCTCCTCCATATATTACACTACAGCTCTGCTGCTCCTCCTCCTCCTCCATGCTTTACACTACAGCTCTGCTCCTCCTCCTCCATGCTTTACACTACAGCTCTGCTCCTCCTTCATATATTACATTACAGCTCTGCTCTTCCTCCTCCATACTTTACACTACAGCTCTGCTCCTCCTCCTCCTCCATGCTTTACACTACAGCTCTGCTCCTCCTCCTCCTCCATGCTTTACACTACAGCTCTGCTCCTCCTCCATGCTTTACACTACAGCTCTGCTCTTCCTCCTCCATGCTTTACACTACAGCTCTGCTCCTCCTCCTCCATGCTTTACACTACAGCTCTGCTCCTCCTCCATGCTTTACAGTACAGCTCTGCTCCTCCTTCTCCATGCTTTACACTACAGCTCTGCTCCTCCTTCTCCATGCTTTACACTACAGCTCTGCTCCTCCTCCATATATTACATTACAGCTCTGCTCTTCCTCCTCCATACTTTAGACTACAGCTCTGCTCCTCCTCCTCCTCCTCCATGCTTTACACTACAGCACTGCTCCTCCTCCTCCATGCTTTACACTAAAGCTCTGCTCCTCCTCCTCCATGCTTTACACTACAGCTCTGCTCCTCCTCCTCCTCCTCCATGCTTTACACTACAGCACTGCTCCTCCTCCTCCATGCTTTACACTACAGCTCTGCTCCTCCTCCTCCATGCTTTACACTACAGCTCTGCTCCTCCTCCTCCATGCTTTACACTACAGCTCTGCTCCTCCTCCTCCATGCTTTACACTGCAGCACTGCTCTTCCTCCTCCATGCTTTACACTACAGCTCTGCTCCTCCTCCTCCTCCTCCTCCTCCATGCTTTGCACTACAGCTCTGCTCCTCCTCCATGCTTTACACTACAGCTCTGCTCCTCCTCCTCCATGCTTTACAGTACAGCTCTGCTCCTCCTCCATGCTGTACACTACAGTTCTGCTCCTCCTCCATATATTACATTACAGCTCTGCTCTTCCTCCTCCATGCTTTACACTACAGCTCTGCTCCTCCTCCATGCTTTACACTACAGCTCTGCTCCTCCTACTCCTTCTCCTCCATGCCTTACACTACAGCTCTGCTCCTCCTCCTCCTCCTCCATGCTTTACACTACAGCTCTGCTCCTCCTCCATGCCTTACACTACAGCTCTGCTCCTCCTCCTCCATGCTTTACACTACAGCTCTGCTCCTCCTCCTCCATGCTTTACACTACAGCTCTGCTCTTCCTCCTCCATGCTTTACACTACAGCTCTGCTCCTCCTCCTCCATGCTTTACACTACAGCTCTGCTCTTCTTCCTCCATGCTTTACACTACAGCTCTGCTCCTCCTCCTCCTCCATGCTTTACACTACAGCTCTGCTCCTCCTCCATATATTACACTACAGCTCTGCTGCTCCTCCTCCTCCTCCATGCTTTACACTACAGCTCTGCTCCTCCTCCTCCATGCTTTACACTACAGCTCTGCTCCTCCTTCATATATTACATTACAGCTCTGCTCTTCCTCCTCCATACTTACACTACAGCTCTGCTCCTCCTCCTCCTCCATGCTTTACACTCCAGCTCTGCTCCTCCTCCTCCTCCATGCTTTACACTACAGCTCTGCTCCTCCTCCATGCTTTACACTACAGCTCTGCTCTTCCTCCTCCATGCTTTACACTACAGCTCTGCTCCTCCTCCTCCATGCCTTACACTACAGCTCTGCTCCTCCTCCTCCTCCATGCTTTACACTACAGCTCTGCTCCTCCTCCATGCTTTACACTACAGCTCTGCTCCTCCTCCATGCTTTACACTACAGCTCTGCTCCTCCTCCATGCTTTACACTACAGCTCTGCTCTTCCTCCTCCTCCATGCCTTACACTACAGCTCTGCTCCTCCTCCATGCTTTACACTACAGCTCTGCTCCTCCTCCTCCTTCTCCTCCATGCCTTACACTACAGCTCTGCTCCTCCTCCTCCTCCATGCTTTACACTACAGCTCTGCTCCTCCTCCTCCATGCTTTACACTACAGCACTGCTCCTCCTCCTCCATGCTTTACACTACAGCTCTGCTCCTCCTCCTCCATGCTTTGCACTACAGCTCTGCTCTTCCTCCTCCATGCTTTACACTACAGCTCTGCTCCTCCTCCTCCATGCTTTACACTACAGCTCTGCTCCTCCTCCCCCATGCTTTACACTACAGCTTTGCTCCTCCTCCTCCATGCTTTACACTACAGCACTGCTCCTCCTCCTCCATGCTTTACACTACAGCTCTGCTCCTCCTCCTCCATGCTTTGCACTACAGCTCTGCTCTTCCTCCTCCATGCCTTACACTACAGCTCTGCTCCTCCTCCTCCTCCATGCTTTACACTACAGCTCTGCTCCTCCTCCATGCTTTACACTACAGCTCTGCTCCTCCTCCATGCTTTACACTACAGCTCTGCTCCTCCTCCATGCTTTACACTACAGCTCTGCTCCTCCTCCATGCTTTACACTACAGCTCTGCTCTTCCTCCTCCTCCATGCCTTACACTACAGCTCTGCTCCTCCTCCATGCTTTACACTACAGCTCTGCTCCTCCTCCTCCTTCTCCTCCATGCTTTACACTACAGCTCTGCTCCTCCTCCTCCTCCATGCCTTACACTACAGCTCTGCTCCTCCTCCATGCTTTACACTACAGCTCTGCTCCTCCTCCTCCTTCTCCTCCATGCTTTACACTACAGCTCTGCTCCTCCTCCTCCTCCATGCCTTACACTACAGCTCTGCTCCTCCTTCTCCTCCATGCTTTACACTACAGCTCTGCTCCTCCTCCCCCATGCTTTACACTACAGCTCTGCTCCTCCTCCTCCTCCATGCTTTACACTACAGCTCTGCTCCTCCTCCTCCTCCATGCTTTACAGTACAGCTCTGCTCCTCCTTCTCCATGCTTTACACTACAGCTCTGCTCCTCCTCCATGCTTTACACTACAGCTCTGCTCCTCCTCCATGCTTTACACTACAGCTCTGCTCCTCCTCCTCCATGCTTTACACTGCAGCTCTGCTCCTCCTCCATGCTTTACACTACAGCTCTGCTCCTCCTCCATGCTTTACACTACAGCTCTGATCCTCCTCCATGCTTTACACTACAGCTCTGCTCCTCCTCCTCCATGCCTTACACTACAGCTCTGCTCCTCCATGCTTTACACTACAGCTCTGCTCCTCCTCCTCCATGCCTTACACTACAGCTCTGCTCCTCCATGCTTTACACTACAGCTCTGCTCCTCCTCCTCCATATATTACACTACAGCTCTGCTCCTCCTCCTCCATGCCTTACACTACAGCTCTGCTCCTCCTCCATGCCTTACACTACAGCTCTGCTCCTCCTCCATGCTTTATACTACAGCTCTGCTCCTCCTCCTCCATGCTTTACACTACAGCTCTGCTCCTCCTCCTCCTCCATGCTTTACACTACAGCTCTGCTCCTCTTCCATGCTTTACACTACAGCTCTGCTCCTCCTCCTCCATGCCTTACACTACAGCTCTGCTCCTCCATATATTACACTACAGCTCTGCTCCTCCTCCATGCTTTACACTACATCTTCCAGCAGGATGAATAGGTGCAGCTACTCCTAACAGATGATATAAAAAAAACTACTTTATTAAAAGACTAAGCATCTGATGAAGAGACCAGTCCGGTCTAGAAAGGCGTAATGCTGAGACTTTTATACATGTTTTTATTATTTTAATAAAGTAGTTTTTTTACATCATCTGTTGGGAGTAGCTGCGCCTATTCATCCTGCTGGTATTGTTACGGCCCTGGCGAGGGGTTTGCAGGACGGCTGCACACTGGTTCCCTTCCTGAGGATACGCATGGAGAGTTGGGCCTCCATCTTGCACAACTCAGCCAGGTGAGAGGGGAGCCGGTTTCACTCCGGTACTGGAATTCTGTCCATCCCATTGCAACTGGTCCTGCACATGGAGCGCTCTCTTTGTTCTCTTTTTCTCTAGCTTACACTACATCTGTGATCCTGTTGCTGTAGTATAACCCATGGAGGAGGAGGAGCAGAGCTGTAGTGTAAAGCATGGAGGAGGAAGAGCAGTGCTGCAGTGTAAAGCATGAAGGAGGAGGAGCAGAGCTGTAGTGTAAAGCATGGAGGAGGAGCAGAGCTGTAGTGTAAAGCATGGAGGAGGAGGAGGAGCAGAGCTGTAGTGTAAGGCATGGAGGAGGAGGAGCAGAGCTGTAGTGTAAAGCATGGAGGAGGAGGAGGAGCAGAGCTGTAGTGTAAAGCATGGAGGAGGAGCAGAGCTGTAGTGTAAGGCATGGAGGAGGAGGAGGAGAAGCAGAGCTGTAGTGTAAAGCATGGAGAAGGAGGAGGAGCAGAGCTGCAGTGTAAAGCATGGAGGAGGAAGAGCAGAGCTAAAGTGTAAAGCATGGAGGAGGAGGAGCAGAGCTGTAGTGTAAGGCATGGAGGAGGAGCAGAGCTGTAGTGTAAAGCATGGAGGAGGAAGAGGAGCAGAGCTGTAGTGTAAAGCATGGAGGAGGAGGAGCAGAGATGTAGTGTAAAGCATGGAGGAGGAGGAGGAGCAGAGCTGTAGTGTAAAGCATGGAGGAGGAGCAGAGCTGTAGTGTAAAGCATGGAGGAGGAGGAGCAGTGCTGTAGTGTAAAGCATGAAGGAGGAGGAGCAGAGCTGTAGTGTAAAGCATGGAGGAGGAGGAGCAGTGCTGTAGTGTAAAGCATGAAGGAGGAGGAGCAGAGCTGTAGTGTAAAGCATGGAGGAGGAGGAGCAGTGCTGTAGTGTAAAGCATGGAGGAGGAGGAGGAGCAGAGCTGTAGTGTAAAGCATGGAGGAGGAGGAGGAGCAGAGCTGTAGTGTAAAGCATGGAGGAGGAGGAGCAGTGCTGTAGTATAAAGCATGGTGGAGGAGGAGGAGCAGAGCTGTAGTGTAAAGCATGGAGGAGAAAGAGGAGCAGAGCTGTAGTGTAACTCATGGAGGAGGAAGAGCAGTGCTGCAGTGTAAAGCATGGAGGAGGAGCAGAGCTGTAGTGTAAAGCATGGAGGAGGAGGAGGAGCAGAGCTGTAGTGTAACTCATGGAGGAGGAGGAGCAGAGCTGTAGTGTAACTCATGGAGGAGGAAGAGCAGTGCTGCAGTGTAAAGCGTGGAGGAGGAGGAGCAGAGCTGTAGTGTAAAGCATGGAGGAGGAGGAGCAGTGCTGTAGTGTAAAGCATGGAGGAGGAGGAGCAGAGCTGTAGTGTAAAGCATGGAGGAGGAGGAGCAAAGCTGTAGTGTAAAGCATGGAGGAGGAGCAGAGCTGTAGAGTAAAGCATGGAGGAGGAGGAGCAGAGCTGTAGTGTAACTCATGGAGGAGGAGGAGCAGAGCTGTAGTGTAAAGCATGGAGGAGGAGGAGCAGAGCTGTAGTATAAGGCATGGAGGAGGAGGAGGAGAAGATGTAGTGTAAAGCATGGAGGAGGAGCAGAGCTGTAGTGTAAAGCATGGAGGAGAAGCATGGAGGAGGAAGAGCAGAGCTGTAGTGTAAAGCATGGAGGAGGAAGAGCAGAGCTGTAGTGTAAAGCATGGAGGAGGAAGAACTGAGCTGTAGTGTAAAGCAAGAAGGAGGAGGAGGAGCAGAGCTGTAGTGTAACTCATGGAGAAGGAAGAGGAGCAGAGCTGTAGTATAACACATGGAGGAGGAGGAGCAAAGCTGTAGTGTAAAGCATGAAGGAGGAGCAGAGCTGTAGTGTAAAGCATGGAGGAGGAGGAGCAGTGCTGTAGTGTAAAGCATGGAGGAGGAGGAAGAGCAGAGCTGTAGTGTAAAGCATGGAGAAGGAGGAGGAGCAGAGCTGTAGTGTAATATATGGAGGAAGAGCAGAGCTGTAGTGTAATATATGGAGGAAGAGCAGAGCTGTAGTGTAATATATGGAGGAGGAGGAGCAGAGCTGTAGTGTAATATATGGAGAAGGAGGAGCAGAGCTGTAGTGTAATATATGGAGGAGGAGCAGAACTGTAGTGTAATATATGGAGGAGGAGGAGCAGAGCTGTAGTGTAAAGCATGGAGGAGAAGGAGCAGAGCTGTAGTGTAAAGCATGGAGGAGGAGGAGGAGGAGCAGCAGAGCTGTAGTGTAAAGCATGGAGGAGGAGGAAGAGCAGAGCTGTAGTGTAAAGCATGGAGGAGCAGAGCTGTAGTGTAAAGCATGGAGGAGAAGGAGGAGCAGAGCTGTAGTGTAAAGCATGGAGGAGGAGGAGCAGAGCTGTAGTGTAAAGCATGGACGAGGAGGAAGAGCAGAGCTGTAGTGTAAAGCATGGAGGAGAAAGAGGAGCAGAGCTGTAGTGTAATATATGGAGGAGGAGGAGCAGAGCTGTAGTGTAATATATGGAGGAGGAGGAGGAGCATAGCTGTAGTGTAATATATGTAGGAGGAGGAGCAGAGCAGTAGTGTAAGCCATGGAGGAGGAGGAGGAGCAGTGCTGTAGTGTAAGGCATGGAGGAGGAGGAGGAGCAGAGCTGTAGTGTAAAGCATGGAGGAGGAGGAAGAGCTGAGCTGTAGTGTAATATATGGAGGAGGAGCAGAGCTGTAGTGTAATATATGGAGGAAGAGCAGAGCTGTAGTGTAATGTATGGAGGAGGAGGAGCAGAGCTGTAGTGTAATATATGGAGGAGGAGGAGCAGAGCTGTAGTGTAATATATGGAGGAGGAGGAGCAGAGCTGTAGTGTAATATATGGAGGAAGAGCAGAGCTGCAGTATAATATATGGAGGAGGAGGAGCAGAGCTGTAGTGTAATATATGGAGGAGGAGCAGAGCTGTAGTGTAATATATGGAGGAGGAGGAGCAGAGCTCTAGTGTAATATATGGAGGAGGAGCAGAGCTGTAGTGTAATATATGGAGGAGGAGGAGCAGAGCTGTAGTGTAATATATGGAGGAGGAGCAGAGCTGTAGTGTAATATATGGAGGAGGAGGAGCAGAGCTGTAGTGTAATATATGGAGGAGGAGCAGAGCTGTAGTGTAATATATGAAGGAGGAGGAGCAGAGCTGTAGTGTAATATATGGAGGAGGAGCAGAGCTGTAGTGTAATATATGGAGGAGGAGGAGCAGAGCTGTAGTGTAATATATGGAGGAGGAGGAGCAGAGCTGTAGTGAAATATATGGAGGAGGAGGAGCAGAGCTGTATGTAATATATGGAGGAGGAGCAGAGCTGTAGTGTAATATATGGAGGAAGAGCAGAGCTGTAGTGTAATATATGGAGGAGGAGCAGAGCTGTAGTGTAATATATGGAGGAGGAGCAGAGCTGTGGTGTAATATATGGAGGAGGAGCAGAGCTGTAGTGTAATATATGGAGGAGGAGGAGCAGAGCTGTAGTGTAATATATGGAGGAGGAGCAGAGCTGTAGTGTAATATGGAGGAGGAGCAGAGCTGTAGTGTAATATATGGAGGAGGAGGAGCAGAGCTGTAGTGTAATATATGGAGGAGGAGGAGCAGAGCTGTAGTGTAATATATGGAGGAAGAGCAGAGCTGTAGTGTAATATGGAGGAGGAGCAGAGCTGTAGTGTAATATATGGAGGAAGAGCAGAGCTGTAGTGTAATATGGAGGAGGAGCAGAGCTGTAGTGTAACATGGAGGAGGAGCAGAGCTGTAGTGTACTATGTGGTAGATAGAGAGGAGCGACCCTGGAGCAGCTGGAGTCCATCCGATCCCGAACTTTCTGCATTAAATTAGCGGTGGCTGCTGAAGTTGGATAAAGCCCTGAGGCTATGTGGGAATCATGGATATAGTCATTGCCTGTAGTTATTGGATATAGTCATTGGCTGTAGTTATTGGATATAGTCATTGGCTGTAGTTATTGGATATAGTCATTGGCTGTAGTTATTGGATATAGTCATTGGCTGTAGTTATTGGATATAGTTATTGGCTGTAGTTATTGGATATAGTCATTGGCTGTAGTCATTGGCTGTAGTTATTGGCTGTAGTTATTGGATATAGTCATTGGCTGTAGTTATTGGATATAGTCATTGGCTGTAGTTATTGGCTGTAGTTATTGGATATAGTTATTGGCTGTAGTTATTGGATATAGTCATTGGCTGTAGTTATTGGATATAGTCATTGGCTGTAGTTATTGGATATAGTCATTGGCTGTAGTTATTGGATATAGTTATTGGCTGTAGTTATTGGATATAGTCATTGGCTGTAGTTATTGGATATAGTTATTGGCTGTAGTTATTGGATATAGTCATTGGCTGTAGTTATTGGATATAGTTATTGGCTGTAGTTATTGGATATAGTCATTGGCTGTAGTTATTGGATATAGTTATTGGCTGTAGTTATTGGCTGTAGTTATTGGATATAGTCATTGGCTGTAGTTATTGGATATAGTTATGGGATATAGTCATTGGCTGTAGTTATTGGATATAGTTATTGGATATAGTTATTGGCTGTAGTTATTGGCTGTAGTTATTGGATGTAGTTATTGGATATAGTTATTGGATGTAGTCATTGGCTGTAGTTATTGGATGTAGTTATTGGATATAGTTATTGTATGTAGTTATTGGATATAGTTATTGTATGTAGTTATTGTATGTAGTTATTGGCTGTAGTTATTGGCTGTAGTTATTGGATATAGTTATTGGATATAGTTATTGGCTGTAGTTATTGGATATAGTCATTGGCTGTAGTTATTGGATAAAGTTATTGGATAAAGTCATTGGCTGTAGTTATTGGCTGTAGTTATTGGATGTAGTTATTGGATATAGTTATTGTATGTAGTTATTGTATGTAGTTATTGGCTGTAGTTATTGGCTGTTATGGGATATAGTTATTGGCTGTAGTTATTGGATATAGTCATTGGCTGTAGTTATTGGATATAGTCATTGGCTGTAGTTATTGGATATAGTTATTGGCTGTAGTTATTGGATATAGTCATTGGCTGTAGTTATTGGATATAGTTATTGGCTGTAGTTATTGGATATAGTCATTGGCTGTAGTTATTGGATATAGTTATTGGCTGTAGTTATTGGCTGTAGTTATTGGATATAGTCATTGGCTGTAGTTATTGGATATAGTTATGGGATATAGTCATTGGCTGTAGTTATTGGATATAGTCATTGGCTGTAATTATTGGATATAGTCATTGGCTGTAGTTATTGGATATAGTCATTGGCTGTAGTTATTGGATATAGTCATTGGCTGTAGTTATTGGATATAGTTATTGGATATAGTCATTGGCTGTAGTTATTG
This sequence comes from Dendropsophus ebraccatus, assembly GCA_027789725.1. NCBI lineage: Eukaryota > Metazoa > Chordata > Amphibia > Anura > Hylidae > Dendropsophus > Dendropsophus ebraccatus. Next base: position 1,958,220 of record JAQFWZ010000047.1, on the reverse strand, counting down.
GCTGTAGTTATTGGCTGTAGTTATTGGATATAGTCATTGGCTGTAGTTATTGGCTGTAGTTATTGGATATAGTCATTGGCTGTAGTTATTGGATATAGTCATTGGCTGTAGTTATTGGATATAGTCATTGGCTGTAGTTATTGGATATAGTCATTGGCTGTAGTTATTGGATATAGTTATTGGCTGTAGTTATTGGATATAGTCATTGGCTGTAGTTATTGGATATAGTCATTGGCTGTAGTTATTGGATATAGTCATTGGCTGTAGTTATTGGATATAGTCATTGGCTGTAGTTATTGGATATAGTCATTGGCTGTAGTTATTGGCTATAGTCATTGGCTGTAGTTATTGGATATAGTCATTGGCTGTATCCATGTTTTCCAGACAACCTTAGAGCTTTATCCAGGTTCAGCAGCCCCAGCTAATCAAATACCGAACGTTCGGGTTCTGATGGACTCCAGCTGCTCCGGGGTCGCTCATCTCTAATGGTAGAGTAGTAGAGTTCTATGCAACACACAGGTAGTTGGAGCCCCCAGAGTTTACAGCGGTCCCTGAGGATGTGGGTGCGATATGCTGCAGCTTGGCCTGTGATGTGTGACCCCGGGGACCCGGCAGCAGCACTGAAGGGGCCACAGCTCAGACGCTGCTCAGCCCCCGCAGCCGCCCCCTGCATGGCCTCACGTGCAGCCTCTGATTGTATTCAGATGTCAGTGTGTAATGGAAACAAGGAGTATACAGCCCCCAGACAGAATGTGAGGATGGGGGGTCAGGGGGGCAACTGGGGCCCCCCACCCGGGAGCACACAGCCCCCCCACCCCGGAGCATACAGCCCCCCACCCCGGAGCACACAGCCCCCCACCTGGGAGCATACAGCCCCCCCACCCCGGAGCACACAGCCCCCCCACCCCGGAGCATACAGCCCCCCACCCAGGAGCATACAGCCCCCCCACCCGGGAGCACACAGCCCCTCCACCCCGGAGCATACAGCCCCCCCACCCCGGAGCATACAGCCCCCCCACCCCGGAGCACACAGCCCCCCCACCCCGGAGCACACAGCCCCCCCCACTCCGGAGCATACAGCCCCCCCACTCCGGAGCATACAGCCCCCCACTCGGGAGCATACAGCCCCCCCACCCCGGAGCACACAGCCCCCCACCCCGGAGCATACAGCCCCCCACCCGGGAGCATACAGCCCCCCCACCCCGGAGCATACAGCCCCCCACCCGGGAGCATACAGCCCCCCCACCCCGGAGCATACAGCCCCCAGCCCCGGAGCACACAGCCCCCCACCCGGGAGCATACAGCCCCCCCACCCCGGAGCATACAGCCCCCCACCCCAAAGCACACAGCCCCCCCCACCCCGGAGAACACAGCCCCCCCCCCCCACCCCGGAGAACACAGCCCCCTCACCTGGTATCCTGAGCCCCCCACCCCGGAGCACACAGCCCCCCCACCCCGGAGCACACAGACCCCCACCCCGAAGCAAACAGCCCCCACCCCGGAGCACACAGACCCCCACCCCGGAGCACATAGCCCCCCAACCCGGAGCACACAGACCCCCCCACCCCTGAGCATACAGCCCCCCACCCGGGAGCATACAGCCCCCTCACCTGGTATCCTGAGCGCCCCCCACCCCGGAGCACACAGCCTCCCCCCACCCCGGAGCACACAGCCCCCTCACCCCGGAGTATACAGCCCCCCACCCCGGAGCATACAGCCCCCCCCCCCACCCGGGAGCACACAGCCCCCCCACCCCGGAGCACATAGCCCCCCACCCCGGAGCACACATCCCCCCCACCCCGGAGCATACAGCCCCCCACCCCGGAGCACATAGCCCCCCACCCCGGAGAACACAGCCCCCCCACCCCGGAGCATACAGCCCCCCCACCCGGGAGCACATAGCCCCCCACCCCGGAGCATACAGCCCCCCACCCCGGAGCATTCAGCCCCCCCACCCCGGAGCATACAGCCCCCCACCCGGGAGCACACAGCCCCCCCACCCCGGAGCACATAGCCCCCCACCCCGGAGCATACAGCCCCCCACCCGGGAGCACACAGCCCCCCCACCCCAGAGCACATAGCCCCCCACCCCGGAGCACACAGCCCCCCCACCCCGGAGCATACAGCCCCCCCACCCCGGAGCACATAGCCCCCCACCCGGGAGCACACAGCCCCCCCACCCCGGAGCACACAGCCCCCCCACCCCGGAGCACACAGCCCCCCCACCCCGGAGCACACAGCCCCTCACCCCGGAGCACACAGCCCCCTCACCCCGGAGCACACAGCCCCCTCACCTGGTGTCCTGAGCCCCCCACCCCGGAGCACACAGCCCCCTCACCTGGTGTCCTGAGCCCCCCACCCCGGAGCACACAGCCCCTCACCCCGGAGCACACAGCTCCTCACCCCGGAGCACACAGCCCCCTCACCTGGTGTCCTGAGCCCCCCACCCCGGAGCATACAGCCCCCCTACCCCGGAGCATACAGCCCCCCACCCCGGAGCCTATAGCCCCCTCACCTGGTGTCCTGAGCCCCCTCACCCCGGAGCACACAGCCCCCTCACCTGGTGTCCTGAGCCCCCCACCCCGGAGCATACAGCCCCCCCACCCCGGAGCATACAGCCCCCCCACCCCAGAGCCTATAGCCCCCTCACCTGGTGTCCTGAGCCGCCCACCCCGGAGCATACAGCCCCCCCACCCCGGAGCATACAGCCCCCCCACCCCAGAGCCTATAGCCCCCTCACCTGGTGTCCTGAGCCGCCCACCCCGGAGCATACAGCCCCCCCACCCCGGAGCATACAGCCCCCCACCCCAGAGCCTATAGCCCCCTCACCTGGTGTCCTGAGCCGCCCACCCCGGAGCATACAGCCCCCCCACCCCAGAGCACACAGCCCCCCACCCCAGAGCCTATAGCCCCCTCACCTGGTGTCCTGAACCCCCACCCCGGAGCATACGGCCCCCCCACCCCGGAGCCTATAGCCCCCTCACCTGGTGTCCTGAGCCCCCTCACCCCGGAGCACACAGCCCCCTCACCTGGTGTCCTGAGCCCCCATCCCCGGAGCATACAGCCCCCCCACCCCGGAGCATACAGCCCCCCACCCCAGAGCCTATAGCCCCCTCACCTGGTGTCCTGAGCCCCCATCCCCGGAGCATACAGCCCCCCCACCCCGGAGCCTATAGCCCCCTCACCTGGTGTCCTGAGCCCCCTCACCCCGGAGCACACAGCCCCCTCACCTGGTGTCCTGAGCCCCCCACCCCGGAGCATACAGCCCCCCACCCCGGAGCCTATAGCCCCCTCACCTGGTGTCCTGAGCCCCCTCACCCCGGAGCATACAGCCCCCCACCCCGGAGCCTATAGCCCCCTCACCTGGTGTCCTGAGCCCCCTCACCCCGGAGCATACAGCCCCCTCACCTGGTGTCCTGAGCGCCCCACCTCGTGGTACACAGCCCCCTCACCTGGTGTGTCAGCATAGAATGATGCATTCTGGGTCGGTGCTCGTACAGGGGTCATCAGGGTAGGATTATGGACAGCTCCTTGAAGTCTTTTTCTCTTGCTGTTGTTCTCTGGATTCTCCCTCCATTTGCTGCAGCTAAAACCGATCTTATTACTTTTCTGCAGGAATCGGATCCTTCTGCGCGGCCTCTGACCTCATTACTGAAACGCTGAGGACGCAGATCACAAATAGAGCCGTCGACTCAGCATGAACACAATTCTTACTGCAGGACCCCCCAACATCACAGGGACCCCCCCAATACTGTCACCTCTGCAGCAGACCCAGCTTGTTCTACACCTTTATTGACACATTAAGTCATATAAAACCCTCCTAAAAAGCTTCATCAGGCCGACGTGTTTCTAGCATGAAGGCGCCCTTACTCGTCATCATGACCATCAGTATTCGGAGCCTTTACTATGACATTCAGCTCCTCCTGATGTTTCTGCACCTTGACTGGAGTCATCGATTGTATTATTGGACGGGATATGGGGAGACTCCGCCCCTTTTTATATAAGGTCTCACAGCCAACAGTGTATCAGTGCAAACACCAAGAAATGAGGGGGAAAGAGCTGCCCGTAGAGCTCAGAGACAGGACTGTGTGGAGGAGGAGGAAAGAGCTGTCTATAGAGCTCAGAGACAGGACTGTGTGGAGGAGGAAAGAGCTGCCTGTAGAGATCAGAGACAGGACTGTGTGGAGGAGGAAAGAGCTGCCTGTAGAGCTCAGAGACAGGAGTGCGTGGAGGAGGAGGAAAGAGCTGCCTGTAGAGCTCAGAGACAGGACTGTGTGGAGGAGGAAAGAGCTGCCTGTAGAGCTCAGAGACAGGAGTGTGTGGAGGAGGAAAGAGCTGCCTGTACAGATCAGGGACAGGACTGTGTGGAGGAGGAAAGAGCTGCCTGTAGAGCTCAGAGACAGGACTGTGTGGAGGAGGAAAGAGCTGCCTGTAGAGCTCAGAGACAGGACTGTGTGGAGGAGGAAAGAGCTGCCTGTAGAGCTCAGAGACAGGACTGTGTGGAGGAGGAAAGAGCTGCCTGTAGAGCTCAGAGACAGGACTGTGTGGAGGAGGAATGAGCTGCCGGTAGAGCTCAGAGACAGGACTGTGTGGAGGAGGAAAGAGCTGTCTGTAGAGCCCAGAGACAGAACTGTGTGGGGGAAGGAAAGAGCTGCCTGTAGAGCTCAGAGACAGGACTGTGCGGAGGAGGAAAGAGCTGCATGTAGAGTTCAGAGACAGGACTGTGTGGAGGAAAGAGCTGCCTGCAGCGCTCAGAGACAGGACTGTGTGGAGGAGGAGTAGGAAAGAGCTGCCTGTAGAGCTCAGAGACAGGACTGTGTGGAGGAGGAAAGAGCTGCCTGTAGAGCTCAGAGACAGGACTGTGTGGAGGAGGAGGAAAGTGCTGCCTGTAGAGCTCAGAGACAGGAATGTGTGGAGGAGGAAAGAGCTGCCTGTAGAGCTCAGAGACAGGACTGTGTGGAGGAGGAAAAAGCTGTCTGTAGAGATCAGAGACAGAAATGTGGAGGAGGAAAGAGCTGCCTGTAGAGCTGAGAGACAGGACTGTGTGGAGGAGGAGGAAAGAGCTGCCTGTAGAGCTCAGAGACAGGACTGTGTGGAGGAGGAGGAAAGAGCTGCCTGTAGAGCTCAGAGACAGCACTGTGTGGAGGAGGAGGAAAGAGTTGTCTGTAGAGCTCAGAGACAGGACTGTGTGGAGGAGGAAAGAGCTGCCTGTAGAGCTCAGAGATAGGACTGTGTGGAGGAGGAGGAAAGAGCTGCCTGTAGAGATCAGAGACAGAAATGTGGAGGAGCAAAGAGCTGCCCGTAGAGATCAGAGACAGAAATGTGGAAGAGGAAAGAGCTGCCTGTAGAGCTGAGAGACAGCACTGTGTGGAGGAGGAGGAAAGATCTGCCCGTAGAGCTCAGAGACAGCACTTTGTGGTGGAGGAAAGAGCTGCCTGTAGAGCTCAGAGACAGGACTGTGTGGAGGAGGAAAGAGCTGCCTTTAGAGCCCAGAGACAGGACTGTGTGGAGGAGGAGGAAAGAGCTGCCTGTAGAGCTCAGAGACAGGACTGTGTGGAGGAGGAGGAAAGAGCTGTCTGTAGAGCTCAGAGACAGGACTGTGTGGAGGAGGAAAGTGCTGCCTGTAGAGCTCAGAGACAGGACTGTGTGGAGGAGGAAAGAGCTGCCTGTAGAGCTCAGAGACAGGACTGTGTGGTGGAGGAGGAAAGAGCTGTCTGTAGAGCTCAGAGACTGGACTGTGTGGAGGAGGAGGAAAGAGCTGCCTGTAGAGCTCAGAGACAGGACTGTGTGGAGGAGGAGGAAAGAGCTGCCAGTAGAGCAAAGAGACAGGACTGTGTGGAGGAGGAAAGAGCTGCCTGTAGAGCTCAGAGACAGGACTGTGTGGAGGAGGAAAGAGCTACCTGTAGAGCTCAGAGACAGGACTGTGTGGAGGAGGAAAGAGCTGCCTGTAGAGATCAGAGACAGGACTGTGTGGAGGAGGAAAGGGCTGCCTGTAGAGCTCAGAGACAGGACTGTGTGGAGGAGGAGGAAAGTGCTGCCTGTAGAGCTCAGAGACAGGACTGTGTGGAGGAGGAAAGAGCTGCCTGTAGAGCTCAGAGACAGGACTGTGTGGAGGAGGAAAGAGCTGCCTGTAGAGATCAGAGACAGGACTGTGTGGAGGAGGAAAAAGCTGTCTGTAGAGATCAGAGACAGAAATGTGGAGGAGGAAAGAGCTGCCTGTAGAGCTGAGAGACAGGACTGTGTGGAGGAGGAGGAAAGAGCTGCCTGTAGAGCTCAGAGACAGAAATGTGGAGGAGGAAAGAGCTGCCTGTAGAGCTGAGAGACAGGACTGTGTGGAGGAGGAGGAAAGAGCTGCCTGTAGAGCTCAGAGACAGAAATGTGGAGGAGGAAAGAGCTGTCTGTAGAGCCCAGAGACAGGACTGTGTGGAGGAGGAGGAAAGAGCTGCCTGTAGAGCTCAGAGACAGGACTGTGTGGAGGAGGAGGAAAGAGCTGCCTGTAGAGCTCAGAGACAGCACTGTGTGGAGGAGGAGGAAAGAGTTGTCTGTAGAGCTCAGAGACAGGACTGTGTGGAGGAGGAAAGAGCTGCCTGTAGAGCTCAGAGACCGAACTGTGTGGAGGAGGAGGAGGAAAGAGCTGCCTGTATAGCGCAGAGACAGGACTGTGTGGAGGAGGAAAGAGCTGCCTGTAGAGCTCAGAGATAGGACTGTGTGGAGGAGGAGGAAAGAGCTGCCTGTAGAGATCAGAGACAGAAATGTGGAGGAGCAAAGAGCTGCCCGTAGAGATCAGAGACAGAAATGTGGAAGAGGAAAGAGCTGCCTGTAGAGCTGAGAGACAGCACTGTGTGGAGGAGGAGGAAAGATCTGCCCGTAGAGCTCAGAGACAGGACTGTGTGGAGGAGGAGGAAAGATCTGCCCGTAGAGCTCAGAGACAGCACTTTGTGGTGGAGGAAAGAGCTGCCTGTAGAGCTCAGAGACAGGACTGTGTGGAGGAGGAGGAAAGAGCTGCCTGTAGAGCTCAGAGACAGGACTGTGTGGAGGAGGAGGAAAGAGCTGTCTGTAGAGCTCAGAGACAGGACTGTGTGGAGGAGGAAAGTGCTGCCTGTAGAGCTCAGAGACAGGACTGTGTGGAGGAGGAAAGAGCTGCCTGTAGAGCTCAGAGACAGGACTGTGTGGGGGAGGAAAGAGCTGCCTGTAGAGCTCAGAGACAGGACTGTGTGGTGGAGGAGGAAAGAGCTGTCTGTAGAGCTCAGAGACTGGACTGTGTGGAGGAGGAGGAAAGAGCTGCCAGTAGAGCAAAGAGACAGGACTGTGTGGAGGAGGAAAGAGCTGCCTGTAGAGTTCAGAGACAGGACTGTGTGGAGGAGGAAAGAGCTGCCTGTAGAGCTCAGAGACAGGACTGTGTGGAGGAGGAAAGAGCTGCCTGTAGAGATCAGAGACAGGACTGTGTGGAGGAGGAGGAAAGAGCTGCCTGTAGAGCTCAGAGACAGGACTGTGTGGAGGAGGAAAGAGCTGCCTGTAGAGCTCAGAGACAGGACTGTGTGGAGGAGGAAAGAGCTGCCTGTAGAGCTCAGAGACAGGACTGTGTAGAGGAGGAAAGAGCTGCCTGTAGAGATCAGAGACAGGACTGTGTGGAGGAGGAAAGAGTTGCCTGTAGAGCCCAGAGACAGCACTGTGTGGAGGAGGAAAGAGCTGTCTGTAGGGCTCAGAGACAGGACTGTGTGGAGGAGGAGGAAAGAGCTGCCCATAGAGATCAGAGACAGGACTGTGTGGAGGAGGAAAGAGCTGCCTGTAGAGCTCAGAGACAGGACTGTGTAGAGGAGGAAAGAGCTGCCTGTAGAGCTTAGAGACAGGACTGTGTGGAGGAGGAAAGAGCTGCCTGTAGAGCCCAGAGACAGGACTGTGTGGAGGAGGAAAGAGCTGCCTGTAGAGCTCAGAGACAGGACTGTGTGGAGGAGGAGGAAAGAGCTGCCTGCAGAGCTCAGAGACAGGACTGTGTGGAGGAGGAAAGAGCTGCCTGTAGAGCCCAGAGACAGCACTGTGGAGGAGGAAAGAGCTGCCTGTAGAGCTCAGAGATAGGAGTATGTGGAGGAGGAGAAGGAGGAAAGAGCTGCCTGTAGAGCCCAGAGACATGACTGTGTGGAGGAGGAGGAAAGAGCTGTCTGTAGAGCCCAGAGACGAGTGTGTGGAGGAGGAAAGAGCTGCCTGTAGAGATCAGAGACAGGACTGTGTGGAGGAGGAAAGAGCTGCCTGTAGAGATCAGAGACAGGACTGTGTGGAGGAGGAGGAAAGAGCTTCCTGTTGAGCTCAGAGACAGGACTGTGTGGAGGAGGAAAGAGCTGCCTGTAGAGCTCAGAGACAGGACTGTGTAGAGGAGGAAAGAGCTTCCTGTTGAGCTCAGAGACAGGACTGTGTGGAGGAGGAGGAAAGATCCGCCTGCTCAGAGACAGGAGTGCGTGGAGGAGGAGAAAAGAACAGGCCTGGCACAATCTGGCGCCCAATGAGTTATGTGGGGATGCTATGCACCTCCCCTTAACCTCCTGGGAGCCAGGCTTGTTCGCTACTTGCTGTGCTGAGCGCACTGCTCCCTCCCCAGCAATGAAGGGCGCAGAATGGTATTCCAGGCAATGGGTGGTTTTTACAATATGGACGGGCATGGGCTATTTTAGGCGGCAATTGTAGTGGCGGTGCTGGAGCCAGGAAGGTAAGTTTACTTTATTATGTTAAAACAGCCCATGCCCGGCATTATTTTAAAAAACACTCCTTTAAATGGGGATGCATGGCATCTGATAGACGGCATCCATGACTAACATGTGGCATACTGTTAGCCCATAAATTAGCTAAGGCCTTATGCACACGTTCAGTATTTTTTTCTGGTCCTGAAACAACCCGTGAGAAATTGCGGATTGGACATTCGTATTCCATCCGTATTCCATCCGTATTCCATCCGTATTTCCGTAATTCCATTTTTTTACTACTCATTGCTTTTCAATGCACTTCATCCGGATTTTTTTGCGGAAATACGGATGCCAAACATGGTTCAATCCGTAAACAATCCGTACGCAATTGATTTCAATGAGAGGATCCGTAAAAAAATCAGGGTCCGCACATGGTCCGCACTAGGACATGTCCTTTTTTTTTTTACGGATTGATTTTCATCCATTTCTGCTACTGATCGTGTGAATAGCCCAATAGACTTCAATGTGCACTAACTCGGATACGGAAATACGGATCCGTAAATTACGGAACGTGTGCATAGGGCCTAACACTGACCACCGATTATAACCTCAGTACCCACTGCCACAAGGGTACTGGGAACAGTTGAGTAGCAGTTTAAAAAAGAATTGCGCTTCTGGAATGGGCGGTGGCAGGCTGGTATTAGGCTGGGGAGAGCCAAAATAAATGGTGCTACAATCCTGGTATAACTAGGCTGCCTGGTAGTACAAGGGTGCAAAGGGCCATTTATTTTGGCCCTCCCCAGCCTAATAATACCAGTCTGCTGCTGCCCAGTCCAGGAGCGCCATTTTTTGACATTCCGAGACTCCTGAGAACAGTCTGGCCCCTAGTGGGTTAAGTGAGGATGCATAGCATCCTCACTTAACCCACTAGGGGCCAGACTGTTCTCTGTTGGGAGAGGGTTATACTTACCTCCAGACGTGCAAGGTCTTCTTTTATCGCCATGTTGGCTCCATCTGCAAAAAGCCAATCAGCAGCTGAGATAAGACAAGACTGCAGCCGCTGATTGGATAGGTGGAGACTCCTACAGTTTCTGCTCAGCCAGTTAGTGGCTGCAGCTGTGTCCTGCCTCAGCCGCTGATTGGTTGGTTGCAGATGAAAGAGCGATGATAGGAGACACTGCATGCAGGAAGCAAGGCAAAGTAAGATTACCCCCCTCCCCCACAACAAAAGCCTGGTTTGGCCCCCAGGGGGTTAAGTGGGAATGCTATGCATCTCCACTTAATCCCCTGGGGGCCAGACTGTAACTTTTTGGGTCCAAATATTTAGGTCCCCATTGATTTATAATGGGGTTCCGTATTCGGGTTGGGTTTGAGTTCAGTCCGAGTCCACTCCACCTCCTTACTCCATTGTATGGTAATGTACAGAAAGAAGAGAAAACATCACTGGCTACAATACAGGCCACCCCATCTGATTACAATCTTGTCTGGAGATGTCCAGGGCAGGCGGCTCTCTTTATAGTCACTTCCTAAGTCTAAAATCCATTAATGGATCCGGAGGAAGAGGAAGTAGAGTCCTGGGAACACAGCAGCGGAGGGAAGAATAGGCACTCTGTGATGCACCTTCACTTCGTGGATATGACTGTAGGTGCGCTGTATTGGTGGATATGACTAGGTGTGCTGTATTGGTGGATATGACTGTAGGTGCGCTGTATTAGTAGATATGACTGTAGGTGTGCTGTACTGGTGGATATGACTAGGTGTGCTGTACTGGTGGATATGACTAGGTGTGCTGTACTGGTGGATATGACTAGGTGTGCTGTATTGGTGGATATGACTGTTGGTGTGCTGTATTGGTAGATATGACTGTAGGTGTGCTGTACTGGTGGATATGACTGTAGGTGTTCTGTACTGGTGGATATGACTAGGTGTGCTGTATTGGTGGATATGACTGTAGGTGCGCTGTATTAGTAGATATGACTGTAGGTGTGCTGTACTGGTGGATATGACTGTAGGTGTGCTGTACTGGTGGATATGACTGTAGGTGTGCTGTATTAATGGATATGATTGTAGGTGTGCTGTACTGGTGGATATGACTGTAGGTGTGCTGTATTAATGGATATGATTGTAGGTGTGCTGTACTGGTGGATATGACTGTAGGTGTGCTGTACTGGTAGATATGACTGTAGGTGTGCTGTATTAATGGATATGATTGTAGGTGTGCTGTATAGGTGGATATAACTGTAGCTGTGCTGTACTGGTGGATATGACTGTAGGTGTGCTGTGCTGGTGGATATGACTGTAGGTGCGCTGTACTGGTGGATATGACTGTAGGTGTGCTGTATTAGTGGATATGACTGTAGGTGTGCTGTATTAGTGGATATGACTGTAGGTGCGCTGTATTAGTGGATATGACTGTAGGTGCGCTGTATTAGTGGATATGACTGTAGGATTGCTGTACTGGTGGATATGACTGTAGGGGTTCTGTACTGGTGGATATGACTAGGTGTGCTGTAATGCTAGATATGACTGTAGGTGTGCTGTATTAGTGGATATGACTGTAGGTGTGCTGTACTGGTGGATATGACTGTAGCTGTGCTGTGCTGGTGGATATGACTGTAGGTGTGCTGTATTAGTGGATATGACTGTAGGTGCGCTGTATTAGTGGATATGACTGTAGGATTGCTGTACTGGTGGATATGACTGTAGGTGTGCTGTATTAGTGGATATGACTGTAGGTGTGCTGTATTAGTGGATATGACTGTAGGTGTGCTGTACTGGTGGATATGACTGTAGGTGCGCTGTATTAGTGGATATGACTGTAGGTGCGCTGTACTGGTGGATAATACTGTAGGTGTTCTGTACTGGTGGATAATACTGTAGGTGTGCTGTATTTGTGGATACGACTAAGTGTGCTGTACTGGTGGATATGACTGATGGTGCGTTTACACAGACAGATTTATCTGACAGATTTTGGATGCCAAAGCCAGGAGTGGATTTGAAAACAGGAGAAAACTCAGTCTTACCTTTATGACCTGTTCCCTGTTTATAGTCTGCTCCTGGTTTTGGCTTCCAAAATCTGTCAGATAAATCTGTCTGTGTAAACGCACCATAAGTGTGCTGTACTGGTGGATATGACTAAGTGTGCTGCATTAGTGAATATGACTGTAGTTGTGCTATTCTGGTGGATATGATTGTAGGTGTTCTGTTTTGGTGGAAATGACTGTAGGTGCACTATGCTGGTGGATATGACTGTAGGTGTGCTGTACTGGTGAATAAGACTGACTATACATGCTCTGTACTGGTGGATATGACTGTAGGTGTACTGTATTAGTGGATATCACTGTAGGTGTGCTGTACTGGTGGATATGACTGTAGGATTTCTGTACTGGTAGATATAAATGTAGGTACACTGTATTAGTAGATATGCCTGTAGGTGTGCTGTACTGGTGGATATGACTGTAGGTGGATATGACTGGTAGATATGAATGTAGGTGCGCTGTATTAGTAGATATGCCTGTAGGTGTGCTGTACTGGTGGATATGACTGTAGGTGAGCTGTACTGGTGGATATGACTGTAGGTGTGCTGTACTGGTGGATATGACTGTAGGTGTGCTGTATTAATGGATATGACTGTAGGTGGGTATGACTGTAGGTGCGCTGTACTGATGGATATGATTGTAGGTGTGCTGTATTAATGGATATGACTGTAGGTGGGTATGACTGTAGGTGCGCTGTATTAGTGGATATGATTGTAGGTGTGCTGTATTAATGGATATGACTAGGTGCGCTGTATTAGTGTATATGATTGTAGGTGTGCTGTATTAATGGATATGACTGTAGGTGGATATGACTGGTGGATATGACTGTAGGTGCACTGTACTGGTGGATATGACTGTAGGTGTGTTGTACTGGTAGATATGACTGTAGGTGTGCTGTACTGGTGGATATGACTGTAGGTGTGCTGTATTAGTAGATAAGACTGTATGTGGGCTATACTGGTGAATATGACTGTAGGTGTGCTGTGCTGGTGCATATGACTGTAGGTGTGCTGTACTTGTGGATATGACTGTAGGTGTGCTGTACTGGTGGATATGACTGTAGGTGTGCTGTATTGGTAGATATGACTGCAGGTGCGCTGTATTAGTAGATATGACTGTAGGTGTGCTGTACTGGTGGATATGACTGTAGGTGTGCTGTACTGGTGGATATGACTGTAGGTGTGCTGTACTGGTAGATATGACTGTATGTGCGCTGTATTAGTAGATATGACTGTATGTTCGCTGTATTAGTAGATATGACTGTAGGTGTGCTGTACTGGTGGATATGACTATAGGTGTGCTGTACTGGTAGATATGACTGTAGGTGGGCTGTACTGGTGGATATGATTGTAGGTGTGCTGTATTAGTAGATATGACTGTAGGTGGGCTGTACTGGTAGATATGACTGTAGATGTGCTGTATTAATGGATATGACTTTTTGTGGATATGACTGTAGGTGTGCTGTACTGGTGGATATGACTGTAGGTGTGCTGTACTGGTAGATATGACTGTAGGTGTGCTGTATTAGTAGATATGACTGTATGTGCGCTGTATTAGTAGATATGACTGTAGGTTTGCTGTACTGGTGGATATGACTATAGGTGTGCTGTACTGGTAGATATGACTGTAGGTGGGCTGTACTGGTGGATATGATTGTAGGTGTGCTGTATTAGTAGATATGACTGTAGGTGGGCTGTACTGGTAGATATGACTGTAGATGTGCTGTATTAATGGATATGACTTTTTGTGGATATGACTGTAGGTGTGCTGTACTGGTGGATATGACTGTAGGTGTGCTGTACTGGTGGATATGACTGTAGGTGTGCTGTAATGGTGGATATGACTGTAGGTGTGCTGTACTGGTGGATATGACTGTAGGTGCGCTGTAATAATGGATATGACTAGGTGCGCTGTATTAGTGGATATGATTGTAGGTGTGCTGTATTAATGGATATGACTAGGTGCGCTGTATTAGTGTATATGATTGTAGGTGTGCTGTATTAATGGATATGACTGTAGGTGGATATGACTGGTGGATATGACTGTAGGTGTGCTGTACTGGTAGATATGACTGTAGGTGCGCTGTATTAGTAGATATGACTGTAGGTGCACTGTACTGATGGATATGACTGTAGGTGTGCTGTACTGGTGGATATGACTAGGTGTGCTGTACTGGTAGATATGACTGTAGGTGTGCTGTATTAGTAGATATGACTGTATGTGGGCTGTACTGGTGAATATGACTGTAGGTGTGCTGTGCTGGTGCATATGACTGTAGGTGTGCTGTACTGGTGGATATGACTGTAGGTGTGCTGTATTAGTAGATATGACTGTATGTGCGCTGTACTTGTGGATATGACTGTAGGTGTGCTGTACTTGTGGATATGACTGTAGGTGTGCTGTACTGGTGGATATGACTGTAGGTGTGCTGTACTGGTGGATATGACTGTAGGTGTGCTGTATTGGTAGATATGACTGCAGGTGCGCTGTATTGGTAGATATGACTGTAGGTGTGCTGTACTGGTGGATATGACTGTAGGTGTGCTGTACTCCTATATATGATTGTAGGTGCGCTGTATTAGTAGATATGACTGTAGGTGTGCTGCACTGGTGGATATGACTGTAGGTGTGCCGTACTGGTAGATATGACTGTATGTGCGCTGTATTAGTAGATATGACTGTAGGTGTGCTGTACTGGTGCATATGACTATAGGTGTGCTGTACTGGTGGATATGACTATAGGTGTGCTGTACTGGTAGATATGACTGTAGGTGGGCTGTACTGGTGGATATGATTGTAGGTATGCTGTATTAGTAGATATGATTGTAGGTGTGCTGTACTGGTAGATATGACTGTAGATGTGCTGTATTAATGGATATGACTTTTTGTGGATATGACTGTAGGTGTGCTGTACTGGTGGATATGACTGTAGGTGTGCTGTACTGGTGGATATGACTATAGGTGTGCTGAACAGGTGGATATGATTGTAGGTGCGCTGTAATAATGGATATGACTGTAGGTGTGCTGTATTAATGGATATGATTGTGGGTGTGCTGTACTGGTTGATATGACTGTAGGTGTGCTGTATTAATGGATATGACTGTGGGTGGATATGACTGTAGGTGTGCTGTACTGGTAGATATGACTGTAGGTGTGCTGTATTAATGGATATGACTGTGGGTGTGCTGTATTAATGGATATGACTGGGTGTGTTGTACTGGTGGAAATGACTGTAGGTGCGCTGTAATAATGGATATGACTGTAGGTGTGCTGTATTAATGGATATGATTGTGGGTGTGCTGTACTGGTTGATATGACTTTAGGTGCGCTGTAATAATGGATATGACTGTAGGTGGATATGACTGTAGGTGTGCTGTACTGGTAGATATGACTGTAGGTGTGCTGTATTAATGGATATGACTGTGGGTGTGCTGTACTGGTGGATATGACTGTAGGTGTGCTGTATTAATGGATATGACTGGGTGTGTTGTACTGGTTGATATGACTGTAGGTGCGCTGTAATAATGGATATGACTGTGGGTGTGCTGTATTAATGGATATGACTGGGTGTGTTGTACTGGTGGAAATGACTGTAGGTGTGCTGTACTGGTGGATATGACTGTAGGTGTGCTGTATTAGTGGATATGACTGTAGGTGTACTGTACTGGTGGATATGACTGTAGGTGTGCTGTACTGGTAGATATGACTGTAGGTGTGCTGTATTAGTGGATATGACTGTAGGTGTACTGTACTGGTAGATATGACTGTAGGTGTGCTGTACTGGTGGATATGACTGTAGGTGTGCTGTATTAGTGGATATGACTGTAGGTGTACTGTACTGGTGGATATGACTGTTGGTGTGCTGTATTGGTAGATATGACTGTAGGTGTGCTGTACTGCTAGATATGACTGTAGGTGTGCTGTATTAGTGGATATGACTAGGTGTGCTGTATTAGTGGATATGACTGTAGGTGTACTGTACAAATGGATATGACTGTAGGTGTGCTGTGCTGGTGGATATGACTGTAGGTGCGCTGTACTGGTTGATATGACTGTAGGTGCGCTGTAATAATGGATATGACTGTAGGTGTGCCTTACTGGAGTATATGACTGAAGGTGTGCTGTATTAGTGGATATGACTGTAGGTGTACTGTACTGGTGGATATGACTGTAGGTGTGCTGTGCTGGTGGATATGACTGTAGGTGTGCTGTACTGGTGGATATGACTGTAGGTGCGCTGTACTGGTAGATATGACTGTAGGCGTGCTGTATTAGTGGATATGACTGTAGGAGTGCTGTATTAGTGGATATGACTGTAGGTGTGCTGTACTGGTAGATATGACTGTAGGTGTGCTGTATTAGTGGATATGACTGTAGGTGTGCTGTACTGGTAGATATGACTGTAGGCGTGCTGTATTAGTGGATATGACTGTAGGTGTGCTGTATTAGTGGATATGACTGTAGGCGTGCTGTATTAGTGGATATGACTGTAGGCGTGCTGTACTGGTGTGTATTAGCCCCAGACACAGTGTACATATGAGCACAGGCAGGGTCTCTCCCTCAGTTTCCATGTTGTGTGCTGGGTCTGGTCCTGGAATTCAGCATAAATTACCAGATGAGGAGAGCAGAGGGGGATGGAGGAGGAGAGGGGAAGGGATGGAGGAAGGGGGGCACTGCTGGAGGAGGAGGGGGGGCACTGCTGGAGGAGGAGGGGGGGCACTGTTGGAGGAGGAGGGAGGCTGATGCTGGAGGAGGAGGAGGTAGGGGGAGAGTCATGTTTCAGACCAGGCTCTCAGTCCCTCTGAGCCCAGTGCTGGCTGCGCTCTGTCTCACATCTACAGCTGTCTCGATCCATTGTCCTAGCCAGAGAGAAAGAGAGTGCTGGGAGTGCACCGAGACCACCTCAGCAGGGCCAGCATCCTGGAGATTGCAGGAAAAACTCCTGGATAGTGACTGCCACATCTGGATAGAGTGCTCAACGTAGCATAGACTGCTCTCAGGAAAAGAGACATCCATTTGACACAGAACAATAGCAAACACCGTGCAGAGGGACCGCCCTGAATATCTGCACAAAGGGAATGAAAGAGACAGCCTAGGGATGAGAACAAAGCGCTGAGACTGCCAGGCTGAAGGAAGAGACATCCTCCCTGCCGTGTGTGGAGGAGACATCACCAGGGCAGGTAGAGAAGGGAGAGAGAACATTGGCCCTTGGCCTAAGAGAGAGACAGACGGAGGTCTCCTGGGATAGAGATGGGATTAACACCAAGCGTGACTGACACCTGGCCGAGTCTGAGACAGCGGTCGCCTGAGCTGACAATCTAATGGTGAGTGGAATATGTGTCTACGTGACCTGAAGGCCTGACAGCAGCCACCGCGCTACATCACAGAGCTGACACTCTAATACTGCCATTATCTATCTGCCCCACAGAGCTGACACTCTAATACCACCATTATACACCCGCCCCACAGACCTGACACTCTAATACCGCCATTATCTATCTGCCCCACAGAGCTGACACTCTAATACCGCCATTATACACCCGCCCCACAGAGCTGACACTCTAATACCGCCATTATACACCCGCCCCACAGAGCTGACACTCTAATACCGCCATTATACACCCGCCCCACAGAGCTGACACTCTAATACCGCCATTATACACCCGCCCCAGAGAGCTGACACTCTAATACTGCCATTATCTATCCGCCCCACAGAGCTGACACTCTAATACCGCCATTATACACCTGCCCCACAGAGCTGACACTCTAATACCGCCATTATACACCCGCCCCACAGAGCTGACACTCTAATACCGCCATTATCTATCCGCCCCACAGAGCTGACACTCTAATACCACCATTATACACCCGCCCCACAGACCTGACACTCTAATACCGCCATTATACACCCGCCCCACAGAGCTGACACTCTAATACCGCCATTATCTATCTGCCCCACAGAGCTGACACTCTAATACCGCCAATATCTGTCCAATCGCAGAGCTGACACTCTAATACCGCTATTATACACCCGCCCCACAGAGCTGACACTCTAATACCTCCACTATACACTCGCCCCACAGAGCTGACACTCTAATACCGCCATTATACACCCGCCCCACAGAGCTGACACTCTAATACCACCATTATACACCCGCCCCACAGAGCTGACACTCTAATACCGCCATTATACACCCGCCCCACAGAGCTGACACTCTAATACTGCCATTATACACCCGCCCCACAGAGCTGACACTCTAATACCGCCATTATACACCCGCCCCACAGAGCTGACACTCTAATACCGGCATTATACACCCGGCCCACAGAGCTGACACTCTAATACCGCCATTATACACCCGCCCCACAGAGCTGACACTCTAATAGCGGCATTATACACCCGCCCCACAGAGCTGACACTCTAGTACCGGCATTATACACCCGCCCCACAGAGCTGGCACTCTAATACCGCCATTATCTATCTGCCCCACAGAGCTGACACTCTAATACCGGCATTATACACCCGGCCCACAGAGCTGACACTCTAATACCGCCATTATACACCCACCCCACAGAGCTGACACTCTAATACCGCCATTATCTATCTGCCCCACAGAGCTGACACTCTAATACCGCCAATATCTGTCCAATCGCAGAGCTGACACTCTAATACTGCCATTATAAACCCGCCCCACAGAGCTGACACTCTAATACCGCCATTATACACCCGCTCCACAGACCTGACACTCTAATACCGCCAATATCTGTCCAATCGCAGAGCTGACACTCTAATACCACCATTATACACCCGCCCCACAGAGCTGACACTCTAATACCGCCATTATACACCCGCCCCACAGGCGATCTGGTTGTTTGTAAACACTTCCATGTTCCCGAGTTGACATCTGAGCTGACGCTTTATGTGAAGGCGTGCAGGAAGCATGAGGGGCCGTGCTTGGGGACACCAGGGTCCCTGGCCGCATGTCTCTCACTCTTCTAGCAGCCAGTAAATGACCCTTAACTATGGCGGTCACCGGGGAGTCTTCCAGATAAACATCCTCATAACCACACAGATGGGAGCAATGACTGACAGAAGATGACAGGACAGGGACACAACGTGGTCAACAGGTCAAGGGCCAGCTGGAGCTGACTGGGAGCCAAGCCGCTGCCCCATACTTATATACAGATGGAGGAAGCCTAACTTCTCATCCCAATAAGCCCCCAGGACCGAGGAGGGACTATATACCGACTGACTAATCTGCTGCTCACACATGGTCCATGGATCCTGGTAATCTAAGTTTAAAATATCTGTTCCTTGGATCTGGATAATCTGCCCTTACAGATCCCAGTAGATGGTCCATAGGTTCTTGTAATCTGCTCCTAAATAGATCCCAGTAGATGGTCCATAGGTTCTGGTAATCTGCTCCTAAATAGATCCCAGTAGATGGTCCATAGGTTCTTGTAATCTGCTCCTAAATAGATCCCAGTAGATGGTCCATAGGTTCTGGATAATCTGCTCCTTACAGATCCCAGTAGATGGTCCATAGGTTCTTGTAATCTGCTCCTAAATAGATCCCAGTAGATGGTCCATAGGTTCTGGATAACCTGCTCCTGACAGATCCCAGTAGATGGTACATAGGTTCTTGTAATCTGCTCCTAAATAGATCCCAGTAGATGGTCCATAGGTTCTGGTAATCTTCCCCTAAATAGATCCCAGTAGATGGTCCATAGGTTCTGGATAATCTGCTCCTTACAGATCCCAGTAGATGGTTCATAGGTTCTGGATAACCTGCTCCTGACAGATCCCAGTAGATGGTTCATAGGTTCTGGATAATCTGCTCCTTACAGATCCCAGTAGATGGTCTATAGGTTCTGGATAACCTGCTCCTGACAGATCCCAGTAGATGGTCCATAGGTTCTTGTAATCTGCTCCTAAATAGATCCCAGTAGATGGTCCATAGATTCTTGTAATCTGCTCCTAAATAGATCCCAGTAGATGGTCCATAGGTTCTGGATAACCTGCTTCTGACAGATCCCAGTAGATGGTCCATAGGTTCTTGTAATCTGCTCCTAAATAGATCCCAGTAGATGGTCCATAGGTTCTGGATAACCTGCTTCTGACAGATCCCAGTAGATGGTCCATAGGTTCTGGATAATCTCTTCCCGGTAGCTCATGGTAAATGGCCCTTAGATGCTAGTAATTTGCACTGGAAAGTTCCTAGCAGATGGTTCATAGACCCTTGTAATTTGTAGATTACTTAGATCGTAGTAATCTGTCCTTAAATGTCTCAGTTGATGGTCTATGGATCCTAGTAATCTGCTTCTGAAAGGTCCCAGTAAATTGTCAGTATATGATACATGGCTTGTTGTCCTCACTAGATCTCAGTCCCCAGTATATTATACATGAATCATTGTGCTCACTAGATCTCAGTCCCCAGTATATGATACATGGATCATTGTGCTCACTAGATCTCCGTATCCAGTATATTATACATGGATCATTGTGCTCACTAGATCTCAGTCCCCAGTATATGATACATGGATCATTGTCCTCACTAGATCTCAGTCCCCAGTATATGATACATGGATCATTGTCCTCACTAGATCTCAGTCCCCAGTATATGATACATGGATCATTGTCCTCACTAGATCTCAGTCCCCAGTATATGATACATGGATCATTGTCCTCACTAGATCTCAGTCCCCAGTATATGATACATGGATCATTGTGCTCACTAGATCTCCGTATCCAGTATATGATACATGGATCATTGTCCTCACTAGATCTCAGTCCCCAGTATATGATACATGGATCATTGTCCTCACAAGATCTTAGTCCCCAGTATATGATACATGGATCATTGTCCTCACTAGATCTCAGTCCCCAGTATATGATACATGGATCATTGTCCTCACTAGATCTCAGTCCCCAGTATATGATACATGGATCATTGTCCTCACTAGATCTCAGTCCCCAGTATATGATACATGGATCATTGTCCTCACTAGATCTTATCTCCCAGTATATGATACATGGATCATTGTCTACACTAGATCTCAGTCCCCAGTATATGATACATGGATCATTGTCCTCACTAGATCTCAGTCCCCAGTATATGATACATGGATCATTGTCTACACTAGATCTCAGTCCCCAGTATATGATACATGGATCATTGTCCTCACTAGATCTCAGTCCCCAGTATATGATACATGGATCATTGTCCTCACTAGATCTCCGTATCCAGTATATGATACATGGATCATTGTCCTCACTAGATCTCAGTCCCCAGTATAAGATACATGGATCATTATCCTCACTAGATCTCCGTATCCAGTATATGATACATGGATCATTGTCCTCACTAGATCTCAGTCCCTAGTATATGATACATGGATCATTGTCCACACTAGATCTCAGTCCCCAGTATATGATACATGGATCATTGTGCTCACTAGATCTCAATCCCCAGTATATGATACATGGATCATTGTCCTCACTAGATCTCAGTCCCCAGTATATGATACATGGATCATTGTCCTCACTAGATCTTATCTCCCAGTATATGATACATGGATCATTGTCTACACTAGATCTCAGTCCCCAGTATATGATACATGGATCATTGTCCTCACTAGATCTCAGTCCCCAGTATATGATACATGGATCATTGTCCTCACTAGATCTCAGTCCCCAGTATATGATACATGGATCATTGTCCTCACTAGATCTCCATATCCAGTATATGATACATGGATCATTGTCCTCACTAGATCTCAGTCCCCAGTATATGATACATGGATCATTGTCCTCACTAGATCTCAGTCCCCAGTATATGATACATGGATCATTGTCCTCACTAGATCTCAGTCCCCAGTATATGATACATGGATCATTGTCCTCACTAGATCTCAGTCCCCAGTATATGATACATGGATCATTGTCCTCACTAGATCTCAGTCCCCAGTATATGATACATGGATCATTGTCCTCACTAGATCTCTGTCCCCAGTATATGATACATGGATCATTGTCCTCACTAGATCTCAGTCTCCAGTACATGATACATGGATCATTATCCTCACTAGATCTCAGTCCCCAGTATATGATACATGGATCATTGTCCTCACTAGATCTCAGTCCCCAGTATATGATACATGGATCATTGTCCTCACTAGATCTCAGTCCCCAGTATATGATACATGGATCATTGTCCTCACTAGATCTCAGTCCCCAGTATATGATACATGGATCATTGTCCTCACTAGATCTCAGTCCCCAGTATATGATACATGGATCATTGTCCTCACTAGATCTCTGTCCCCAGTATATGATACATGGATCATTGTCCTCACTAGATCTCAGTCTCCAGTACATGATACATGGATCATTATCCTCACTAGATCTCAGTCCCCAGTATATGATACATGGATCATTGTCCTCACTAGATCTTATCTCCCAGTATATGATACATGGATCATTGTCCTCACTACATCTCAGTCCCCAGTATATGATACATGGATCATTGTCCTCACTAGATCTCAGTCCCCAGTATATGATACATGGATCATTGTCCTCACTAGATCTCCGTATCCAGTATATGATACATGGATCATTGTCCTCACAAGATCTCAGTCCCCAGTATATGATACATCGATCATTGTCCTCACTAGATCTTATCTCCCAGTATATGATACATGGATCATTGTCCTCACTAGATCTCCGTATCCAGTATATGATACATGGATCATTGTCCTCACTAGATCTCAGTCCCCAGTATATGATACATGGATCATTGTCCTCACTAGATCTTATCTCCCAGTATATGATACATGGATCATTGTCCTCACTAGATCTCAGTCCCCAGTATACGATACATGGATCATTGTCCTCACTAGATCTCCGTATCCAGTATATGATACATGGATCATTGTGCTCACTAGATCTCAGTCCCCAGTATATGATACATGGATCATTGTCCTCACTAGATCTCAGTCCCCAGTATATGATACATGGATAATTGTCCTCACTAGATCTCAGTCCCCAGTATATGATACATGGATCATTGTCCTCACTAGATCTCCGTATCCAGTATATGATACATGGATCATTGTCCTCACTAGATCTCAGTCCCCAGTATATTATACATGGATCATTGTCCTCACTAGATCTCAGTTACCAGTATATGATACATGGATCATTGTCCTCACTAGATCTCAGTCCCCAGTATATGATACATGGATCATTTTCCGCACTAGATCTCCATATCCAGTATATGATACATGGATCATTGTCCTTACTAGATCTCAGTCCCCAGTATATGATACATGGATCATTGTCCTTACTAGATGTCAGTCCCCAGTATATGATACATGGATCATTGTCCTCACTAGATCTCAGTCCCCAGTACATGATACATGAATCATTGTCCTCACTAGATCTCCGTATCCAGTATATGATACATGGATCATTGTCCTCACTAGATCTCTATCCCCAATATATGATACATGGATCATTGTCCTCACTAGATCTTAGTCCCCAGTATATGATACATGGATCATTGTGCTCACTAGATCTCCGTATCCAGTATATGATACATGGATCATTGTCCTCACTAGATCTCAGTCCCCAGTATATGATACATGGATCACTGTCCTCACTAGATCTTAGTATCCAGTATATGATACATGGATCATTGTCCTCACTAGATCTCAGTCCCCAGTATATGATACATGGATCATTGTCCTCACTAGATCTCCGTATCCAGTATATGATACATGGATCATTGTCCTCACTAGATCTCAGTCCCCAGTATATGATACATCGATCATTGTCCTCACTAGATCTCCGTATCCAGTATATGATACATGGATCACTGTCCTCACTAGATCTCAGTCCCCAGTATATGATACATCGATCATTGTCCTCACTAGATCTCAGTCCCCAGTATATGATACATCGATCATTGTCCTCACTAGATCTCCGTATCCAGTATATGATACATGGATCATTGTCCTCACTAGATCTCAGTCCCCAGTATATGATACATGGATAATTGTCCTCACTAGATCTCAGTCCCCAGTATATGATACATGGATCATTGTCCTCACTAAATCTCCGTATCCAGTATATGATACATGGATCATTGTCCTCACTAGATCGCAGTCCCCAGTATATTATACATGGATCATTGTCCGACTCCTCACTAGATCTCAGTCCCCAGTATATGATACATGGATCATTGTCCTCACTAGATCTCAGTCCCCAGTATATGATACATGGATCATTTTCCTCACTAGATCTCCATATCCAGTATATGATACATGGATCATTGTCCTTACTAGATCTCAGTCCCCAGTATATGATACATGGATCATTGTCCTCACTAGATCTCAGTCCCCAGTATATGATACATGGATCATTGTCCTCACTAGATCTCAGTCCCCAGTATATGATACATGGATCATTGTCCTCACTAGATCTCAGTCCCCAGTATATGATACATGGATCATTGTGCTCACTAGATCTCCATATCCAGTATATGATACATGGATCATTGTCCTCACTAGATCTCAGTCCCCAGTATATGATACATGTATCATTGTCCTCACTAGATCTCAGTCCCCAGTATATGATACATGGATCATTTTCCTCACTAGATCTCCATATCCAGTATATGATACATGGATCATTGTCCTTACTAGATGTCAGTCCCCAGTATATGATACATGGATCATTGTCCTTACTAGATGTCAGTCCCCAGTATATGATACATGGATCATTGTCCTCACTAGATCTCAGTCCCCAGTATATGATACATGGATCATTGTCCTCACTAGATCTCTGTCCCCAATATATGATATATGGATCATTGTCCTCACTAGATCTTAGTCCCCAGTATATGATACATGGATCATTGTGCTCACTAGATCTTATCTCCCAGTATATGATACATGGATCATTGTCCTCACTAGATCTCAGTCCCCAGTATATGATACATGGATCATTGTCCTCACTAGATCTCCGTATCCAGTATATGATACATCGATCATTGTCCTCACTAGATCTCAGTCCCCAGTATATGATACATGGATCATTGTCCTCACTAGATCTCCGTATCCAGTGTATGATACATCGATCATTGTCCTCACTAGATCTCAGTCCCCAGTATATGATACATGGATCATTGTCCTCACTAGATCTCAGTCCCCAGTATATGATACATGGATAATTGTCCTCA
Source organism: Dendropsophus ebraccatus (assembly GCA_027789725.1). Lineage (NCBI taxonomy): Eukaryota > Metazoa > Chordata > Amphibia > Anura > Hylidae > Dendropsophus > Dendropsophus ebraccatus. The sequence continues at coordinate 1,933,266 of JAQFWZ010000047.1, read as the reverse complement.
CTAGATCTCAGTCCCCAGTATATGATACATGGATCATTGTCCTCACTAGATCTCCGTATCCAGTATATGATACATGGATCATTGTCCTCACTAGATCTCAGTCCCCAGTATATTATACATGGATCATTGTCCTCACTAGATCTCAGTTACCAGTATATGATACATGGATCATTGTCCTCACTAGATCTCAGTCCCCAGTATATGATACATGGATCATTTTCCGCACTAGATCTCAGTCCCCAGTATATGATACATGGATCATTGTCCTCACTAGATCTCAGTCCCCAGTATATGATACATGGATCATTGTGCTCACTAGATCTCAGTCCCCAGTATATGATACATGGATCATTGTCCTCACTAGATCTCAGTCCCCAGTATATGATACATGGATCATTGTGCTCACTAGATCTCCATATCCAGTATATGATACATGGATCATTGTCCTCACTAGATCTCAGTCCCCAGTATATGATACATGTATCATTGTCCTCACTAGATCTCAGTCCCCAGTATATGATACATGGATCATTTTCCTCACTAGATCTCCATATCCAGTATATGATACATGGATCATTGTCCTTACTAGATGTCAGTCCCCAGTATATGATACATGGATCATTGTCCTTACTAGATGTCAGTCCCCAGTATATGATACATGGATCATTGTCCTCACTAGATCTCAGTCCCCAGTATATGATACATGGATCATTGTCCTCACTAGATCTCTGTCCCCAATATATGATATATGGATCATTGTCCTCACTAGATCTTAGTCCCCAGTATATGATACATGGATCATTGTGCTCACTAGATCTTATCTCCCAGTATATGATACATCGATCATTGTCCTCACTAGATCTCAGTCCCCAGTATATGATACATGGATCATTGTCCTCACTAGATCTCCGTATCCAGTATATGATACATCGATCATTGTCCTCACTAGATCTTAGTATCCAGTATATAATACATGGATCATTGTCCTCACTAGATCTCAGTCCCCAGTATATGATACATGGATCATTGTCCTCACTAGATCTCCGTATCCAGTATATGATACATCGATCATTGTCCTCACTAGATCTCAGTCCCCAGTATATGATACATGGATCATTGTCCTCACTAGATCTCCGTATCCAGTGTATGATACATCGATCATTGTCCTCACTAGATCTCAGTCCCCAGTATATGATACATGGATCATTGTCCTCACTAGATCTCAGTCCCCAGTATATGATACATGGATAATTGTCCTCACTAGATCTCAGTCCCCAGTATATGATACATGGATCATTGTCCTCACTAGATCTCCGTATCCAGTATATGATACATGGATCATTGTCCTCACTAGATCTCAGTCCCCAGTATATTATACATGGATCATTGTCCTCACTAGATCTCAGTTACCAGTATATGATACATGGATCATTGTCCTCACTAGATCTCAGTCCCAGTATATGATACATGGATCATTGTCCTCACTAGATCTCAGTCCCCAGTATATGATACATGGATCATTTTCCGCACTAGATCTCCATATCCAGTATATGATACATGGATCATTGTCCTTACTAGATCTCAGTCCCCAGTATATGATACATGGATCATTGTCCTTACTAGATGTCAGTCCCCAGTATATGATACATGGATCATTGTCCTCACTAGATCTCAGTCCCCAGTACATGATACATGGATCATTGTCCTCACTAGGTCTCAGTCCCCAGTATATAATACATGGATAATTGTCCTCACTAGATCTCCGTATCCAGTATATGATACATGGATCATTGTCCTCACTAGATCTCTATCCCCAATATATGATACATGGATCATTGTCCTCACTAGATCTTAGTCCCCAGTATATGACACATGGATCATTGTGCTCACTAGATCTCCGTATCCAGTATATGATACATGGATCATTGTCCTCACTAGATCTCAGTCCCCAGTATATGATACATGGATCACTGTCCTCACTAGATCTTAGTATCCAGTATATGATACATGGATCATTGTCCTCACTAGATCTCAGTCCCCAGTATATGATACATGGATCATTGTCCTCACTAGATCTCCGTATCCAGTATATGATACATCGATCATTGTGCTCACTAGATCTCCGTATCCAGTATATGATACATGGATCATTGTGCTCACTAGATCTCAGTCCCCAGTATATGATACATGGATCATTGTCCTCACTAGATCTCAGTCCCCAGTATATGATACATGGATAATTGTCCTCACTAGATCTCAGTCCCCAGTATATGATACATGGATCATTGTCCTCACTAAATCTCCGTATCCAGTATATGATACATGGATCATTGTCCTCACTAGATCGCAGTCCCCAGTATATTATACATGGATCATTGTCCGACTCCTCACTAGATCTCAGTCCCCAGTATATGATACATGGATCATTGTCCTCACTAGATCTCAGTCCCCAGTATATGATACATGGATCATTTTCCTCACTAGATCTCCATATCCAGTATATGATACATGGATCATTGTCCTTACTAGATCTCAGTCCCCAGTATATGATACATGGATCATTGTCCTCACTAGATCTCAGTCCCCAGTATATGATACATGGATCATTGTCCTCACTAGATCTCAGTCCCCAGTATATGATACATAAATCATTGTCCTCACTAGATCTCCGTATCCAGTATATGATACATGGATCATTGTCCTCACTAGATCTCCGTATCCAGTATATGATACATGGATCATTGTCCTCACTAGATCTCAGTCCCAGTATATGATACTTGGATCATTGTCCTCACTAGATCTCCGTATCCAGTATATGATACATGGATCATTGTCCTCACTAGATCTCCGTATCCAGTATATGATACTTGGATCATTGTCCTCACTAGATCTCCGTATCCAGTATATGATACATGGATCATTGTCCTCACTAGATGTCAGTCCCCAGTATATGATACATGGATCATTGTCCTTACTAGATGTCAGTCCCCAGTATATGATACTTGGATCATTGTCCTCACTAGATCTCAGTCCCCAGTATATGATACATGGATCATTGTCCTCACTAGATCTCAGTCCCCAGTATATGATACATGGATCATTGTCCTCACTAGATCTTATCTCCCAGTATATGATACATAAATCATTGTCCTCACTAGATCTCAGTCCCCAGTATATGATACATGGATCATTGTCCTCACTAGATCTCAGTCCCCAGTATATGATACATGGATCATTGTCCTCACTAGATCTCAGTCCCCAGTATATGATACATAAATCATTGTCCTCACTAGATCTCCGTATCCAGTATATGATACATGGATCATTGTCCTCACTAGATCTCCGTATCCAGTATATGATACATGGATCATTGTCCTCACTAGATCTCAGTCCCAGTATATGATATTTGGATCATTGTCCTCACTAGATCTCCGTATCCAGTATATGATACATGGATCATTGTCCTCACTAGATCTCCGTATCCAGTATATGATACTTGGATCATTGTCCTCACTAGATCTCCGTATCCAGTATATGATACATGGATCATTGTCCTCACTAGATCTCAGTCCCCAGTATATGATACATGGATCATTGTCCTTACTAGATGTCAGTCCCCAGTATATGATACTTGGATCATTGTCCTCACTAGATCTCAGTCCCCAGTATATGATACATGGATCATTGTCCTCACTAGATCTCAGTCCCCAGTATATGATACATGGATCATTGTCCTCACTAGATCTTATCTCCCAGTATATGATACATAAATCATTGTCCTCACTAGATCTCAGTCCCCAGTATATGATACATGGATCATTGTCCTCACTAGATCTCTGTCCCCAATATATGATACATGGATCATTGTCCTCACTAGATCTCAGTCCCCAGTATATGATACATGGATCATTGTGCTCACTAGATCTCCGTATCCAGTATATGATACATGGATCATTGTCCTCACTAGATCTCAGTCCCCAGTATATGATACATCGATCATTGTCCTCACTAGATCTCAGTCCCCAGTATATGATACATGGATCATTGTCCTCACTAGATCTCAGTCCCCAGTATATGATACATGGATCATTGTCCTCACTAGATCTCCGTATCCAGTATATTATACATGGATCATTGTCCTCACTAGATCTCAGTCCCCAGTACATGATACATGAATCATTGTCCTCACTAGATCTCCGTATCCAGTATATGATACATGGATCATTGTCCTCACTAGATCTCAGTCCCCAGTATATGATACATGGATCATTGTCCTCACTAGATCTCAGTCCCCAGTATATGATATATGGATCATTGTCCTCACTAGATCTCAGTCCCCAGTATATGATACATGAATCATTGTCCTCACTAGATCTCCGTATCCAGTATATGATACATGGATCATTGTCCTCACTAGATCTCCGTATCCAGTATATGATACATGGATCATTGTCCTCACTAGATCTCCGTATCCAGTATATGATACATGGATCATTGTCCTCACTAGATCTCCGTATCCAGTATATGATACATGGATCATTGTCCTCACTAGATCTCAGTCCCCAGTATATGATACATGGATCATTGTCCTCACTAGATCTCTGTCCCCAGTATATGATACATGGATCATTGTCCTCACTAGATCTTAGTCCCCAGTATATGATACATGGATCATTGTGCTCACTAGATCTCCGTATCCAGTATATGATACATGGATCATTGTCCTCACTAGATCTCAGTCCCCAGTATATGATACATGGATCATTGTCCTCACTAGATCTCAGTCCCCAGTATATGATACATGGATCATTGTGCTCACTAGATCTCAGTCCCCAGTATATGATACATGGATCATTGTCTACACTAGATCTCCATATCCAGTATATGATACATGGATCATTGTCTACACTAGATCTCAGTCCCCAGTATATTATACATAAATCATTGTGCTCACTAGATCTCCGTATCCAGTATATGATACATGGATCATTGTCCTCACTAGATCTCAGTCCCCAGTATATGATACATGGATCATTGTCCTCACTGGATCTCAGTCCCCAGTATATTATACATAAATCATTGTGCTCACTAGATCTCCGTATCCAGTATATTATACATGGATCATTGTCCTCACTAGATCTCAGTCCCCAGTATATTATACATGGATCATTGTCCTCACTAGATCTCAGTATCCAGTATATTATACATGGATCATTGTCCTCACTAGATCTCAGTCCCCAGTATATGATACATGGATCATTGTCCTCACTAGATCTCCGTATCCCGTATATGATACATGGATCATTGTCCTCACTAGATCTCAGTCCCCAGTATATGATACATGGATCATTGTCCTCACTAGATCTCAGTCCCCAGTATATGATACATGGATCATTGTCCTCACTAGATCTCAGTCCCCAGTATATTATACATGGATCATTGTCCTCACTAGATCTCCGTATCCAGTATATTATACATGGATCATTGTCCTCACTAGATCTCAGTCCCCAGTACATGATACATGAATCATTGTCCTCACTAGATCTCCGTATCCATTATATGATACATGGATCATTGTCCTCACTAGATCTCAGTCCCCAGTATATGATACATGGATCATTGTCCTCACTAGATCTCAGTCCCCAGTATATGATACATGGATCATTGTCCTCACTAGATCTCAGTCCCCAGTATATGATACATGGATCATTGTCCTCACTAGATCTCAGTCCCCAGTATATGATACATGAATCATTGTCCTCACTAGATCTCCGTATCCAGTATATGATACATGGATCATTGTCCTCACTAGATCTCCGTATCCAGTATATGATACATGGATCATTGTCCTCACTAGATCTCCGTATCCAGTATATGATACATGGATCATTGTCCTCACTAGATCTCCGTATCCAGTATATGATACATGGATCATTGTCCTCACTAGATCTCCGTATCCAGTATATGATACATGGATCATTGTCCTCACTAGATCTCCGTATCCAGTATAGGATACATGGATCATTGTCCTCACTAGATCTCCGTATCCAGTATATGATACATGGATCATTGTCCTCACTAGATCTCCGTATCCAGTATATGATACATGGATCATTGTCCTCACTAGATCTCAGTCCCCAGTATATGATACATGGATCATTGTGCTCACTAGATCGCAGTCCCCAGTATATGATACATGGATCATTGTGCTCACTAGATCTCCGTATCCAGTATATGATACATGGATCATTGTCCTCACTAGATCTCAGTCCCCAGTATATGATACATGGATCATTGTCTTCACTAAATCTTAGTATCCAGTATATGATACATGGATCATTGTCCTCACTAGATCTCAGTCCCCAGTATATGATACATGGATCATTGTCCTCACTAGATCTCCGTATCCAGTATATGATACATGAAGCATTGTCCTCACTAGATCTCAGTCCCCAGTATATGATACATGGATCATTGTTCTCACTAGATCTCAGTCCCCAGTATATGATACATGGATCATTTTCTACACTAGATCTCCGTATCCAGTATATGATACATGGATCATTGTCCTCACTAGATCTCCGTATCCAGTATATGATACATGGATCATTGTCCTCACTAGATCTCAGTCCCCAGTATATGATACATGGATCATTGTCTACACTAGATCTCCGTATCCAGTATATGATACATGGATCATTGTTCTCACTAGATCTCCGTATTCAGTATATGATACATGGATCATTGTCCTCACTAGATCTCAGTCCCCAGTATATGATACATGGATCATTGTTTACACTAGATCTCCGTATCCAGTATATGATACATGGATCATTGTGCTCACTAGATCTCCGTATCCAGTATATGATACATCGATCATTGTCCTCACTAGATCTCAGTATCCAGTATATGATACATGGATCATTGTCCTCACTAGATCTCCGTATCCAGTATATGATACATGAATCATTGTCCTCACTAGATCTCAGTCCCCAGTATATTATACATGGATCATTGTCCTCACTAGATCTCAGTCCCCAGTATATGATACATGGATCATTGTCCTCACTAGATCTCAGTCCCCAGTATATGATACATGGATCATTGTCCTCACTAGATCTCAGTATCCAGTATATGATACATGGATCATTGTCCTCACTAGATCTCCGTATCCAGTATATGATACATGGATCATTGTCCTCACTAGATCTCAGTCCCCAGTATATGATACTTGGATCATTGTCCTCACTAGATCTCAGTCCCCAGTATATGATACATGGATCATTGTCCTCACTAGATCTCAGTCCCCAGTATATGATACATCGATCATTGTCCTCACTAGATCTCAGTCCCCAGTATATGATACATCGATCATTGTCCTCACTAGATCTCCGTATCCAGTATATGATACATGGATCATTGTCCTCACTAGATCTCAGTCCCAGTATATGATACATGGATGATTGTCCTCACTAGATCTCCGTATCCAGTGTATGATACATCGATCATTGTCCTCACTAGATCTCAGTCCCCAGTATATGATACTTGGATCATTGTCCTCACTAGATCTCCGTATCCAGTGTATGATACATGGATCATTGTCCTCACTAGATCTCAGTCCCCAGTATATGATACTTGGATCATTGTCCTCACTAGATCTCAGTCCCCAGTATATGATACATGGATCATTGTGCTCACTAGATCTCAGTCCCCAGTATATGATACATGGATCATTGTGCTCACTAGATCTCAGTCCCCAGTATATGATACATGGATCATTGTGCTCACTAGATCTCTGTATCCAGTATATGATACATCGATCATTGTCCTCACTAGATCTCCGTATCCAGTATATGATACATGGATCATTGTCCTCACTAGATCTCAGTCCCCAGTATATGATACATCGATCATTGTCCTCACTAGATCTCCGTATCCAGTATATGATACATCGATCATTGTCCTCACTAGATCTCCGTATCCAGTATATGATACATGGATCATTGTCCTCACTAGATCTCCGTATCCAGTATATGATACATGGATCATTGTCCTCACTAGATCTCAGTCCCAGTATATGATACTTGGATCATTGTCCTCACTAGATCTCCGTATCCAGTATATGATACATGGATCATTGTGCTCACTAGATCTCCGTATCCAGTATATGATATATGGATCATTGTCCTCACTAGATCTCAGTCCCCAGTATATGATACTTGGATCATTGTCCTCACTAGATCTCAGTCCCCAGTATATGATACATGGATCATTGTCCTCACTAGATCTCAGTCCCCAGTATATGATACATGGATCATTGTCCTCACTAGATCTCAGTCCCCAGTATATGATACATGGATCATTGTTTACACTAGATCTCCGTATCCAGTATATGATACATGGATCATTGTCCTCACTAGATCTCCGTATCCAGTATATGATACATGGATCATTGTGCTCACTAGATCTCCGTATCCAGTATATGATACATGGATCATTGTGCTCACTAGATCTCCGTATCCAGTATATGATACATGGATCATTGTCCTCACTAGATCTCAGTCCCCAGTATATGATACTTGGATCATTGTCCTCACTAGATCTTAGTATCCAGTATATGATACATGGATCATTGTCCTCACTAGATCTCAGTCCCCAGTATATGATACATGGATCATTGTCCTCACTAGATCTCAGTCCCCAGTATATGATACATCGATCATTGTGCTCACTAGATCTCCGTATCCAGTATATGATACATGATTTGTAGTCTTCCTGGGATAAACATGGATCTATCCTAACTATCCTCTATGTTTCTGTCTTTGCTCCCAGTCAATGGTTCAGAGATCCCGTTACTCTACATCAGGTTTCATAAGATTATAGGAGGCCCCCGGCCCCGGGGTGAGGAGACTATAGCTGCCGCTGTCTGCCCCATGTACAATGTTATATTCCTTCATATTTAGTCTAGTTGTCATCTAAGAACATACATGGAAGCCACAGGCCGCCTTGCATGATGCTTGTTGGCTAATACTTCCCCGTGTCGTAGGTTTTGTTGGTCTTGTGTGCGAGGACTCATCAGCGGCTTTGATTGCTGTTCTCTACATTGCAGCATTGCTCACCTCCATAAGCAGAAGATTCCATTACAGCAATGACCGAACCAAAAGTACAAACAAAACATCATAAAACTTGGTGTCTTCCTACCGATGCCTCTGGGCCTGGAGGCACAGCGCCCCTGCTGGTCACTGCTGCATTACCAGGACACCAGTATATGGGGTGAAAGGGTTAACAATGGCAGATGTGAAATGCTGAGAGTATGGGTTACCAGAATAGGGGCAGTAATTCTATCAGGACAAGGACAAAAAATAGAAAGGTTTTTTCCTTACACATCTAGAAAAAGCAGCTGCAAACCCAAGATAGCCAAGACTATGCAGCGTTCCGGAGGTGGAGGAATGCCGAGACAACAACCGTTCGGGCAGCCTCACCCAACACAGGCTAGTGAAAGAGGCAAATAATCCATCACATACATGGTCCACAACCAAACCTTGACACAGTCCATCCCGTAAGGTTAAAGCGGCCAGAGGGCGGCATTCACAAGGGTTTGTTTGTTGCTTTGTGTCAGTTTTCTACCTCATTGTTGTCTCTTTTCTTTGCAGAATGAAAAACTTTAACCCTGGACCTTGAAGTGGATGCAGGAAGATGCTGCAGCTCGGCGTTTACTTTCTGCTGCTCTTGGTTTGTTCCCCATCTGATTCCTCTCAGGGAACCCTGGAGCTTCACATTGATGAAGAACAACCGGCTGGAACCATCATTGGTGACATTAGTGCCGGTCTTCCCACTGACTTTACCGGGCATATGTTCTTTATTTCGGCACAAGAAGGAAGCGGCGTCACTACTGATCTAGAGATCGATGAGCACACCGGGATTATTAAAACCGCTCGAGTTCTTGACCGAGAACAACGTAACCATTATAGTTTTATAGCGGTCACCCCAGAAGGTGCTACTGTGGAGGTGGATATTCATGTGGATGATATCAATGACCACACGCCCACATTTGCTAAAGGTCAAGTAGAAATTGGCATTCCCGAGCACACTCCCCGAGGGACTAGCTACCCCCTAGAGCCTGCAGTGGATTTAGACAGTGGAGCATTGGGCACTCAGGGTTATCTTATTAAAAGTGGAGATCCCATGCAAGCATTCCGACTAGAAACCCGCCAAATGTCCAGCGGTATACTGTCCGTAGAACTGGTAGTAAACTCGGATGTAGACCGAGAGAACTGTTCATCGTATTCTTTAACTCTGGAGGCGTATGATGGTGGGTCTCCAAGTCGTAGCTCACAGATGAGACTGGATATATCTATCTTGGACATCAATGACCACGCACCTGTTTTCAATCAGAGCCGATATCAGGCGCTCATTTCCGAAAGTCTTTTACCGGGATCCAGTGTCCTTCAGGTCTATGCCACCGATGCAGATCTAGGTAAAAATGGAGAATTAACTTATGAGATCAACCGTAGGCAAAGTGACCCTGAGGGTTTTTTTACCATCAATCCACATTCCGGACTTATCCAGCTCAGTAAGCCTTTGGATTATGAGACTCGGAAAGCTCATGAACTGGTTGTGCAAGCAAGAGACGGGGCGGCTCAGCCAGAGGTGGGCACCGCATTTGTATCAATTCAGGTACGAGATTCCAATGACAACCAGCCAAGCATGACCATCATCTTTCTGAGTGAAGACGGTGCCCCAAGAGTGTCAGAGGGCGCCACCCCAGGCCAATATGTAGCACGAATCTCTGTATCCGATCCGGACTATGGTGAGCATCCCGATGTGGATGTGACTCTGGAGGGGGGTGAGGGAAAGTTTGCTTTGACCACAAAAGATAGCATCATCTACCTTATATGTGTGGACAAGTTGCTAGACCGCGAAGAGCGAGATTCTTACCGCCTAAGGGTTCTTGCTACAGATTCGGGAACGCCTCCATTAAGGGCAGAATCCTCCTTTGTTCTTGAGGTGACAGATATTAATGATAACCCACCGATCTTTGACCGACAAGAATATAGTCACAACGTCCCAGAAGCCGTCCACCCTGGGAGCTTCCTACTCCAAGTGACAGCCCGGGATAAAGATCAAGGACAGAATGGAGAAATCAGATATAGTCTTCTAGACACACCATGGTTCCATATCCACCCAGAAACAGGAGTCATCACCACCGCCGCCCCGCTGGATTATGAGAAAGAGCCTCAGCCTCAGATGACGGTGGTGGCGTCGGATCGTGGGACACCACCGCTGACCTCCACCGCTATTGTTAGGGTCCAGCTGCTGGATGTGAATGATAATGAACCAGTCTTTGCCAACGCTATATACAATGCCACACTGAGCGAGGGATCTGCTCGCGGAAGCTGCTTCCTAAAGGTGAGAACTTCAAAAAGCTATACCACCATTTACAGCAGAGTAACTGCAACGCACCCATAGACCCTTCGTTTACTAAAAAAATAAAGACCAAACATGATCACCAGTGTGATCAAGGGTCTACATGACCAACGCACACCCCACCCCTACAGGTAATACAGGGACTACATGACCACACACCACCCCTACAGGTAATACAGGGACTACATGACCACACACCTCACCCCTACAGGTAATAGGGGGACAACATGACCAACGCACACCCCACCCCTACAGGTAATACAGGGACTACATGACCACACCCCCCCCCTACAGGTAATACAGGGACTACATGACCAACGCACACCCCACCCCTACAGGTAATACAGGGACTACATGACCACACACCACCCCTACAGGTAATACAGGGACTACATGACCGCACACACCACCCCTACAGGTAATACAGGGACTACATGACCACACACCCCACCCCTACAGGTAATACAGGGACTACATGACCGCACACACCACCCCTACAGGTAATACAGGGACTACATGACCACACACCCCACCCCTACAGGTAATACAGGGACTACATGACCGCACACCACCCCTACAGGTAATACAGGGACTACATGACCACACACCACCCCTACAGGTAATACAGGGACTACATGACCACACACCACCCCTACAGGTAATACAGGGACTACATGACCACACACCACCCCTACAGGTAATAGGGGGACTACATGACCAACGCACACCCCACCCCTACAGGTAATATAGGGACTACATGACCACACACCACCCCTACAGGTAATACAGGGACTACATGACCACACACCACCCCTACAGGTAATACAGGGACTACATGACCACACCCCACCCCTACAGGTAATAGGGGGACTACATGACCACCGCACACCCCACCCCTACAGGTAATACAGGGACTACATGACCACCGCACACCTCACCCCTACAGGTAATACAGGGACTACATGACCACACACACCCCTACAGGTAATACAGGGACTACATGACCACACACCTACAGGTAATACAGGGACTACATGACCACACACACCCCTACAGGTAATACAGGGACTACATGACCACACACCTACAGGTAATACAGGGACTACATGACCACACACCTACAGGTAATACAGGGACTACATGACCACCGCACACCTCACCCCTACAGGTAATACAGGGACTACATGACCACCGCACACCCCTACAGGTAATACAGGGACTACATGACCACACACACCACCCCTACAGGTAATACAGGGACTACATGACCGCACACACCACCCCTACAGGTAATACAGGGACTACATGACCACACCCCACCCCTACAGGTAATACAGGGACTACATGACCACACACCCCACCCCTACAGGTAATACAGGGACTACATGACCACACACCCCTACAGGTAATACAGGGACTACATGACCACACACCACCCCTACAGGTAATACAGGGACTACATGACCACACACCCCACCCCTACAGGTAATACAGGGACTACATGACCGCACACCACCCCTACAGGTAATACAGGAACTACATGACCACACACCACCCCTACAGGTAATACAGGGACTACATGACCACACACCCCACCCCTACAGGTAATACAGGGACTACATGACCACACACCACCCCTACAGGTAATAGGGGGACTACATGACCTCCGCACACACCACCCCTACAGGTAATACAGGGACTACATGACCACACACCACCCCTACAGGTAATACAGGGACTACATGACCACACACCTACAGGTAATACAGGGACTACATGACCGCACACCACCCCTACAGGTAATACAGGGACTACATGACCGCCGCACACCCCTACAGGTAATACAGGGACTACATGACCACCGCACACCACCCCTACAGGTAATACAGGGACTACATGACCTCCGCACACCACCCCTACAGGTAATACAGGGACTACATGACCACACACCCCCTACAGGTAATACAGGGACTACATGACCACACACACCACCCCTACAGGTAATACAGGGACTACATGACCACACACCACCCCTACAGGTAATACAGGGACTACATGACCTCCGCACACCACCCCTACAGGTAATACAGGGACTACATGACCGCACACCACCCCTACAGGTAATACAGGGACTACATGACCGCACACCACCCCTACAGGTAATACAGGGACTACATGACCACACACCACCCCTACAGGTAATACAGGGACTACATGACCACACACACCACCCCTACAGGTAATACAGGGACTACATGACCACACACACCACCCCTACAGGTAATACAGGGACTACATGACCGCTGCACACCCCTACAGGTAATACAGGGACTACATGACCACACACACCACCCCTACAGGTAATACAGGGACTACATGACCACACACACCACCCCTACAGGTAATACAGGGACTACATGACCGCACACCCCACCCCTACAGGTAATAGGGGGACTACATGACCACACACCACCCCTACAGGTAATACAGGGACTACATGACCACACACCCCACCCCTACAGGTAATACAGGGACTACATGACCACACACCCCTACAGGTAATAGAGGGACTACATGACCACCGCACACCCCTACAGGTAATACAGGGACTACATGACCACACACACCACCCCTACAGGTAATACAGGGACTACATGACCACACACACCACCCCTACAGGTAATAGGGGGACTACATGACCACCGCACACCCCACCCCTACAGGTAATACAGGGACTACATGACCACACACACCACCCCTACAGGTAATACAGGGACTACATGACCACACACCCCTACAGGTAATACAGGGACTACATGACCACCGCACACCACCCCTACAGGTAATACAGGGACTACATGACCACACACCCCACCCCTACAGGTAATACAGGGACTACATGACCACACAAACCCCTACAGGTAATACAGGGACTACATGACCACCGCACACCCCTACAGGTAATACAGGGACTACATGACCACACACACCCATACAGGTAATACAGGGACTACATGACCACACACCCCACCCCTACAGGTAATACAGGGACTACATGACCACACACCCCACCCCTACAGGTAATTCAGGGACTACATGACCACACACCCCACCCCTACAGGTAATACAGGGACTACATGACCACACACCCCTACAGGTAATACAGGGACTACATGACCGCACACCACCCCTACAGGTAATACAGGGACTACATGACCGCCACACACCACCCCTACAGGTAATACAGGGACTACATGACCACACACACCACCCCTACAGGTAATACAGGGACTACATGACCACACACCCCACCCCTACAGGTAATACAGAGACTACATGACCACACACACCACCCCTACAGGTAATACAGGGACTACATGACCACACACCTACAGGTAATACAGGGACTACATGACCGCACACCACCCCTACAGGTAATACAGGGACTACATGACCACCGCACACCCCACCCCTACAGGTAATACAGAGACTACATGACCACACACCACCCCTACAGGTAATACAGGGACTACATGACCACACACCTACAGGTAATACAGGGACTACATGACCACACACCCCACCCCTACAGGTAATACAGGGACTACATGACCACACACACCACCCCTACAGGTAATAGGGGGACTACATGACCACCGCACACCCCACCCCTACAGGTAATACAGGGACTACATGACCACACACACCACCCCTACAGGTAATACAGGGACTACATGACCACACACCCCTACAGGTAATACAGGGACTACATGACCACCGCACACCACCCCTACAGGTAATACAGGGACTACATGACCACACACCACCCCTACAGGTAATACAGGGACTACATGACCACCGCACACCCCACCCCTACAGGTAATACAGGGACTACATGACCACACACCACCCCTACAGGTAATACAGGGACTACATGACCACACACCACCCCTACAGGTAATACAGGGACTACATGACCACACACCCCACCCCTACAGGTAATACAGGGACTACATGACCACACACACCACCCCTACAGGTAATACAGGGACTACATGACCACACACCTACAGGTAATACAGGGACTACATGACCGCACACCACCCCTACAGGTAATACAGGGACTACATGACCACCGCACACCCCACCCCTACAGGTAATACAGAGACTACATGACCACACACCACCCCTACAGGTAATACAGGGACTACATGACCACACACCCCACCCCTACAGGTAATACAGGGACTACATGACCACACACCCCACCCCTACAGGTAATACAGGGACTACATGACCACACACACCACCCCTACAGGTAATACAGGGACTACATGACCACACACCCCACCCCTACAGGTAATACAGGGACTACATGACCACACACACCACCCCTACAGGTAATACAGGGACTACATGACCACACACCCCTACAGGTAATACAGGGACTACATGACCACCGCACACCACCCCTACAGGTAATACAGGGACTACATGACCACACACCCCACCCCTACAGGTAATACAGGGACTACATGACCACACAAACCCCTACAGGTAATACAGGGACTACATGACCACCGCACACCCCTACAGGTAATACAGGGACTACATGACCACACACACCCCTACAGGTAATACAGGGACTACATGACCACACACACCACCCCTACAGGTAATACAGGGACTACATGACCACACACCACCCCTACAGGTAATTCAGGGACTACATGACCACACACCCCACCCCTACAGGTAATACAGGGACTACATGACCACACACCCCTACAGGTAATACAGGGACTACATGACCGCACACCACCCCTACAGGTAATACAGGGACTACATGACCACACACCCCACCCCTACAGGTAATACAGGGACTACATGACCACACACACCACCCCTACAGGTAATACAGGGACTACATGACCACACACCCCTACAGGTAATACAGGGACTACATGACCGCACACCACCACTACAGGTAATACAGGGACTACATGACCGCCACACACCACCCCTACAGGTAATACAGGGACTACATGACCACACACACCACCCCTACAGGTAATACAGGGACTACATGACCACACACCCCACCCCTACAGGTAATACAGGGACTACATGACCACACACACCACCCCTACAGGTAATACAGGGACTACATGACCACACACCCCTACAGGTAATACAGGGACTACATGACCGCACACCACCACTACAGGTAATACAGGGACTACATGACCACCGCACACCCCACCCCTACAGGTAATATAGGGACTACACAGGGCCGCCTGTGTCAGGAGATGGGGGGGGGGGGGAGCAGAGACAGGAGGTGTAATGGAGGGGCCGCCTGTGTCTGGATATGGGGGAGCAGAGACAGGAGGTGTAATGGAGGGGCCGCCTGTGTCTGGATATGGGGGAGCAGAGACAGGAGGTGTAATGGAGGGGCCGCCTGTGTCTGGATATGGGGGAGCAGAGACAGGAGGAGTAATGGAGGGGCCGCCTGTGTCTGGAGATGGGGGGGGGGCAGAGACAGGAGGAGTAATGGAGGGGCCGCCTGTGTCTGGAGATGGGGGGGGGGGCAGAGACAGGAGGTGTAATGGAGGGGCCGCCTGTGTCTGGAGATGGGGGGGGGGAGCAGAGACAGGAGGTGTAATGGAGGGGCCGCCTGTGTCTGGAGATGGGGGGGGGAGCAGAGACAGGAGAAGTAATGGAGGGGCCGCCTGTGTGTGGAGATGGGGGGGGGAGCAGAGACAGGAGGTGTAATGGAGGGGCCGCCTGTGTCTGGAGATGGGGGGGGGAGCAGAGACAGGAGAAGTAATGGAGGGGCCGCCTGTGTGTGGAGATGGGGGGGCAGAGACAGGAGGTGTAATGGAGGGGCCGCCTGTGTGTGGAGATGGGGGAGCAGAGACAGGAGGTGTAATGGAGGGGCCGCCTGTGTGCGGAGATGGGGGGTGGGGAGCAGAGACAGGAGGTGTAATGGAGGGGCCGCCTGTGTCTGGAGATGGGGGGGCAGAGACAGGAGGTGTAATGGAGGGGCCGCCTGTGTCTGGAGATAGGGGGTGGCGGAGACAGGAGGTGTAATGGAGGGGCCGCCTGTGTGTGGAGATGGGGAGCAGAGACAGGAGGTGTAATGGAGGGGCCGCCTGTGTCTGGAGATGGGGGGGGGGGAGCAGAGACAGGAGGTGTAATGGAGGGGCCGCCTGTGTGTGGAGATGGGGAGCAGAGACAGGAGGTGTAATGGAGGGGCCGCCTGTGTCTGGAGATGGGGGGGGGGGGGAGCAGAGACAGGAGGTGTAATGGAGGGGCCGCCTGTGTGTGGAGATGGGGGAGCAGAGACAGTAGGAGTAATGGAGGGGCCGCCTGTGTGTGGAGATGGGGGGTGGCGGAGACAGGAGGTGTAATGGAGGGGCCGCCTGTGTCTGGAGATAGGGGGTGGCGGAGACAGGAGGTGTAATGGAGGGGCCGCCTGTGTGTGGAGATGGGGAGCAGAGACAGGAGGTGTAATGGAGGGGCCGCCTGTGTCTGGAGATGGGGGGGGGGGGGAGCCGAGACAGGAGGTGTAATGGAGGGGCCGCCTGTGTGTGGAGATGGGGAGCAGAGACAGGAGGTGTAATGGAGGGGCCGCCTGTGTCTGGAGATGGGGGGGGGGGGGGGGGAGCAGAGACAGTAGGAGTAATGGAGGGGCCGCCTGTGTGTGGAGATGGGGGAGCAGAGACAGTAGGAGTAATGGAGGGGCCGCCTGTGTGTGGAGATGGGGGGTGGCGGAGACAGGAGGTGTAATGGAGGGGCCGCCTGTGTCTGGAGATAGGGGGTGGCGGAGACAGGAGGTGTAATGGAGGGGCCGCCTGTGTCTGGAGATGGGGGGGGGAGCAGAGACAGGAGGTGTAATGGAGGGGCCGCCTGTGTCTGGAGATGGGGGGGGGGGGGGAGCAGAGACAGGAGGTGTAATGGAGGGGCCGCCTGTGTGTGGAGATGGGGGGGCAGAGACAGGAGGTGTAATGGAGGGGCCGCCTGTGTGTGGAGATGGGGGAGCAGAGACAGTAGGAGTAATGGAGGGGCCGCCTGTGTGTGGAGATGGGGGGTGGCGGAGACAGGAGGTGTAATGGAGGGGCCGCCTGTGTCTGGAGATAGGGGGTGGCGGAGACAGGAGGTGTAATGGAGGGGCCGCCTGTGTCTGGAGATGGGGGGGGGGGGAGCAGAGACAGGAGGTGTAATGGAGGGGCCGCCTGTGTGTGGAGATGGGGGGTGGCGGACACAGGAGGTGTAATGGAGGGGCCGCCTGTGTCTGGAGATAGGGGGTGGCGGAGACAGGAGGTGTAATGGAGGGGCCGCCTGTGTCTGGAGATAGGGGGTGGCGGAGACAGGAGGTGTAATGGAGGGGCCGCCTGTGTCTGGAGATGGTGCGGGCAGAGACAGGAGGTGTAATGGGGAGACCAATCTGTCAATAAGTGGTACACTGCCAAAAGTAGCCTCTTAGAGTATTACTATAGGGCAGCGAGGGGATAGAGAAAAGGGGAGGGCTTCTATCTGTTGGACAGTAATCCTGGAGTTGTTGGGGTTACCGGCTTCTATCTGTTGGACGGTAATCCCGGTGGTGGGGTGGTACCCCTCACCCACCTCTTCTCACCATCTCCCCTCACCCATCCTACCTCTCTCCTCACCCCTCCTGCCTCTTCCCTTACCCTTCCTGCTTCTCTCCTGTCCCCCTCCTGCCTCTCTCCTCTCCCCCCCCTGCCTCTCCCCTTACCCTTCCTGCTTCTCTCCTCTCCCCCACTGCCTCTCCCCTTACCCTTCCTGCTTCTCTCCTCTCCCCCCTCCTTCCTCTCCCCTCACCCCTCCTACCTCTCTCCCCCTCCTTCCTCTCTCCTCACCCTCCTTCCTCTCTCCTCACCCCTCCTTCCTCTCCCCTCGCCCCTCCTACCTCGCCCCTCCTGCCTCTCTCCTCACCCCTTCTTCCTCTCCTCTCCCCCACTGCCTCTCCCCCCTCCTGCCTCTCTCCTCACCCCTCCTGCCTCTCTCCCCTCACCCCTCCTTCCTCTCCCCTCCTACCTCTCCCCTCACCCCTCCTACTTCTCTCCTCTCCCCTCTTCCTCTCTCCCACTGCCTCTCTCCTCACCCCTCCTGCCTTTCTCCCCTCACCCCTCCTACCTCTCTCCTCTCCCCTCCTGCCTCTCCCCTTACCCTTCCTGCTCCTCTCCTCTCCTGCCTTTTCCCTCACTCATCTCTCTCCTCTCCCCTCCTGCCTCTCTCCTCTCCCCTCCTGCCTCTCCCCTTACCCTTCCTGCTCCTCTCCCCTCCTGCCTTTTCCCTCACTCATCTCTCTCCTCACCCTTCCTACCTCTCTCCTCCTGCCTCTCTCCTCACCCCTCCTACCTCTCTCCTCTCCCCTCCTGCCTCTCTCCTCACCCCTCCTACCTCTTGCCTCTCCCCTTACCCTTCCTGCTCCTCTCCCCTCCTGCCTTTTCCCTCACTCATCTCTCTCCTCACCCCTCCTACCTCTCTCCTCTCCCCTCCTGCCTCTCTCCTCACCCCTCCTACCTCTCTCCTCCTGCCTCTCTCCTCACCCCTCCTACCTCTCTCCTCTCCCCCACTGCCTCTCCCCCCTTCCTGCCTCTCTCCTCACGCCTTTCTCCCCTTACCCCTCCTACCTCTGTCCCCTCACCCCTCCTACCTCTCTCCTCTCCCCTCCTACCTCTCTCCTCTCCCCCACTGCCTTTCTCCCCTCCTACCTCTCTCCTCTCCCCTCCTTCCTCTCTCCCCTCACCCCTCCTTCCTCTCCCCTTGCCCCTCCTTTCTCTCCCCTCCTTCCTCTCCCCTTGCCCCTCCTTCCTCTCCCCTCCTTCCTCTCTCCTCACCCCTCCTTCCTCTCCCCTCGCCCCTCCTTCCTCTCCCCTCTCCCCTCCTTCCTCTCTCCTCACCCCTCCTTCCTCTCCCCTCGCCTCTCCTACCTCTCTCCCCTCACCCCTCCTTCCTCTCTCCACTCTCCCCTCCTTTCTCTCTCCACTCTCCCCTCCTTCCTCTCCCCTCGCCCCTCCTTCCTCTCCCCTCTCCCCTCCTTCCTCTCTCCTCACCCCTCCTTCCTCTCCCCTCTGCCTCTCCTTCCTCTCTCCTCACCCCTCCTACCTCTCTCCCCCTCCTTCCTCTCTCCTCACCCTCCTTCCTCTCTCCTCACCCCTCCTTCCTCTCTCCTCGCCCCTCCTTCCTCTCTCCTCGCCCCTCCTTCCTCTCTCCTCGCCCCTCCTTCCTCTCTCCTCGCCCCTCCTTCCTCTCTCCTCGCCCCTCCTTCCTCTCCCCTCGCCCCTCCTTCCTCTCCCCTCGCCCCTTCTGCCTCGCCCCTCCTGCCTCTCCCCTCCTTCCTCTCCCCTCGCCCCTTCTGCCTCGCCCCTCCTTCCTCTCCCCCATCCTTCCTCTCTCCTCACCCCTCCTTCCTCTCCTCTCCTCTCCCCTCCTTCCTCTCCTCTCTCCCCTCCTTCCTCTCCCCTCGCCCCTCCTTCCTCTCCCCTCGCCCCTCCTTCCTCTCCCCTCCTTCCTCTCTCCTCGCCCCTCCTTCCTCTCCCCTCGCCCCTTCTGCCTCTCCCCTCCTTCCTCTCCCCTCCTTCCTCTCCCCTCGCCCCTCCTTCCTCTCCCCTCGCCCCTTCTGCCTCTCCCCTCCTTCCTCTCCCCTCACCCCTCCTTCCTCTCTCCTTTCCCCTTCTTCCTCTCCCCTCGCCCCTCCTTCCTCTCCCCTCACCCATCTCTCCTCTCTCCCCTTACCCATCTCTCCTCTCACCCCTTTCCCATCTCTCCTCTCTCCCCTCACCCCTTTCCCATCTCTCCTCTCTCCCCTTACCCATCTCTCCTCTCCCCTTACCCATCTCTCCTCTCTCCCCTTACCCATCTCTCCCCTCACCCCTTACCCATCTCTCCTCTCTCCCCTCACCCATCTCTCCCCTCACCCCTTTCCCATCTCTCCTCTCTCCCCTTTCCCATCTCTCCTCTCTCCCCTTTCCCATCTCTCCTCTCTCCCCTTTCCCATCTCTCCTCTCTCCCCTCACCCATCTCTCCTCTCTCCCCTCACCCATCTCTCCCCTCTCCCTTCACCCCTTACCCATCTCTCCCCTCTCCCCTTTCCCATCTCTCCTCTCTCCCCTTACCCATCTCTCCTCTCTCCCCTTACCCATCTCTCCTCTCTCCCCTTACCCATCTCTCCTCTCTCCCCTTATCCATCTCTCCTCTCTCCCCTTATCCATCTCTCCTCTCTCCCCTTACCCATCTCTCTTCTCTCCCCTCACCCCTTTCCCATCTCTCCTCTCTCCCCTCACCCATCTCTCCCCTCTCCCTTCACCCCTTTCCCATCTCTCCTCTCTCCCCTTATCCATCTCTCCTCTCTCCCCTCTCCCCTCACCCATCTCTCCCCTCTCCCCTCACCCATCTCTCCTCTCTCCCCTCATCCCTTACCCATCTCTCCTCTCTCCCCTCACCCATCTCTCCTCTCTCCCCTCACCCATCTCTCCTCTCTCCCCTCATCCCTTACCCATCTCTCCTCTCTCCCCTTACCCATCTCTCCTCTCTCCCCTCACCCATCTCTCCCCTCACCCCTTTCCCATCTCTCCTCTCTCCCCTCACCCATCTCTCCCCTCACCCCTTACCCATCTCTCCTCTCTCCCCTTACCCATTTCTCCTCTCTCCCCTCACCCCTTTCCCATCTCTCCCCTCACCCCTTTCCCATCTCTCCTCTCTCTCCTCACCCCTTTCCCATCTCTCCTCTCTCTCCTCACCCCTTTCCCATCTCTCCTCTCTCCCCTTACCCATCTCTCCCCTCACCCCTTACCCATCTCTCCTCTCTCCCCTTACCCATCTCTCCTCTCTCCCCTCACCCCTTTCCCATCTCTCCTCTCTCCCCTCACCCCTTTCCCATCTCTCCTCTCTCCCCTCACCCCTTTCCCATCTCTCCTCTCTCTCCTCACCCCTTTCCCATCTCTCCTCTCTCCCCTCACCCATCTCTCCCCTCACCCCTTACCCATCTCTCCTCTCTCCCCTCACCCATCTCTCCCCTCACCCCTTACCCATCTCTCCTCTCTCCCCTTACCCCTCTCCTCTCTCCCCTTACCCATCTCTCCTCTCTCCCCTTACCCATCTCTCCTCTCTTCCCTCACCCATCTCTCCCCTCACCCCTTACCCCTCTCCTCTCTCCCCTTACCCATCTCTCCTCTCTCCTCTCTCTCCTCACCCCTTTCCCATCTCTCCTCTCTCCCCTCACCCCTTTCCCATCTCTCCTCTCTCCCCTTACCCATCTCTCCCCTCACCCCTTTCCCATCTCTCCTCTCTCCCCTTACCCATCTCTCCCCTCACCCCTTTCCCATCTCTCCTCTCTCCCCTCACCCCTTTCCCATCTCTCCTCTCTCCCCTCACCCCTTACCCCTCTCCTCTCTCCCCTTACCCATCTCTCCTCTCTCCTCTCTCTCCTCACCCCTTTCCCATCTCTCCTCTCTCTCCTCACCCCTTTCCCATCTCTCCTCTCTCCCCTTACCCATCTCTCCCCTCACCCCTTTCCCATCTCTCCTCTCTCCCCTCACCCATCTCTCCCCTCACCCCTTTCCCATCTCTCCTCTCTCCCCTTTCCCATCTCTCCTCTCTCCCCTTACCCATCTCTCCCCTCACCCCTCACCCCTCTCTCCTCTCTCCCCTCACCCATCTCTCCCCTCACCCCTTTCCCATCTCTCCTCTCTCCCCTTTCCCATCTCTCCTCTTTCCCCTCACCCCTTTCCCATCTCTCCCCTCACCCCTCTCCCTTGCTGTTTTTCAGGTCTCGGCATCGGATGCAGACAGTGGAAGTCTTGGATCTGTCTCGTACTCTCTCAGCCCCACATCTCCTCCTCAGTTCCAGATTCATTCAGAGAGTGGAGAAATTTGCCTCTCAGACACCTTGGATAGAGATGATGGAGAGCGCTTCTTCCTTCTTCATGTGACCGCCACGGATGGGGTGAGACTGCCGACCTTACAATATAGACATGTAGATACCATTGAATACTCAGAATGTATATGATGCAGAGTATGGAAAACATCAGCATAATATCCAGTGTATGGGAACATCAGTCATAGGATCCAGAGTATGGGAAGATCAGTCGTAAGATATGGAGTATAGGAACATCAATGGTAGGATCCAGAGCATGGGAGCATCAATCGTAGGATCTAGAGTAAGGGAACATCAGTCGTAGGATCCAGAGTAAGGGAACAACAGTCGTAGGATCCAGAGTAAGGGAACATCAGTCGTAGGATCCAGAGTAAGGGAACATCAGTCGTAGGATCCAGAGTATGGGAAGATCAGTCATAGGATCCGGAGTAAGGAAACATCAGTCGTAGGATCTAGAGTAAGGGAACATCAGTCGTAGGATCCAGAGTAAGGGAACATCAGTCGTAGCATCCAGATTAAGGGAACATCAGTCGTATGATCCAGAGTAAGGGAAGATCAGTCATAGGATCCGAAGTATGGAAACATCAATGGTAGGATCCACAGTATGGGAACATTAGTTGTAGGATATGGAGTATGGGAACATCAGTCGTAGGATCCGGAGGATGAGAACATCAGTCGTAGGATCAAAAGAAAGGGAAGATCAGTCGTAGGATCAAGACAAAGGGAAGATCAGTCGTAGGATCCAGAGTATGGGAAGATCAGTCGTAGGATCCAGAGTATGGGAAGATCAGTCGTAGGATCCAGAGTAAGGGAACATCAGTCATAGGATCCAAGTATGGGAACATCAATGGTAGGATCCACAGTATGGGAGCATCAGTCGTAGGTTGTGGTGTATGGGAACATTAGTTGTAGGATATGGAGTATGGGAACATTAGTTGTAGGATATGGAGTCTGGAAACATCAGTTGTAGGATCCAGAGGATGAGAACATTAGTCGTAGAATATGGAGTATGGGAACATCAGTGGTTGGATCTAGTATGGGAACATCAGTGGTTTGATCTTGTATGGGAACATCAGTCGTAAGATATGGAGTATGGGAACATCAGTCGTAGGATATGGAGTATGGGAACATCAGTCATAGGATATGGATTATGGGAACATTAGTTGTAGGATCCGGAGTATGAGAACATCAGTCATAGGACGTATAGAACCTATGATCATCTGGCCCCCTTCCCTGTATCCATCCCTTCCTTGTATATCCCCCTTCCCTGTATCCATCCCCTCCTTGGTTGAACTTGATGGACATGTGTCTTTCTTCAACCGTATTATCTATGTAAGGTTGTAGAGTATGAGAACATTAGTTGTCGGATATGGAGTATGGGATCATCAGTTGTAGGATATGGAGTATGGGATCATCAGTTGTCGGATATGGAGTATGGGATCATCAGTTGTAGGATATGAAGTATGGGATTATCAATTGTAGGATATGGAGTATGAGATCATCAGTTGTAGGATATGGAGTATGGGATTATCAGTTGTAGGATATGGAGTATGGGATTATCAGTTGTAGGATATGGAGTATGGGATCATCAGTTGTAGAATATGGAGTATGGGATCATCAGTTGTAGGATATGGAGTATGAGATCATCAGTTGTTGGATATGGAGTATGGGATCATCAGTTGTTGGATATGGAGTATGGGATCATCAGTTGTTGGATATGGAGTATGAGATCATCAGTTGTAGGATATGGAGTATGGGATTATCAGTTGTAGGATATGGAGTATGGGATTATCAATTGTAGGATATGGAGTATGGGATTATCAGTTGTAGGATATGGAGTATGGGATCATCAGTTGTAGGATATGGAGTATGAGATCATCAGTTGTAGGATATGGAGTATGAGATCATCAGTTGTAGGATATGGAGTATGAGATCATCAGTTGTAGGATATGGAGTATGGGATTATCAGTTGTAGGATATGGAGTATGGGATTATCACTTGTAGGATATGGAGTATGGGATTATCAGTTGTAGGATATGGAGTATGAGATCATCAGTTGTAGGATATGGAGTATGAGATCATCAGTTGTAGGATATGGAGTATGAGATCATCAGTTGTAGGATATGGAGTATGAGATCATCAGTTGTAGGATATGGAGTATGGGATCATCAGTTGTAGGATATGAAGTATGGGATTATCAATTGTAGGATATGGAGTATGAGATCATCAGTTGTAGGATATGGAGTATGGGATTATCAGTTGTAGGATATGGAGTATGGGATCATCAGTTGTAGGATATGGAGTATGAGATCATCAGTTGTTGGATATGGAGTATGGGATCATCAGTTGTTGGATATGGAGTATGAGATCATCAGTTGTAGGATATGGAGTATGGGATTATCAATTGTAGGATATGGAGTATGGGATTATCAATTGTAGGATATGGAGTATGGGATTATCAGTTGTAGGATATGGAGTATGGGATCATCAGTTGTAGGATATGGAGTATGAGATCATCAGTTGTAGGATATGGAGTATGGGATCATCAGTTGTAGGATATGGAGTATGGGATTATCACTTGTAGGATATGGAGTATGGGATTATCAGTTGTAGGATATGGAGTATGAGATCATCAGATGTAGGATATGGAGTATGGGATTATCAGTTGTAGGATATGGAGTATGGGATTATCACTTGTAGGATATGGAGTATGGGATTATCAGTTGTAGGATATGGAGTATGAGATCATCAGTTGTAGGATATGGAGTATGAGATCATCAGTTGTAGGATATGGAGTATGAGATCATCAGTTGTAGGATATGGAGTATGAGATCATCAGTTGTAGGATATGGAGTATGAGATCATCAGTTGTAGGATATGGAGTATGAGATCATCAGTTGTAGGATATGGAGTATGGGATTATCAATTGTAGGATATAGAGAAGATCTCAGCCATAAGGTCCAGAGTAGGGAATGTTGTAATCTGAGAACAGACAAACCCAGTTTGGATCTAGAACCAGTTCTGAAAGCAAATAATAAAAAGATGCAGAGAACAGGGTTGAGTGCCGGGCTCAGGAGATGGGGAACTGAATGGTAGAGCCGGAGCTCACAGCGTGCTCGGAAACTAGCAGGAAACCTATCCCACCACCCTTCCTCTGTTCCCACAGGGAGGCCTGAGCTCAGGATGCCTCGTCCGGGTCTCTGTAGAAGATGTCAATGATAACCGGCCAGTCTTTTACCCACTGGAATATGGTGCTAGCGTAAGTGCCCTCAGTCCACCAGGAACACCCATAATGAGTGTGACTGCCCGCGATAAGGATGATGGGCTGCATGGGGTCCTGACCTATCATATTCTGTCAGGAAATAACCCTGCTCTTCTGCGCATTGAGCCTGACTCAGGTAAGCATGGGCAGATACCTCATTACAGACACATACCCCCTGATGACATACGTATGTCAGCTGAATGTAATGGCGTCACCATTGTATGAAACAGCAGGGAAGAGATTGACAGGGACACCGAGACAGACAAGCCGATGCCTCCAGGAAGGGAAGCATTGAACAAACAAGGGCTGGGCATTCATTTGGGTACAGTATTCATGGTATGGTAGGGTGCTGGCATGTGACAATGCATCCGTGGTCTTGTGATAGTTTGCCTTAAAGAGTCACTGTTGTGAAAATTTTGCAGAAATCTATAGTCCAGGCGATTTTAAGAAACTTTGTAATTGGGTTTATTAGGCAAATATTCCATTATCTGCATTCAAAACGTCTTTTCCCAGGTCCCCCCCCCTCCTCTCTGTCATCCACTGCTCAGAATCAGAAAATCTGTCCTGTCTGGGCTATGGAGAGGGGAGGGGGGAGCAGAGATGGAGGAGAAATGTCAGCAGCAGAGAGCAGAGAACAAAGGATTACACAGCGGGGGAGCTATTCAGAGGTCAGAGAGGTCAGTGGTGACATCAGAGGAGAGAGAGGTAATGTAGCTTTTAATTAACTCTTTGATGTCCTGTTTTGGTGTCTCATTTCCCTCTCTCCATAGGAGAACAATGAAGACAGGGGGAGAGCTTCAAACTGCTTTTTCATGATAAAAATTAATTTTTTGGCTAATAAACCCAATTACAAAGTTTCTTAAAATCGCCTGGACTATTGATTTCTGCAAAAAAAAAAAAATTCACGACAGTGACACTTTAAGATCTTTTGGTGGTGGTTTTATATCATTCTCCATATCTTATGATGGTGGTGGAATCTGATTCTCAAATTCTATGGGCGTGGTAGTACATTGTCTTGAGATTTTATGGTGGAGGCCCATTGTTCTTCAGATCCTATCTTTGTGGTATATTATTCTCCAAATCCTATGGTGGTAGTATATGTTATCCTCAAAATCCTACAGTAATGGTGGTGCTAGTACACTGTCCATAAGATCCCATAGTGGTGCTAGTACACTGTCCATAAGATCCCATAGTGGTGCTAGTACACTGTCCATAAGATCCCATAGTGGTTCTGGTACACTGTCCATAAGATCCCATAGTGGTGCTAGTACACTGTCCATAAGATCCCATAGTGGTTCTGGTACACTGTCCATAAGATCCCATAGTGGTGCTAGTACACTGTCCATAACATCCCATAGTGGCGAAAGTACACTGTCCATAAGATCCCATAGTGGTGCTAGTACACTGTCCATAAGATCCCATAGTGGTGCTAGTACACTGTCCATAAGATCCTACGGTGGTGCTAATACACTGTCCATAAGATCCCATAGTGGTGCTAGTACACTGTCCATAAGATCCCATAGAGGTGCTAGTACACTGTCCATAAGATCCTACGGTGGTGCTAGTACACTGTCCATAAGATCCTACGGTGGTGCTAGTACACTCACTGTCCATAAGATCCCATAGTGGTGCTAGTACACTGTCCATAAGATCCCATAGTGGTGCTAGTACACTGTCCATAAGATCCTACGGTGGTGCTAGTACACTGTCCATAAGATCCCATAGTGGTGCTAGTACACTGTCCATAAGATCCCATAGAGGTGCTAGTACACTGTCCATAAGATCCCATAGTGGTGCTAGTACACTGTCCATAAGATCCTACGGTGGTGCTAGTACACTGTTCATAAGATCCCATAGTGGTGCTAGTACACTGTCCATAAGATCCCATAGAGGTGCTAGTACACTGTCCATAAGATCCTACGGTGGTGCTAGTACACTCACTGTCCATAAGATCCCATAGTGGTGCTAGTACACTCACTGTCCATAAGATCCCATAGTGGTGCTAGTACACTGTCCATAAGATCCCATAGAGGTGCTAGTACACTGTCCATAAGATCCTACGGTGGTGCTAGTACACTCACTGTCCATAAGATCCCATAGTGGTGCTAGTACACTGTCCATAAGATCCCATAGTGGTGCTAGTACACTGTCCATAAGATCCCATAGTGGTTCTAGTACACTGTCCATAAGATCCCATAGTGGTGCTAGTATATTTTCCGTGTTGTTGTGCATTCATGGTCTTGGAGCTTTTGTAATATGGCATCCTCTTTTAGGAACCCTCTTGGTGGCACGTTCTTTGTCTACCCGAGCTGGCTCTGTGCTCCATCTTGAGGTGGGAGCCAAGGATGGAGGTGGAGTAAGAGCTGAAGTGAATGCTTGGGTGAACATCAGCATATTACCGAGCTCTGCCCCCATTCCAGCATTTCTTCAGCCTCAGTATGACTTTGTGGTGCCCGAAGACACTCCACCAGGAACTATCGTGGGCAGCGTGAAGGCAACCAATCCACCAGGTACCTACTGAACCTCACCAAATAATTCCTATGATTTTAGTTCTAGATCTGTCACTAAATGTCACTGTGGTAAGCAGTATATTCATTGTGATTTTATTTATGTCGACTCTTCTTCATTCTAGGTGTTCCTGGTTTGATTCTCTACTCCCTGGCGTATGGTGATCCTCGTGGACTTTTATTCATGGACCCTCATTCTGGAGTACTGTCTACACATCGACAGCTTGATCGAGAACAAGACACTGAACTTCTTCTTGAAGTCCAAGCCCATAGTGGGTCTCCCCCGGCCTACACCCGAGCACGTATCACCCTACGAATCACTGATGTAAATGATAATCCTCCAACTTTTATGTCGCCATCACACACCCTGAGAATTCAGGGGTACACCCCTATTGACACCATCATCTTTACTGCTAAAGCACTAGACCCTGATGTGGGAGCCAATGGCCAGATCCATTATCAGCTTGTTTCTCAGGGCCCCTTCAGCATAGATAGTTTTGGACAGATCCAGATCACTGGACCCCTGAACCAAGAGAGTTATGATCTTCGTGTACTTGCACTTGATGGAGGCTTCCCGCAACTTTCTTCTGAGTTAGAGATCACAGTCCTTGTGATGGAGCAGGAGTCTGAGCCAGCCTGTGGAGCATCTGACTATCGTGTGGAGGTCCGAGAAGGGAGTCCCCCCATGAGCAGACTTTTGCAGGTGCAAGCATTACTTCCTGGAGGAAAGGAGAACCCCTTACGCTACAGGCTGAGAACAGATGCTGATGCAGTGGGATTTAGCGTGGAGGCAGAAACAGGATGGTTGTATGTCCGAGGAGCATTGGACAGGGAAAGCCGAGAGGTGTATGTACTGGCAGTACTGGCATCGGGGGGCTCTGGAGGCCGCACTGCTACATGTACCGTACGTGTCCGAGTCACCGACGAGAACGACAATGCTCCGCGGCTGAGTGAGGAGAGGTATTTCATGAGCATCTCTGAGAACCGACCACCAGGGGAGGTTGTGGGAAGAGTCAGCGCGACGGACAGAGATGCAGGACAAAATGGACGTGTTACATTTAGACTGCCTGCACAAGAGACTGACTTCACCATACATCCACACACAGGTAGGACCAGAGATCAATCTGTAAAACATCTCACTGCCAAAGCCTGAAAAAGTCCCACCAAATACCCCAAACACACGAGAACCCCTCAGGTGATCACCTACAGTTCCCCAAAAGTGTCCAATCATATTTCATGAAAAATATAATTATGAAGTAAATACCTAAATTATTATCTTCAAAAAGCTTGGCTATAAAACATAAGGCATCCAACATCCAGGGACACATTCAAGCCGTAGTAATAGGACATGTGTTTTCCCCCTAGGGGAATTATCGGTAAGACGGAGTCTGGACCGAGAGAACCAGGCCACCTATCAGCTCCTGGTCATCGCCCAGGACGGAGGGGCACCTCCGCGCAGTGTGACCGGCACCATTCATGTCTCCGTGTTGGATGAAAATGACAACCATCCAGTCTTCCTGCATCCTAGTCCTGGCAGAGAGACCACCGTCCAGGTATTGGCCATAGACAACGGTCCATAGACTGATGACTGATTTTTCTTCATCTTGCCTCTGACAATGCTTTTTTTTTTAT
Source organism: Dendropsophus ebraccatus (assembly GCA_027789725.1). Lineage (NCBI taxonomy): Eukaryota > Metazoa > Chordata > Amphibia > Anura > Hylidae > Dendropsophus > Dendropsophus ebraccatus. The sequence continues at coordinate 1,902,536 of JAQFWZ010000047.1, read as the reverse complement.
ATATAAATGTTTTCCTTTAGATAATGGAAGGAAAATTGTCTGGTGCATTTGTGGCATCCATCTTGGCCAAGGACGCAGATGAAGGCGAGAACGGGACAGTGACCTATAGCCTGTCAGGTACTTACCACGTCTATATCAGTTCCTCAATAAATATCTGACATAAGTAGATACTATAGAGGAGTCTTACGTCCTAGGACAGGATGTTATATCGAGAACATGAAGCATTATGGATGAATGGTTGATGACATAATGGACCATGGATGACTGGGGACATGATGGATTATTGATGGCTTGCTAGTGATTATATAATGCTTGGACTGATGGCATCACAGATGATGGATAACGTGATGATAGCTTGATGTTGATTGTTTTGATGGATACTTGACTAATGATTCTATAGATGATTGATGACATCATGAGCTGAGGTTATATTGAGGTCCTATGTGTTAGGTCAGGGCCACCTTTTACTGTAGATGACATTACGTCTACCTGGCTGCCATAACCACAGCACATCTAGTCTAGAACCCTATATCATCTTCTTTTCCTTGTCCGAATGTTTCTGGCTTGATATGACACACAGGGCATTGTATTTCTATTGGACATAGACATCTTCCATTAGAAAGTGGAAAGAATCCCGTAGAAATATGCTATATAAAACTATAGCTACACCCAATAACACTGGTCACCCCACTAAGCCAGGGCCAGTGACCGTCACTGTGGGAATCGCCATCATTTAGTAACTAGCACTCTTGTCCGGGCAGGTCCGTGGGCAGAGCGCTTCTCTCTGCATCCACACACAGGAGAGCTGCGGACAGCGACATCCATCCACCATGCCGAACGATCCCTCTACACAATGAGTGTTCAGGCCCGGGACTCTGGATCTCCTCCCAAAACTACTGAGGCCACCCTCCGTATACAGGTAGATACAATGAGGCTTGTATCCATTTGCAGGAAAATGCCCTGGGGTACAGAGTGTGTACATCCTATGTTTCTATTTTCCAGATTCTGCCATCAGTCAGATACCCAGTGAAGCCCAACCCCAGCGCACTTGTCCTCACACCAATGGAAGGATTGCCGCCTGGATCACTTCTGGGAACTGTTTCCCCTAAAACTCCTCACGGCTCAGCAATCTACACCCTAATGGATGATCCAAATGGGAACTTTATGGTGGATGGGCGGACTGGCAACATCTTCCTGGTAAAAGAACTGGATTTTGAGTCTCAGCCCCGATACAGCCTTAGAGTAAGTGTTGAGGAAGCGAGAGAAGTGACCGGAGTATTTTTACTGCCCCGAGTGGTTCAAGTAGACATTGAAGTCCAAGACAAAAATGATCACTCTCCTGTGTTCCCTGAAGATCCGCTGACGCTGGTGGTGGCAGAGGACGCTCAGGTCGGCTCTTCAGTCTTCACTTTTGAAGCTTTAGACCGAGATGGACCTGGTCCCAACAGTCAGGTTCGATATTCCTTACTGCGTCAGGAGCCGGAGTCTGCAGAAAGTATTTTCCGTCTGGATGCAGAGACAGGTGTGATGAGTATAGCGTACCCACTGGATCGGGAACAAGTCTCGTCTTACCTGCTGATGGTGGAGGCCAGAGATTGCGCATTGAATGCAAGCCAACGTCGTTCCACCTCTGTAACTGCGAGAATATTCCTTAGTGATCGCAATGACAACACTCCTCACTTTCTCACACCCTCTGTCGTGTGGCTGCCAGAAGACCTTCCGGTAGGATCTACAGCTCTTTTTCTAGTGGCCAAAGACTCAGACTTAGGAGAGAATGGGCGCATTGGTTACCAGCTAGCTGGAGGCAACGAGGAGGGCAGGTTCCAGATACATCCAAGCACAGGTAAGAGCATATCCTTCACCTTCATCTGTTCAATACTTTCTTTTCATGCAGTAGCATAGGCCAATTGGATTTTTGTGGGTTTAGTCATCGAGAAGGACTGTGGCTGCTGGGTTTACATGTGTGTCTCCACGGCACATGTATCTCAATCTTATAACATGTATCTGCCTTTAGCACTTATCAAATATATTCCTTAAAGGGGTAGTTCACCCCCCAAAAAATCTTTCAAATTAACTGGTCCCAGCACTCTTCTAGTACTTATCAGCTGCTACATGTCCTGCAGGAAGTGGTGTATTCTCTCCAGCCTGATACAGTGCTCTCTGCTGCCACCTCTGTCCATGTCAGGAACTGTCCAGAGCAGCAGCAAATCCCCATAGAAAACCTCTCCTGCTCTGGACAGTTTCTGACTTGGCATGGACAGAGGCGGCAGAAGAGAGCACTGTGTCAGACTGGAGAGAATACACCACTTCCTGCAGGACATACAGCAGCTGATAAGTACTGAAAGACTCAAATTTTTTTTTCCAAATAGAAGTAAATTACAAATCTTTGGCACCTTCTTGCACCAGTTTATTTGAAAGAACTCCTACTCCTCGCTCGGCCGGTAATCAGCCAAGTGCGGCCGGTTATCATTTGTTGCACTAGGGCCCTAAAGTTGTAAACTGTAACCAGTTTGAGACTATTCTGACCTATTGTTGCTGTAAAATGGTCATTCCGTAGTCAAAAGGAAGTTTTGTATTGTTGGGTAATAGTACTTGTGTTGGTGACCCCAGTAGTCAGGTCATTATTTCTGTGACAGGGATGGCGGTAGTATTGTTGGCAGTCCATATGTCTAATTTTCCGTGGTTGTTAGCATTGTCTACGATAGGACTGGTGGCAGTGTTGGTGTCTATGATAGGACTGGTGGCAGTGTTGGTGTCTATGATAGGACTGGTGGCAGTGTTGGTGTCTATGATAGGACTGGTGGCAGTGTTGGTGTGGTCTATGATAGGACTGGTGGCAGTGTTGGTGTGGTCTATGATAGGACTGGTGGCAGTGTTGGTGTGGTCTATGATAGGACTGGTGGCAGTGTTGGTGTGGTCTATGATAGGACTGGTGGCAGTGTTGGTGTGGTCTATGATAGGACTGGTGGCAGTGTTGGTGTGGTCTATGATAGGACTGGTGGCAGTGTTGGTGTGGTCTATGATAGGACTGGTGGCAGTGTTGGTGTGGTCTATGATAGCACTGGTGGTAGTGTTGGTGTGGTCTATGATAGGACTGGTGGCAGTGTTGGTGTGGTCTATGATAGGACTGGTGGCAGTGTTGGTGTGGTCTATGATAGGACTGGTGGCAGTGTTGGTGTGGTCTATGATAGGACTGGTGGCAGTGTTGGTGTGGTCTATGATAGGACTGGTGGCAGTGTTGGTGTGGTCTATGATAGGACTGGTGGCAGTGTTGGTGTGGTCTATGATAGGACTGGTGGCAGTGTTGGTGTGGTCTATGATAGGACTGGTGGCAGTGTTGGTGTCTATGATAGGACTGGTGGCAGTGTTGATGTCTATGATAGGACTGGTGGCAGTGTTGGTGTGGTCTATGATAGGACTGGTGGCAGTGTTGGTGTCTATGATAGGACTGGTGGCAGTGTTGGTGTCTATGATAGGACTGATGGCAGTGTTGGTGTCTATGATAGGACTGGTGGCAGGGTTGGTGTCTATGATACGACTGGTGGCAGTGTTGGTGTCTATGATAGGACTGGTGGCAGTGTTGGTGTGGTCTATGATAGGACTGGTGGCAGTGTTGGTGTGGTCTATGATAGGACTGGTGGCAGTGTTGGTGTGGTCTATGATAGGACTGGTGGCAGTGTTGGTGTGGTCTATGATAGGACTGGTGGCAGTGTTGGTGTGGTCTATGATAGGACTGGTGGCAGTGTTGGTGTGGTCTATGATAGGACTGGTGGCAGTGTTGGTGTGGTCTATGATAGCACTGGTGGCAGTGTTGGTGTGGTCTATGATAGCACTGGTGGTAGTGTTGGTGTGGTCTATGATAGGACTGGTGGCAGTGTTGGTGTGGTCTATGATAGGACTGGTGGCAGTGTTGGTGTGGTCTATGATAGGACTGGTGGCAGTGTTGGTGTCTATGATAGGACTGGTGGCAGTGTTGGTGTGGTCTATGATAGGACTGGTGGCAGTGTTGGTGTGGTCTATGATAGGACTGGTGGCAGTGTTGGTGTGGTCTATGATAGCACTGGTGGCAGTGTTGGTGTGGTCTATGATAGCACTGGTGGTAGTGTTGGTGTGGTCTATGATAGGACTGGTGGCAGTGTTGGTGTGGTCTATGATAGGACTGGTGGCAGTGTTGGTGTGGTCTATGATAGGACTGGTGGCAGTGTTGGTGTCTATGATAGGACTGGTGGCAGTGTTGGTGTGGTCTATGATAGGACTGGTGGCAGTGTTGGTGTGGTCTATGATAGGACTGGTGGCAGTGTTGGTGTGGTCTATGATAGCACTGGTGGTAGTGTTGGTGTGGTCTATGATAGGACTGGTGGCAGTGTTGGTGTGGTCTATGATAGGACTGGTGGCAGTGTTGGTGTGGTCTATGATAGGACTGGTGGCAGTGTTGGTGTCTATGATAGGACTGGTGGCAGTGTTGGTGTCTATGATAGGACTGGTGGCAGTGTTGGTGTGGTCTATGATAGGACTGGTGACAGTGTTGGTGTCTATGATAGGACTGGTGGCAGTGTTGGTGTCTATGATAGGACTGGTGGCAGTGTTGGTGTCTATGATAGGACTGGTGGCAGTGTTGATGTCTATGATAGGACTGGTGGCAGTGTTGGTGTGGTCTATGATAGGACTGGTGGCAGTGTTAGTGTGGTCTATGATAGGACTGGTGGCAGTGTTGGTGTCTATGATAGGACTGGTGGCAGTGTTGATGTCTATGATAGGACTGGTGGCAGTGTTGGTGTGGTCTATGATAGGACTGGTGGCAGTGTTGGTGTGGTCTATGATAGGACTGGTGGCAGTGTTGGTGTCTATGATAGGACTGGTGGCAGTGTTGGTGTCTATGATAGGACTGATAGCAGTGTTGGTGTCTATGATAGGACTGGTGGCAGGGTTGGTGTCTATGATACGACTGGTGGCAGTGTTGGTGTGGTCTATGATAGGACTGGTGGCAGTGTTGGTGTGGTCTATGATAGGACTGGTGGCAGTGTTGGTGTGGTCTATGATAGGACTGGTGGCAGTGTTGGTGTCTATGATAGGACTGGTGGCAGTGTTGGTGTCTATGATAGGACTGGTGACAGTGTTGGTGTCTATGATAGGACTGGTGACAGTGTTGGTGTCTATGATAGGACTGGTGGCAGTGTTGGTGTCTATGATAGGACTGGTGGCAGTGTTGGTGTCTATGATAGGACTGGTGGCAGTGTTGGTGTCTATGATAGGACTGGTGGCAGTGTTGGTGTGGTCTATGATAGGACTGGTGGCAGTGTTGGTGTGGTCTATGATAGGACTGGTGGCAGTGTTGGTGTCTATGATAGGACTGGTGGCAGTGTTGGTGTCTATGATAGGACTGGTGACAGTGTTGGTGTGGTCTATGATAGGACTGGTGGCAGTGTTGGTGTCTATGATAGGACTGGTGGCAGTGTTGGTGTGGTCTATGATAGGACTGGTGGCAGTGTTGGTGTGGTCTATGATAGGACTGGTGGCAGTGTTGGTGTGGTCTATGATAGGACTGGTGGCAGTGTTGGTGTCTATGATAGGACTGGTGGCAGTGTTGGTGTGGTCTATGATAGGACTGGTGGCAGTGTTGGTGTGGTCTATGATAGGACTGGTGGCAGTGTTGGTGTGGTCTATGATAGGACTGGTGGCAGTGTTGGTGTGGTCTATGATAGGACTGGTGGCAGTGTTGGTGTGGTCTATGATAGGACTGGTGGCAGTGTTGGTGTGGTCTATGATAGGACTGGTGGCAGTGTTGGTGTGGTCTATGATAGGACTGGTGGCAGTGTTGGTGTGGTCTATGATAGGACTGGTGGCAGTGTTGGTGTGGTCTATGATAGGACTGGTGGCAGTGTTGGTGTCTATGATAGGACTGGTGGCAGTGTTGGTGTGGTCTATGATAGGACTGGTGGCAGTGTTGGTGTCTATGATAGGACTGGTGGCAGTGTTGGTGTGGTCTATGATAGGACTGGTGGCAGTGTTGGTGTGGTCTATGATAGGACTGGTGGCAGTGTTGGTGTCTATGATAGGACTGGTGGCAGTGTTGGGGTGTTACGTACTATAAGACAGCGGTTGTGCTTATTGCAGTGTCTCTTCTATGCAGGTGCTCTGTCTGTGGTGAGAGCTTTAGACCGTGAAGAGACAGCCGCATATAACCTTACTCTGCTTGCAATGGATTATGGTTCTCCACGTCTGTCCAGCACGCAGACACTTTCCATTTCGGTTCTCGATGTGAATGATGAGATTCCCACCTTTGAGAAAGTGCAGTATGAAGGAAATGTGAAGGAGAATCAGGCTGCAGGCACCACTGTCCTTAGACTACAGGCCGTGGATCGAGATCTCGGTGAGTAGAAGATAAAAGGGTGAAGTGAGTGGAAGGGACTGGGGCCTCAGCGGACACTGTCCTGACAACCTTCTATACTACAATAATTCTAGGACCTGGAGGACATGTCACGTACGCTGGAGTTTCTGGAGATGAATTCTCACTCGACCCTCAAAGTGGAATCCTCACCACCAAGAAGCCTCTAGACCGAGAGCAAAAAGATGTCTACAAGCTGATAGGTATATACACACTGACATCACAGCTCACCTGACCAGAGGCCACACGTGTACTCACCTCCTGTCCTGTGTTGTAGCATATGCCCGGGATGGAGGCTCACCACCCAAGGTGTCTGAGGTCCGCATTCATATCATCGTCGGGGATGAGAATGACAATTCTCCGGTATTTGAGAGCGACAGCATTTTCCTCGAAGTTCCTGAGAATCAGGATCCAATAACGCTTTGTGTCCTTCGAGCCTGGGACCTGGACACAGGAAGCAACGGGCAGCTCCAGTATCGTCTGATAGGTAAGTGTCCATAAATTCCTGCTACGGTGGATATAGAATCAACTCCTATGCTACTTCTAGTGTCCCTACATGTCCGTCACGAGCCGATATAGAAGAAGAACAATATGAGACATGTAGGTGGGTTATTATAGACTGTACATGAACTTATATCACCTTGGGTTCCAGATGTAACATTGTTATCGACTTTCATGACAAAAGAGGTCTGAGGGGTCACGTGTCTCCTTTAGGAAGACCACCAGGCCGATTTCAAAATGCTTAGAAGCCATGAAATGCTCTCTGGGAGCAAGTATACAGAGTACAGTAGCTCTCTCCTCCCACCTGTGCCACCTGTTGGAGCATCCCTTTAATTATCTTTATCTGTAGGTCCCCGGTGGGCTGGTTGAGGGGACAGTGTGTCTTCTTAGGGAGAGCACAAAACTGACATCGGGAGTCTTGACAGTCACTTATATAACCTTTTCCTTGCAGATGGTGACCCATTACACGACTTCTCCTTGGATTCATCAACAGGAGCCCTCTCGACATCTAAACCACTGGACCGAGAGTTGGTATCAGAGTATCAGCTGACCATGTTAGTCCAGGATTCCGGCGCTCCATCCCTCAGTGCCTCCACCACTATCACCGTCTCGGTGCTTGATCTCAATGACAACGTCCCCACTTTCTCTGAATCATCTTTTAAAGCAGAAGTTCCTGAAGATGCCCCCGTTGGCAGTTTAGTTCTGAAGCTGACTGCTCTCGATCCCGATTATGGTCACAACGGACAAACCACGTTCCATCTCTCCAATGGGACCCAGGGAGCCTTCCATATTGACCCTCTTACTGGACATATCACAACGGCAATCCAGCTAGACCGTGAGAGGCGGGCTGCATACACCTTCTTGGCATGGGTGATGGATTCTGACCCATCGGGACCACGTAGTGCAGAAGCCAGCGTGACTGTTATAGTGAAGGACGTTAATGATAACCCCCCAACATTCTTACGGAGCCCGTATCATCTAAATCTGTCTCGTAACACCCCCATCAAGAGGAATCTGGCTGGCATGAGAGCAGAGGACAAAGACGCTGGTGCCAATGCTTCCATCTTATATAGGTTGGCACCACATTCTGGAACGGGACGCTTTTCGGTGGACCCTTATACCGGTGAAGTACGTCTGCTAGAACCTCTGGAGGGCATGAGCGCAAGAGAACGCACAGTCTTTGTACAGGCCTCAGATCTGGGTGAGCCGCCACTTTCCACCACTGCCGTCCTGGTTATCCACGTCCGTGAGGAGGCGGCACAGGGTCCAAAATTCTCAAGGGACGCCAATGAGTTCAGTCTATCTGAGAATAGTCAGCAAGGTAAGAGAGCGTAAAAAGCTGCATTGTGGCATCTGTGCTTTATTACAGGTTGGCTACACATGCGTGCTGCGTGGCTATCCTCAAAAGACCTGAGGAAGAACAGAGTAAGGAGCATAGTGGTGGGCAGAAAAGAGTAAGGAGGATAGTGATGGGCAGAACAGAGTAAGAAGGATAGAGATGGGCAGAACAGAGTAATGAGGATCGCACTGGCAGAACAGAGTAATGAGGATAGCACTGGGCAGGACAGAGTAATGAGGATAGTGATGGGCAGAACAGAGTAATGAGGATAGTGATGGGCAGAACAGAGTAATGAGGATAGCACTGGCAGAACAGAGTAATGAGGATAGTGATGGGCAGAACAGAGTAATGAGGATAGCACTGGGCAGCACAGAGTAATGAGGATAGCACTGGGCAGCACAGAGTAATGAGGATAGTGATGGGCAGAACAGAGTAATGAGGATAGTGATGGGCAGAACAGAGTAATGAGGATAGTGATGGGCAGAACAGAGTAAGGAGGATAGTGATGGGCAGAACAGAGTAATGAGGATAGCACTGGGCAGCACAGAGTAATGAGGATAGCACTGGGCAGCACAGAGTAATGAGGATAGTGATGGGCAGAACAGAGTAATGAGGATAGCACTGGGCAGAACAGAGTAATGAGGATAGTGATGGGCAGAACAGAGTAATGAGGATAGTGATGGGCAGAACAGAGTAATGAGGATAGCACTGGGTAGAACAGAGTAATGAGGATAGTGATGGGCAGAACAGAGTAAGGAGGATAGTGATGGGCAGAACAGAGTAAGGAGGATAGTGATGGGCAGAACAGAGTAAGGAGGACAGCACTGGGCAGAACAGAGTAATGATGATAGCACCGGGCAGAACAGAGTAATGAGGATAGCACTGGGCAGAACAGAGTAATGAGGATAGTGATGGGCAGAACAGAGTAAGGAGGATAGTGATGGGCAGAACAGAGTAAGGAGGATAGTGATGGGCAGAGCAGAGTAAGGAGGATAGCACTGGGCAGAACAGAGTAATGAGGATAGCACTGGGCAGAACAGAGTAATGAGGATAGCACTGGGCAGAACAGAGTAATGAGGATAGTGATGGGCAGAACAGAGTAAGGAGGATAGTGATGGGCAGAACAGAGTAATGAGGATAGTGATGGGCAGAACAGAGTAATGAGGATAGCACTGGGCAGCACAGAGTAATGAGGATAGCGATGGGCAGATCAGAGTAATGAGGATAGCACTGGGCAGAACAGAGTAATGAGAATAGCACTGGGCAGAACAGAGTAATGAGGATAGTGATGGGCAGAATAGAGTAATGAGGATAGTGATGGGCAGAACAGAGTAAGGAGGATAGTGATGGGCAGAACAGAGTAATGAGGATAGCACTGGGCAGAACAGAGTAATGAGGATAGCACTGGGTAGAACAGAGTAATGAGGATAGCACTGGGCAGAACAGAGTAATGAGGATAGTGATGGGCAGAACAGAGTAATGAGGATAGTGATGGGCAGAACAGAGTAATGAGGATAGTGATGGGCAGAACAGAGTAATGAGGATAGTGATGGGCAGAACAGAGTAAGGAGGATAGTGATGGGCAGAACAGAGTAATGAGGATAGTGATGGGCAGAACAGAGTAATGAGGATAGCACTGGGCAGAACAGAGTAAGGAGGATAGTGATGGGCAGAACAGAGTAATGAGGATAGCACTGGGCAGAACAGAGTAATGAGGATAGTGATGGGCAGAACAGAGTAATGAGGATAGTGATGGGCAGAACAGAGTAATGAGGATAGCACTGGGCAGAACAGAGTAATGAGGATAGTGATGGGCAGAACAGAGTAATGAGGATAGCACTGGGCAGAACAGAGTAATGAGGATAGTGATGGGCAGAACAGAGTAATGAGGATAGTGATGGGCAGAACAGAGTAATGAGGATAGTGATGGGCAGAGCAGAGTAATGAGGATAGCACTGGGCAGAACAGAGTAATGAGGATAGTGATGGGCAGAACAGAGTAATGAGGATAGTGATGGGCAGAACAGAGTAATGAGGATAGTGATGGGCAGAACAGAGTAATGAGGATAGCACTGGGAAGAACAGAGTAATGAGGATAGTGATGGGCAGAACAGAGTAATGAGGATAGTGATGGGCAGAACAGAGTAATGAGGATAGCACTGGGCAGAACAGAGGGATAGGAGTACTCAGCAGGATAGAGTACTGGAGAATACTGGGCACAGTAAAGTAACAGACAATGAAGAATATAGAGTGGAAAAAAATAAGACTGTAATAAGTAGAGTAGTGCAGGCTCCCCTATTCTTATAGTACCGCGGCTCCTGTCCCTCCTGTATTCTTATAGTACCGCGGCTCCTGTCCCTCCTGTATTCTTATAGTACAGCGGCTCCTGTCCCTCATGTATTCTTATAGTACCGCGGCTCCTGTCTCTCCCCTATTCTTATAGTACCGCGGCTCCTGTCCCTCCTGTATTCTTATAGTACCGCGGCTCCTGTCCCTTCCGTATTCTTATAGTACCGCGGCTCCTGTCCCTCCTGTATTCTTATAGTACCGCGGCTCCTGTCCCTTCCGTATTCTTATAGTACCGCGGCTCCTGTCCCTCCTGTATTCTTATAGTACCGCGGCTCCTGTCCCTCCTGTATTCTTATAGTACAGCGGCTCCTGTCCCTTCCGTATTCTTATAGTACCGCGGCTCCTGTCCCTCCTGTATTCTTATAGTACCGCGGCTCCTGTCCCTTCCGTATTCTTATAGTACCGCGGCTCCTGTCTCTCCCCTTTTCTTATAGTACCGCGGCTCCTGTCCCTCCTGTATTCTTATAGTACCGCGGCTCCTGTCCCTTCCGTATTCTTATAGTACCGCGGCTCCTGTCCCTCCTGTATTCTTATAGTACAGCGGCTCCTGTCCCTTCCGTATTCTTATAGTACCACGGCTCCTGACCCTCCCGTATTCTTATAATACCGCGGCTCCTGTCCCTCCTGTATTCTTATAATACAGCGGCTCCTGTCCCTTCCGTATTCTTATAGTACAGCGGCTCCTGTCCCTCCTGTATTCTTATAGTACCGCGGCTCCTGTCCCTCATGTATTCTTATAGTACCGCGGCTCCTGTCCCTCATGTATTCTTATAGTACCGCGGCTCCTGTCCCTCATGTATTCTTATAGTAACCCGGCTCCTGTCCCTCATGTATTCTTATAGTACCGCGGCTCCTGACCCTCCTGTATCTTATAGCACCGCGGCTCCTGACCCTCATGTATTCTTATAGTACCGCGGCTCCTGTCCCTTCCGTATTCTTATAGTACCGCGGCTCCTGTCCCTCCTATATCTTATAGTACCGCGGCTCCTGTCCCTCCTATATCTTATAGTACCGCCCTAATGTTGTGCTGATCATTTATAGGCTCGGTGGTGGGATCAGTCAAGGCTGCACATAGTGGAGGATCCTCTGGGAAAATCACCTACAGCATCCTGAGCGGAAATCAAAATGGAGCATTCAGCATCAGCCCAAATACAGGTACAACACCATAGTAACGGCCATAGCAGAGATCCCTACACTGGGTGATCCCCACCATAGTAACGGCCATAGCAGAGATCCCTACACAGGATGATCCCCACCATAGTAACGGCCATAGCAGAGATCCCTACACAGGATGATCCCCACCATAGTAACGGCCATAGCAGAGATCCCTACACAGGATGATCCCCACCATAGTAACGGCCATAGCAGAGATCCCTACACAGGATGATCCCCACCATAGTAACGGCCATAGCAGAGATCCCTACACAGGATGATCCCCACCATAGTAACGGCCATAGCAGAGATCCCTACACAGGATGATCCCCACCATAGTAACGGCCATAGCAGAGATCCCTACACAGGATGATCCCCACCATACTAACGGCCATAGCAGAGATCCCTACACAGGATGATCCCCACCATACTAACGGCCATAGCAGAGATCCCTACACAGGATGATCCCCACCATAGTAACGGCCATAGCAGAGATCCCTACACAGGGTGATCTCCACCATAGTAACGGCCATAGCAGAGATCCCTACACAGGATGATCACCATAGTAACGGCCATAGCAGAGATCCCTACACAGGATGATCCCCACCATAGTAACGGCCATAGCAGAGATCCCTACACAGGATGATCCCCACCATACTAACGGCCATAGCAGAGATCCCTACACAGGATGATCCCCACCATAGTAACGGCCATAGCAGAGATCCCTACACAGGATGATCCCCACCATTGTAACGGCCATAGCAGAGATCCCTACACTGGGTGATCTCCACCATAGTAACAGCCAGATCAGAGATCCCTACACAGGATGATCCCCACCATAGTAACGGCCATAGCAGAGATCCTTACACAGGATGATCCTCACCATAGTAACGGCCATAGCAGAGATCCCTACACTGGGTGATCCCTACTATACTAACGGCCATATCAGAGATCCCTACACAGGATGATCCCCACCATAGTAACGGCCATAGCAGTTATCCCTACACTGGGTGATCCCCACCATAGTAACGGCCATAGCAGAGATCCCTACACATGATGATCCCCACCATAGTAACGGCCATAGCAGAGATTCCTACAGTGATGATCCCCACCATAGTAACGGCCATAGCAGTTATCCCTACACTGGGTGATCCCCACCATAGTAACGGCCATAGCAGAGATCCCTACACATGATGATCCCCACCATAGTAACTGCCATAGCAGAGATCCCTACACAGGATGATCTCAACCATAGTAACGGCCATAGCAGAGATCCCTACATTGATGTTTCCCACCATAGTAACGGCCATAGCAGAGATCCCTACACAGGATGATCCCCACCATAGTAACGGCAATAGCAGAGATCCCTACAGTGATGATCCCCACCATAGTAACGGCCATAGCAGAGATCCCTACAGTGATGATCCCCACCATAGTAACGGCCATAGCAGAGATCCCTACACATGATGATCCCCACCATAGTAACGGCCATAGCAGAGATTCCTACAGTGATGATCCCCACCATAGTAACGGCCATAGCAGTTATCCCTACACTGGGTGATCCCCACCATAGTAACGGCCATAGCAGAGATCCCTACACATGATGATCCCCACCATAGTAACTGCCATAGCAGAGATCCCTACACAGGATGATCTCAACCATAGTAACGGCCATAGCAGAGATCCCTACACTGGGTGATCCCCACCATAGTAACGGCCATAGCAGAGATCCCTACATTGATGTTTCCCACCATAGTAACGGCCATAGCAGAGATCCCTACACAGGATGATCCCCACCATAGTAACGGCAATAGCAGAGATCCCTACAGTGATGATCCCCACCATAGTAACGGCCATAGCAGAGATCCCTACAGTGATGATCCCCACCATAGTAACGGCCATAGCAGAGATCCCTACAGTGATGATCCCCACCATAGTAACGGCCATAGCAGAGATCCCTACAGTGATGATCCCCACCATAGTAACGGACATAGCAGAGATCCCTACACAGGATGATCCCCACCATAGTAACGGACATATCAGAGATCCCTACAGTGATGATCCCTACACATGTCCTCTAGGACACCCTCTCACCATTCACAGTCATACCTGATATCTCTGTATAGTCCTACAGTCTGCAGTATAGATGATATTCAGCACACACTGTATATCCGCAGGGCAGATCACAGTGCTGCAGCCGCCATTGTTGGACTTTGAGGCCAATCCTCGGCATAAGCTGGTGATCCAGGCCGAGAGCCCGCAGCATTACGCCTTCACCATGGTCACCATCCTGCTGCAGGACGCCAATGACAATGCTCCCCGCTTCCAGCTTCCCTCCTACACGGCGTACATCCGGGAGGGTCAGGCCGATGGGAGTCGCCTCATACAGGTAGGACCTGGCGGTGAGGTACTCTGCTCCTAACCGTCCTCCGGTAACTGGTAATACACCGCCGCTGCTCTGTCCCCAGGTCCTCGCTGAAGATCCCGACCAGGGCATGAACGGACAAATCACCTACGCCTTCCAGCAGTTTCAGCCCATGTGGGATCTGTTCCGTATCGATCCTCTCACAGGGATTGTTACCACGGCCGTTATTCTAGACCGGGAGATCTGGTCTGAGGCTCGGTGAGTGCACACACTATATACTATATACACGTCCTGATCCTCACAAAGGGATTGTTACCACGGCCGTTATTCTAGACCGGGAGATCTGGTCTGAGGCTCGGTGAGTGCACACACTATATACTATATACACGTCCTGATCCTCACACAGGGATTGTTACCACGGCCGTTATTGTAGGTCGGGAGATCTGGTCTGAGGCTCGGTGAGTGCCCACACTATATACTATATACACGTCCTGATCCTCACACAGGGATTGTTACCACGGCCGTTATTCTAGGTCGAGAGATCTGGTCTGAGGCTCGGTGAGTGCACACACTATATACTATATACACGTCCTGATCCTCACACAGGGATTGTTACCACGGCCGTTATTCTAGACCGGGAGATCTGGTCTGAGGCTCGGTGAGTGCACACACTATATACTATATACACGTTGTGATCCTCACACAGGGATTGTTACCACGGCCGTTATTGTAGGTCGGGAGATCTGGTCTGAGGCTCGGTGAGTGCACACACTATATACTATATACACGTCCTGATCCTCACACAGGGATTGTTACCACGGCCGTTATTGTAGAGCTTTATATAGTGTCCTGGTAGACGGAGGAAGGTGAGTAATGTTTCCGATCACATGAGATCACGTGTAGCAGAGGCGACTCCTCCAGCAGCCATTGCCAATATTACTATAAAGGAGTCAAAGATCTCTCATCCAGGATGTGCCTGATCCTCCAAGATGACCTAAGGGGACTGGCAGCCTCTCCAGCCGCCACTATGGTCAGTGACCAGGACTTTACAATAATGGTGTGATGATGGAGGAGAGCACAGGTGCGGTATATGTACAGAGAGGTCCGGTATATGTACAGAGAGGTCCGGTATATGTACAGAGAGCACAGGTGCGGTATATGTACAGAGAGGTCCGGTATATGTACAGAGAGGTCCGGTATATGTACAGAGAGCACAGGTGCGGTATATGTACAGAGAGGTCCGGTATATGTACAGAGAGGTCCGGTATATGTACAGAGAGCACAGGTGCGGTATATGTACAGAGAGGTCCGGTATATGTACAGAGAGGTCCGGTATATGTACAGAGAGCACAGGTGCGGTATATGTACAGAGAGCACAGGTGCGGTATATGTACAGAGAGCACAGGTGCGGTATATGTACAGAGAGCCCAGGTGCGGTATATGTACAGAGAGCACAGGTGCGGTATATGTACAGAGAGCACAGGTGCGGTATATGTACAGAGAGCACAGGTGCGGTATCTGTACAGAGAGCACAGGTGCGGTATATGTACAGAGAGCACAGGTGCGGTATATGTACAGAGAGCACAGGTCCGGTATGGGTACAGAGAGCACAGGTCCGGTATATGTACAGAGAGCACAGGTCCGGTATATGTACAGAGAGGTCGGGTATATGTACGGAGAGCACAGGTGCGGTATATGTACAGAGAGCACAGGTGCGGTATATGTACAGAGAGCACAGGTGCGGTATATGTACAGAGAGCACAGGTGCGGTATATGTACAGAGAGCACAGGTCCGGTATCTGTACAGAGAGCACAGGTGCGGTATATGTACAGAGAGCACAGGTGCGGTATATGTACAGAGAGCACAGGTCCGGTATCTGTACAGAGAGCACAGGTCCGGTATATGTACAGAGAGCACAGGTGCGGTATATGTACAGAGAGCACAGGTGCGGTATATGTACAGAGAGCGCAGGTGCGGTATATGTACAGAGAGGTCCGGTATATGTACAGAGAGCACAGGTCCGGTATATGTACAGAGAGGTCCGGTATATGTACAGAGAGCACAGGTGCGGTATATGTACAGAGAGCGCAGGTGCGGTATATGTACAGAGAGCGCAGGTGCGGTATATGTACAGAGAGCGCAGGTCCGGTATATGTACAGAGAGGTCCGGTATATGTACAGAGAGCACAGGTGCGGTATATGTACAGAGAGCACAGGTGCGGTATATGTACAGAGAGCACAGGTGCGGTATATGTACAGAGAGCGCAGGTGCGGTATATGTACAGAGAGCGCAGGTGCGGTATATGTACAGAGAGTGCAGGTGCGGTATATGTACAGAGAGCGCAGGTCCGGTATATGTACAGAGAGGTCCGGTATATGTACAGAGAGCACAGGTGCGGTATATGTACAGAGAGCACAGGTCCGGTATATGTACAGAGAGCACAGGTGCGGTATATGTACAGAGAGCACAGGTCCGGTATATGTACAGAGAGCACAGGTGCGGTATATGTACAGAGAGCACAGGTGCGGTATATGTACAGAGAGCACAGGTGCGGTATATGTACAGAGAGCACAGGTGCGGTATATGTACAGAGAGCACAGGTGCGGTATATGTACAGAGAGCACAGGTGCGGTATATGTACAGAGAGGTCCGGTATATGTACAGAGAGGTCCGGTATCTGTACAGAGAGCACAGGTCCGGTATCTGTACAGAGAGCACAGGTCCAGTATATGTACAGAGAGCACAGGTCCGGTATGGGTACAGAGAGGTCCGGTATATGTACAGAGAGGTCTGGTATATGTACAGAGAGGTCCGGTATATGTACAGAGAGCACAGGTCCGGTATATGTACAGAGAGCACAGGTGCGGTATATGTACAGAGAGCACAGGTCCAGTATATGTACAGAGAGCACAGGTCCGGTATGGGTACAGAGAGGTCCGGTATATGTACAGAGAGGTCTGGTATATGTACAGAGAGGTCCGGTATATGTACAGAGAGCACAGGTCCGGTATATGTACAGAGAGCACAGGTCCGGTATCTGTACAGAGAGCACAGGTGCGGTATATGTACAGAGAGCACAGGTGCGGTATATGTACAGAGAGCACAGGTCCGGTATATGTACAGAGAGCACAGGTCCGGTATATGTACAGAGAGCACAGGTCCGGTATATGTACAGAGAGCACAGGTCCGGTATATGTACAGAGAGCACAGGTCTGGTATATGTACAGAGAGCACAGGTCCGGTATATGTACAGAGAGGTCCGGTATATGTACAGAGAGCACAGGTCCGGTATATGTACAGAGAGCACAGGTCCGGTATATGTACAGAGAGCACAGGTCCGGTATATGTACAGAGAGCACAGGTCCGGTATATGTACAGAGAGGTCCGGTATATGTACAGAGAACACAGGTGCGGTATGTGTACGGAGAGCACAGGTGCGGTATGTGTACGGAGAGCACAGGTCCGGTATGTGTACAGAGAGCACAGGTCCGGTATGTGTACAGAGAGCACAGGTCCGGTATATGTACGGAGAGCACAGGTCCGGTATATGTACAGAGAGCACAGGTGCGGTATGGGTACAGAGAGGTCTGGTATATGTACAGAGAGGTCGGGTATATGTACGGAGAGCACAGGTCCGGTATATGTACAGAGAGCACAGGTGCGGTATGGGTACAGAGAGGTCCGGTATATGTACAGAGAGGTCTGGTATATGTACAGAGAGGTCGGGTATATGTACGGAGAGCACAGGTCCGGTATATGTACAGAGAGCACAGGTCCGGTATATGTACAGAGAGCACAGGTCCGGTATATGTACAGAGAGCACAGGTCCGGTATATGTACAGAGAGGTCCGGTATATGTACAGAGAGCACAGGTCCGGTATATGTACAGAGAGGTCCGGTATATGTACAGAGAGCACAGGTCCGGTATATGTACAGAGAGCACAGGTCCGGTATATGTACAGAGAGCACAGGTGCGGTATATGTACAGAGAGCACAGGTGCGGTATATGTACGAAGAGCACAGGTCCGGTATATGTACAGAGAGCACAGGTGCGGTATATGTACAGAGAGCACAGGTCCCGTATATGTACAGAGAGCACAGGTCCGGTATGGGTACAGAGAGGTCCGGTATATGTACAGAGAGGTCCGGTATATCTACAGAGAGGTCAGGTATATGTACGGAGAGCACAGGTCCGGTATGGGTACAGAGAGGTCCGGTATATGTACAGAGAGGTCCGGTATATGTACGGAGAGCACAGGTCCGGTATGGATACAGAGAGGTCCGGTATATGTACAGAGAGGTCGGGTATATGTACGGAGAGCACAGGTCCGGTATATGTACAGAGAGGTCCGGTATATGTACGGAGAGCACAGGTCCGGTATATGTACAGAGAGGTCGGGTATATGTACGGAGAGCACAGGTCCGGTATATGTACAGAGAGGTCGGGTATATGTACGGAGAGCACAGGTCCGGTATATGTACAGAGAGGTCGGGTATATGTACGGAGAGCACAGGTCCGGTATATGTACAGAGAGGTCGGGTATATGTACGGAGAGCACAGGTCCGGTATATGTACAGAGGTCCGGTATATGTACAGAGAGGTCGGGTATATGTACGGAGAGCACAGGTCCGGTATATGTACAGAGAGGTCCGGTATATGTACGGAGAGCACAGGTCCGGTATATGTACAGAGAGGTCGGGTATATGTACGGAGAGCACAGGTCCGGTATATGTACAGAGAGGTCGGGTATATGTACGGAGAGCACAGGTCCGGTATATGTACAGAGAGGTCGGGGCTCATCTAGGTGTAGGTGTGACGGGGGGCCGCTCATCTAGTTGTAGGTGTGACAAGGGCCCGCTCCTCTAGGTGTAGGTGTGACGGGGGGGCCGCTCATCTAGGTGTAGGTGTGACGGGGGGGGCGCTCATCTAGGTGTAGGTGTGACGGGGGGGGGGGCGCTCATCTAGGTGTAGGTGTGACGGGGGGGGGGGGGGGGGCGCTCATCTAGGTGTAGGTGTGATGGGGGGCCGCTCATCTAGGTGTAGGTGTGACGGGGGGGGGGCGCTCATCTAGGTGTAGGTGTGACGGGGGGGCGCTCATCTAGGTGTAGGTGTGACGGGGGCCGCTCATCTAGGTGTAGGTGTGACGGGGGCCGCTCATCTAGGTGTAGGTGTGACGGGGGGCCGCTCATCTAGGTGTAGGTGTGACGGGGGGCCGCTCATCTAGGTGTAGGTGTGACGAGGGGGGGGTGCTCATCTAAGTGTAGGTGTGACGGGGGGCCGCTCATCTAGGTGTAGGCGTGACGGGGGGGCCGCTCATCTAGGTGTAGGTGTGACGGGGGGCCGCTCATCTAGGTGTAGGTGTAACGGGGGGGCGCTCATCTTGGTGTAGGTGTGACGGGGGGGGGGGCGCTCATCTAGGTGTAGGTGTGACGGGGGGGGGGCGCTCATCTAGGTGTAGGTGTGACGGGGGGCCGCTCATCTAGGTGTAGGTGTGGCGGGGGGGGCGCTCATCTAGGTGTAGGTGTGACGGGGGGGGCGCTCATCTAGGTGTAGGTGTGACGGGGGGGGCGCTCATCTTGGTGTAGGTGTGACGGGGGGCCGCTCATCTTGGTGTAGGTGTGACGGGGGGCCGCTCATCTTGGTGTAGGTGTGACGGGGGGGGCGCTCATCTAGGTGAAGGTGTGACGGGGGGGGGGGGGGCGCTCATCTAGGTGTAGGTGTGACGGGGGGCCGCTCATCTAGGTGTAGGTGTGACGGGGGGCCGCTCATCTAGGTGTAGGTGTGACGGGGGGGCCGCTCATCTTGGTGTAGGTGTGACGGGGGGCCGCTCATCTAGGTGTAGGTGTGACCGGTATACACAAACTTTGGCCGTATCATGTGCACTAGTATATCTGTTACTACATTGTGTGCGTGTAGTCACAACCTCACTTACATCTCTTATCAGGTTGGTGATCACAGCGACGGATCGTGGGTCTCCTCCTCTCACTGGATCGGCCACCCTGACCCTGGTGGTGATGGATGTCAATGATAACAGTCCGACTATTCCCCTACAGCTGGAGCTCAGCGTCCGGGAGGGTAGGTGCTATGGACGGCAGCGTGACGGCCACGTGTAGCCTGATTGTGATGACTGAGTGTGTACCCGCCCTCGCCCATATCAATGGCCATCCTCTCACTTACAGATGCCCTCATTGGATCAGAAATCGCTCAGGTGACAGCCAATGATGTGGATTCCGGACCCCCCTTGTGGTATATGCTGACCATTGATGGATCTCTGGGAAGCACATTCAGCATCTTCCGCTATGGAGGACAGATATGGCTGACAGAGCCCCTTGACTACGAGGAGCGCTCATCGTACACACTGAGCGTACAGACATCGGATGGGAAACACCAGACACGGGCCGATGTCAGACTCACCCTACAGGATGTCAATGATAATGCTCCCGAGTTCAAGCAGAGTCTTTACCAGGTACGAGCCCCCCATGTGTCCAGGAGGGGTGACCCCGTCACCTTCCTACCCAGAGATTACACTAGCGTACAGCTCCCCCTAGTGTTAATACTACAATAATGATCACTTCTCTCCCTCAGGTCATAATCCTGGAGCACACACCGGCGTGGACCCCGCTCATCACTATAACGGCCACAGATCGAGACTCTGGGGAGATGGGCAGAGTCACCTACAGAGTGCTGTCATCTGGTGCTGCCTTTCACATCCATCCAGACAATGGTACGACTGCCATCATCCCCACTGACAGCATTAAAGGAGCACTCCGCAGAAAATCTTTCACATTCAAATCAACAGGTTTCAGAAAGTTATACAGATTTATAGTTTACTTCTATTTAAAAAAAAATCCATACTTATCAGCTGCTGTATGTCCTGCAGGAAATGGTGTATTCCCTTCAGTCTTCCAGTACTTACCAGCTGCTGTGTGTCCTGCAGGAAATGGTGTATTCCCTCCAGTCTTCCAATACTTATCAGCTGCTGTATGTACTGCAGAAAGTGGTGTATTCTCCCCAGTCTGACACAGTGCTCTCTGCTGCCGCCTCTGTCCATGTCAGGAACTGTCCAGAGCAGGAGAGGTTTTCTATGGGGATTTGCTGCTGCTCTGGACAGTTCCTGACATGGACAGAGGCGGCAGCAGAGAGCACTGTGTCAGACTGGAGAGAATACACCACTTTCTGCAGGACATAAAGCAGCTGATAAGTACTGAGAGACTGGAGATTTTTTTAATTTGCAAATCAGTATAACTTTTTGAAACCAGTTTTTTTTTTTTTTTTAAGGGGGAAAAAAAAAAAAAAAAAAAAAAAAAAAATCGCTGGAGTGCCCCTGTAAGAAGTCTAGTCCCACAAACTGCCCTAGGCTTTGCACAAGCATACTATGGTTTTATGGACCCAAGATCGCTCACATTACCGTCACAATCACGTGCCCATAATATATGTAAAAGATTAAAGCAGGTTATCCAGGCTGAAAAAATGGCAGCTTTCCCCCAGAAACAGCACCACTCTTGTCCCCGGTGGGGGGGGTGCAGCTCAGTTCCCTATAAGTAAAGGCCCTATTCCACGGAACTTTTTCGAACGATTATCGTTCATAAAATCGTTCAAACGACCGCTCGTTAACGATATTCATTCTGTGGAGAATAGCTGTAAACAAGCGAACGACAACAGCGAAATCGTCGTTAAGTCGTTCACTATTTTTTTTCAACATGTCGAAAAAAAATCATTGGTCTTTCAACAATAATTCGCTAATCTTTTTGTTGAATAAAAAATCTTTCAGTCGTTCTTGAAATGTCTACCTACATTTCCCACATTTTAAACCATGTAACGATGTAACGACCGCAAAAAAAAAATCGTTACACTACAGATATCGTTCACGTTCCCACATGTACTATGTGTTATTGTTCGCTTTAAAAAAACGTTAAGTGCTCGTTAACGAGCGGTCGTTGGAGCGGGTCTATGAACGATAATCGTTCCGTGAAAAAGGGCTATAAATTCTAAGAGCTGAATTGTAATACCACGCACAACTGAAGGACAGGGGTGGCACCGTTTTTTTTTTCTAGTCCCAGATAATCCCTTCAAGTGGAAAAGACATCACACATCTTCTGTAGAACAGGCCATCCAATGGTGGAAGACATCTTCAAGAAACAACAACCACCTTATGCGAGGACCTGCAGTAAGCTCTGATCACTGCTGTACAGGAGGCTGCTATTAGTAGGAAGGGCACATAAGACATCTACAGAAGGCTGCCAGGAGGAGAGCACTGCTACTCGGGATTATCAGCCTAGAAGGCAAGATGGTGGAGGACATAGATACATAGAGATGAAGCACCTGGGACCCAGCTGGACGTCTGGAGCAATGTGTCCAGGACAAATGTGGCATATATACAGTTAGATAGCCGCAGGACCAGAGGATGTGAGCACCTCAAAGTAAGGTTCCTATTCCACGGAGCGATGGCCGATTATCGCTCCATGGAATAGAGACAACGATCAGCCGATGATCGTGTCATCGGCTGATCATTGATTCAGGTTCAAACCTAAAATCATCGGGCACCGACCATGCATCGCTGCGTGAAATAGCGATGCACGGTGGGCGACTGACGATTTCACGAGCACCATGCTTTACCGATGTCCTTGCAGCCCTTGTCTAAACACCATACTTTACCTAAACATGTTGCAGGTCTTCTCCTGCGCTCCTTCTTCCTCCTGATCCTGCGCAGCAGCAGCTTTGGTGTGGCCTGTCTTAGCTGACAGACCACTCAGCCAATCACTGGCAAGGACCGCCGCGTCAGATCAGACAGACAGCACCGAAGCTGCTGCTGCGCGCGGAACCAGGAGCGCAGGAAAACACCTGCAACTTGTTTAGGTAAAGTATGGTGTTTTAACAAGGGCTGCAAGAATGTCAGTAATGATGTCCCTGCAGCCCTCGCTAAACGATCAGGCCGTGTAATAAGCCCAGTAAACGAGCACCGATCTAGCAGATTGGCGCTCGTTTGCATTATTGATCGGGCCCCCCTCGGCCCGTGGAATAGAACCCTAAGTGATGAGAAGATGTAAAGAAGGGTGGAAAAGAAGATTTATAACCAGAAGATATCCATTGAAGCAGATGAACCAGAAACCTGGAGGTGTAAAGCATGATGGCGAGATCTTCTGATCAGGAGAAGGTGGTGGGATCTGTGAGAAGGTTAACGGCAGAAATTGGACCTACTGTAGTAACGAGCTAATAGCGCTCCCATCATCAGTAATGGATGAAGAAAGAAACGGAGGGTTCCTGTCACAGCTCAGACCTAAATCCCGTCCAGATGGGAAACCGGCTGAGCGTGGAGTAGCAGGAAACCCCCAAAGCCTCACAGGAAACATTCTCCACCGCGGAGGGATTATGTCTCCCAGTCCTTGTCTGACATAGACAATGATAGGAAACTCCTGGCAGGGGAGTGTCTACGGAGATCAGGGGCACCTCATTTTCCACAAAATGGAAGGGACAGAAATCTGTTTTCGGAGACTTCAAACCCCTTTATATACCATGTGAGAACTTAGTCTGCTAAAGATTATAGAGCTTATAGATTTACCACAGCACATTATTTAGTTTCTGGATAATAACTTTTCTTCACTTTCTATTTTCAGGGACCCTCTTCACGAAACAGCTGATGGAGTTGGATTCGTCTCAACCTCTGGTGGATGTGTTAGTCGAAGCTCGAGATCAAGGATCCCCAAGCCTTGCTTCTGTTGTAACAGTACAGGTTCTGATTATGGATATCAACGATCACGTCCCCACGTTCCCACAACAACAATACACGGCTGTGGTACCCGAGGACCTACCCCTAGGTAGTACCATCTTGATTTTAGAGGCCACTGATGCAGATTTGACAGCAGAAAACTCAGTACTGGATTATACTATTCTGAGTGGGAATGTTGGCAACGTGTTCCAAGTACAGAGTGGACTGCGCCTCTGGAATGGACATTTTCAGCAAATTGGTTCAATTATCTTGACGGATGCACTCGATTTCGAGACAATGCACTTCTATAATCTAACTCTGGGAGCATCGGATAGAGGCGTTCCCCAGAAAAGTCACTCTGTCCATGTCCTCATCACTGTCCTGGATGTCAATGATAACCCACCAGTATTTCCGCGACCAGATTACAGCGTACTCCTTAGTGAAGCCGCACCGGTCGGCTCTGAGGTGCTCCGAGTGCTGGCACAAGATTCTGACTCTGGACAAAACGGTTTGCTGCATTACAGAATCACATCTGGCGATGAGAGTCGATTTTTTCAGATCAATGAGGGAACTGGCGCAATAAAGCTGGTGCGTCAGCTGGACAGGGAGAGGCAGGCTGTGCACACGTTAGTTGTCTTAGCCTTTGATGGCAACAGCGGCCTGGTAAATTTTGCACTTACTCCGGTCACTGTGGAAGTCCGAGACATCAATGACAACAAGCCTTATTTTCCAGTACAGATTCTGACCACAAGTATAAGGGAAAACCAGCCAGCGAACACTTTACTTACTATCATTCATGCCATTGACCTGGACACAGGCATGTTTGGCCAGTTGCTATATACAGTGCTAGAGCTTCCAGCAACAGAACCGGGACTACTTACTGGAAAAGATGTATTTTCTGTGAACAGGACTTCGGGAGAACTACTGTCCCGGCAGAGCTTTGACTATGAACGCAGCAAAGCCTTCAATATGATTATAAAGGCAACAGATGCTGGAAACTTTTCTGCAACGGTCACTGTTCAAGTTCTTGTGATGGGGGAGGATGAGTATGACCCCGTATTTGTTGCTCCATACTTCAGTTTTGAGGTTCCAGAAGGTGCCAGTAAAGGTCAGATTATTGGGAAGGTTCAGGCAACAGATGAGGATGAAGGGGCTGATGGCATGGTACTCTACTCTTTTTCTAAACCATCACCCTACTTTGGAATCAATGAAACAACAGGTCAGGTCTATCTGAAGGTAGACGGTCAGAGACACCGTTCTGGACGCTCAAAAAGAGAGACAAGGGAAATGACTATGGAAGTTCATGCTCACAGTCCTCTGCCATCTTCACGAGTAGCCATGGCTCAGCTAACTGTGGATATTACACACACATCTTTTGGTTTGACACCAGACCTGAATTTACTACTCATAGTATCAGTTGCTTCATCATTGGCAGTAGTTGTGGTTTTAGCGGCAGTCGCCATTATTCTGGTTGTCTGCAGGTCCCGGGGGATGCAAAAGAAGAATGAAGAAACTGATGCCCAACTAGACAATTTGCAAGGTAGTACACTGCCAAGAATGGGGCACGATAAACCAGTAATTGGTAGTGGTGATCGTCTTTATCACCAAACTCTTCCAGGTTATTCTATGGAATCTTCCACTGTTGATGGCTCTTATACTCGAGGGGGCTCTCTAGATCCCTCCCATTCCAGTGGACGGGGATCAGCTGAAGCTGCAGAAGATGATGAGATCCGTATGATCAATGAATATCCTCGTGTTGCAAGCATTACATCTTCTATGCAAGAACACATATCTGCTCGTGGTCCAGATTCTGGTATACAACAAGATGCCGATCAGCTGTCTGATATCTCCTGTGACCCCTCTATGGACAGTGGACAATGGTTCAAAAACAAAAAGGGTGCTGGTCAATCGACACTTTATCGAGATGATAGTGGTGGTGGAGGGGCTTTTATGGGGGTGGGTTGTGGGTTAAATATGTCACATCCAAAGGACTATTCTTTCCCTGAAGATGGCAAACCATCTGTAGAAGGATCCTTGACAGCTATTGTTGCTAGCGATGAGGAACTACGTGGCAGCTACAACTGGGATTATTTGCTGAATTGGTGTCCACAGTTCCAGCCATTGGCCAGTGTCTTCATGGAGATTGCTCGACTCAAAGACGAGTCAGCATTAAGAAAACCTTTCCAGCCAAAACCAAAAGCAATTCCTCAACCTCGTATCGATCCACCTCCTCTCATCACATCTGTTGCTCATCCTGGTGCTAAAACTGTGCCTCCTAAGCCTGCGGTGGCCAGAACCTTCCCCAACTTCTCATCACTACGCCGTTCCCCTATAACCCACGAAGCTTCTCTCTCCTCCTCTGTTATACCACCTAGCTTCTCCCCGTCTCTGTCTCCTCTAGCAGCACGCTCACCAGTCGTGTCCCCATTCGGTATCTCCCAGGGACCATCAGCCTCTATTCTTAGTACAGAACATAATATTGACCCATCTGGTGATGGGGAACTAAGAATTTAATAAGATTGGCAAATGTGGAGGATACAGACACACAGAAAACACAAGAGTCTTGTGGCAATAGACTAAAAGTTTAAAGACCATAAAGCCTGCAGAGTAATAACATAGAATATAAAGGGTTAGAATAGACCCATCTTGGTTTTCGGAGGCCAAATTGATGGGCAATCCTTTTATGATGCTTCATTCAAGGTTCCCTCTGTTGAACAGGGGTAGGCAGCTTCACGTCTCTGCAGCACGTGACAATACTCTTAGTAAAGTCGATGCTCCACTCGGCTATAATGCTGACCATCATGCAGTCCTGCCCTTGACTGGCAGCTATTTTTTGTTTTTCAACGTTTTCTACATATCAGGCAGGACCTGCTTACCAGCAGCTGCATAAAGTCCGCAAGGGTTGTGACGTATCCAGGCTCTTTACCAGGATCACGTAAACTTAATTTGACATTTAATCGTGCTTACGTGAGCTTGACCAAGCCTCTTGATCAGATATACAGTATGACCTAAGAAGATGGAATGAGGAACGTTTACACAAGAAGTGTGATACAAGAGGGTACGGCAATGGAATGGTGGATTTTGTATAAATTATCTGTATAAAGATCATTCTATGTGCACTTCAGAGGCTTATGGGGCAGAGAGCGAGCATAGTGTTCAGGATGTGTTTATGGATACAGCATGTGTGTTACATACAGTATGTGGCAGTGCACGGTGGACTGGATGGTATTGTATACAGTTATCTGGTCTTGTCTTTTAAGTGGCCCACCTTTCGAAGAAGAAATACAGATTACCCTTATATTCTGCAAAGGTCAGGTATATAGACATGAATCCAAAAAGACATTCCTCAGTCAAAAGTCCACACATGTCAGTAAGCTAAGTCAATAGGCTATACATCCTCAGTTGAAAGTCCACAAGTCAATAGGCTATACATTCTCAGTCAAAAGTCCACACAAGTCAATAGGCATTGCTTCTGTTGATCTTTTATTTAAATTTTTGTTAATGTTTCTAGCAAATCTGTTCTTGGAGTGACATAAGAAGCTCCTAGAGTTTACAATACTCTGTACACAACTGATGGGTCCATGACCTGATCACTGGACATCACCATAATACATTATACAATATGCATAGAACACAACAAACCCCAAAGTAGACATGCCTATTCTATGAAGAACACCACAACCCCCAACATAACCAATTATTGGACATGGCCATAACTCAAATCTGCTGTACATAACTGTATATTATACTCTGTACCCAGAGCACTACAACCCCCAACATAACCATATCCTACTGTTTATAGAGTGGCGCCATACACATCGGCTTGCAGATAGACTATCCATTTACACCCATCTTTCTTTGTAAGATAACTGTATAGAATATCTTTATAGTCTACAGTAATGGACAGGAGACTGTTAACAATAACAGGCAGGACGCCCTAATCTTGTAAAAGTCACCCGAAATGTATGAAGATGTTATACTGGGACAGATGATCTAGATAAAGTGGGTTTAACATGTCAGCTAAAACATTGTGTTAGTCGGGGGTCTGAACCAAGCCCCAAAAATAGTGGTTACAAAAGAACAAAGCCTCCGGGAAGTTCTGAAGCATTATGGGGGACCCGCTGGTGGTGCCCCTCAGGGACGTGTTTACACAAAAAGCCTTATGTCCACTCAAGGTATCTTCCCTCTGACTTTGCACTGTCAATTGTCCGTGGACAACACCCTCCATGGACATACAACCTATAGAAAGATGAGTCAGACTTGGTAAGGGATGGACGTGTCTCCACCAGTGCGGCATGGAAATGGTTTTGCTCTCACTATGCAATGTCACTGTGGTTCCTGTGGTGGCCATTAGCCGGTCACAAGCTGCAGAGTATTACTGACCAATAACCAGCCACAATATTCATATCAAGCAGGGCCAAAGATTCCATTGTCAGCAGGATAGGTCTTCTCAGACTAAGCAATAAGCCCTGTGCACCCAGGGATTAGTCGGCAGCATTATGTGTTCATGTCTACGAGGTCTGGGGAGGGGTCAGCCTCCATCCCTGCCATTGCATGTACGGTACTATTCACCTTTTGTGAGGCACTGGAGTGCGCCTTGTCTCAAACGGAGTGGCCTGTGTGTCTTATTCAATGTCAACCTCTGAGGACCTCATTCCAGTCAATCATTTTTGGTCTTTAGGACTCTGTTACTCTCTTGCTTCTCTGTCGTCTATGTTCAGTCTCTTTTCTTCCTCTCTCTCTCTCTATGTGACGTCGAGGGAACCTTCTCTCTTATCACAGAGCCTGTGCCATGGTGTGGCATCTTAACTATGTACTCCATATGCCACAATCTGCTGCGTATTCCCCATAAAGCACTTGTCGCGAGCACTGATCTCTCCGTCAGGACGGCTGCAGACGGCTCCTCCCTATTTTCCCTGTATGAAGACGCTGCTTATAGGTAGATGACGAGAGTAATAAGCTACCTGTGACTGATATAACAGTATTACCCCCACACTTAGTAGTGATGTCAGTGTTAACCCCACGAGTATTTATTTCAGTGTCACTTTACGGCCATATCAGTATTATCCTCCCATTGTACCTTGTACTAAGCAAAGGTACTATTCCATGTGTAACTGGGGGAAGGACTATAATGGAGGGGCCATCTCTTAGAAGATGGACACCAGAGCAGGAGCGACAGGCGGTAACACATTTCTGAGTCATATGATTTTGGTGATAGTTCCGACCCTCAGGTTTGCCCACCTACAGACGTCACTTGTAAGTAATAGCGCCCCAGGACCTTTCCGTTAAAGTCTGCTCCCCTCCGACCAGTCAGTGCTCCATGTAAACGCAACTTCTATGCCCCTGAGTGTTACAGCCAGCCGCCATGTCTATGTGTATCAGAAACTTATTTATTATACTCCAGAAAGCCAGCTGTCTCGCTTCTTTTTCTTTGTATTTAAAAAGACTATGTTGGGGAGGGGGGTATGAGGATTATTGTATTACAGGGTGCATACTGGGCACAAGGGACACTGCTATGTACCCCACTTCTCCCTTCGTGTTACCAGTCCACAAGTGCCAACTTTTATACAAAACTCCTTTTTAACATGTGGAAATTTCTTTGTAATAAAATAAATAAGAATTGACATCAGCAGAGTCTGGGGTGGTGGTCTGTTCACCAAGCGTCTCGGCACCATCCGGCACAATGTCTCCTAACGCAGAGTCTGGCTGTGGTGGTCTTTTCACCAATCGTTTCGGCACCATCCGGCACAACGTCTCCTCCTAGCGCAAACTCTAGCAGTGGTGGCCTTTTCACCAAGCGTCTCGGCACCATCCGGCACAACGTTTCCTCCTAGCGCAAAGTCTAGCGGGGTGGTCTGTTCACCAAGCGTCTCGGGGCGATTCGGCACAACGTCTCCTCCTAGCGCAGAGTCTGACGGTGGTGGTCTGTTCACCAAGCATCTCGGCACCATCCGGCAGAATGTCTCCTTCTAGCGCACAGAGTCTGGCGGTGGTGGTCTGTTCACCAAGCATCTCGGGGCGATTCGGCACAACGTCTCCTCCTAGAGCAGAGTCTGGCGGTAGTGGTCTATTCACCGAGCGTCTCAGGGCATTTCGGCACAACGTCTCCTCCTAGCACAGAGGATGAGAAGGCGGAGTGACAGCTGAAGTTCAAGATGGTGTCTGATCCGAAGCAGACTAAGGACTGCCAGGCCCAATCTATGCCACATTGAACTGCTGGCCAATGGAGGTCCAACGGTACTATATGGGGACTCCAATGATGGAGTGAGAGTCCAGCTGTACTACATGGAGGCTCTAAATAAGAGGCCAGTCACTGTACATGTATATAATAGTCTCACCCAGTGATGGAGTAGTGCACATCTATAGTGCTCTCGCCAACATAATGATTTGCCCAGAGCAGATTTACAGGTCATTACAGTGAATAATAAGCATCCGGTGCACAAACAGCAGGTGCTAGAAGGAAGCAATGGCCCCTGTACAGGAGGAATGTTGTAGCGTCTCTAGCAGATTACAACACATGCCCCAATGCAGCTATACCAGGGGCACGCCAAGGACACCCTCATCAGATCATAGCAGATGGCCCCCAGCCCTGCAGGACATCATACACGTTACACAGGGGAGGTCAGGACACCCTCATCAAATCATAGCAGATGGCCCCCAGCCCTGCAGGACATCATACACTTTACACAGGGGAGGTCAGGACACCCTCATCAAATCATAGCGGATGGCCCCCAGCTCTGCTGGACACCATACATGTTACACATTGGGAGGTCCTTGGTTGACATTAGCTTGCTGTGCATATCCATCATAGCATCGGCACACCAATATATATATATTAATATATATAATAATATAAATATAGATCTGCAGACAATTGGTTCCACCCCCCACCCCCCCCAAATATACTGATTATTATTCTGAATAACATGTAGAAGAGATGAAACAGCTGGATATGTGATATATAGGTTACTGTACAGTATAGCAATCAGCATGTGGTATATAATGTATAGTAACTGTATAACCCTGATAACACAGCAGCTGGATATATGATATATAAGTTACTGTACAGTATAGCAGCATGTGGTATATAATGTATAGTAACTGTATAACCCTGATAACACAGCAGCTGGATATGTGATATATAAGTTACTGTACAGTATAGCAATCAGCATGTGGTATATAATGTATAGTAACTGTATAACCCTGATAACACAGCAGCTGGATATATGATATATAAGTTACTGTACAGTATAGCAGCATGTGGTATATAATGTATAGTAACTGTATAACCCTGATAACACAGCAGCTGGATATGTGATATATAAGTTACTGTACAGTATAGCAGCATGTGGTATATAATGTATAGTAACTGTATAACCCTGATAACACAGCAGCGGGATATGTGATATATAAGTTACTGTACAGTATAGCAGCATGTGGTGTATAATGTATAGTAACTGTATAACCCTGATTACACAGCAGCAGCTGGATATGTGATATATAAGTTACTGTACAGTATAGCAGCATGTGGTATATAATGTATAGTAACTGTATAACCCTGATAACACAGCAGCTGGATATGTGATATATAAGTTACTGTACAGTATAGCAGCATGTGGTATATAATGTATAGTAACTGTATAACCCTGATAACACAGCAGCTGGATATGTGATATATAAGTTACTGTACAGTATAGCAGCATGTGGTGTATAATGTATAGTAACTGTATAACCCTGATAACACAGCAGCTGGATATGTGATATATAAGTTACTGTACAGTATATAGCAGCATGTGGTGTATAATGTATAGTAACTGTATAACCCTGATAACACAGCAGCTGGATATGTGATATATAAGTTACTGTACAGTATAGCAGCATGTGGTATATAATGTATAGTAACTGTATAACCCTGATAACACAGCAGCTTGTAGATACAGGATGGAGCTGCAGATCCCCATAATGCAGTAGTGTAGTACAACAGGCTAGAATAGGAAATGAGAATTACAGAGCTATGCAGGAGGACAGTGACAGAAACTTTTCTATACAGCAGTGTGTATAGCTGAGTGTAAGTGCAGACACATTATAGCAGGAATGGAGAGGGTAGGAAACACAAGGACTGACAAGAGACTGCAGGGAGCATGAAGGGATGAGCAGGATAGATGTGGGCACAGTACAGCAGCACTCTGGGGAGAGAGGGGTTACAGCTATGGAGAGATTACCTACACAGTCCTGTCCTCTGACCATGCCCCTCCCCCACAGTACAGGGAGCTCTTATATCAAAGCAATGCTCTAAAATCAAATTACAATTTAGAAAAACTGTGAGCTTCTTGCAAAATGCTCTCAATCCAAGTTACTCTTAAACCAAGGTACCACTGTATATATTTAGCTTAGTATATCATTATATGTATACATTCAGCGGCCACTTTATTAGGTACACCATGCTAGTAACGGGTTGGACCCCCTTTTGCCTTCAGAACTGCCCCAATTCTTGGTGGCATAGATACAACAAGGTGCTGGAAGCTTCCTCAGAGATTTTGGACCATAGTGACATGATGACATCACACAGTTGCCGCAGATTTGTCGGCTGCACATCCATGATGCCAATCTCCCGTTCCACCACATCCCAAAGATGCTCTATTGGATTGAGATCTGGTGACTGTGGAGGCCATTGGAGTACAGTGAACTCATTGTCATGTTCAAGAAACCAGTCTGAGATAATTCTAGCTTTATGAAATGGCGCATTATCCTGCTAAAAGTCGCCATCAGATGTTGGGTCCATTGTGGTCATAAAGGGATGGACATGGTCAGCAACAATACTCAGGTAGGCTGTGGCGTTGCAACGATGCTCAATTGGTAGCAAGGGGCCCAAAGAGTGCCAAGAAAATATTCCCCACACCACAACACCACCACCACCAGCCTGAACCGTTGATACAAGGCAGGATGGATCCATGCTTTCATGTTGTTGACGCCAAATTCTGACCCTACCATCCGAATGTCGCAGCAGAAATCGAGACTCATCAGACCAGGCAACGTTTTTCCAATCTTCAACTGTCCAATTTCGATGAGCTTGTGCAAATTGTAGCCTCAGTTTCCTGTTCTTAGCTGAGCGGAGTGGCCCCCGGTGTGGTCTTCTGCTGCTGTAGCCCATCTGCCTCAGAGTTGGCCGTACTGTGCGCTCAGAGATGCTCTTCGGCCTACCTTGGCTGTAACGGTTGCCTATTTGAGTCACTGTTGCCTTTCTATCAGCTGGAACCAGTCTGCCCATTCTCCTCTGACCTCTGGCATCAACAAGGCATTTCCGCCCACAGAACTGCCGCTCACTGGATGGTTTTTCTTTTTCGAACCATTCTCTGTAAACCCTAGAGATGGTTGAAAATCCCAGTAGATCAGCAGTTTCTGAAATACTCAGACCAGCCCTTCTGGCACCAACAACCATGCCATATATATATATATATATATATATATATATATATATATATATATATATATATATATTAGATGAAAGTCCGCGGCACACCAGGTAACGGTGAAGTAACTGTGTGATTTATTTGATTAAGTGCAGCAATCCATAGACGTAACGTTTCGGTGGTATCTCACCACCATTTTCAAGCGACGCTTGAAAATGGTGGTGAGAACACCGAAACGTTGCGTCTATGGATTGCTGCACTTAATCAAATAAATCACAGTTACTTCACCGTTACCTGGTGTGCCGCGGACTTTCTTCTACTATATTCATCGGTCTGAAGTCAGGACCTGGGCCCGCTGGCACCTGCAATCTGCACCAGCAGTGCTGCTCACCTTTCTTTTCTATATAATATAATATATATATATATACATATACATATACATACACACACACACAAACAGCCCAGCATACCTCCACATATATATACACACTACCGTTCAAAAGTTTGGGGTCACCCAAAGAATTTTTTGTTTTCCATGAAAAGTCACACTTCTTCACCACCATACGTTGTGTAATGAATAGAAAATAGAGACAAGACGTTGACAAGGTTAGAAATACTGATTTGTATGTGAAATAACATTGTTCTTACATCACACTTTGCTTCCGTCAAAGAATCCACCTTTTGCAGCAATTACAGCATTGCACACCTTTGGCATTCTAGTTATTAAAAGGACAACTCCGGCAGGACAACTCCGGCGGGACCCCCCCCCCCCCCCCCCCAAAAAAAAAACAAAAAAAAAACAAAAAAAAAACACAGACATACACAGACACCATACTCACCATCCCTCCGGTGACTATCGCCACTCCATTCGCCCGCCGTCCGCCTCACCGTCACCGGCGTCCAGCGATGTCTCTGACATCCGGGTCCTGGGGATGGAAAAGGCTGCCAGTGCGCTTGCGCACCGGCAGCCTTTTCACTGGCTGGAGCGCATCACATGGCTTCCAGCAACCTCAGCCAATCAGGGCATGTGCACCAGCAGCCTTTTCCGTCCCATTCACTCTTTATGAAGACGCAGAGGAGGAAGAAGACCCGGACCGCCCCCCGGCTCTGACGTCGTCGTCACCAGATGCCGCCCGGGAAAAGAGGCCCGTGACGATCGTAATAGGTAATGTATACATTCTTTAACTTCCGGGGGGTGGGGGGTGGACGGGGGTCCGAAAGTGGGGGAAGGGGGCCATTTCTTCTGCGTCTCACAAACCTTCTTCTTTGTCATCCAAACACCTCAAACTTGGATTCATCCATCGTCCACAACACTTTTTTCCAGTCTTCCTCTGTCCAATGTCTGTGTTCTTTTGCCCATCTTAATCTTTTTCTTTTATTGGCCAGTCTCAGATATGGCTTTTTCTTTGTCACTCTGCCCTGAAGCCCAAAATCCGGCAGCCGCCTCTTCCCTGTAGATGGTGACACTGGTGTTTTGCGGGTACTATGTAATGAAGATGCCAGTTGGGGACCTGTGAGGCGTCTGTTTCTCAAACTAGAGACTCTAATGTGCTTATCTTCTTGCTTAGTTGTGCAACGCGGCCTCCCACTTCTTTTTCTACTCTGGTTAGAGCCTGTTTGTGCTGTCCTCTGAAGGGAGTAGTACACACCGTTGTAGGAAATCTTAAATTTCTTAGCAATTTCTCGCATGGAATAGCCTTCATTTCTAAGAACAAGAATAGACTGTTGTTTCATTTTGAGCGTTTAATTGACCCCACAAATGTGATGCTCCAGAAACACAATCTGCTCAAAGGAAGGGTTTTCTAATCATCAATTAGCCTTCTGAGCCAATGAGCAAACACATTGTACCATTAGAAGACTGGAGTGATAGTTACAGGACATACACCTATGTAGATATTGCACCAAAAACCAGACATTATATGAGTATACAGGTGTGTGACACACGAACCCCCCCACAGACCGCTCTGTATATCTGTATATACCACTGACACTGGGGCACACACGCACTCATCTATACACATATAGAGTATACAGGTGTGTGACACATGAGCACCCCCACAGACCGCTCTGTATATACCACTGACACTGGGACACACAGTAACCTATACATATACATAGAGGATACAGGTGTGTGACACACAAGCCCCCCCACAGACCGCTCTGTATATACCGCTGACACTGGGGCACTCACTCATCTATACACATATAGAGTATACAGGTGTGTGACACACGAGCCCCCCCACAGACCGCTCTGTATATCCCGCTGACACTGGGGCACATAGTAACCTATACACATATATAAAGGATACAGGTGTGTGACACACAAGCCCCCCCACAGACCGCTCTGTATATCCCGCTGACACTGTGGCACACAGTAACCTATACATATATATAGAGAGAGGATACAGGTGTGTGACACATGAGCCCCCCCCACAGACCGCTCTGTATATCCCGCTGACACTGTGGCACACAGTAACCTATACATATATATAGAGAGAGGATACAGGTGTGTGACACATGAGCCCCCCCCACAGACCGCTCTGTATATACCGCTGACACTGGGGCACACAGTAACCTATACACATATATATAGAGGATACAGGTGTGTGACACGAGCCCCCCACAGACCGCTCTGTATATACCGCTGACACTGGGGCACACAGTAACCTATACACATATATATAGAGGATACAGGTGTGTGACACGAGCCCCCCACAGACCGCTCTGTATATAGCACTGACACTGGGGCACACAGTAACCAATACACACACACATACACATTATATATATAGAGAGAGAGAGAGAGGATACAGGTGTGTGACACACGAGCCCCCCCCCCCCCCCCCCCCCCACAGACCGCTCTGTATATACCACTGACACTGGGGCACACAGTAAACTATACACATATATAGAGGATACAGGTGTGTGACACACGAGCCCCCCCCCCCCCACACACACAGACCGCTCTGTATATACCACTGACACTGGGGCACACAGTAACCTATACATACATACAATATATATATATATATATATATATATATATAAACAAGTAGATAACCGCAGCACTCAGAGTAGAATCAAAAAAGCGTAAAGTTTATTCCACCCAAAACACTGACAGTGACAACATGTGCTCAATACAAGTATATATGTGTTCACATTTCAATAGGATGATTGATAAACAATCAATAAATAAAGTGCAAAAAAATCCATATACATATTATGTCAATATACAAAAACAAATCACAGTGCCAACAGAAGTGTGTCATTCCACGTGTAAAAATAGTGACGTTACATAGGTGCAACCAATGCAGAAAAATGCAAAAATATAAAATTACTAACCGGTAATTTCTTTTCTTTGAGCCTATGACTGCACCCCTGGAGAGGACTACCTCCTCCCATTGGACAGGAAACAGGACCACTGGACCTTTAAAAGAAGCTCATCGCCCCACACACGCCAGTCTGTCAGCAAGAACCTAGTAGCGAAGGCTTAACAAACACACATGTAGAAAAGACACAGGGCAACAAGTGTAACATGTGCTATGAAACTTAATTCCTAAGTGTTGAATTATAGAAGAAATATCTTCTTTCCTCTATATCTATCTATCTATATATATATATATATATATATATATATATATATATATATATACATATGATCAATAAACTTAACTATGTTATCTCATTTATGGGTGGGTTTAGGCGGGGTGCCGTCATAGGCTCAAAGAAAAGAAATTACCGGTTAGTAATTTTATATTTTCTCCTCTCGCCCTATGACGGCACCCCTGGAGACTAGACTAGGAATACTCGCCTAGGGGGGGGACCACTGCTTGTAGGACCCTACGACCAAATCTAAGGTCCTCCGAAGGAGAGAGTTGTAACCTGTAGTGTCTAAAGAATGTATGCGGGGAACTCCAGGTAGCTGCTCTACATATGTCCTCTATTGAGACTGCAGCCCTCTCTGCCCACGAGGTAGATACAGATCTAGTAGAGTGTGCGGTTATGGAGTTAGGAAGTTCTCTACCACTGACTCTATAGCATTCCTTAATGGCTTGTTTAATCCACCTTGATATTGTCTGTGAGGTGGCAGCCCTGCCCTTATTCTTCCCTTGGAAAGTTATTAAGATGTTGTTATCTATCCTCCAGTCCTTGGTGACCTCGAGATAGTGTATTATAGCTCGTCTAACATCTAAACAATGAAATGATGCTTCTCTGTCATTAGATGGGTTTACGCAAAAAGATGGTAGTATAACCTCCTGGGATCTATGAAAATCCGATACCACCTTAGGAAGGAAGGCCGGATCAGGGGAGAGAGTGATTCTATCGTCTCGGATAACCATGTAAGGCTGAGTAATGGAGAAGGCTCTGATCTCTCCCACCCTTCTAGCAGAAGTAATTGCTAAGAGAAAAGCCACCTTCCAAGAAAGGAACTTGATGTGGATTTCTGATATTGGCTCAAATGGGGTTGATGTTAATCCTGAGAGAACCAGATTTAGATCCCATGGTGGAAGTTTGGTTTTTATGGAAGGGTGAAGTCTCATTGCCGCCTTAATAAAACGCTTGATCCAAGGATGTTCTGCCAGTCTAACTTCATATAGGGCACTGAGGGCAGAGACTTGTACTTTAATAGTGCTGGGTCTAAGATGTTTATTGAGACCTTCTTGGAGAAAGTTCAAAATCAGAGGCATATTGGGTGGTTCTAGGACATTGACAGGGTGACCCACAAAACGGAGAAAGGTTTTCCATATTCTGAAGTAAATCTCCGAAGTGACCCTCTTTCTGCTGGCAAGCAAAGTCGATATTACTTCCTCTGAGAGTCCCCGGTCTCTTAATAATTGCCTCTCAAAAGCCATGCCGTCAGATGGAGATTCTTTACTCCTGGATGGTATACTGGGCCCTGGTTCAGGAGATCTATTCGCTCTGGTAGAATCCAGGGATCCGCTAGTGACATCTTGCGTAGCCAGGTGAACCACACCCTCCTGGGCCAAAATGGTGCAATCAGTATAACCTGCGCCCTGTCCTGTCTGATCTTCCTGATGACTCGGGGCAGCAGCCGTATGGGAGGGAAGGCGTACAGAAGGCCTGTTTGCCATGATTGTGCTAGAGCGTCTAGAGCCAACGGCCTGTCCGACTGGCATAGGGAATAGAAGGCTCTGATCTTTCTGTTCTGTCGGGAGGCAAAGAGGTCTATTTGTGGGGGGCCCCATAGCTGGCATATTTGATGGAATACCTCCTGATTTAATTCCCACTCCCCTTGATGAAGTTGGTGTCGGCTTAGGAAGTCTGCTGTGTAATCGTCCACCCCCCTGAGATGCAGGGCTGACAGGGAGAGAAGGTGAAGCTCCGCTAGCTTGAAAATGAAATGAGAAATTCTCATCAGTTCTACTGACCTGGTGCCCCCCTGGTGGTTTAAGTATGCCACTGCCGTGGCATTGTCCGTGAGGATTCTTACATTTCTTCCCTGAATTACAGGAAGGGACTGTGTTAACGCCAGAAATATTGCCCTTAGCTCTCTGATGTTCTGAGAGTCCCGGGAATGCTCTGGGTTCCATGCCCCCTGGAGCACCAGGGAGTCTGAGTGGGCCCCCCATCCGTACGGACTTGCGTCTGTTGTTATCGTTAGGGGGTCTTGAATGTTCCATGGCAGCCCCTTGTTTAAGTTGTCTTTCTTTATCCACCAGGATAGGGACCTGATAGTCTGTGGAGATAAAACAAATAAATCGTCTAGATTGTCCTTTTGTCTGCTCCAGATCTCTAATATTTGTGATTGTAATGTTCTCGAATGGTATTGACCCCACTGAACTGCAGGTATGCAGGAGGTGAGAAGGCCTAATACAGACATAGCTCCTCTGATCGAAACCTCTGGGTGATCTATAAACTCTTGGACCTTCTGGATGACTAAAGTTATTTTATTTTCGGGCAAAAAGGATCGTTGGGATACTGAATCTAGGCAGATCCCCAAAAACTTGCAACGTTGAGATGGGGTCTTATTAGACTTTTCTTCGTTTATTTCCCACCCAAGCTTGGAGAACACCTCCTCTATTACTACAATATCTGATGTTACAGATGGAATAGAATCACCAACTATCAGAAAGTCATCAAGGTATGGGATTATGATAATGTCCCTTTCTCTGATGTGGGCCATAACTTCCGCCATGACCTTGGTAAAAACCCTAGGGGCCTGTGAGATACCAAAGGGCATGGCCGTATACTGGTAGTGAAGCACCGATCCCGCCACATTCACAGCTACTCTGAGGAATCTCTGGTGATCTGGATGAATGGGTATATGGTAATATGCGTCTCTCAGATCTATTGTAGCCATGAAACAATTATGAGACAAGTTTAGAATGGCTGAAGAAATGGACTCCATTCTAAACTTCTCATAAGAGAGAACCTGATTTAGGGGCTTAAGGTTAATTATGGTTCGAAAGGAACCACTGGGCTTTTTAACCAAAAAAAGGGTAGAATAAAACCCCCTGCCCTTCTGTTCTTCTGGAACAGGGACTAATACTCTTTTGTCTACCAGTGATCTAACCTCAGATACCATTGCTGCCTGTTTCTCTGGATTAGAGGAAAGGTTAGTAATAATGAAACTTTCTCCTGGGGAGGACAAAAAGGAAATCTTAAGCCCATATTTTATTATGTTGCAAACAAAATTACTGTTCGAAATTTTACACCATTCTGAACAGAAAGAACTTAATCGCCCTCCCACAGGAATATGGCGTCATTGTGACGGTTTCTTAGAAGTGTCACCACCTGAGAACATGAGACCTCTACCTTTTTTAGGGGGTCTCCAATCCTTTCTTCCGACCTGGGCACCTCCTCTACCTCTTCTGCCTCTACCTCTAGAAGGCCTGGATGTCTGAGTAGAGACCAGAGGAAAGCCCTTTTTCTTGTCAGAGGTTTTCTCCAACACCTTCTCTAAAGCCGACCCAAACAGAAGATCCCCCTCACAGGGAACCGCACAGAGCTTGGCTCTGGAAGTTACATCTCCCTTCCAATCTCTAAGCCACAGAGTCCTTCGTGCTGAGTTAGAAAGGGCTGCCGATCTGGCAGATAGCTTCAATGCATCTGCAGACGCCTCCGCCATGAAGGATACGGATCCTTCAATAATTGGAAAACTGGCCAGTAACTGCTCCTTACTAGCCCCAGATATGATCTGCTCCTTTAGCTGTGCTACCCAGATCTCCGTAGCTCTAGCCACTGAGGTTGTTGCAATAAGAGGCTTAAACGTGGCTGTGGTGGCCTCCCAATTCTTTCTTAAGTAGACCTCAGCCCTCTTATCCATAGGGTCCTTCATAGATGCAGAGTCCTCAAATGGTAGGGCGTCCTTACGGGTTAACTTTGCTACTGGAGGATCAATCTTAGGTGCTGTCTCCCAAGTTACTGACTCCTCAGTGCTAAAGGGATATTTCCTCTTGTACTGAAAAGAAAAAATTAAATAAATACAAACAGATATCGTCACAAAAAATAACTCTGTGAAGCCTGAAGATTTTGTGAACTTACAGCCCGGGGAACAAAGAATTTTCTATCCGGACGGGACCATTCGTTGGAGATCAGAGTCTTTATACTCTGATGAATGGGAAAAACCGGACGTTGTTTAGGAGCTAATCCTTCAAACATGATGTCTTGAATGGTTCTAGGCTGTGGGTTATCCTCTATGGCCATAGTTTGTCTAACAGCTTTAACAATACTGTCCACCATTTCAATTGGCATGAGCTTCTTAGCCGTCTCCACCACTTGGGTCTCGGTATTAAGAAGCTCTCCGGGCTCCTCCAGACCCGACATCTGTTCATCTCCCTCTACCTCTTCTTCTTCCTCATCCTCCTCCTCATATTGAGAGGGCGGGGCTTCACCACTCGGACCCGGCACCTCAACTGGGGCCTCATCCACAGGAATAATAACCTCAGGTGGGGTCAGAGCGGATGTGGAAGGGAGAGAGGCCTGGGAAAAAATAGAACTCTTCTAAGGATGGATGAGTAAGCCATCTATATAAGAGGCATAAAAAAGTACACCTACCCGAATCTGTCTCTTAATAAGCCCCTTCATGCTTCTCAAAAATGCTGGCCCCTGATCATCCAGGACCCTGTTCATGCATCCGCCACATAATGCCTTAGTATAAGCACTACTTAGCCGTTTCTTACAGATAGGGCACTCTCTAGGTTTAGTTTTAGCTCTCCTAGCTTCCTCCTATTACAAACAAAACAATATCAATCAATACCAACATAAAGTGAAGCACTATATGGGGGGAACCCCTCTTACCCAAACCATACCACAGCAGCCGCAGGTTGAGGGTTCTCAGATGTCTCAGCGCCTTGGGATTCCATAGTAATCGCTAACGCTAGCCACCAGGATCCACAGCAGAAATACCGTTTGGGAAAGGTACTCCAGTATACCAGATTCTCTGGAATACACTGAGCACAAGCCCAGCCTCCATTTTATATCTGGCGCCAAAAAAGAAAGCTGGCTGGCCCCGCCCCCCCCAGCCGCAGCGCTGATGCGGCTCACCCTCCCGTGCAAGGGGATTCTCTCCCCCCCCCTAACAGGCCGCAGCCCGGATGCCGCAGTCAAGGCCTACGGGTAATCCCAACTCACAGGGATCCCGGGCTGACGTCATCCGGCCGCGACTCGGACAGCGCGTGACGTCAGCGCGTCCGCGCACACGCCAGCCGGCTACGTGGGCCGACCGGACGCGCGCGCGCCGCGCACACGCCATCCACACTGCCGGAAAACAGCCGGAGAACACAACCCGGTCCTGGAGGCGCAAGGGGAGCACGGGGATCCTCTTCCGGAGGTGGGCGGGGGGCTCTAAGGCACAGACTCGGCTGTGGCTCCAGTAGCGGAGTCTTGTACAGCCAGGGATGTCGGCATACAGGTAATCAGCCGGGTGCCCCAGTCTTTCTGAAGAG
Source organism: Dendropsophus ebraccatus (assembly GCA_027789725.1). Lineage (NCBI taxonomy): Eukaryota > Metazoa > Chordata > Amphibia > Anura > Hylidae > Dendropsophus > Dendropsophus ebraccatus. The sequence continues at coordinate 1,860,418 of JAQFWZ010000047.1, read as the reverse complement.
AAAAAAGTCCAACATGCAGGTGGAGAACCCACCTGCCTGTCCTGCTCCCATGGGACAGGAAACAGATACTGGCGTGTGTGGGGCGATGAGCTTCTTTTAAAGGTCCAGTGGTCCTGTTTCCTGTCCAATGGGAGGAGGTAGTCCTCTCCAGGGGTGCCGTCATAGGGCGAGAGGAGAAAATTAGGTAAATAGGTATAAATGACCAGCTGGGTACACAGAGGGGGGGTCACTCACCAAGGAGACTTACAGGTGTGGCATTCATAACGATACACGCATGGTAGGATGGCATGAGTCTAAGCCGTAACTGCCGGCGTCTCAGCAGCAGAACTGCGCATGTCCGCACACTGGCCAATCCGGCTCCGCTTCTGACGTCAGCTGGAATCGCGGCCAATTCATTGGTTGGGCCAGTGCACATAATAAACATAGATGATGACGCTATTGTGCAGATTGTTACTTTATTAAATAATGTATCAGGCTAATGGGCACTAACTCAGTGTAAATAAACTCACTCATACCTCCCCGCAAGGCACATCCAATTAACAGGGGGAACCTCCAACACGGCGGTGCGGTATCAACCATAGGTCGGACACACATTACCACAGTCGGACCGGACAGAAGCAGAACCGCAGCAGTACCAGGACTGGCGCTGCATGCGATCCGCTAACATCCACCCCTTGGGGGCCAAACGCAGGGGAAAATCATGCACACCACTGAGTGGGAATAACTCAAATAAATAAAAAAATATATATGAAAAAAACGCAACAGTCTGCACAGTAGTCAAATCTACAACAGCCACAAAAAGATTATAAACAGCCACCGTCATCCTGGATCTTGGTGAACCCCATGTGTCCCACAGGAAACTTGCTTGAAAATTTCAAATCTAAATAGAAAGAGAGAACAAAATGTATCAATATAATGTTATATATAGAGCAACATGTCAATACAATGGTAGAATAGACCAGATAGAGGTGGGTCCCAGAGAAACCACAAGGGGGCAAGGGAACTATCTAAGGTACCTGGGGAGAATTTTGAAATCTACATTAAGACCCCTAGGTTTGAGGGAATCTAACTCATGGATCCAACGTAACTCTCTTTTCTTAAGTGTAGCCAACCTATCACCACCTCTAGTGGGTACAGGAACATGATCAATAACCATCACCTTCAAGTCACGTTCATGGTGATGCATCTCAGAGAAATGTTTGGGTACGGGTAAGTCCATTCGCTCCTTGCGGATGGTATACCTGTGTTGGGAAAGTCTAGTTTGGCATCATAGGTGGTCTCACCAATATAGAGAAGGGGACAAGGACACCATAATGCATAAATGATCCAAGATGTTTCGCACGTAAGATGGCCACTGATTTTATAAGTGCGACCAGTGTTGGGATGTACAAAACGATCACCTTTGCAGATGTATCTACAGTTGACACATCTGTTGCAAGGGAAACAACCATCTCTAAGAGGACCAAGTAATAATTGGATAGAAGGTTTTTTCTGATAAGTCCCTGCCCTAACCAGTTTATCCCTTAGGCTAGGGGGTCTCTTATATGACATCAGGGGTTTCTGTTGAAATTCACTTATATCGGGAAAACTTCTTTGTAGTATAGACCAGTGTTTATGTAGTATTTGTGTCACCTGACTACTGATACCACTGAACTCTGATACAAACGGGATTCTCTTCATCTCAATCTTTGTATCATTTTTAGTCAAAAGGCTACTCCGATCCACTGTCAGAATTTCCCCTTTGTATTTGGCGGTAAGTCTCTTGGGATATCCACGTGCATGGAATTGTTCAGCCTTACACTCTAAGGCTGCGAGGGCTTTCGTAGGGTCTTCTACAATACGCTTTACCCGTATAAATTGGCTCTTAGGTAAGGAGTCAATAGTTCTTCTGGGGTGATTGGATTCGTATTTAAGAAGAGTGTTTTTGTCTGTGGCTTTTGTGTAGAGCTCTGTTTTGAATCTGTCCCCTTCTCTGTATACCAGAGTGTCCAAAAATTGGACCTGACTCTCTGATACAGACAGAGTAAATTTTATGTCTGGGTCCATGTTGTTAAGAAACTCATGAAAGTCGTGGAGGTCAGTCAAACTACCCCCCCAGGCTAGAAAAACATTGTCTATGTATCTCCACCACGCCACAATGTGTCTGGCGTGGTGGGACACATAGACATAAGTCTTATCAAGTTGGGCTACATACAAATTGGCGAAAGAAGGCGCCACATTAGAGCCCATAGCGGTCCCTTTCTTTTGGAGATACATCCGGTTGTCAAATAGGAAAAAAATTGCACCTCAAAATCATGTCTAGTAGTGTCAGAATGAAGTCAATGCACCCACTACTGTAATCAGACCTCTGGAGAGTGGAGGCAATGGCGCGTATACCCTTCTCATGGCCTATAGAGGTGTTCTGCTGCTGAGACGCCGGCAGTTACGGCTTAGACTCATGCCATTCTACCATGCGTGTATCGTTATGAATGCCACACCTGTAAGTCTCCTTGGTGAGTGACCCCCCTCTGTGTACCCAGCTGGTCATTTATACCTATTTACCTAATTTTTGCATTTTTCTGCATTGGTTGCACCTATGTAATGTCACTATTTTTACACGTGGAATGACACACTTCTGTTGGCACTGTGATTTGTTTTTGTATATTGACATAATATGTATATGGATTTTTTTGCACTTTATTTATTGATTGTTTATCAATCATCCTATTGAAATGTGAACACATATATACTTGTATTGAGCACATGTTGTCACACTGCTTGAAAAAGCTCCCAGTGTGGGAGCGAAACGTCGCAAGTTTTGGGTGGAATAAACTTTACGCTTTTTTGATTCTACTCTGAATGCTGCGGTTATCTACTTGTTTATATACCACGCACTATTGGTCCCGTGTGCTGACCGCTTGGCACCCACCTTCTTTTTCATTGAGGAGTGCTGCAGGACTCTCTTATTTAATATATAAATATATATATATATATATATATATATATATATATATATATATAGAGGATACAGGTGTGTGACACACGAGCACCCCCACAGACCGCTCTGTATATCCCGCTGACATCTTGGGCACACAGTAACCTATACATATACATAGAGGATACAGGTGTGTGACACACGAGCCCCCCCCCCACACAGACCGCTCTGTATATACCACTGACACTGGGGCACACAGTAACCTATACATATACATAGAGGATACAGGTGTGTGACACACGAGCCCCCCCCCCCCCACACAGACCGCTCTGTATATACCACTGACACTGGGGCACACAGTAACCTATACACATATATAGAGGATACAGGTGTGTGACACACGAGCCCCCCCACAGACCGCTCTGTATATACCACTGACACTGGGGCACACAGTAACCTATACACATATATAGAGGATACAGGTGTGTGACACACGAGCCCCCCCACAGACCGCTCTGTATATACCACTGACACTGGGGCACACAGTAACCTATACATATATATATAGAGGATACAGGTGTGTGACACACGAGCCCCCCCACAGACCGCTCTGTATATACCACTGACACTGGGGCACACAGTAACCTATACATATACATAGAGGATATAGGTGTGTGACACACGAGCCCCCCCACAGACCGCTCTGTATATACCGCTGACACTGGGGCACGCAGTAACCTATACATATATATATAGAGGATACAAGTGTGTGACACACGAGCCCCCCCACAGACTGCTCTGTATATACCGCTGACACTGGGACACACAGTAACCTATACATAGAGGATACAGGTGTGTGACACACGAGCCCCCCCACAGACTGCTCTGTATATACCGCTGACACTGGGGCACGCAGTAACCTATACACATATATATATATAGAGGATACAGGTGTGTGACACACGAGCCCCCCCACAGACCGCTCTGTATATACCACTGACACTGGGGCACACAGTAACCTATACATAGAGTATACAGGTGTGTGACACACGAGCCCCCCCACAGACCGCTCTGTATATACCACTGACACTGGGGCACATGGTAACCTATACATATATATATATAGGATACAGGTGTGTGACACACGAGCCCCCCCACAGACCGCTCTGTATATACCACTGACACTGGGGCACACAGTAACCTATACATATATATATATATAGAGGATACAGGTGTGTGACACACGAGCCCCCCTACAGACCGCTCTGTATATACCGCTGACACTGGGGCACGCAGTAACCTATACACATATATAGAGGATACAGGTGTGTGACACACGAGCCCCCCCACAGACCGCTCTGTATATACCGCTGACACTGGGGCACACAGTAACCTATACACATATATATATAGAGGATACAGGTGTGTGACACACGAGCCCCCCCACAGACCGCTCTGTATATACCGCTGACACTGGGGCACGCAGTAACCTATACATATATATATATATAGAGGATACAGGTGTGTGACACACGAGCCCCCCCACAGACCGCTCTGTATATACCGCTGACACTGGGGCACGCAGTAACCTATACATATATATATAAAGGATACAGGTGTGTGACACACGAGCCCCCCCACAGACCGCTCTGTATATACCGCTGACACTGGGGCACGCAGTAACCTATACACATATATAGAGGATACAGGTGTGTGACACACGAGCCCCCCCACAGACCGCTCTGTATATACCGCTGACACTGGGGCACGCAGTAACCTATACACATATATAGAGGATACAGGTGTGTGACACATGAGCCCCCCCACAGACCGCTCTGTATATCCCGCTGACACTGGGGCACACAGTAACCTATACATATATATAGAGGATACAGGTGTGTGACACACGAGCCCCCCCACAGACCGCTCTGTATATACCACTGACACTGGGGCACACAGTAACCTATACATATATATAGAGGATACAGGTGTGTGACACACGAGCCCCCCCACAGACCGCTCTGTATATACCACTGACACTGGGGCACATGGTAACCTATACATATATATATATAGGATACAGGTGTGTGACACACGAGCCCCCCCACAGACCGCTCTGTATATACCACTGACACTGGGGCACACAGTAACCTATACATATATATAGAGGATACAGGTGTGTGACACACGAGCCCCCCCACAGACCGCTCTGTATATACCACTGACACTGGGGCACATGGTAACCTATACATATATATATATAGGATACAGGTGTGTGACACACGAGCCCCCCCACAGACCGCTCTGTATATACCACTGACACTGGGGCACATGGTAACCTATACATATATATATATATATATATATATATATATATATATATATATATATATAGAGGATACAGGTGTGTGACACACGAGCCCCCCCACAGACCGCTCTGTATATACCGCTGACACTGGGGCACACAGTAACCTATACACATATATAGAGTATACAGGTGTGTGACACACGAGCCCCCCCACAGACCGCTCTGTATATACCGCTAACACTGGGGCACACAGTAACCTATACATATACATAGAGGATATAGGTGTGTGACACACGAGCCCCCCCACAGACCGCTCTGTATATACCACTGACACTGGGGCACATGGTAACCTATACATATATATAGAGGATACAGGTGTGTGACACACGAGCCCCCCCCCCCCCACACAGACCGCTCTGTATATACCACTGACACTGGGGCACATGGTAACCTATATATATATATATATAGAGGATACAGGTGTGTGACACACGAGCCCCCCCACAGGCCGCTCTGTATATACCGCTGACACTGGGGCACACAGTAACCTATACATATATATATATATATATAGAGGATACAGGTGTGTGACACACGAGCCCCCCCACAGACCGCTCTGTATATACCACTGACACTGGGGCACACAGTAACCTATACACATATATAGAGGATACAGGTGTGTGACACACGAGCCCCCCCACAGACCGCTCTGTATATACCGCTGACACTGGGGCACATGGTAACCTATACATATATATAGAGGATACAGGTGTGTGACACACGAGCCCCCCCACAGACCGCTCTGTATATACCACTGACACTGGGGCACATGGTAACCTATACATATATATATATAGGATACAGGTGTGTGACACACGAGCCCCCCCACAGACCGCTCTGTATATACCGCTGACACTGGGGCACACAGTAACCTATACATATATATAGAGGATACAGGTGTGTGACACACGAGCCCCCCCACAGACCGCTCTGTATATACCACTGACACTGGGGCACATGGTAACCTATACATATATATATATAGGATACAGGTGTGTGACACACGAGCCCCCCCACAGACCGCTCTGTATATACCACTGACACTGGGGCACATGGTAACCTATACATATATATATATATATATATATATATATATATATATATATATAGAGGATACAGGTGTGTGACACACGAGCCCCCCCACAGACCGCTCTGTATATACCGCTGACACTGGGGCACACAGTAACCTATACACATATATAGAGTATACAGGTGTGTGACACACGAGCCCCCCCACAGACCGCTCTGTATATACCGCTAACACTGGGGCACACAGTAACCTATACATATACATAGAGGATATAGGTGTGTGACACACGAGCCCCCCCACAGACCGCTCTGTATATACCACTGACACTGGGGCACATGGTAACCTATACATATATATAGAGGATACAGGTGTGTGACACACGAGCCCCCCCCCCCCACACAGACCGCTCTGTATATACCACTGACACTGGGGCACATGGTAACCTATATATATATATATATAGAGGATACAGGTGTGTGACACACGAGCCCCCCCCCCCCCACACAGGCCGCTCTGTATATACCGCTGACACTGGGGCACACAGTAACCTATACATATATATATATATATATAGAGGATACAGGTGTGTGACACACGAGCCCCCCCACAGACCGCTCTGTATATACCACTGACACTGGGGCACACAGTAACCTATACACATATATAGAGGATACAGGTGTGTGACACACGAGCCCCCCCACAGACCGCTCTGTATATACCACTGACACTGGGGCACACAGTAACCTATACACATATATATATATAGAGGATACAGGTGTGTGACACACGAGCCCCCACACAGACCGCTCTGTATATCCCGCTGACACTGGGGCACACAGTAACCTATACATAGAGTATACAGGTGTGTGACACACGAGCCCCCACACAGACCGCTCTGTATATACCACTGACACTGGGACACACAGTAACCTCCGTCAGTCTACAGGTGGACTCCTCCTCATCAGTGACGTAGCAGCATGAGGCTCCGCCCCGCCTCCGCCGTCTTCCCGCCTCTGTGCTGTGACCTGACGGGCACTCGGAGAGGACAATCCGGAGCGCCCGTTACCATGGCAATCATCCGGCGACTCCACATCTTGTGGTGGGGTGCGGTTTATGACGTCACACGAGGGGCGGTCTGATGATGGGAGTCGCTGTAGTGACGTCACCACTCTCAGCTGTTCTCTCTACAATGGCAGCCGGAGACAGGGAGGCCGAGGCCTGACAGCCGCCCGAGGGTGAGTGCCCCACAGCCGGAGCATGGAGGACAGCCTGCCGGCCTCCGTGTGCCCCCCACGACCACCCGCCCCAATGTATATGGCGGGCCTCCTCCCCAATATACATCACTGGCCTCCTCCCCAATATACATCACTGGCCTCCTCCCCAATACCCATCACTGGCCTCCACCCCAATACCCATCACTGGCCTCCACCCCAATACCCATCACTGGCCTCCACCCCAATACCCATCACTGGCCTCCACCCCAATATACATCACTGGCCTCCACCCCAATACCCATCACTGGCCTCCACCCCAATACCCATCACTGGCCTCCTCCCCAATATATATCACTGGCCTCCACCCCAATATACATCACTGGCCTCCACCCCAATACACATCACTGGCCTCCTCCCCAATACCCATCACTGGCCTCCTCCCCAATATACATCACTGGCCTCCTCCCCAATATACATCACTGGCCTCCTCCCCAATATACATCACTGGCCTCCTCCCCAATATACATCACTGGCCTCCTCCCCAATATACATCACTGGCCTCCACCCCAATACCCATCACTGGCCTCCACCCCAACATACATCACTGGCCTCCACCCCAATATACATCACTGGCCTCCTCCCCAATATACATCACTGGCCTCCACCCCAATACACATCACTGGCCTCCTCCACAATATACATCACTGGCCTCCTCCCCAATATACATCACTGGCCTCCTCCCCAATATACATCACTGGCCTCCTCCCCAATATACATCACTGGCCTCCACCCCAATACCCATCACTGGCCTCCACCCCAACATACATCACTGGCCTCCACCCCAATATACATCACTGGCCTCCTCCCCAATACCCATTACTGGCCTCCACCCCAATATACATCACTGGCCTCCTCCCCAATATACATCACTGGCCTCCACCCCAATATACATCACTGGCCTCCACCCCAATATACATCACTGGCCTCCACCCCAATACACATCACTGGCCTCCACCCCAATACCCATCACTGGCCTCCTCCCCAATATACATCACTGGCCTCCTCCCCAATACACATCACTGGCCTCCACCCCAATACCCATTACTGGCCTCCACCCCAATACACATCACTGGCCTCCACCCCAATACACATCACTGGCCTCCTCCACAATATACATCACTGGCCTCCACCCCAATACACATCACTGGCCTCCACCCCAATACACATCACTGGCCTCCACCCCAATACACATCACTGGCCTCCTCCACAATATACATCACTGGCCTCCTCCCCAATACACATCACTGGCCTCCACCCCAATATACATCACTGGCCTCCTCCCCAATATACATCACTGGCCTCCACCCCAATATACATCACTGGCCTCCTCCCCAATATACATCACTGGCCTCCTCCCCAATATACATCACTGGCCTCCACCCCAATATACATCACTGGCCTCCACCCCAATACACATCACTGGCCTCCACCCCAATACCCATCACTGGCCTCCTCCCCAATATACATCACTGGCCTCCTCCCCAATACACATCACTGGCCTCCACCCCAATACCCATTACTGGCCTCCACCCCAATATACATCACTGGCCTCCACCCCAATACACATCACTGGCCTCCTCCACAATATACATCACTGGCCTCCACCCCAATACACATCACTGGCCTCCACCCCAATATACATCACTGGCCTCCTCCCCAATATACATCACTGGCCTCCTCCCCAATATACATCACTGGCCTCCACCCCAATATACATCACTGGCCTCCACCCCAATACACATCACTGGCCTCCTCCCCAATACACATCACTGGCCTCCACCCCAATACCCATCACTGGCCTCCACCCCAATACCCATCACTGGCCTCCACCCCAATACCCATCACTGGCCTCCACCCCAATACACATCACTGGCCTCCTCCCCAATATACATCACTGGCCTCCACCCCAATACACATCACTGGCCTCCACCCCAATATACATCACTGGCCTCCTCCCCAATACCCATCACTGGCCTCCTCCCCAATACACATCACTGGCCTCCTCCCCAATATACATCACTGGCCTCCTCCCCAATATACATCACTGGCCTCCACCCCAATATACATCACTGGCCTCCACCCCAATACACATCACTGGCCTCCACCCCAATACCCATCACTGGCCTCCACCCCAATACCCATCACTGGCCTCCTCCCCAATATACATCACTGGCCTCCTCCCCAATACACATCACTGGCCTCCTCCCCAATACACATCACTGGCCTCCTCCCCAACATACATCACTGGCCTCCACCCCAATATACATCACTGGCCTCCACCCCAATACACATCACTGGCCTCCACCCCAATATACATCACTGGCCTCCTCCCCAATATACATCACTGGCCTCCTCCCCAATACCCATCACTGGCCTCCTCCCCAATACCCATCACTGGCCTCCACCCCAATATACATCACTGGCCTCCACCCCAATATACATCACTGGCCTCCACCCCAATATACATCACTGGCCTCCACCCCAATACCCATTACTGGCCTCCACCCCAATACCCATTACTGGCCTCCACCCCAATACCCATCACTGGCCTCCACCCCAGTACCCATCACTGGCCTCCACCCCAGTACCCATCACTGGCCTCCACCCCAGTACCCATCACTGGCCTCCACCCCAATACCCATCACTGGCCTCCACCCCAATACCCATCACTGGCCTCCACCCCAATACCCATCACTGGCCTCCACCCCAATACCCATCACTGGCCTCCACCCCAATACCCATCACTGGCCTCCACCCCAATACCCATCACTGGCCTCCACCCCAGTACCCATCACTGGCCTCCACCCCAGTACCCATCACTGGCCTCCACCCCAGTACCCATCACTGGCCTCCACCCCAGTACCCATCACTGGCCTCCACCCCAGTACCCATCACTGGCCTCCACCCCAGTACCCATCACTGGCCTCCACCCCAGTACCCATCACTGGCCTCCACCCCAGTACCCATCACTGGCCTCCACCCCAGTACCCATCACTGGCCTCCGCCCCAGTACCCATCACTGGCCTCCGCCCCAGTACCCATCACTGGCCTCCGCCCCAGTACCCATCACTGGCCTCCGCCCCAGTACCCATCACTGGCCTCCGCCCCAGTACCCATCACTGGCCTCCGCCCCAGTACCCATCACTGGCCTCCGCCCCAGTACCCATCACTGGCCTCCGCCCCAGTACCCATCACTGGCCTCCGCCCCAGTACCCATCACTGGCCTCCGCCCCAATACCCATGGGGACAGCTTACCCCTTCCAGACCCTCAGAGACCTCTGCACTGAGCATGCCCATAACTCTCTCCATAGAAGTCTGTAGGTGATGGGGACAGCTCACCCCCTCCAGGACCTCAGAGACCTCTGCACTGAGCATGCTCTCACTCCACGATAACACAGAATAAATCCAGAATGGAAGCAGATAATGACATACCTTCTTCTTTTCTCTAGGTGGCGCCTTCCCTGTAAGGGGCAGTTCTCTTTTGGTAGGTCTCGTCTGTGTGCCTGGCCTCCACTGCCCCGTGTCCATCCTCTCACACGTCTTTTCTTTCTTTGTCAGGTATTTCCGTGACGCCTTTGCATTGTAATGATGGCGAGTCCGGTGGTGCGTCAGATTGACAAGCAGTTCCTTATCTGCAGTATCTGCCTGGAGCGATATCACGTCCCCAAGGTCCTGCCATGTCTGCACACCTTCTGTGAGAAGTGAGTGCCCATCAGGGAGGAGACTGCTCTGTGTGAGGAGGAGGAGTCAGGGAGGAGGCGGCTCTGTGTGAGGAGGAGGAGTCAGGGAGGAGGTGGCTCTGTGTGTGAGGATGAGTAGTCGGAGAGGAGGCGGCTCTGTGTGTGAGGAGGAGTAGTCAGGGAAGAGGAGGCTGTGTGAGGAGGAGGAGTCGGGGAGGAGGTGGCTCTGTGTGTGAGGAGGAGGAGTCGGGGAGGAGGTGGCTCTGTGTGAGGAGGAGGAGTCAGGGAAGAGGCAGCTCTGTGTGTGAGGAGGAGGAGTCATGGAGGAGGTGGCTCTGTGTGTGAGGAGGAGGAGTCAGGGAGGAGGTGGCTCTGTGTGTGAGGCGGAGGAGTCAGGGAGGAGGTGGCTCTGTGTGTGAGGAGGAGGAGTCAGGGAGGAGGTGGCTCTGTGTGTGAGGAGGAGGAGTCAGGGAGGAGGTGGCTCTGTGTGTGAGGAGGAGGAGTCAGGGAGGAGGTGGCTCTGTGTGTGAGGAGGAGGAGGTGGCTCTGTGTGTGAGGAGGAGGAGTGAGGAGGAGGAGGTGACTCTGTGTGTGAGGAGGAGGAGGAGGTGACTCTGTGTGTGAGGAGGAGGAGTGAGGAGGAGGAGGTGGCTCTGTGTGTGAGGAGGAGGAGTCAGGGAGGAGGTGGCTCTGTGTGTGAGGAGGAGGAGTCAGGGAGGAGGTGGCTCTGTGTGTGAGGAGGAGGAGTCAGGGAGGAGGTGGCTCTGTGTGTGAGGAGGAGGAGTCAGGGAGGAGGTGGCTCTGTGTGAGGAGGAGGAGTCAGGGAGGAGGTGGCTCTGTGTGTGAGGAGGAGGAGTCAGGGAGGAGGTGGCTCTGTGTGTGAGGAGGAGGAGTCAGGGAGGAGGTGGCTCTGTGTGTGAGGAGGAGGAGTCAGGGAGGAGGTGGCTCTGTGTGTGAGGAGGAGGAGTCAGGGAGGAGGTGGCTCTGTGTGTGAGGAGGAGGAGTCAGGGAGGAGGTGGCTCTGTGTGTGAGGAGGAGGAGTCAGGGAGGAGGTGGCTCTGTGTGTGAGGAGGAGGAGTCAGGGAGGAGGTGGCTCTGTGTGTGAGGAGGAGGAGTCAGGGAGGAGGTGGCTCTGTGTGTGAGGAGGAGGAGTCAGGGAGGAGGTGGCTCTGTGTGAGGAGGAGTCAGGGAGGAGGTGGCTCTGTGTGAGGAGGAGGAGTCAGGGAGGAGGTGGCTCTGTGTGTGAGGAGGAGGAGTCAGGGAGGAGGAGGTGGCTCTGTGTGTGAGGAGGAGGAGTCAGGGAGGAGGTGGCTCTGTGTGAGGAGGAGGAGTCAGGGAGGAGGTGGCTCTGTGTGTGAGGAGGAGGAGTCAGGGAGGAGGCGGCGGCTCTGTGTGTGAGGAGGAGGAGTCGTCAGGGAGGAGGCGGCGGCTCTGTGTGTGAGGAGGAGGAGTCAGGGAGGAGGTGGCTCTGTGTGTGAGGAGGAGGAGTCAGGGGGGAGGTGGCTCTGTGTGTGAGGAGGAGGAGTCATGGGGGAGGTGGCTCTGTGTGTGAGGAGGAGGAGTCATGGGGGAGGTGGCTCTGTGTGTGAGGAGGAGGAGTCATGGGGGAGGTGGCTCTTTGTGTGAGGAGGAGGAGTCAGTGAGGAGGTGGCTCTGTGTGAGGAGGAGGAGTCAGGGAGGAGGTGGCTCTGTGTGAGGAGGAGGAGTCAGGGAGGAGGTGGCTCTGTGTGTGAGGAGGAGGAGTCAGGGAGGAGGCGGCGGCTCTGTGTGTGAGGAGGAGGAGTCAGGGAGGAGGCGGCGGCTCTGTGTGAGGAGGAGGAGTCAGGGAGGAGGCGGTTCTGTGTGTGAGGAGGAGTCAGGGAGCACACATGTACACTACTCACCTCACTCTCCTCCACCTCCAGGTGTCTGCAGAGCTACATCCCCCCTCAGAGCCTGACCCTCTCCTGCCCCGTCTGCCGTCAGACCTCCATCCTCCCAGAGCGAGGCGTCTCCGCCCTCCAGAATAACTTCTTTATCACCAACCTCATGGAAGTTCTGCAGAGGAGCCCAGAGAGCGGGCACCAGGAGCAAAGTGTCCTTCCATGTGACGGCCACACGCCTGCTACCTCCCTATCCTGCCCCAACCACCAGGGCAAGGTGAGTGCTCACCCCTTATCCTGCCCCAACCACCACGGCAAGGTGAGTGCTCACCCCTTATCCTGCCCCAACCACCACGGCAAGGTGAGTGCTCACCCCTTATCCTGCCCCAACCACCACGGCAAGGTGAGTGCTCACCCCTTATCCTGCCCCAACCACCACGGCAAGGTGAGTGCTCACCCCTTATCCTGCCCCAACCACCACGGCAAGGTGAGTGCTCACCCCTTATCCTGCCCCAACCCCCAGGGCAAGGTGAGTGCTCACCCCTGGTCCTGCCCTACCCCCAGGGTAGGATGGGCAGTAGATCTGTCTGGGCCTGCAGTAACTCCTCCTATCCTGTTGGCAGACCATGGAGTATTACTGTGGCTCCTGTGAGACGGCCATGTGTGTGGAGTGCACGGAAGGCGAGCACCGGGAGCATTGCACCGTCCCACTGAAAGACGTCCTGGAGCAGCACAAAGCGTCACTGCGCAGCCAGCTGGACAGCATCCGGAGCAGGTACGCTCAGTACTACTTTTCGTGGGGGTGGGGGCTCACTTCTCGTGGGGGCGGGGGGCTCACTATTACTACCTATAGGAGGGGCAGAGCTCAGTATTACTTCTCGTGGGGGCTGGGGGCTCAGTACTACTTCTCATAGGAGGGGGAGGGCTCAGTACTACTTCCCATAGGAGGGCTCAGTATTCCCATGGGAGGGGAGGGCTCAGTATTACTTCTCATTAGAGGGGGAGGGCTCGGTATTACTTTCCATGGGAGGGCTCAGTATTACTTTCCATGGGAGGGCTCAGTATTACTTCCCATGGGAGGGCTCAGTATTACTTCCCATGGGAGGGCTCAGTATTACTTCCCATGGGAGGGCTCAGTATTACTTCCCATGGGAGGGCTCAGTATTACTTCCCATGGGAGGGCTCAGTATTACTTCCCATGGGAGGGCTCAGTATTACTTCCCATGGGAGGGCTCAGTATTACTTCCCATGGGAGGGCTCAGTATTACTTCCCATGGGAGGGCTCAGTATTACTTCCCATGGGAGGGCTCAGTATTACTTCCCATGGGAGGGCTCAGTATTACTTCCCATGGGAGGGCTCAGTATTACTTCCCATGGGAGGGCTCAGTATTACTTCCCATGGGAGGGCTCAGTATTACTTCCCATGGGAGGGCTCAGTATTACTTCCCATGGGAGGGCTCAGTATTACTTCCCATGGGAGGGCTCAGTATTACTTCCCATGGGAGGGCTCAGTATTACTTCCCATGGGAGGGCTCAGTATTACTTTCCATGGGAGGGCTCAGTATTACTTCCCATGGGAGGGCTCAGTATTACTTCCCATGGGAGGGCTCAGTATTACTTCCCATGGGAGGGCTCAGTATTACTTCCCATGGGAGGGCTCAGTACTACTTCTCTGGTTGGTCCGTCTCTCCCCAGGATCCCCCAGCTGACCTCGGCCATTGACCTGGTGGGTGAGATCAGCCGTCAGCTCAGTGAGAGGAAAAACGCGGCCGTGAACGAGATCTGCTCAACGTTCGAGGAGCTGGAGCGGGCACTGCAGCAGAGGAAGAACTCACTGCTCCAGGACCTGGAGGCCATATCTGTCAGCAAGCAGAAGGTGGGTGTCCGCAGAGACACGGGGGGGAAGGGGTGGGGGGGGGAATACATGGGCAGAGACACGGGGGGGGGGGGGGGGATACAGGGGCAGAGACACGGAGGGGAGGATACAGGGGAGGATACAGGGGTGGGGAGGATACAGGGGTGGGGAGGATACAGGGGTGGGGAGGATACAGGGGTGGAGAGACAGGTGGGGAGGATACAGGGGCGGAGAGACAGGTGGGGAGGATACAGGGGTGGGGAGGATACAGGGGTGGGGAGGATACAGGGGTGGAGAGACAGGTGGGGAGGATACAGGGGTGGGGAGGATACAGGGGCGGAGAGACAGGTGGGGAGGATACAGGGGCGGAGAGACAGGTGGGGAGGATACAGGGGCGGAGAGACAGGTGGGGAGGATACAGGGGCGGAGAGACAGGTGGGGAGGATACAGGGGCGGAGAGACAGGTGGGGAGGATACAGGGGCGGAGAGACAGGTGGGGAGGATACAGGGGCGGAGAAACAGGTGGGGAGGATACAGGGGCGGAGAGACAGGTGGGGAGGATACAGGGGCGGAGAGACAGGTGGGGAGGATACAGGGGCGGAGAGACAGGTGGGGAGGATACAGGGGCGGAGAGACAGGTGGGGAGGATACAGGGGCGGAGAGACACGGGGGGAACGGGGACAAGGGCAGAGACATGTCCTCTCCGGGTGCAAAGACATGGGGGGGGGGGGGGGGGGGGGGGGGGGGAATAGTGCTGCCGTCTTCTCTGTCCTCTCCAGGTGCAGAGACATGAGGGGGGGATGGGGCTGACGTCTTCTCTGTCCTCTCCAGGTGCAGAGACATGGGGGCGGGGGGGATGGGGCTGACGTCTTCTCTGTCCTCTCCAGGTGCAGAGACATGGGGGCGGGGGGGGATGGGGCTGACGTCTTCTCTGTCCTCTCCAGGTGCAGAGACATGGGGGCGGGGGGGATGGGGCTGACGTCTTCTCTGTCCTCTCCAGGTGCAGAGACATGGGGGCGGGGGGGATGGGGCTGACGTCTTCTCTGTCCTCTCCAGGTGCAGAGACATGGGGGCGGGGGGGATGGGGCTGACGTCTTCTCTGTCCTCTCCAGGTGCAGAGACATGGGGGCGGGGGGGATGGGGCTGACGTCTTCTCTGTCCTCTCCAGGTGCAGAGACATGGGGGCGGGGGGGATGGGGCTGACGTCTTCTCTGTCCTCTCCAGGTGCAGAGACATGGGGGCGGGGGGGATGGGGCTGACGTCTTCTCTGTCCTTTCCAGGTGCAGAGACATTGGGGGGGGGGGGGGATGGGGCTGACGTCTTCTCTGTCCTCTCTGGGTGCAGAGACATGGGGGGGGGGGGATGGTGCTGACGTCTTCTCTGTCCTCTCTGGGTGCAGAGACATGGGGGGGATGGTGCTGACGTCTTCTCTGTCCTCTCTGGGTGCAGAGACATGGGGGGGGGGATGGGGCTGACGTCTTCTCTGTCCTCTCTGGGTGCAGAGACATGGGGGGGGGGGGATGGTGCTGACGTCTTCTCTGTCCTCTCTGGGTGCAGAGACATGGGGGGGGGGGTGCTGACGTCTTCTCTGTCCTCTCTGGGTGCAGAGACATGGGGGGGGGATGGGGCTGACGTCTTCTCTGTCCTCTCTGGGTGCTGAGACATGGGGGGGGGGGTGCTGACTTCTTCTCTGTCCTCTCTGGGTGCAGAGACATGGGGGGGGGGGATGGTGCTGACATCTTCTCTGTCCTCTCTGGGTGCAGAG